>JAOYFF010000081.1:21686342-21709734 GCA_025773925.1 Cryptomyrus ogoouensis
TTTGGTGGGCTGGTCCTAAAAAGGGGGGAAGCCAGGGGATACCGGTGGAAAGAGCAGGAAAGAATGTTAATTCTTTAAAAATATTTAACCCAACGGAACCCCCCCCCCCCCCCCCCCCCGTAAATAACACCCTGAGATTAGCTGTTATTTACGGCTAATTCCCCGCTGGTTCAGGAATCCCTGTTTTGTAGCTCTGTAACGTTACATCCCCTTAGACACTGCCTTCCTGCTCCTGGGTGAGTGCTGGTCTTGTTTGGCTTGAGACGATATAAACGCAGGATGGACTAATGAGGAAGAAGCATGTCAGAGGTCAGAGGTCAAATGGACAGTTTGGACAGGCCCCACGCTGTGACATTCAACCCCCTCGCAAACCCGCCTACCGCCATCCATTTCAGTGCCCCCCCCACCAAAATGGGTTGATATAAAACTCAGAGCGTGGAGTGAGTCCAGCTTGCATCGCCAACTGATTAAATGAAAGGAAGAGCAGCAATTTGTTCCTCTGCTCACGCCCACCTCCTCCACTGTGTGGCCTCCTCGTCTGTCAGTTCCTGCTGGCACCCAGCACCGGCTTAATATGCGCCTTTTCTCGAAAGACGTGACCCGATTATGGAAGAGGTGCCAATCTGTTCTACATCTCCCGTGGCTCCACCCCCTTCTGTCCGTCATTGGGAACATTGCGCTCCAGATCCGCCTCTCTGATCTTAAAACGCACCATCATGATTCATGCGAGTGGACGCTTCCTGTTTTAATTCTTAAGTAGGGAGTCCAAAGTGTTTTACGCAGCTTTCAGTTTTGCAGAGATTGTTTTGGCTAAAGTTTTCCCCTAGATACTATTAGAGTGTCTTTGCTTACAGATTCTCTTCCCCCCCCTATGAAAAGGGGGGCGGTGTCTTGCATATGATCACATTTTCGCTGGTTCAAATCCCAGGGTCAGCAGAGTGATGTCACTGTTGGGCCCCTGAGTAAGGCCCTTAACCTTTAATTGTTCTAGTCTGACGTTCTGCTTTGGTTGAAATAAGAAATGGTAAAAACAAAAGTACACGCCATACTGTAACCATGCGCTTATAGAGCAGTGTTTCAAAGACACGCATGTCTCGTGTGCGTGGTTATGGCACAAATCCCCTCCCTCCCCCTTAACCTGTAAAGGCTCTGATGTCCTGCACAAACCTGGCTTCAGAGAGCCGTCTCTGTCAATTATTCACCTTTTGGCATTTCGGGCTGCCGTCTGTGAAAATAAGCTGGATTCCCCAAACCCACCTCCGTCCATCTCCGTCTGGCTGAGCTCTGAATTCATTTGACACAATTGACATCTTAATTGAATACATTTTAAAATTCAAATCGTGGGACCAAACGACTTACTGGAGGATTCTGTATTTCACTACATTTAAAACTAATGAGTATATTCGTGCTTTTATCACATGGAACACATGGAAGATATCAGGCTATACTCTGCTGATATAATTAATCTGGATTTATTCATAGTTACAAGTAGTGTGAAATTCAAACCATGGGCTATTGAATTATTTGGTTTGTGTTTCCTGTGTGTCCTAAAGACAAGTAACAGGTGTGGTAACTCGCCTTATTTAATGAGCATGATTATTCCATTTAAAAAGGTGTCATTTCTTGATTGTCTTTTCCCACTTCAAATTAAGACGTCCTTTGTTCCTTGTCAGATGCTGCGTGTGGAATAAATGATTCCTAGATCTAGCCTGGATCTACACTGGATCTTGAGTGATGCTTGCCTAGGATAGATCCAGTCTAAATATGCCTCTCCCCAGCCCCCGAGACGCAGGTGTGGTGTTTGCTCTACCATTTCTTTGAGCTGAGATGAAATCCACCATATGTGTAACACTAACCCCAAGGCATAGTACCAGGTTATAACCTCACATTTCCTGACATCCTTTGACAGGTGATGTGTTCTTCTTCACAGTACTTCAAACTTACTGATATCTAAACTCCGGCTGTGGAGGCCACCGTATACTGGGTAATGAGGAAACCTAAAAACTCATGTGTCTTAGCAGTTCAGAACTGGTGGTATGTATGACCAAAACTGTCTGGTCTTTTTCGAGGAAAAAAAACCGTCTGAGTTGCAGTTATTCGTTAGCAATAAACAGTTTAATTGCTTTGTGGTTTGCTGTTGCTGGTTCTTTACTTTCGGGAGGGCCACTGACTGTACTGAGCTGGGCTGTGTCCACCCTCCCCAGTCTTGGAAAGTGAGATTTGAGGCTTTGATGTTCACTGGGTATGAAACACAGCTTTTGGATCTCAGCATGACACTTTCATGCAGCCACCGGTGTCAGCAGTGCGTGCATGTGTTCTCTCTCTCTCTCTCTCTCTCTCTCTCTCTCTGTCTGTCTCTCTCTCTCTCTCTCTCGCTCTCTCTCTCTCTCTCTCTCTCTCTCTCTATATATATATATATATATATATATACACACACATAGCTTTCTGCCCTTCTCTCTCGCATGAATCATGGAAGTACTGTTCAAACTCCCTCAATCCTCAACAATCCTGTGTACCAAAGTACCAAAAATTACATTCAGGAACAAAAACACAAACGTTGAGAATAATTTATTTCCCAGGTCTGTATTTTTGAGTAAAATCAAATGGGGGGGGGGGCTCTGATTGGGGTAAGGGGGTGTAAAGCTGATTGCCAGGAGAAGGCAATTAAAGAATCTCAAGCTGTATAATTGAGTTCTCGCAAAAAAATTTGTGCCGATTCAACATAACGCCTGTGAATCTGAGAAATTCTCTCAGCCAGGATGGAGCAGTCATGCGCGATGCCCCTCTGCTTATGCAGGGTGAGGAAAACACAGCAAATTTCCCCCATCTTCTCCGCGGACTGCTCCGCCACTGTCGTCAGACATGGGCTGGAAGCCCCGTGCTGTACCAGAGAGCCTTAATTGAAAAGTCAGTTCTGTTCGGCTGCTTGGCCACCGTGGATGATCTCTGCTTTCTCCCCAGTGGCAGACGAAGCTGGCAGGCGTCGGGCTCCTGCACGACCCGTGGAGGCCTTTGAAGCCGCCGTCCAACATTTACTGTAACACTGACTCTTTGCGGAGCCTGTGGGAGAGAGAGACAGGCTTCTGTTCTGCATCCGGTAAACAGAACCAGGCTTGTGGCAAACAGTTGCCTTTCATGTACGCCGCCTTCCTCACGGATTGGGAGCCAAGAGACGGGTTGGGGAGGAAAATAAGAAAGAACAGAGAAACACCTTTTGGGGGATTGCAGGGAACAAAAAAGTATGAAAACAAAGTTAGGGAGGTTTGCCTAACTTCTGTCAGAAAGCAGTTTCTCATTTACTGAGAGAAGAAAGGGAGATGTTTATGGAGGAATGGAAAATCAGGAGCTTTACACTCGGAAATGCACTATGAAATCCAGTCAGCTGGGGAGGGAGTGCCCTCCCCCCCCCGCCCCCTCCCAAAGTATCAGGGCTGTTGGTTAATATTTCCTTTTAAAGAGATTGTGGTGGTCCACCTCCACACAGTCACACACAAAGGCATGCACACACAGACGTGCATGCAGACACACATGCACACAAACAGACACACACACAAAAACATCATGCGCACACACACACACACACACAGACAGGCAGATTTTTATGAATCAGTTTCCTGTATGAGTCGGGGGTCAGAACTGCAAGCGTGTTTGTTGTGTCGCTGATTAACTTGTTTACTTTTTAATTAGCTGTCATAAGAGTCCCCACTGGCCTCTCCATATGCTTTCTAGAGGTGTGATGTGTATACTGTGTATAAGGAAATTATTTATCCAAAGAATGGTCCCTGTCACGTGACGCATAGATCATGGGGATCTGCACATCAAACGGTCACCTGGAGCTCACGGCTGAGGCGAGGAGCACCTCTCGCGGCCTCCGGTCCTCAGTCGGCAACGAGGACCAGTGCTCTTGGAAGCCCACACCTGTTTTCAGGAAAGCAGAAATGGTCGTTCCTGACATCCCCCGGCAATGTGACCTTCTCGTCCAATCAAGAAGCTGGTTCTGAGACTCGTAGACTCATGGCTGCGGTTATTAGTAAAGCCATGTAGATTGATGGCACCGACCCTGAATGGATCCCACATGTGAAGCCGGTCATTTCTGGTGCAGTTTCAGCAAGCTGATTAGAAGGAATAACAAGGTAAATAAAGCAGAATGAATCCGGCCTGCTTTGCTCTCGATCTGGCAGCCGGACGCAGCCACTAACTGAGAAGCTAACGGGGGCTCACGTCCCATTTGGCTGCAGGATGTAAACGAATCCCTCTCTGTTTGCCTGGTGCAGGCACCCATCCCAGGACATACTTCATCCCAGTTTAAGCACCGCACCACCCCCTCCCCCAGACTTCTGATCCACGATTGGCTATCGAGTGCATCTCCCAGAATCTATGCCGGTTGGTCGGGACCATTCACTTAACCGCAGCCCATTGGACGGCCCACCTTCTTAGTGACAATTACCACATTGCTTCCTTGACGCCAAACAGCACACGCTGTTCTTTTAATCACACTTCTTCTGAGATGCTAATTGCTTTGTCATAGTGGATGCACTTTCTGGCAGCTCCTTGTACCTGATGCCGCACGCAAGTCACTGTGTTTTTAATCATCCTATTTCCAATTATGGGAACCAGGCATAACTATACCCTTTATACACGCTGGTGGATGATCTACCCTGTTAAGGTTCCTCACTCACTCTCTTTGCCTCTTTGGAGAAATGTATAGGTAAAAAAAAGTCGTGACTCCCAGACACGGACACAGGTAACTATGGTAACCTCAGTGCCATTAGAGTACCTGCTGGCAGGGATCTCTGTGATGTTGCTTGTGATGTGTAGGGTGCTATATAAACCGTGCTGTGCAGGACGCTATATAAACCACGGTGTGTCGGGTGCTATATAAACCGTGCTGTGTAGGGCACTATATAAACCACGGTGTGTAGGGCGCTATATAAACCGTGCTGTGCTGGACGCTATATAAACCACGGTGTGTAGGGTGCTATATAAACCGTGCTGTGCAGGACGCTATATAAACCACGGTGTGTCGGGTGCTATATAAACCGTGCTGTGTAGGGCGCTATATAAACCGTGCTGTGTAGGGCGCTATATAAACCATGGTGTGTTCGGTGCTATATAAACCATGGTGTGTAGGGAGCTATATAAACTGTGCTGTGTAGGGCGCTATATAAACTATGGTGTGTAGGGCGCTATATAAACCACGGTGTGTAGGGAGCTATATGAACTGTGCTCTGTGGGATGCTACATGAACCATCCTGTATGGGCCGCTATATAAACATGTTGTGCGGGGCGAACAAGACAGAGTAAGATATTTCTGTGTGAAGGATGTGATGAAACTGATAGAATAATTTGTATTTTTAATGGAGGAGCTGGAACAAAACTAGTGTACATGGAAATCTAGCCATTTCCTGCTCAATGACACCTTGGACTCCTTTGTCAAAAGCTAATTCACTCTGCTTCCACATTGGCAGTTGGAGTCTGAAGAGGGTCATATATAGTATCGTGTAACGGGCTCCTTTTGGCACGCAAGCCATGAAGAGGGTGCCTTGTGCTCTTTTGTATGACTGTCCTTGGCTGAACCTCCTTCGTGAATTTGTCATGGAAGCCAAACGCTGGATCTCCTCTGGGCTGTAAAACAAGCCCTTTTTAATAACATCCTTATTCACTGCTCACAAGCCCCGACCAGGGCAGTCGCTGAGCTGTGCGCCCATTGTTATTGGGGTAATGTACAGGCCGGGGAACCCTGTACTGGGGACGCCTAGCTAGGACCGTGTGGCTCCCTGCTTCCCACCGTTGTTATTTTTGCACTTATGGTCTTCCTGTTAGCTTTAACGAGCCTGGCCATTCTCCTCTGACCTCTTTCATTAGCAAGGTGTTTTTTTCCCCACTGAAATTCCCCTGACTTTGTGCTTTTCCTTCATCACAGGACCTCTGTAAACTCGAGACACTAGTGTGCGAATCCCAGGACGGAGGCTGTTTCTGACATGCCACAGCCACTGGGACTGGAACCAGCAATTGAGCCACATTCAGTGTCACATAGATGTTAGTCATTCTAACTATGGTAACTGGACCCCTGGCCCTCTCTGTGTGCTGTGTGTGTTCTGCTTGTACCCTCGTGATTTGCTTTTTGGGGGAGTTGGCTATTTTGTGTCGACGTGCAGGGTTACCTGATTAACGCAGACAGTAAAGGAGTTTTTATAAAACACAAGTCAAGTTTGAAGCATGACTCAGTGGGGGTGTGTGTAATAGAAACTCTGTCCATTCCAGGTTTAATCCAATCCTGTAAGGAATTTTCCTCAGACTATTACTTACCCAAGGGAGAGCTGGAGACACAAATCTGAATATTTTTTCCCTCCAAAAATCAGCTCTGTGAATATTGTCCTGCTTCCCCCTGACTGTGTGGGTGCATTTGCTATTCAGCACTGCACCGCTGCCTTTTAATAATGTATAAACGTTGAAGTCTTCCTTGGGGAAGACTTGACGGACGTCCGAGGCGCGTGAACGGTCCGTTATCCGCCCCTAGTCTTCAGTGCATCCAAATCCTGTGGGATGCTGGGGAGCGGGGTCGTGGGGGGATAATGAGAGGGTTGTTATTAACAAGGAGGGGGGCTTGTTTCCATATTCCCTTGAGGGAGGGATTTGGGAAGGAGGAAGGGAAATGCCCGCTTGTGTCAAGGAGCAGCGAGCATATGCTGTTCTCACGCTTCTTAGTCCTCTTAGCATCCACTGCTTCATTTATTACCTTGATTGCTGTCTTGTTCTTCATCACCATTGACTAAGCAGGACCCCTGGCCGTCCACATTCATGTTCCCTCGCTGCTCGGAGCACACCTGAACCAAACAATCAAAAACAAGCCAAACAATCAAACATTAATCAAACAATAAAGAACACTGAATATCTGGTGCAGGTGAGCTGGGAGGTAGCAAGAATATAGACTGTGTTTTTCTTAAGCCCTGACGACTGGCTTGAGAAACCCTGGCCTGATGTGACATAGAGATTGTCTAGGAGGGGGGGCACTGAGCCCCAAAGCCAAGCCATCATCTGGATCATGATGAAAGATGCAGGAGAAACAGCCTCAGCCTTCAGAGCTGGAAATTACGGCGAACAAGCCATGTGCTTTCGTTTTATTTTGTTTTGTTTTTTTTAGACAGGAGTATGACAACTATGAAAGACATTGCAAAATGTGATTGTAACTGAATCTTTTTGTTAACTAATACATTACCAAATGTTTAGTGACAGTTTATTAATAATTTAGAATCTGAACCGTTTCCGGAGAATATCCAGTGCAGAGAATATGCAGCCTTCCGTTAAATGGTAGCAGAAGATGTTAAGAACCAGGACAGAAACTCTGGTGTCTGGCTCATCTGAATCAAAGGCTTCAGGAGGCATTTACTATCCTGCCTGTTTGCGGCAAGAAAATTGTTCTTCTGCTTTTCAAAGTGGAGCTAGAGACACTAAAAACTGGAGTTAGTTTGTTCTGTCAGGCTGTGGTTCAGGATAAGCTGGTCTAATCTGCCTGTGTGCGTATATCTGTGTGTCTGTGCGTGTGTGTGTGTTCCTTGCACGATTCAGGCATCATCCGGACAGCCCTGGCGAACATGGACCGGGAGGCAAGGGAGCACTACGCTGTCGTCATCCAGGCCAAGGACATGGCGGGACAGGTTGGGGGACTGTCTGGGTCCACCACCGTCAACATCACTCTCACAGACGTCAACGACAATCCGCCCAGGTTCCCTCAAAGTACGCACTCTGCCTCAGGCGCTGCTGTCTTTTAATGCCCCACTAAGTCATTAATACATTGTATTTATCCTAATGTATGCCGTTGTTGAAATGTAAGCTGCAGTTCAAGCATTGACCTATAGGAGTGCTGCTTCAAACCTTTTACATCATTAATGTGGATAAACGTAGACGTCGTCTCTCCTTTGGGTCGTACAGCAACTACACATTATTAGCAATTCAGAGCAGCTTCTCACCTTTGGGGTGTCACCCAGGAGAGACAGAAAGTTACATAATGAGTTCCCCTCCAGCCCCAAATGTAATTTATAGTTTTGTTTATTGCAGAACTCCAGAATACAAATACGGTGTTTGAGGTAGCACCAGTGGTCAAATATGTATCCCCGCATCAAAGATCTGTGCAAACACCAGTTTGCTCATTCCTCGTTGCCGCTAATGGATTTTTCCCAAAAGAGTAGATGGATGCATCACACATGCTCCAGTGCATATTTTCATTGTCTGGTGATCTCCAAATTAAATTTGTCTTCGGGTTCCCCCGCCAGAAAACTACCAGCTGTACGTGCCTGAATCGGCCCCGGTGGGGAGGCCCGTGGGGAAGATCAAAGCCAGCGACGAGGACCTGGGCATCAACGCGGAGATCAAGTACAGCATCATCAACGCAGACGGGGCCTCCGTCTTCTCCGTCTCCACGGACAGAGACGCTCGAGAGGGCATCATCTCGCTGAAGAAGGTGCTTCACTTTCCATCATTCCTCTTCCCTAAAAGCCATTTAAATGAATGGCAGTATGTCCTGTAACTTCAGTTTGATGTCACGGGATCAGACTTTTAACCACCATGCCACCTATTGTCTACTACCATGCACTGCACCTGTGATCGAATTTACCACACAAACCTAGACTCTCTGTTTCCCCAGACTGTAAACATTTTTTGTCTTGATATATTTTTTAGAAAAAAAAATCGATCATTATCATTTAATAGATCTCGTGGGAACCTGGGATGAGCGTCTGAGCTCCTTCGAAAAAAAGCCAATATGAGTTTGGAAGTGTGTGACGTTGAGCGAGCAGCTTGCACTACTGTCAAACCAGTTAGAAGCTTTTTTTCTTTTTCTGCCAGCATCCTGGGCACGGGCTGAATGCCATCACAGAGATTTTGGGTGTGCCTCCCTGGGCCAGGTGCCTTTGCGAGGGAGAAGCACAGGGAGCCAGCTGTTTTTGCCAGGCGAATCATTTACTATAAAACAATATGGCTGCCGTACAGTTCTCAAAACTCACACCATGCTAACGGCTAGCAACTGCTAATAGACTCAACAGTAGGGTGGGGTGAAAAAATCAAAATTTCCAATAGCGATTTCCAATAGTGCGGAAAAGTTGTCACTGGACCTCGTTATTAAACGTGCAAAATATCTTTGAAATAGGTTAATATTTTCAGGTTCCGCAACGCGATCGAAGTTTTCACCTGTCACAGTTTTTCACCCCACCCTACTCAACAACCTTATTTAGATTTCTACAGCTGGACTGACACCTGTGTTTTCTTTATTTAGTCTCTTAACTATGAAAAGAAGAAAATGTACACGCTGCACCTAGAGGGAGCCAACACACACCTGGACCCCCGATTTTCGTACCTGGGGCCCTTCATGGACACAGCGACGCTGAAGATCACCGTTGGAGATGTGGATGAGCCACCGGTCTTCTCTTTGGACCACTACATCATGGACGTGTACGAGAATGCCCCCGCAGGGACCGAGGTGGGCGCAGTCATGGCCCGGGACCCAGACAGCACCGGCAGCGCTATCAGGTAGCAGGGCCCGGCTCAGGTCTAGACTGCGACCTGCAGGGGCGATTCTTGGTGGGGAGCACGAGTGGGGCCATAATTCATAAACAGGGATCAACCTTATCATTAGCCAATGATATGTTTCGAATTGGTGAGTGACAGGAGTGGTGCACTACAAGGGCCAATCAAGTTTTAGCTGAGGGCTTTGCCCATGTGGTCCCATCCCTGTTTACTTGTTAACCTGGAGACAGGACCATTTTAAGTCTGGTACAAGTACGCAATGAAAGCACACTAAACAGAGAGGAAACTACACACGACACCCAGACTCCCAGCACATCGATTACACAGTAGGAGGAAGCAGCAGACCGGGAGATACAGGCTGCCTCAGAATGGCAGGGAGTGAAGCCACGCCCCCCCACGAGGAAGACATCCTTAATTATCTCTGGCAGCTCACTGTCTCCGGCTGCCATTTGTTCGGCGAAAGCAGGGAAGGTGCCTATGCTGATTAATCTAACGGACAGACAGCCGGGAGATTGAAGTGTTTCCACTCTGTCCGAAACGACTCAATCAGCACGTGGCCGTCACTGGACTTAATGGAGACGAGGATGATCGATTCACCTCCCCCAGAGAAAGCCCTCAGAGGGCACAAGGAGATGTTCGTGGCCATTTGGGCCACGTAAGCCACCGCACCCCGGCCACTACCCTGCACACTTCTGAATGTGGGGGGTGGGGGGTGGGAGTGCAATTTGGTGGGAATAAATGGAGCGGCGGTTCAAAAAAGAGAGGAGGGAGGATTATGACTGACTGACATGGGGACTTAAAGCTGAATGAATGGATCGCTGGTGAATAAAGGAGCCATCCGCGTATAAATAGCTAGCAGGTGCCCCCCCCCCCATCCCATCTGTTAGCGATCACGGCAGGCAGACAGCGCCTCCCGCTTGGATCATGTCCACCTGAACCGAGAGGTGAGTGTGCTGGCGCCATCCCCAGGCTGACAGCGAAGCGCGTAGGAGACGGGCTCCCACCTGCCGCTCTGATCCATCGGGGCTTTGACCCTCTGTAGAGGCCGACAGAAACTTGTAAACAAAGAAGGATGTGGGTAGCATGTAGTCTGGAGGCTCACACTGAAGCCCAAAGATGCTTCTTCACACCTAATGTGGGCTCAGCTGTTGGACCCTTGAGAATAACCTGAATTACTGCAGTAAAATCTGCAGCTGTTTGAGCTGGGGTGGTGTTGGTGCCTGTGATCAGAAGGCTGCTGGTTCAAATCCCATGGTCAGCAGAGTGATGTCACCATTGGGCCCCTGAAAAAGGCCCTTAAACCCTAAATGCTCCAAGGACTGACAAACCCTGCTTTCTCTCAAGAATTCAGCACTTTGGATAAAAGTGTCTGCTAGTTAAATTAATGTCTCCGGTCCAAAAACATGTTAAGGTGAACATTTGGCAAATTGTATTTGTGTGCGTGAACAGTGTGTTAGTGTTGTGGGTTGCCGCCTTGTCATGTGTTATTCCCTGCCTTGCGCCCATCAATTCTGCGATTGACTCCAGACAGCCGCAACCTTGCATAGGACCAGCAGGTATAGAAAATGGATGGATCAAATATTTTTGAAAGAAGCCTCAGTGCTATGCCATAAATAAGGATCTTGTATAATTCGTCCTGTGTCCTCTGGGTGACCCTGACGGCTAGCTTGTGTATTCTAGCCATAGGCTCCTAGCTCTGCAGCGTTCCTATGTCGGCAATATGGAGAGTTCCATAAGTGCCGCTTTATTAAGCCCGGGAAATCCACAGAATTCCGACTGCCGCCCGGCAGAATCCTGCCGTTTAAATAAACGTTTCTACGTTGACAGAGTCTTGCCACCGAGGCTGAAAAGACTTTGCAGGAAGCATGGTGGTGTCCAGCCTGATGGCCCTTCTCTGTGTCACTGCCACGCGTGTAACTTAAACTGTCCCTCCGCTCCCACCCCAGGTATTTTATTGACCGTGACCGGCGTGGTCATGAATACTTCAACATTGACGCCCACAGTGGGGTCATAAAAACCACACAGAGCCTGGACCGCGAAGAGATAGCCTGGCATAACATCACTGTCATGGCCTCGGAGGTTGGTGAGTATATCGAATCTTTTTATATATTACTATTGAAAATGAAATATACAAAAAAAGCGAAGCCCTTCACAACAAAGGCTGTCTGTGGCGGGCGGGCAGGCGGGCGCTGGGGGGGGTACGGTGTGTTTACATGAAGTTTGGTTAGAGAGCTATATGTGACCAATCAGGTAATCTGCAGTCAGTCCCAAAGCCACAAAGTGATGCTGAGGGTGGATGTAGCTGGATTGATTTTTCTTGTCTGCTCCTCAGATATTTATCTAAATAATTACTCGATTCTTAGGGTCTTTTCTTGCAGACCTAATGGCTGATAGTGTTGTAAGCGATGTGCATGACTCGTTTCAGAGAGAACCCCCGAGATACCTTTAATGACTGAGCTGAGGCCGGAGGGACAACAAAATATTCAATCAGACAAACCGCACGCGCATGATTGGCTCCAGGAGAGATCAAGCGGTCTCAGGCTTTTCCGGCTACAGGTCTACCAAAGTGAACAGGAAATATCAGGAACTCTCCTCAAGCAGGTGTCATTCGGGGGGGGGGAGAGAAAAGTTTCTTTTTAATGGGGGAGGGAAGTTAAAGTACGGCTGGTGCTCCGGCAGCCAAACGAGAGCGATCATGGCGGGGCGAGCGCATTGCGGGAAAATGTCAGCCTAATTGGTGCCACGCCATTAGTTGTCATGGTAATAGTTTGTTATAGAAAGGTCCATACGCGGTGGTCGTTAGCCTTCAGTCCAGCGACTCGTAACAACCTCGATGATAGGCCTGCTTGCTTGCCCCCATGATGTCACGGACAGGATGAAAATGTCATGCCTTGGTATTGCAGGGCCAACGGGCGCTATGTAGTCACCCACAACAAAACTCTAGCTGGTCGCTGAACATAGAGACCTGGTAATGTGTCATTTATTCATAGGGAGTGTCATGCTTCCGTTAGCGCCTGGTGGAACGGCGCTAACAGGCCATTGCACCTGGTCAAGCAGCCCCGACGTCTGCTGTCTGGGGACCAGGCTACTTTAAGGAGAGTTTTCAGCTCCCGTGACTCTCAGCTGCTTAACAGGCTCCCTCTCTAAGCCTAAACACCTGTTTGTTGAATGCAAAGGTATGGCAGAATGTGTAAAGCAAAGTCGTCTGTAATCTGCATTACGAGAGTATCTGCATTTCCCTAATGGTCGAGGGGATCCCCAGTGAATCTACAGTAGGATTATTCTGTTCAGTGTTGGACAGGGCCATCGTTGCTGACCAAAGTCAAAGACTGCAGTGAAGCCTGTGAGATTTTTAAATGAGCACATTTCCTGCCTCTGATTGGCTCTCAAGTGGCTCAGGAAGTGATGTCCTTGAACCGGGTGTTACCAGGGAGGTCCAGGGTCATTTTAGTCGAGACGTGAGCCCCTGAGCTATTTAAATAGCTTTGGTGGGAAACCATCAGCCCTGGCCATAAAGTCTGAGTGGTACCCATACATTTCCTGCTGTGTGGTGAATAATTTGAGATAACAGAGAGAGAGAGGCAGGTATATATTAGCTCAGATCTTTTCCAGCCTACTTACTGTATATAGCATATATGATGATACAGCAGGTGACATTGTGGGGCTCCCCAGGGGGCAGCATGACCAGCGGACACCGCAGGATGTCGAACAGCTTTATCATTATTGATTTAATGCTATAGCCTGTCACAGTGGGTCAACTGTGTGGTGCTCTTACACGTTGAACCTGACCTGTTTTCATTACATTACATTTCTTTAGCAACAGGATAGCCACTAGGATTTTATTAGCAGTGCTGCTAACCGCCGAAATTTCATTAGCAGTGATGCTAGCCGCTGGGATTTCACTAGCAGCGATGCTAGCCGCTGGGATTTTATTAGTAACGATGCTAGCCGCTGGGATTTTATTAGCAGTGCTGCTAACCGCCGAAATTTCATTAGCAGTGATGCTAGCCGCTGGGATTTCACTAGCAGTGATGCTAGCCGCTGGGATTTCACTAGCAGCGATGCTAGCCGCTGGGATTTCACTAGCAGCGATGCTAGCCGCTGGGATTTTATTAGCAGCGATGCTAGCCGCTGGGATTTTATTAGCAGCGATGCTATCGTTGATGCTAAGTGGTAACATAGGCTGATTGTGCGAGCCGCACAGCTGCTCAGAGTGCCCCCTGTCTTTCCCGTAGATAACCCAAGCCTTGTCAGTCACGTTCCCGTCATGGTGCAGGTGCTAGATGTCAACGACAATCCACCGGAGGTCGCCACAGACAGCGAGGTCATCGTGTGCGAGAGCTCCCGCCCTGGTCAGGTGAGGTCAAACTCCACCCTGGTGCCCCCCCCTAGCTTTCCAACTCAAGAGTGTCCTCAGAAACCCCCCAGCCACACACATCATCCACGACGGGCTAGCCATTGCTAATTTGGTTAGCATCTGTGTTGCTCTTCATTTTAATGGGCAGAACGGAGGCTGGCGGATGGAGGGCTCGTTTGTTAGTTCAGGGGGTATTTCAAGAGCATCGTCATGGAGACAGTGGAAGAGGGGGGATTAACATTTTAGTGTCTGCTCCTACTCAAATGTTCATACTTAGGAACTATACTTAGCGATACACAGCCACAGGAAAAATTTGGAGACCACAGAACAATTTTTTGTTGTACTCATTTCTCAATTTGTGAGTGTATATATATATATTTTTGCAAACTGCAGCCTGGTTCTTCTCTGTTTCTCATTAATGAAGGGCTTCTTCCTTGCTTTATAGGACTTCCGTCCTTCTTCTAGCAGCCTGCTACAAACTGTCCTAGCAGTGTGCATCATACCTGCACTTAATGTTTCCCATTCCTTTTGAAGGTCACTTGATGTCTTCCTCTGATTCATGAGGCACTGTTTGATAAGTTTACGGTCATTTCTGGCATTACGTTGCTTCTTCCATCTTCCAGGCTGGTTTCTGGTCATTCCCAGTGTCTCCTGCTTCACCTTGTTCTTGTGTACTGCTGTCTTAGAAATGTTGAGCCTGGAAGCAACCTGCTGCTCAGCGTAGCCTTCTGCCAGCAGAACCATGATTAAACCAGGATTTAACAATGCAGTTTCTTAGGAAATATGGAGTGATCTTTTTTTTTTTTCTAGAGCTGTGTATGTGTGTGTGTGTGCATGTGCGCGCATGTAGGGTATACATATCCTTATGGGGACCGCTCATTCATTTCAATGGGAAAAATGCTAACGCTAACTATGACAACCTTAACCCCTACCCTGCCCTAACCATAACCATATGTAAAGTAACAAAATACAAGAGTTTTTTCATTTTAAATTTTTTCATAGCAGTCACCGATTTTTATAAAATAGAGTTTTCCCGTATGGGGACCAGGAAACCTGTCCCTATAAGGGAAAAAAAACGGAAATTTATCACGTTATGGGGACATTATGTCCCCATAAGGATAGGTAAACCCGCTCGCGCGCGTGTGTGTGTGTGTGTGTGTGTGTGTGTGTGTGTACGTACTTCTGGTTGTTGGGGGTAATTGGCACCCTATTCTCTGCCAGGATTAATAACTGTACTGTTCCTCACTAACTGCAATTAGCATTCTGCTCAGGTAACATCTGAGGTACTCTGGAATGCAGACCGTCAACCATTATGGATTGCTACTGTTCAAAGAGGACTAAAAGCACCTTAAAAAAAGGGATTTAGCCCAGTACGTCGATTGATGCTGACAGACTCAAGTGACACTGCCAGTCATAGACACACAATCTATATGTGACTCGTAAAACAATGATCTGTGGAAGAAATATATTCTTTGTTTTTTTTTTTTTTCTTCTGATGGGAAAGTTGATTTTATTTTCTTGATTGAGAATCTGGGGGCTTCTCCAGGCAAACCATCTGAAACAGGAGCTTCCAGATGCAGGAATCATGTCTTACTGATGAAAAACAAGTTGCATAGCAGCCATAACTGGCAATAAACACTTTATTTTTTTTTTGTACGGCTTGGGAACATAACATCCTCCTTAGGCAACCTTTGGCTGACAAGCCAAGAAGGAAAAGCAGTTTTGTGGTACGGTGGTATCCATGAAGGCTTTTTTTTTCCTCTTTCACACAGGGTGTGAAATCCTCCTTAAGCAGCTGCTACAGAGAGGTGAAAAACACTGATGTCTCTTTTTGTATCTCGCAAGCTGCTGGTGAAAAGTTTTCAGTGGGGAAGTGATGGATTTTGGCACAGGGAGGGGAGAGACACGGTGGGTGTGAGCGGTCAGGCACTGCCCGGGAGGGGGCGAGGCAGCAGCCAGTTAGCTGAACTCCATGCATTCTAGTCCCATTGCTGTCGCCCCCTGCTGGCCAAATAGTGCTATCATAGCCAGTCAAGTTCAGAAGAACAAGATCACAGACCTGGCATTAAACAAAGTGCTCTACACAAAACCTGCTTAAAGCAGGCAGGGTTGGAGACAAGGGGTGTAAGGCTCACTCTGGTGGCATCTTCTGACAGGTGATCCAGACCATTGGTGCTGTGGACAAGGACGACTTTGCCAACGGATTCCGGTTCTTCTTCTCGTTGCCATCAAACTTGCCCATCAATCCCAACTTCACACTCAGAGACAATGAAGGTATGATGATTCAGATGATGTTGATGATGGTGTTGGTAAGGATGCTGAGGATGACGATGCAGATGATGATGATGGTGACGCTGATGATGGTGGTGATCGTGATAATGCAGATGATTATAAAATGATGATGGTGATAATGAGGAAGATGGTGATGATGATATGGAGGATGATGATCCCGATGATGTTGATGAAGATGATGATGATGATGATGAGGATGGTAATGATGCCGATGATGATGACAGTGGTGGTGGTGGTGATGATGATGTGGATGCAGGTGACGGTGATTATTATTGTTGTTGCTGTTGTTGGTGTGTTCAGTACTTGAAGTTAAAATCACAGTCCTTATTGGGCTTCAGGAAGAAGCCCGAGTTAAACTGCCTAATTAAACCTCTCGGATGTATATAAAAAGCTTTCTAGAGGACAGCAAAACCTTCCCTCTGTCTTAACCATTACGAGACCCTTTTAGCCACATATATCATTATGCAATTATGCAACTCCAGACCCTTCCCCCCGCATTGTACATGGTACAGCTAGAGTGTGGCATACTGCTGATGTCAGACACCTTATAGTGCGTTTTCTTGCCATGGAGACAACACTGGGTACCGACAAAGCAGGGTATGGCAAGACTCTGTGAGTGCTGAAATGGGGGAGGGGAGTTTCTCCCCAGTCAGGAGGGGGGGCAAACATGATGCCATGTCGGTTTTAAGTCATTCCTTGGAGAAAACCCTTGAGGGTTAGAAACAGATCATAAGCTTTGTTTCTTACTTTTTCTGGAAGAGTAAAGACTGTCTTCCTCTGAATCAAGGGTCAGTTTGGGTTAGGGTTATTTGCCTTTATCCAAAGTAACATACAGTTCGAGGCAGGGTCAGCCAGTCCCTGGAGTATTTGGGGATTGATGAAGATAATCTCTCTGCCAACTCTGGGATTTGAACCAATGACCTTCCGATCACAGGGTCCTAGCCTGCCGAGTCACCGCGGTTATTTGTGCCATGCAGTGAGTCATCTTCCGGAAAGACTGAATGATGAACAGTCCTCCGGAGCCGCCTTTCCGAGGTTCATTACTCGCTGGGAAATGCAGTCGCAGAAAAGGCCGGCGTTGCCTGCCAGCCCACATCACGCCATCCTCCCCGGCATCTCTAGCCGTGATCCATCTTGCGGAGGGTTACTTTGCTTGCCTGTCGTTTCCGTCCATAATCAGTGATTGATCGTGTTTTTATTACCCGCTCGGGTGCCACGTTTCAGCCGTTTATTGTGTTTCTGAAACCCGCCACGTATCGACGGAAACATAACGCAGTATCGACCCGGCCGCACCTTTGGCTGGACCTCCAGCGACTCACCCCCGGCCTCCCCTCTACCATCCACATCCCCACCCACCCCAGTTAAACAACTGAGCCTGAAAAGGGGGAGGGGGTGGTGCTATTGACAGAATCCTCTGTGTGTTTCAAAATGGGGCTTTGGAGAAAGACCCTGTAAAGGGAATGTACCAATAGAAGTCGGAGAAGTGCATTGTGGGATGTGGATGACAGTTCCGCAACTCCTCTGAAGAGAAAAATCGGCTTGCCGAATCACCAGTGCCTGGTTCAAATGTGGTTATCTGATTGGTTGATTTATGTCCGGCCCCCCAGACAACACAGCAAGCATTGTGGCACGGCGCCGACGGTTCAGCCGTACGAGCCAGGAGTTGTACCGTCTGGCGGTGGTGGTGCGGGACAGCGGTGAGCCGGCGCTGAGCAGCACGGGGACGCTGACACTGCGCGTGTGTGCCTGCGGGGGCACTAGCGGGTCGGTGCGGACCTGCCAGACGGGGGCCTTCCTGTCATCAGCCGGCCTCAGCACCGGGGCCCTCATCGCCATCCTGCTCTGCGTCGCCATCCTGCTGGGTAAGGCGGCACACGGACATGCACTGCTCCTCCATGCATCCGGAATCTTCCGATGTGACCAAGCCAAACAAGCGGGAGCCACAATATCCCATCCCCTCTTTGTTATCTGAAACGCCACTCTGACTCGGCTAGAAGTGTGTAATTTCAGCCCGTTTGCATAAAAAGAAACAACATTAAAGTAATTCTCGGTTGCTCCGGCCAATCAGAACAAAGGGGTATTTCAAACATGTAATTGTATTCCAAAGCCTGCGCCCCCGCCCCGAGCATCAAGGGGACGGGAACATCAATGTCACGTTTGATCAGCAGATTGCAATTTTTGTGAGCTGCCAGAATACGACTGAGGCCTGTTATGATGAAATTACAGCTTGCTGTTGAGGTTGACCCCCCCCCACTACGTCTGTTTTTAGTGGGGGGGCGGGGGGGGGTGCATGGCAGCAGAGCCAGGGGGCTGAGACGGCTGGGGGGCCAGAGGACTCACTCCAGAAATAACAGTTTAAGGAGCGTCTGCTTCTTTAGGCATCTAAACAGAGGCTGGTGAGATGCTTTCCAGACTCATCTGTGAGTCAGTCTCGCTTTATCCTCCCTGGCATGGACACGGCGCCCCCACCACGCAGGCAAAGTGATTGTGGGGGAGGGTTATGCTGTCTTCTCATGCTTTTGTGCTGGTTTTTTTATTAAATAACTGTTTCATGGCTCCCTTTTTTCTTTTTTGAACAGTCCCAGATTGTTTTTTTTTTTTTTAAGTCTGCTGTCTGCAAAACATCCCCCAGCCAACAGATGGCTGATAAGAGCCGTTATCAGAGGCCACCGCGACTCTGCCTGGCCTCTTCATTAAAGGGACGCCGAGCACTTCCCGTCCAGCCACGCCGACACTAATGGCCCCATCCCTTTAAGTGCCGTGAAGAACCAACTCACTTGCACTGGCCCCTCCTCTCTTTTTTTAAGCTTGAAATGCTGAGGGTGATGGATCTGGTTAGATTTTCTATTGCCTGCAAAGATGCTGGTGCTCGTTTTGACCGCGTGTAGGTCGGGTATGAGGTTTATGCAGCATTTTACTGTGTCTCACACTTTTTTCCAACACTTTTTTGCTGCCATAGCGTCATACCTGGACCCCCCACAACCCCGCATAGGATAAGCGATAACCCAAGATGGAGGGATGGATAGATGGATAGGTGGATGGATGAATGGATTCATTCACAAACAAATTTAGAAATGTCTTGCACTAGTACAGACGCTCTCCTTGAGAATGAGATATGTTCCGCATGGCCGTTTGCATCTTCATTATTTTTTATAACCTTAATTTCAACATCATCTTAAGGGTATGCGCAAGTACAAATAACTAGGATGCTGGGAGTACGCACGCTACACTGCTGCACGGCTGGAGTAGCGGCCAGGAGTCGTACTACCCAGAACTGGCGAGCAGAAAAAAAACTTGATATTGCGGACAGGAAACAGGAGCCCAAGGAACACAATTTGGACTTTAAGTCAGTGTACGAAATACAGGGGGGGGGGGAGTCTGACACCCCCAATTAACCCATGAGACCCCCTAAAAGCCTCAAAAGCAAAATTTTAAGGGGTCTCAAGATTGGTATTGTGCAACAATAGGGAGATGAGGACCCCCCCGAATATTGAGGGGTATTTCGCACACTGCTTACAGTCCTCTTTGTTCGTATGTCTGAAAGTTCGTAAGTTGAAAGTTTGTAAGTAGAGGAGCGTCTGTATATTGTTCCTGGTATTTGCAAAAGCAGCTTGTAAATCACTTGCAAATATAAAACAATGGATTAATAAGTATGGTTATAAATGAGTTATAATTGATTATTTACAATCTTGTTAGTAAAAACTTTGTGAGACAGGAGTAAGGTATATCTCTTTGTAATATA
Source organism: Cryptomyrus ogoouensis (assembly GCA_025773925.1). Classification (NCBI taxonomy): domain Eukaryota; kingdom Metazoa; phylum Chordata; class Actinopteri; order Osteoglossiformes; family Mormyridae; genus Cryptomyrus; species Cryptomyrus ogoouensis. The sequence goes on from JAOYFF010000081.1 coordinate 21,706,256, forward strand.
TATATATATATATATATATATTAGTGCTGTCAAACTATTAAAATTTTTAATCAGATTAATCACAGGGTTGCTGTGGATTAATTTCGATTAATCACGATTAAATATTCATTTTTAATCTATATTAATCGCATTTCATTTTGCATGAGCAAACAGACTCAAGAAAAAAGGGAATATATATGCACTTAACATGTTTATTGAACATCTTGAACACAAGTCGGATGCATTCCATCTGCCACAGAAGTGCAATACCATGGACCCATATCAAAAAGCAAGATTTTTTGTGGACAATTCTAGCCCCGTTAATCGCCATTGTTAGCAATATCAGTTTTTTTCGTATAAAACTCTGTAGCAACATGTCCACAGATAAGTTGGACGGTAAAGTGTGTGCGACCGATTTAATGAGCCACAAATGAGAAGTAGTGCACTGCCCGAAATGGGTTGACAGACATTTCAGGGATTTTGAGTCATTCTGCGCTGCAGATGGGTTAATTGATGATGGATTAATCCACATTAACCCGTTAATTTTGACAGCCCGAATATATATATATATTTGCTAATATGCTTTGTTTTTTGGTTGCAAGTGATTTGCAAGCTCTTTAATAAAAACTTATCAAATGATTGGTGACAGGTAATAGCTAAGGATAGGACTGCACAATTAATTGTAAAAAATGCAATCTCAATTCACACCTCTATGCAATCTCATTTCTAAATTACAACGGTGCATTATATTGCATCAGCTAGATCAAATCAAAACTATCTTTCCCCCAAAAGTCTCAAGCGTTCCATAATTCTTACTTTTGGTACTTCAAGAAAGTATGAAAAGCAGGGCCGGCTCTACGCTGGGGCAAAAGGGGGCAACGCCCCCTTAAACAAACGTCCTGCCCCCTTAAATCAAACTTTTAGAAGTTGAGGAAGAAAATAATAATTACCCACAAACTGAATATGGACAAGATTTACTACAGTAGCTGAAAAATCCACTGAAAAAGGCACAAACGAGATGATAAGTTTCACTTCTTGTTCGCATTTTTACTCAGTCATAGGGAAAAAATTTAGAAAGTCTTGCAATTTTAATGATTATTCCTTTTGAAGATCTGGATATCTAGTATATTTTTAAAAATCAGTTTAAAGTTTTACCTCCACTGCTTTTGCCGTGCAGTGGAGTGCAGTGCATGCATTCCTGTGACAATCATAATCATTTTCATCGCTGCTGTTGAAATCACTCCTAGACGGGTTTGTGGAAAATTTCTGTTGAACTACTTTTTTGTTTCATAAATACCACAATATTTATTACAACAAAATCACATTGCAATACTTAGAAATTTTCCAATACTGTGCTGTCATAGTATAGTATACAAAATACTTTATTTCTTGTTATGCTTTCCTGATCTCTGGTTTTTCCGACCAGATTGCGGTTAAAGCTTGGGTCACTTAATTTGTCCACGCATCCATTATTTTATTTAAATTATTATTTATTATTATTATTATTATTATTATTAACCTTTTTTATCATTGTTTTCCAGGCGGTGGTTGTATTGTGTGTCAGAGCCAGGCTATTTACATAGCAATTTGCAAACGACTATTTGCGATTGACAAAAATTGCCTTTCAAGTCCCACCCCAAAGCACTGAAGTACTAAAAAACGTACCCCAGCTGGTTTGGCTGTTTTGGTTACCCTAATTGAAGAGTCAATTGAACGTTTCCTTTCTGTTGTCAGAAGTTGACATGCCGGTCCTAGATCAATCATATGTTTGCCACAATCATGTTTTGTTGTGCAGTTTAATGAGTGCGATAAACATTTAAATTTGAGAAAAAAATATTGTTACAGATGTTACAAACCACCCCCTGGTCTAGGGTCGGGGGAGGGGGCAAAGATGGTACTGACGTGAGTGCTGCTGGTGCTGTGAGTAACCATGTAAAGGCACGTTAATATTGTAAACAGCTTTATTCATACTAGGGTCAGCACCACAGAAACAACCCAGTGCAGCAGGGAACAATGGACGGCGCCAAAGCAACAAACAGAATAAAAAGTCTCTAACCCTACAAAACTCTAACCTATCTGTATTACATGCCCTGGCTATAGCTACCTAGCCCTCCAAAACATACATGGGTTGGCGCACGCCCGCTACTCCTGGTGTATCTAACATGTGTTCACCTACGGGTGGTATGTAGGTGCACGCACATGCTACCTTATCCCTACACGCTCCCAACAAAACATCAACCAGCAGCAGTCAACAGCAGGTAAGCCGAAGACCGTTCCTTCCGGTCCAGAGCACTATTATACAGAAAGCCCCACCCCACCTGCAACCCATCTTCTTAACGAGGTGACGTCAAATCCTCATCAGGCTGGGGGGGGAGGGACCTATGGAAGAACAACATAGAACCAAAAACAACAGCTTACTTGGTCAGAGTATGTGCCCATGCCATGGCACGTAACACAGACTATCGTGATCTCAATTCTAAGCAAAAAAAAAAAAAATCGTGATTTACATTTTTTTCAGAATCGTGCAGCCCTAGCTAAGGAGCAAGCTACTGATTTTCTTTACCTTTTCTGAAGTGCTTACAATATCCATCCCTCTGCTGAGCTGCCGTGATTGGGATTAGCACAAAAAGACTCCCACCTGTAAATTTTAATTGCTGAAATGCCGCATTTTTTCCAGCAATAACCGCGAGCAATGTTCCGGACAGTATTCCTGCATTCCCAGCATTCCCGTGACGCCTGTCTCTCTGTCCCCCACAGCCATCGTTGTGTTCTTCACAGCGCTCCGCAAGGGCAAGAAGGAACCGCTGATTGTCTCGGAGGAGGACGTGCGGGAGAACGTGGTGACGTATGACGACGAGGGCGGCGGCGAGGAGGACACAGAGGCCTTCGACATCCTGGCCCTGCGGAACCCGGCCGGCGCCGAGGAACTCAAGATCCGCAGGGACGTGCAGCCCGATCGGGTATGGCGGGCAGTGGCGCGGGGGTCCCCCAGTCCCCCCGGCGGCGTGGCGGACACAGTGGATGTGTGCGCCATCCTCTCCCGACGCCTAGAGGAGGCTGATAATGACACCAGCGTGCCGCCATACGACTCCCTGCAGACATACGCCTACGAGGGCCAGGGCTCGCCCTCCGACTCCATCAGCTCGCTGGGCTCGCTGGCCCCGCCCTTGGACCTGGATTACAGCCACCTGGACCAATGGGGACCCGAGTTTCAGAAACTGGCGGAACTGTATGGAGAAGACCAGCTGGATGGCGCCCCCTAGCGTGCGTCTCTGTACGAGCACCCCCCACCCCCCCACCGCTGTTTAAAATAAAGAGAGAGCCTTTGCACCACTGACCCCCAAGCCCATTTACTGTAAAAACAACAAACTGTCCTTTTTTTTCCAACTGGGGTTAGGGGAGCGGGTTCAGATTTTCAAACAGGAATGAGAAAAATAATTGCGATTCTGGGAAAAAAAAAGATATTTTCCCTGGTGTATATTTTTTATTGGTCAATAAAG
>JAOYFF010000081.1:21709834-21722829 GCA_025773925.1 Cryptomyrus ogoouensis
GAATGAGAAAAATAATTGCGATTCTGGGAAAAAAAAAGATATTTTCCCTGGTGTATATTTTTTATTGGTCAATAAAGTCTGTAAATTCCATAGAACTGGTGAAATGTGATGCAAGGAGTAAATAATGGACCCCCCCACCCCACCCCCTTTGTGAGCTAGTGATAAGTGATAGCTTATAGTAAGAGAATGAAGGTTAGGGAATGAAACGGCGATGATGGGAAACACGTTGCGTAAAAAACAACACATTCAGATTTCAGTGACGAATTAACTGGATTTATGTTGTCCTGATGCAAAGGGGCTATAGGCACATCTACTAGGGGTGGATTGAGCAAGCAGAATGCTCCGTGTGTGTAGTGAGAATATTCTGACTACAGCCACTAGTGGGCACAGTGGTTAAAGAGTCTGATTGATTAGTGCGATGGGTTCGACTTGAGGGTAATCTGTGACTATCTGTAGGGAAACTGGAATCTGGTGGAGATGGTGATGATGATGATGATGATGATGATTATTGTTGTTTGTCGGTGGCTTTACTGTCCTGATCAGTTAATTACGTCCCCAGTTCACAACCCAAGAAGCACTGATATCCGTGACTGTGTGGTAAGTCTGTTTGGTGGCGCTGAGAACAGAATCGATTTCCGGATAATTAAGCAACTCGCTGAAACGTGTGGCGATGCTAGACTCATTTTTTTTTATTCATTCTCTCATCCCCTTCTGATTAATTCACATACCTGCCTTTTCATGCAGATCTTTTCCCAGCGATGAAACTCACAGAAAGAAGTGTGACCCCCCCCCCTCCAAGACACCAGCAGTGAGTTATAACTTTCACTATCTGTCCATCCATCTCCTCTGTAACCACTCCAGATATCCAAACAGGGCACCAGGACTTTTCCAGCTACCATTCAGTATTTATTTTGTTATTTTCTTTTGGTTCTTTGTGGGTGGTGTTGTTGTTTAGTTATTTATACACACACAGTTTTCCCATTTGCTTGATGCCTGAATATTCTGCATGAATTATTATTCAGCCTGTCAGTCTGGAGCTGGAAGAGTGAGGTGAGACATTACTGTTTATTTTTCTTGTGTTTGTGTGTGTGGGGTTAGGTTTCTATTACATAGTAGGGACCAAATGGCCCCTACATTGTAATAAAAACCTGTTTTTTGGCATTGTGGGGACCATTTTTCAGGACCGCACAAAGATCTGTGAATCCATTCCAAAAAGTAAAAATGCCAAAAGTCTCGTATTTTGTTTGGTTACTTTTGGTTAAGCTTAGGGCTGGGTAGGGATTAAGGGTGTCATGTTGGGATTAGAGTTTTCCCCAGGGAAATAAATAGTCCCCACAAAGATATAATTACAAAGCTGTGTGTGTGTGTGTGCGTGTGTGTGTGCGTGCGTGTGTGTGTGTTGCTGTTTCCCTAATACTGGTGTTATAAACCTTGTCTAGGTGCATGTGTGTGTCACTCCCCGGAGTAATAGTGATGTTCACCACACTTACTTCTGGCCGGTGTGATCCTGAGGCCTTCGTAAATAAGTGTGACCCCCATTTTCTAGGGCTGGTGTTACGCGGTGCTTAACCACAGCCAGGCCGGTAACGAACACCGGGAGGCGCTCTCGTGATCCTGACTGTTAGCGCGTCCATCCATCAGACCCCAGAAAGAAGCCCCACACAGGGAAGCTGAGACTGGTGAGTACTGAGAAAATGGGGAGGGCAGGCTGGTTTCTACTGGAACACAGGTGAAAGTGACTAAAGCTGCAGTCCAGTTACGGAGCCCACAACTGACATAAACTGACTTACGCTGAAACGCTACGCAGTACTTTTTCTAACTGACTCAATTTGCACCCTCCCTCCCAGTATGCTCAGTGAGTGTACAATAAGCCTTATTGCTCTGTTGTGATTGGTCACTACAAGTGGGCGAGGATTTGGAGCACTGGGGGGGGGGGGCAATCTCAGTTCCAACTCTGGCGACCTGCCTGACTAAACAGTCTAATTGATCCTTTTGTATGCCCTGACGTATTTCATTATGGGTGATTAAAAACCCCATTACGGCAGCGGGTCGGTTAGGGGGTAATAAATCTGCATCTAAGTAGCCCCCCCCGGTGCACTGGGGGCCTGAGACGACAAACTGGGATCAGCCCCTTGTCAGCGGGAAGCGAGTTCTGTTCACGCAAGCCGGCATGGGATGGGAACAGGGCGTGCATCAGTATGCGTATCCAGATCACGGATGATTTATTCATGGTGGAAAAAGGCTTTTGGCCACAAACACACCACTGTTCAGTCTGGCCCATAATGCAGCTGCCCTTGGCATCTCCAAGTGCCACACACAGCCTGTTAGACATTGTACTCCCTGTGCTGGGGGTCCGTGTGAAAAGTAGAGTTGTCTTTATCTTACTGAATTCAGTTCCATTTAATTTACACATGTGACTCTGTGTCTGGATTACTTGAGATTTCATGTTTGCGTGAGTCTGCTCTATATCGTTATGTCTGGCACAGCTAATTAAGTCCGAGCAGGTCATTTTCAAAGCTTTGCACCGCTCTCATCATCTCTGTGAAAACAGCTTTCCCTTCTGTTTTCCCCGAGTTTCCCAACACCGGATAACTATGTACACCAAACCAAAGGACGTAGAGTGCTTGTGATGAATATATAGCTGATTTATTGTCAGGAATGACTTTCTTATTGGAATCTGACTGGCCTTTGATTAAAATAGAATTCACAGATCGACGATAAACAAAGACGCGGATGGAAACGTCTCATTTTCTGCTGTAGGGAGACAGTAAAGCAGGTGGCAGACGGCAGTCTGACACCATAAATGATTCAGCAGCCCTTGAATCATAAACGACCGTCACCGCTTATTCTCCTGCCTCCAGAAGCCTCAAGGACTCATCAGAAATGACAGGCATTAAACATTCATCCTTCTAATAAACGATAGCGAACGCCTCTCGGGGGCCCTGTCCTTTTTCGGGCTTGTCGCCATGGTGTTCTGCGGAGTTCTCGGCCTTTCAGGATGCACCGAACAGCGGAGCCCATTATGCAAATATCTAGTTTTGCGATTAAGCTTTCAGAAGGTTGTTGGTTCAAAACCAGTCCTTGGCAGAGTAGTCACATTGCCACGGGGTCCTTAACAAACATCCTGCCTTAGGCATAGTGATTTCAGGGATGTGGAAATTTGTTGGAGGGGCTATTGGCAGCTAAATTTGCCAAACTTCTTGCTGATGATTTCTTCTTTGCCAGATTTCTTGCCACCAAATGAAACTGCTACTGAATAGCGGAAAGAGCTGCTGTCAAACTGCGGGGGCCTCCTGCTTCTTCCAGAAGAGGTAGGATTTCTGCTGGGGGGCTCCCCCCCCCCCCCCCCCAAAAAAAAAAAAATCCCCCTGGGGATTTATGTGTGTGTGTGCGTGTGTGTGTGTGTATGTCTGAATTAGGTTGTGTATGTGTTGTGTTTGTACACAACAGGCCGGACTTTCCTGGTGAAATACACACACTGGATCTCAGTGAGCAGGAGTTTGTCGTTTTCAGAGATGTCTGGGAGCTCAGGGGTGTGTCTGACGTGTCTGGAAGCCGTTCGGCAGCTGAGTGGAGACCTGCTGTGTCATCCTCATAACTATGGATCTCCTGCCTTTACGGGCTTCGGGGTTCAAAGTCCCGCCGGCATTTAAGGTTAGTAAAGAGAGGAATTAAAAGCTGATGAAAGGCTTTCAGTGCCTGTCTGCAGCTTGCCTGAGAAGCGCTGAAATGAAAATAAAGGAGTTGGCCAGAGAGATGTGGCTTTTATCTATCAACATTTTAATCCCAAGCAACTTGCACAGAGTATATTTTGTTGCAAGGGCTTAGAATAAAAAAAATACTAGATGTTCCAAGCAACAAATCATGTTTTTAACTGAGGTTTTGCTTCTGAAATATAATGGGGAAAAAACAAGGAATGAAAGTTCCGTTTAAGCTGCAGAACGGTAGAGAGTGAGCGGCTCTGTGTACTTAGTGCCTGATGTCTAAGGCAGACGTCAAAGAGCCGAGTTTATTTTCTTATAACCCAGATCTGAGTGTCGTGGGGAGCCTGTTTTTGCCCTGTGGGACCTGGTGTATGAGGAGATGATAGCATGACGTCCTGGAAATAGCTTGTTACTCCCCTAGCTGGATGGGGGAGAGAGGAACATTTTGGGGAATTAAAGCCTCATCTGGGATGAGAGGGACTGTCCTGCCAACTACCGTGGGACAGCTGTCCAATTGGGAGATGATCACATGCTGGACCTGAAGCACACATGTACATGAGCAGCGGTGAAATGGTCAGATCTTCAGGCCCACAGGAGGTGGATGGAGCATGGAGTGAGGCGGTTTTAGTATCACCCTTATTAGTGAGCTCAGCTGCAAAATTACTATAATGTTTACACTTTTTTCTCCTGAGTTTGTCGTGAATGCCACTTCTGCACACCTCGAGTAGAAACAGTGCAGGTCCCAGCACCGTCTGCTTGGAGACTTAAATATGACGACAGATCCAGCATTAGATCTTAGGTGATCTGGGCTGTGTGGAAGATAGGAAGGAGATCACGATAACAGAGATGGAACATAAAGGGATCTGGATCCAGTAAGTGATGGATGAGAGGAACAATGATCTTTGAGGAGACAGATCCTTGGCGAATGCAGTGATTGTATCCGGTTTCTATGGCGTCGGTCTCCATGGCTACATCAGTTCAACACCATTAATTCTGCTTGTCCAAACATTTGTATGCTAGAATCTCTGTGTCAATCAGGTGCTTTTTAGGTGAGCCTCTTAAACTGTCATGACTTAATATTTGTCTTTTTTTGTTTTAATTTTAATATACTTCATATTCTGGCTGCTACTGTCAGAAAATCATGTTTATTCTGTTGTTTATGCAGTGCCAGTCAAAAGTTTGAACACACCTACCAAAGTTGGAAAGTCTTCTTGTGTGTGTGTGTGTGTGTGTGTGTGTGTGTGTATATATATATATATATATATATGTATATATATTTTAGTAGTTTAAGTTTAAGTTTAATTCAACTGTGTGCAATTATAGACTGTACGTTCACTATCTGGTAGAAATAATGTGACCTAAATGGAATTCTTTTAGGGATACATGGAACCATTCCCTGCTTGTAGCAGGGAATTCCCAGAAAGACCCAGCATGATTCTGGGGATCAGGGGATTTGGCCTGAAACAGAATTTAATTTCTCTGTAAAGGGGTCCCCAGCACTGCCCCCAGTGGACTGGTAATCCATTCAGGTTGTGATACCACCTAAGTTCTCGGCTGCACTAATTATTTCTCTAATTGAACTATTGCAGTCTTCTGCCACACCACTAAGGTCATTAGCTACCTAAAGAGAGGGAAGAGGCCCCGTAAATCCAGTGTGCAGTGCCAGGATGGGTGACGGAGTGTGCCGTCACACCCCTCGCCAACGCAAACACCCTACCCCATCACCAGAATGAGAAGGATTTCAGGAAAAGCCTCTTGGGACGCAGCCAATGTAGGATTGCGGCTAATCCGTGCGACAGCCATTAGCGGGACATCTGGGCGTGGATGTGCGACGTGTTTTGGGCTTGGCCTTGCATATTCGGCCGTAATTCGCATGCCCCGCTTTTCCGTGTTTGCCTTACAAGGCGGGAGATGAATTGCAACTGGCCTGATCTCGAATCCTGGCCCAGTGCGTCCTGCCAAGCGGCAGGGGGGTGTGATCGATGGCAGCTCGTCTCCATAAATCAGCTTAAGCACGAACAAAGCCAGACTTTAAAGTGAGCCATCTGTAAACTTTGCGTATGTATTATTATTATTTTTTTTGTCTCTCATCCTGCTGTAATTGCTGGTGTCATTTAGCGAAAGGACAGTTATCAAGCAAAGATAATTGGGCCCACGTTTTTTGCCTTTTTGCGTTCCCTTTTAAGATCAGTGCTGGTCAGGGCGATGTCTGTACGTCTGGAACTGCAACGTGACGTGCGTCTCTATTTAACTAAATCGATATGTGTGTCGGGGGGGGGTCGCTATTTAACAACCACCCCCCCCAGCCCCCAGCCTTTGGGCGGGTGTCATTTACAAATGAGGAAATCCTGCACATTTGCATTAACGATCCGCCAAGATCGACCGGCTCCTTGTCAGACCCCGGGTGTCGTCAGAACGCCGCTGAAATGAATCAGCCGCGTTGCTATTTAACTCATCTATGGTGAGGAAGAAAGATCCGCTGTCTGTCCAGAGACATATACTGAATTCATTTATTAACAAAAGTGTGGCGTTAATTACACAGACAGGCTTGTCACGGCTACGCTTTGAAAAGCATCATAAAAAGCGATGAAAAACAGTGAAATCTACCTGAATAACGGAGTTTGAAAGGTATGCTTGTAATGGGAGAGGACGTTGCATTTGACGCGGTTATTATCTAGCCGACGTGCATTTCTGTGTATCGCAGTAGCATGACTCTCTTCCCGGTAAGTGGTTTGTAAAATGGATAGATGGATCGTATCTGCCTGGCGGCCGTGACCATCATTTTTATTTCATTATTTTCTTTCTGTTCTATATTTTTTTACCTTAGTTAAGTGGCCGCTGAAGCACTGTGGAATGTAGCGATGATTTTTAAAAGGTCAGTTTTTTTTTCTTGAAAAACAAAACGTATTTGTATGGAATTAAAGGGGAATTAGCTGGTAGGCTGAGACAATTAGCAGCTGGGGTGAGGGAGATAATTAGCAGTCATGTGACTCTTTGGCTGGTGCCGCTGAGTAACAGGTAAGGTGACCAAGGGGGAGGGGCGGACGGCGGTTATCGAGACTCCCTCTGTTTCCAGACGCTGTCCCTCGCGGTCTTAACAATAGAAAATTCGATGTAAACAGCAACTCGGGCGAGAATCGGGAAGGTCGGTCAGGATAAGGAGGTGCAGCTTTTAATATTTTAATTCGAGGACCCGTGTGGAACCGTGGAGATAAGAGGATTAAATGTGATCCGGCGGCTGGAAGATCAGCAACGCAGTTCCTAGGCCCACTGACCTTGGGATTCTGGTTTCTGTAAGCAGGTATGGGGGTCTGGCTGGATTATCCGTATTGTTTAGTAATCAGCAGTCTGAGTCTTGGGCAGGGACGTGGAAGGAGCTTCAGGTAAGCGCCGGAATACTTTGCAAAACTCTTAAGGACAGGATTTCTCACGGTCCTGAGCAATTGCGGACACACTTTGTAGCTGATAACTCACTGTTTCTTTTTTTTTTTTTGTTAATCCCTTATTCTTTTGGGAATTACCTGGTACCAGGTGGGAAAAAGAGTCTCAAACGTGCGACTGAAGGTATCAGACGGTGTGGGGAAATTGGCCCTTTTCCACACATGGGGAGACACGACTGGTGAAGGATCTCAGACACGACACTCAGAGAATCCCGCCAGAACGGGCTTTTTAATGCCGATTTGGGCGGGGGGCGTGGTGAAGGTGAGGGTTCATGGGAACTTTCCACTACAGGTTTAATGGCAGATTAGCTGTCGTCGCCATTAACCACCCAGGTTGCTGGTGGACTCCTGACTGCTTTCCCCTGCCTTCTGCACCGCCGTTCAGTCACATTTTATTATGCAGAAGCTATTCACGTCACGGGCTACATTGCTGATATTATCTCAATTAATCAAGCACTATTGAGAAAGTCATTCTCTTTTTCTGTGCCTTAGGTCCTGTTGCCATTAGAGTTTTTGAGAGCGACATTGAGAGTAATAATACAACAGTAAGTCAATAACTAATGTGACAGCAGCTGCTGATTACAATTAAGCAAATTATGGACTAGGGAATGGGCATTTTGAATGGGAATCTTGCTGACTGTACAAGGAACAGGGTAGGAAATGTTCTGTGTGGAGAAAACGGACAGGAATCAAAGGAGATATCCTAAGCAATGTTTAAAATTCATCTGGAACTCTGGTTCCATATCCAGGCTTGTCCTCAAATATTTTCCAGGCTGACAAGGTATGTTTTGGACTATGCCAGTGACTGCATAGAATTAAATAATTCAATCAGAAAAGATGGTTTAATATAAAACTATTCCTACTGGTAGGATGGGGGCGGGGGTGCAGTGATTATTATAAAAATGTCATAAGTTTCTCTTGAAATTTTAATAGAAATGGGGCTTATGTATTTTACTTAAAATAGCATTATGCTCTTTTATAAGTTTATTATGGCTGATTTTCCTCTACAAAGATGTAGTGGCATGTCATCCCAGTAACACCAGTAGCTGAGACAGGAATGGACTAGTGAAGTGTTGGTTTGTGGTCAGCGACACCCCCAAAATCTGAAAGGTCACTTTTTTATTGTTTTTTCATGTTTGCGATATGTTATCGACATCATCTTAACTAAAATACCTTTGGAGGTGGCCACATCTGCTCAGTGTCTCTGTGATATCCTTGCTTCCTTTCCAGCAGCTGTGTAGCCGAGAAGATTTTGTATGGTCTTCGAGCACTGGAGGTGTAGGCGCCGGGTCACAGTTCGGCCAGCTGACGAGGTCACTTGTATATCGGGTGAGGAGCTAAAGCTCACGCATGGTGAGGTGAGGCACAAGAGCAGAGCTGTAGCCTGAATACAGATCCACTTCACGTCAGACCATCACAGACAGAAGCCACTTAAACTTTAATGATCCTCGTCTCAGTCCGCGTCTGTCTCTCTCTTCCTCAGCGTGCAGCCTGCTCCCGGCTCCATTGGTGCTGATCCGGTCCTGAATACAGATACGGTCCCCCTTCTGGCCGTTTCGGGTGAGGATGCTCTGTAACCACGCCCACCGTGTTGCCACCGAAGCCGAGAACAGCTGGGTGTAGTTGCTTTCCCGTGTCGTCGCACCCCTCCGTAGGCAGAAGAACACCGAAAATAACCTGGAAAAATGTACAGATGGTCCCTTGAGCAATTCAGGATTAATTAAGGGCCTTGCTCATTGATGACATCACTCAGCCGGCCCTGGGATGATTCAAACCGGTGACCTTCCAATCACAGACACGGCATCCTAAACCGCTGAGCCACGCCAATACAAAAAAGACAAGAAAAAAAATTGAAAAACAAGCAGCACGCAGATAAATGCAGAACACATACAGGCCTGAGTATTCCGGAATGAAACGGACATACGGTTCAGTCACATTTCAAGAAAAACAGATTTCAAAGAGCTCAAAGGCCACCCCTTTGCCCAAAAAATGAATCAAGCACGGGCTGATAAACACGGCTGTCACTTTCACGAAGTACGGTTTTATCTCCAGCATGGATTTCTTTAACCAAGATGATTACTGCACAATATATTGCTGGCTCGGTAGTAAATCGCAGAATCGTTACTGAATCATTAAAAGACACATACAGGCAGGTCACCCATTCTTTTGGCGTCGAGTTCAGGCAGGGCTGGACTAGCCATTTGACATACTGGGCTTTTCCCCAGTGGGTTGCTGGGTTTGTGGGCGGGCAAAATTTATCAGACCCCCCCTCCACTCCCCCCAAATCAGCAAAATGCATCGTGGCCGTGGCCCCAAAACCTGATCAGCAAAATTTACTGAGACCATGTTTGTTGACAGAGCTGATTTTTAATTCCAGTCAAGCCAGGAGTTTTGGAGTCCTTGAGGGCAAAGACCAGTAACCCTTGGCGAAGCATCGTCGCCAGGGCAACAAGGCACATGACCTAGCCTTACGGATGCCCCATAATGCAGCGGTCGGCAAGTATAATCTGCCTTGCTTTATTAGAAATGGTCGTAATCACTCCCGCTGACCATCAACAGAAACTTCTAGATCATCAGAGGTTCACTCTTGTGTAGTTTTTTTCTCAGAGAGGAAAGATGACCCCAAAAAAATCTTGGTATTACTCTATGAGACTTTCAAAATTTCTTACAATATTATCCATTTTCAGCAAAATAAGGAGGTGGAAGTTGGCTTTACTGCAGATGATATTCAGCCAGACCATGCAAGATCTGCTCGGAATAGATGAAGTGCTTTGCTAAGGAGCACAATAGCTGCACCCATCTCGGGGCAACTTTCAGGTGCACTTATCTTGTGGTCTTGGTTGAATCAGGTGACTTTAAAGTTACACCTTCTAACAGCAGCTCCGCCAGAGTTGGTGAGGAGGGGGGGGGGGGGCATGTTTTATGTTTATCTTTGCCGATACTGCACGCTGACTGGCTGTTGATTTGCACCTCCTTTTCCACAACACACCTCCCTGATAACAGCTTCCCTGCTCATCTCCATGGCAGTTGACAGTGCCGGTTCTGTTTGTGTACAGTGGAGAGCAGTCAATATGTCCACGGTTCCATTCACCGGGATTCATGCCTGACAGATTGCTTTGGCATATGTGCGATTTATCAGGTGCTAAATAATTTAGTCTGGTTAAAATATTTACAGAGTGGGAATCCATTCAAAGTAAAGGAACAAAGAACTAGAAAATACAAATATCAGCGGCGATAAGGACCAGTCTGGCCTCATGACCAGTTAACAAAATTTCCATGATGTTCTCCTGGAATCAATAAAGTTCATGTTATCTCAAAATATGTGCTGTTTACTCATTTAATGCTCATTTCCCATCCTTATACACATGTCCACAGCTTCTGATCTCCAGCTAAGCAGTGACTCGCAGCACCTGCACTGTCCTGGTGGGGTTTTCTCTTATACAGTGTTGTCACTTCCTGTCTGGTTGTACCTCAGGGATCCATGCTTGGTCTGCTCTTTTTTTGGGGAGGGGGGGGGGGCTCAGTCTGTGATCTCCACATTTCCAGCTACAGAATTCTTTCAAAAGCCTCCTAAAAAAGTCCAGCATCATCCTTAGAGGAAGCCCTAGATCTTCCTTGGTGAGCAATACACACAATATAATGCAATACTGATAAGAACATAAGAAATATACAAATGATTCGGCCCATCAAGCTCATTTGGGGAGAACTGAACTAACAGCTCAGAGTTGTTAAAATCTTATCTAGCTCTGAAAGGAACCCAGGGTTTTAGCTTCCGCTGCACTAGCAGGAAGACTATTCCATACTTTAACTACATGCTGTGTAAAGAAGTGCTTCCTCAAATTCATTTTAAAATTCTCTCGCTAATTTCCACTTATGGCCACAAGTTCTAATATTAAACTAATATTGAAGTAGTCATTTGGCTGAACTGCATCCAGACCCGTTAGAATCTTATAGACCTGGATCATGTCCCCCCTTAAACTCCTTTGCACGAGGCTAAACAGATTCAGCTCAGCTAACCTCTCCTCATAAGACATTCCTCTAAGACCAGGAATCATTCTCGTAGCCCTACGTTGCACCCTTTCCAAGGCAGCAATGTCCTTCTTAAGGTATGGTGACCAAACCTGATCTGTCCATTCTTCTCAACACCATGTTCCCAGCTTCTGTTCATGGTCACGCTCATCTCTGATCTACGTGGGTTGAGTTTGACCTTTCGGAATGTTCTCCCTCTCCTTCCAAGCCTCCAGCTTTCGGCGTTCTTCCAGAGCTCAAGTGACGGCTGGGTCTCAGAAGAGCCCACTTCAAGGTCACCATGCTCCTCTACACTAAGACGTCTCCAGGTCTCTCTGCTCCATGTACCCTCTTCAGTAGGAGTCTGAGCACTGTGAATGCTGCTCTGCAGAGGGCAACTGGTTAATTATTTTTATAATGATCACCAGCAGGGGGTGATATTCCCTAGCACTTGCAGGACTGTGGTTCAACAGCTCTAGGAGAACAGTTTGACAGTGTGTGACCTGTAATGGAGCAACGCCCAAAATCTGTCATCCTCCTCAGTCTGCATTTCATTAAAAACACACTCCAGGGGGCGCTCTAGCTGCCTCTGGTGGCTCTGTCTTTTCTCTGAGCATTTATTACTCCCTGCTGAGTGTCTTGACCCCCATCTGTGCAGAACCCAGAGCTGACGAGCAGGAGAAGAAAGGTGCCATTTTATTTTAAGGTGCTGGGATTAAAAGAAAGAAGAAAAACATAAAACCTGGGATAAATGCGAGAATACAACCAGCCAGCACAGATTCCGGACTCGGGGACTTTGATGAGGTCACTCTGTCGCAGGTTATTTTATTGGATCTGGCAGGATGAAGGCAGAAAGTGTCCACAAACTCTCAGGGGCAGCTGGGGCTTCAGCACAGACTGCACTACTATTTAGGAAACAAGCAACAGATCTGTGCTTTTGTGTAGATCTATAGAAATTGAAAACTAGGTAGTGAAGCAACTTGCCTTTGTTGAAGCCTTCATACCTCTATTTACGGAGGCCACCTCTTGTCCTTCAATTTCACCCCCTTAAAGGACTGACCCACTGATTGAAGCCCCACCCTTGCTCCCAGTGGGTCCTTGTTCCCTGCATGTAAACAGACAACAAATGGGGAGGGTGGTGTCCCCCATGTGATTGATACTGAAGGACCCAATTAGTTTGACAACATGCTAAAATGGTACTTGAATCTCATTCATTGAGTCCGAGCACTACAAGGTAATTATTTAGTCCATTACCAAATCCAATTACGCCCCCCTCCACCCCCACTTGGTCGTGAAATCCCAACTGTATAATTTTCATATGCTTGCAGACTCCCAGATAAACAAACACCCTAATAATACTCATAAGAAAGGCAGGCTTGTCCCTGGTTCATTTGTGGGTTAAGATCACTGTATCTGGGCCAGAGTACACAGCGTCGTTTGTAGTTTAATTAATTGATTATATGATTTATCCGTGTGAAGCTTCTGCTTTAATTTGCCGCACTTGTCCCTATATGAGGGCGCTGTTGGTTTTCTCTTAAAGACTCATGGGATAGGAACGGCTTCGATAGATATACAGGGTCACCTCCAGCGAAGTCATCTGTGTATGGCCAGCCAAGGAGTGAGCTGATACAGGAACATTACTGTAGTGTCATTTTATATTGCCGTCACTTCATCACTATGGCTGTTTCTGTCATATGAATTAATTTTGGATGACCTTCCCTATCCCCCCCCCCCCCCCCCCCCCCCCCCCCCCACCCTTCTTCTCCCCCCTCCGCCCCCCCCCCCCCTCCCCTCGCTCTCCTTTGCGTTGGGTTGTGTTTGTGTTGGGTCCCTCTCGTTCCCC
>JAOYFF010000081.1:21722981-21737161 GCA_025773925.1 Cryptomyrus ogoouensis
AGCACAGAAACAGCCCCCCCCCCCTCCGGGTGGATGAAATTTCATATATATGTATGGGATATATATATATATATATATATATATATATATATATATATTTCTTTTTTAATTTGAGTTTGAGACCCCTTCATTAAATGGAATCTCCAGTTTCCATCAGTAGTGAAAGTTATGCAAAAATGCAACCAGTCAGGGTCCTCATAATTTTCCATCTCACAGGCTGCTGTCTACAGTTTCTCACAGGCAGATGACCGCACGGGCACGGCGTGAATCATCACCGCGCTCGATGTCCTCAGTCCAGGAATGTGCTCTGACTGCTGACTTCCACACACGCTCACTCTTTCTTTCTCTGTATCTCTGCTTGACACAGCTTTATATCCATTCTAGAGCATGACACCCATGAAATGAAGTGTTTATTCACGAGATTCGGCACTCGAAAGCTTTTAAAAACATTCCCTCCGATCTTTGAATTGCAGGGGCGCAGACGAGCAGCTTGTGTGGAGCGGGGGTCACTTTCAGTCCCGAACCCGAGACTGGAACTACAACAGCCCTCCTGAGTGTCATTTGTCCGCTGGGTAGAGCGATACTGCGTAGTGAAGCCTGAGCCACAACACGGTGACATGGAAAACTGTGTCTGTGCATGGGGGGTGGAGTGGGAAGGGCCGGGCCTGGGAGTGACAGGTTCATCACCGGGTCTGTGACAGAACCAGCAACTGAGGAACCCAGATGTAGGATGTTCAGATCCAGAACATACCCAGCATGCACTGCTCACATGCAGATTTACACAGCCGGCTTAGTTAGCAGCACTTTTATGGATCGGGTGTGTTTATGGATCAGACGCCGTCACTCTGCCACGATTAGGGAAAAGTCCACCTGCATGAAGATGTTCCTGCATTACCGCTCCTGTGACACCAGGGGGGTGTGAATGTCTGACTCCATGGGAATCACCCTTGGGACACATTCAGCCAGGCGATTAAATTAGCTTGGCCTTTCAGTAGACAGGGCAGGTCATACACTCAGAAGGACTATGGTGTCCAATACAGGCAGCCCTCGACCAACATAAGTAATGTTGAGCCTTACATAAGTCAGACATTACCTAAGTCGGATTGACCCCCTCCCATACCATTCAGGACACCTTATAGCAAAAAACACATAAGCTAAAAATATACTGCTAATACAAGACCAGAGCCATGGAGTGAACATGGGGGGGGGAGATCAAAGCCATAATTATAGTATATAATAGGGGGGACATTGTGAGCACATCTGAATATTGGGGTGGACTTGCTCCCCCCCCACCAAATGTTATAATTATGGCCTTATGCTAATACATGCGAAAGAGTAGATATAAATAAACAAATAGATAAAGTGATAAAGTGTGAATTTACTTACAGGTGTGTGTCGCCTTCCTACGTTAGTCCGATTTACCTAAGTCAAGAACTGCCTGTACTTTTTAACTCTATGGTGTGTAGCATCCATTAGAGACAAGCCTGGGTGTAACTGGCTAACATGTCACAGATAAGAACAGCCTTTTCTGTCTTCATTCTCAGTGTCTCTCCCGCCTGCAGCCTTTCAGGTCGCACAGTAAAATACAAACGCACAACAATAACCAGGCAAATAACCGCCTGAGGTCAGGAGATCAGGCGAACATCACTGGCATACCCCACAAAAACACACAGTTCCCAGTTTGCTGTCTCAAGTTTTCACTTCTGCAGCAGCAGGATAAATTATCCTTCTGATGAATGCATGGAACGCTCCAGAAGGTACCCGCCGCATAACGATAAACGGATGTAAAATGATGAATTTGCTCCCCAGGCAGAAAAAAACGCTCGTGCTCAGGGTGATTTCAAGCGGCGGGATCGAAATCGATGCAAGACAATAAAGTCTCGTCAATCACGACGCCTCGCCGTGCACCAAACCATGATTCCCCCGCATTTATAGGAAATCGAGCGTCTTCCAGAGACAAAAACACGACGCCGTTTCCCCGCCAGCTTCCATGCTCGATCTGAACCACGTATATATTTATGAGCGTGATTTAGATGATGGCTCACGCAATCCTAGGCTGTCTGTACCGTTTGCTTGGAATGAGTGAAGCAAAGATGAAGCTGATGACTTTATTTTTTTCTTTTTTAAATCCCTACTGCTAGTAAACATAAACAGGTTCTCTAAACTCCAGCGATCCTCCTGTGAAGCTCCATGTCTCTGAGAGATGGCATTTTCTTGAAAAAGACCCGTAGCCGGTGGCAGTGGTCACACCCAGGACCACGAGGCCTTGCGTGCCATCAGCCATGCTCTCAGCATCTCACGTGCCCCCCCCATCCTCTCCAGAGGGTCACACTCACCGCTTTCATAATTCATTCTCAGCGGCTTGGAGGTGCTTTCACGCTATAAACACAAACACTTTGTGTTACAGGAAACTGCTATTATTGTTGATTGGCTAGTCTCCTTCACCACATGCCACATGCTCACTTAGTCTTTGTTCACTTACACCCTTCCAGTCAATTAGCGCTCCTGTTCTATGCTTAGCGTGAGTCGTCCTTGCCACCTGTGCCTTTTGGCTCTGGGTCTCTGAGTTTGGGTCCTTTCAGCTGTGAAAGGTAGCTGAATTTATGCCTGATGGTAAGTAGGGGGTAAAATACCAAGGTGTGTAAATGCAGAAATCCACAGGCCTCATAGCCGAATGCGGCGTATTGTGGCTGGAGCCCTTTGAAGCAACGTTTGATATCCAGTTTAGCCGCGTGCATTGGCCTTGCTTGAGGAGCAGAAGGAAATAATTCCCACAATCCTCAGCTGAAGTCCCGCAGGCCGCAAGCCGTTCTAAGTCTTTCTGTGACATAATGCATTTCCGCTGCCTTTGAACGGCTATTCCTTTTCTGTGACACTTTGAAAACGTCCATCTGAGCTGAAGAAAGGAGAATCTGAAGAAAGGGGGACCCACACTCTCAGCTTAACTTGGTTTAAGGCCACCACGTCACCAGGAGAGATATACGCTTTGCTCGTCCAAAGCTGTATTTCTGTATATGTATGCAAATATACTAATGCTGCTCAGCTTTGCTATGAATAGTGATTACAGCATGCATTATGAATGCATTAACTAAACCAAGGATAATGCTTAATCACTTATGCATACAAAACAGTTACATAAAAAAATATTGCACTCTGTATGAATTCCTATTATAAATGTCTGATGTTATTAAATGTCACCTTCAATTAGAACGTTAAAGCTTCATATTTTGTTTGAAGCCAGAGACTTTGATGTGTATTGGAGTTGATTTAATTGCTTGTGATGTTAGACTCATCCATTCTGTCGATAAGGGTCAGCAAAGGTAGAACAAAAATGAAGCTCACGTTCCTAAATTGGACTTTGTGGTGAATTTTGAAGTTTAGGTTGTTTCATGTGGTTCTCGTTGCACACGAAAGCACACACAAATACAGAAATTAAATATACGAGCAGTTTTTGCAGATTAACAGTCTGAATGATCAAAGCAGTCTTTTGGTTCTGGATCTAAAGTCCAAACCGTGGCTGCTCTGAGAATCAGAGAAGTGTTCTGTCTTCAGCGACCCGATTTCAGAACGAGCAATTAATGGCCTGCTTCAGTGGCACCTTCATATGGCACCATAGCGCTTTGGAGATGTTGTTGAACTCCCTCACCAATCTTCCGCGCCACAGTGTCACCGATTCGAAAGACAAAGGCCTCGTCCAAGACAGCAATTAAAAAATTAAGTGCCACCAGGTCCAGAGGAGCTAGAAAACGGCCAGAATGACAGCTGAGTCCCACATCGGTGCACATTTTCAGGCCTGACAACTCCTATATCTGCTTTCCTTGATTTATGGCTCGCAAACGAAGCCTGACCACCTTTTCATTAAACCCGGTGCAGGGAAGGTTTGCGAAGACCAAATGAAAAGGAAGCCTGTTATCTTCACTTGGTATCTCGCTAACCCAGTTTACCGGCAGCAGGATTTGTGCTGCTTTGAAGTTAATGATTGTATTTGTACCCTCGATAGACAGCTAATTTAGAGGGGTTCAGCAAAATTATTTCAGGTGGTGATTCATTCAACAGCGATTATTACATGCATCTTATTCTTTTATTTGCAAATAATCGTTTTCATCTTTGTAGACCAGTATTTCTCTTGGAGTAGCTCTGTACTACGTAACTCTGTGACTTCTGGCTTATGGTCACGTTTTTAGATTTTTCTGACCTTCGCTTTTCAGAAGGACTTGGTGTTCATGCCTGCTGTGTTTCTGAATCGTGATGCCATCAGTCAGAGACACGTTCCTGTAACCTTTCACAGTACAAATTTCACAGCTCTATCCACCCTAGCTTTCTTAGAACAATAATTAAAACCCACCATTTGCTGCAATTTAATAAGAAAGAAAAGTACTCCATTACCCTCCTCTCCCCTAAGCTTTTTAGAAGACGGAGAAATTTATCCGCAGTTGTGCTCTGCATTACAGTTTTTGCATCCTGCCTGCAAGCATTTACGCATGAGTTATCACATTCAGAAATCTCCCTCACCTTACCTTCAGAATGCATCAATGCAATTAGTATAGCATTAAGGTAAACAAGCAGGCAACAATTTAATTTGAGATAATCATTGAATAAAGATAATCGCTGAAACGTTATTCGGAAACTGTTTATCAGCTCTGGGAATAAGAAGTATGTTTAAGAGCAAGGCACATTTTCCATCTGCACTTCATCTATTTTTGCATGTATTTAGTGTTTTTTTTAAGTTTTTTTATAAATATGCAAATTTATTTAGAAAAGAAATAACTTGTTTGTGTGTTTTTTCCTCCTTAGAGCTTAGTTAGTTATCTCTGTGTGAATTTTTTTTATTATTCACAGTCATTTGTTTTATTGTGGATGATTTTATTGAAGAGATCTGGATTAAATTGGTTCATCCGATGTGTGATCTGGCTCAGGTTGGTTGATCTGTTCTGAATCTGGATTACGTTATTGAAATGAGGAATGGTACCAAGTGCTTCATGTGGTTTGACTATTATATTGTAGGTTCATTACTGTAAATCTATAAACTTGAACTATATTCCTGTTAATCATTTCAACTTAATTCCCTTAATACCCTTGTTTGAACTGCTGTCAGCCAGCTGCCTGGTTGGTTGCCTGAGATAGGGTGGTGTTGGTTCTGTAGACCCATTTGGAGATTTGTCATCCCTCCTTCTCACTTCCTTGATCGGTTTGCTTAGTTCACATTATCAGTACAGCAGTTAAATCCATCTTTCTTCAGAATGCATTTTTCGTTTTCACTCCAGCAGTCTACTGGCCAGCTTTGGCCTCTCGGATTCTCACATAAAGGCTGTCCCATTTTCTGATTGCTAGCTCACTGCTAGTGCAGCTGTCTGACCTGTTTCAGGTTCATTATTTAGCAGACAAAACAAGCAATACCTGCATAATGCCCCTATTTCTGATTTTTATGGTTTTAACTCCGCTCGTCATTATTCTTTGGTGCATCAGTGAGAGTAATGGCTTTTGTTTCGAAGGACAGTTTCTCAAAATGGGAAGTCATTACGGTATTTTACAAATGAGAGGAAGCAGACAGGTGAACAGCAGAGTTAAAGGATCGACCTGACTGTCAAACAGCAGCAAAATCAGCTGCCTTATTGCACTTTCATTGCTTTAACACAACATCACATTCCTGTATAGCAAGGCCTCTGGAACTTACAGCCTGAATACAACATCCATGTTCATGTCTTATACATCACATCACAGTCTTAACACACCATGAGTAAGGTGTCAGGTCTTTCACAGTGTCTTATGCAGTACATCACAGTCTTCATAGAGTACATGTGTAAGATGTCAGGTCTTTCACAGTATCTTATACAGCACATCACAGTCTTCATACAGTACATGTGTAAGATGTTAGGTCTTTCACAGTGTCTTATACAGCACATCAGAGTCTTCATACAGTACATGTGTAAGATGTCAGGTCTTTCACAGTGTCTTATGCAGCACATCACAGTCTTTATGCAGTACATGTTTAAGATACTGGGTGTTTCACAGTGTCTTATACGGCATATCAAAGCCGTACAGTACATATGTAAGATATTGACTAATACAGCATTTGATAGTCTTAATAATATGTATGTAAGATATAAGGTCTTTTACAATCTTATACAGCATATCGCAATCTTAATACAGTATACATGTAATATATAAGATCTTTCAGTGTCTTATTTAGCTTATCACAGTCTTAAAATAGTACAAGTGTAAGATATAAGATCTTTCGTAGTGTCATATTCAGGTATAGTGTCGTATCTGGACACCATTGCTCAAAAATGAGGCATCCAGGTAACTCTAATTATCGAGGTTCCACCTCAATAAGCTCTTTGCTTTCTGTGACAGAGGAAAACCATCAAATCACATGATTACACAGGGATGTGTCAGGCGACGGCGGTGTGTATGGATTAAGGCTTGAATCTGGGCTTATCTTACAGCCAAATTATGCCCTGCCTAACCCTGGGCACAGAAATGAACATCGACTCAGCTTTAACCATATTCTAGCAGCATTCTGAGAAGCGTGACACATTCATGAAAAACCCACCCATCACGTAATTACCGCTGCCTTGATGGGGCTCAGAGGAATTGTTTGTTGCGACGGCTTGGAATAAATTTGAAAGCGGTACCAGCAAGAGTTCACGGCAGGGTGGTAGGCTGCTCTTGTTTTTGATTATTTCTTATTTTTTGATTTTATGTAGAAAAATTCCCTGCCTTCTTCTAAACAGAATTATTGCACATATAATATTCTCTTTGCTCAATAAGCTCTTTGTTTTCTGGTTTAAGTTGACCGACTATACAAACATTCAGCATTCTTGATTCTTTCTACATGAGAACACAGGAATTCTTACACACACTAACAGAATTAGACAGCGCAAAACAATTGGAAGGCACTCACAGACATCAAAGCAGACATAACTAGCTAATGTAGAGGTACCTGCTTATGGGGTAAATGTGAAAAATAGATATAAATGTATTAAATAAATATGAGATAAAAGAAATGGCTGAAAGAGTAAATATGGTAGCGTAAAGTGCAATGCAGCTGAATTTTCTTTCCTATCCTCCATGCCGTGTCATTGTCCCCAAACTCATTGGTTGGGAGAGCCCACCGCCTACATGATTAATCCTGGTATTATTTAAAACCTAATTTAATTCTCCTGATGAACCCTTGAACCTCCGGTCCTGTCTGCTGATGGGCGATGGCTTGTTATCGGGGTAATGTTGGTTTCTCCGGACCGTGCTCATGAACATAATGTTGTACTTTGAAGTTTCTTGGCAACCTGCTGAAGATATTAGTGCAGTGGGAGTACTGCAGGGGAATTTTGGTCTGCATGTAGACCTGCTACGGTCAGGTAGGTGCTGTCAATCTTTAAGAAAACCTCAGTGCCGTCAAAGTAGATGAAAGTCTAACCTGTATCCTGCCTGATTACTGGTAAATGCCAGTGGCTGTGCTGGTCTGATACGATTTTTCGCAGTCGGGCCTGTAATCGCCGGTCAGAGACACTGCCAGGTTCTGTTCTGCCGTGTTTTCGGACAGAGCTGTCTCACGGCAGCTCCAGATTAGACGTTTGATCTCTTTGTCTTCGATAACACTCATGAAGAGATTAATCCTGACTCCGTATGTACGGCTGAGATGGGATTCATCGGGGCTGTGAAATAAACAGAAGGACACAGTGCAAAAGGAACCCAGCCTGTGTGCAATTTGCTGCTTTTTCCTGCGCGCCTGACAAACTGGCCTTCCCAGTGTTTCTTTGTGTTACATATATGGCATGCAGGGCCTGCTTTGCTCATTATATGTAGATCACATGTTCCTTTTTTGGTATGGATTGCATGATATGATCTGCTATGATATATGAGCTTATCATCTTTAACACAAATGTTAAATTTGTATGTGTCATATATGATCCATATGTTCCTTTTTGCTGATTGTGTGTAACACATGTGTTCCCATTTGTTTGTCATGTATGACCTGTGTGTTCCTTTTTTGCCTGTTCTCATTTGTATATGTCATGTATGACCCACGTGTTCCTTTCTGCTGATAGTGTCTGACACATGTGTTCCCATTTGTATGTGTCATGTATGACATGTTCCCATTTGCTTGTTCCTTTGTTTCTTTTTTGCTTGTATGTCCATTTGGGCTCTGCAGTCAAAGCGGCTGCTTTCTAGAACAATCTCTCAGCATTCCCAAGCAGATATCACAGACAGGGGGAGTTGCAGGAAATCACTCCGGAATGAGCAGGCCAGGCATTACACCTGAATGCAGAGCTCATATTTCACCTCCATGATTTATCTTATTTTATTTCTCGCCTTCCCAGTGATGGACCCTGTAGAATATTACCCCAAACACTTCGAGAGGTAGTAAAATATATTTTATGGGCTCATATTTCCAGGGAAACACCGGAATGTTTTATGTCTTTATGCATGTTCATCTCACAGCATGGGGGCATGTGACCCATGTCTCAGAGATGTCCGGCTGTAGCGAGAAATAATTACAGTAAACTGTTCCTCAGATGTTTAATGAAAGCGAGCGATGTGATCCCTTAGCATAGCCTAATTAGCAGGCCCGCTGTGGACCTGGCCAGTGATTTCTTTACAAGGCCCCCATCATGCTGCCTGACCCTGGCTGCTTCGTCACTGCCAGGCTCTAGTTCTGAGCAAAGCCTGTAACTATACATCCCCTCTCCCTGCGCTCTCTTAAGCAGTATAATCTTCCAGCTTGTTCCATCTCTCTTTAACTGAGGACAAACAAGACCCCCTACACCCCCTGTTCGCCCAATCAATCAGGGGCTGTGATATCACCAGGTTGCTAAGGAACAAACACCTAGGAAACAAGGGCTGGGCCTTTAACAGGATTTGGCCCAACCTTTGATGGATATACCTGCCTGTACCTGCCTACTCTCTGTCGCTGTACCTGCCTTCTCCCTGTACCTGCTTTCTCTCTGTCCCTGTCCCTGCCTGCTCTCTGTCCCTACTTTCTCCCTGTCCCTGCCTGCTCTCTGCCCCTGTCCCTGTCCCTGCCTGCTTTCCGTCCCTGTCCTGGCCTGCTCCCTGTCCCCGTCCCTGCCGGTTCCTGAAAAGCAGACACATCCCCAAATAAACATTCAGATCTCCAGCTCTCTCACCATGACACCCACAGAAGAAAGGATCCCGCCAAGCACTGCGTTGAGTGTGTTTATTACAGCCAAACTCCGTCCCCAAGCATTAATCCTGATGGCAATTTAATCACTAC
This sequence comes from Cryptomyrus ogoouensis, assembly GCA_025773925.1. Lineage (NCBI taxonomy): Eukaryota > Metazoa > Chordata > Actinopteri > Osteoglossiformes > Mormyridae > Cryptomyrus > Cryptomyrus ogoouensis. Next base: position 21,732,217 of record JAOYFF010000081.1, read on the forward strand.
GTATTTACCTCCATGCACTACAATGTCAATGTTATTCTCACTGCACAAATATTGATGATCCCCCAATTATGTAATCAAGTACATATTTCATGTATGTGTGGATGGCTTATTAACACTAGAAAGGGGATCATGTCAGCATGGAATGGCAAGCATCAGGGATGGAAGGGTATAGGTTTAACACCCAGAAAGTGTGAGAGTGACTGCCTGGCCCCAAGAACTTAAAATGCTCCACTGAACATTCAACAAAGGAAACATGTCAGACCTGAGCCATGGTGTAATTAAATGAGACGTTAGCATTCGGATGGGGGCAGCAGGGAGCTTCTACTTCACCAGAAGCAGAATGTTCCGGAGCGTGGATGACCGCAGGCAGTCAGAGGATGATTTCATTCCTAAAAGACTTTTTTTTTAATAATTTGAAGTAATTTTATTACTGGGAATAATAAGACTAAAAGTACTTAGTGGTCAGGGTGAGAATGGGATTTAAAATCAGCCCTGGATTTTAAATCCAGGGCTGATTTTTGCCGACCAGAGTTTCTTACACTAAATTTTGTCGGCCCAGAGTCCCATTGGCCCATCAGGAAAATGCCCAGTATGCCAGGTGGCTGGTGTGTAGGAGAAGGTCAGTCAGTCAGAGCTTGGTAGGGTACTTCAAGTTTAAGTTTTACTCAATAAATCTAGTGTTTAGAAAAAAAAACATTTTCCCTTTTCCAATATGAACCAGCTGTTTTGCATTCCTTGATCAGACAGTAAATTAATGGTCAGGGTTGACCTCATCTGTTCCTCTTGGCATTCACCTTGCTGAAGGTCGAAGACATGTGGCGGTCTCATGTCAGCCTTGGTGAGCTTGCACATCTTCCTCGCCTTCCTGATTCCTTTGTGTGAAGCTTATTGGTTGTATCTATACACAGTACCCTAGGTGAGCTATCAGTCACACCTTTCTTGGGCTAGAATCTCTGCACTGGCAGAAATATACAGCCATTCAATTGATCAATAGCAGCGTCACTCTGAAAGCTGTACCAGTGGTGACGAGTACCTGCCTTGTCCCTCACACCTGCCATGGTTTCCCAGAATGCACCTCTGTACAGGCTTGAATGCAGAGTTAATCATTCTGCTGACCTACAGTGATTTCCCATTGTGCACCTTGTGTGCTGAGCCTTCCGATTGGTTACGTGTCATGCATATTCAAATGTGTTGTAGTTACTGTGTACAGGCAGATGTTTCTGCTACAAATGACAGTAATTTGTAATACTGAAGGTATCACTGAAGTGAGATAAATCACACCTTTTCATTATTTGCCAGTGATAGCTAAAGGTGATTCCTGCGTGTTTTACATGCGTGGTATCCTTTGTGTTTTTGCTATTTTTTTATTTATTCTTTGTGTAATCCTGTACTGCAATGCTGCTACACGGAAACCTCAGTGAAGTTGCATTCATCAACATGTCTCCTGGTGCGTGGCACCTCCAATAGGCTCGGTCCCAACCTGCACTTACCCTGCCTGACAGAATGGGGGCGGTGTGTTCTGGGCCTCCATCTTTCACCAGCAGAGGGGTGACCTCTTAATCATTCTAATGTCTGCCACCATTGCCTCCTTATCTCTCGAAGCTTAGGGGAGAGCCAGGACTCCTTTCTGTGCCTCTGAAGCAGCCCAGTTTTCTGTTTGGTGTTCCTCACCATATCCAAGCCAGCTGACCTTGAACCCCAAGAGGTTTTATTTTCTCCTCACATTGGAGTTTTTGGTTCCTCTCTTCCATTGTCTTCAGGCATTCAGTCTTTCCTCTTTCCCTCATGCACCCTTTTACATAAATAACGCAATAATGGGTCGCCACACACTCTCGTCAAGCACCATGGGGCGACTGTATTATGAAAGGTGCTATATAAAAAAATCATGGAATTGGATGTCAGTGACTCCATCTAAATATGCAGCTAATTTCTCTTCTTCTCAATCAATGTGCATCAGCTGAGATATTCCCTTCTATGACACTGTGCAATTCCGGTGGGTCAGATTGTGGCCCAAAGTAAAAGGCCATTGATTTAGTGAAGCCTTCCTCTGCTGGGAAGAACAGATCTTCTGGTCGGACCGATAGGGATTACGGCAGCGATAAACAGTGCAGGAAGCGTGGAACAGGATTCTGCGTTCAACCATGTTCCACGTCATTGAGGTGCACAGGAACCAGCTAATGTCTCGGCGACGGAACACGAGACTTCAGCGGAGGGAGGATTTAGCTCAGGAAACCTTTCAGGGGGATGTTCACTGAATTAAATGAGTTTGACTCAGAAGGTCCCCAGTCGAAACGCCACCCCAGGCGTCAGTGTAGCGTGTTTTCTCAGCTTAACCACAGCATGAAGAAATGTTCACAGGGGGGCAGGTGTTAGCAGGCTGGGGTTGAGAGGTTTGGCCTAATTATCTGGCTGAAGTGGGGAGCTGCACCCACACAGCCAGCTGAGAGGTGAGAAGCCAATGGGATCTCACCACCGTGAGCTACAGGTGAAGGTGGCACTTCAGTGGTCAACGGTTGTCTTCTCAGCAGCGTCCTGAAATGGGCTATTCCATTACTACACCTAACTGCAGTTCCAACTAGCTTCACAAGGGGGCAGAAGTGGCTGGGTGCAGACATTGCCTGTGGTGAGGACACCTGGAGTGTTTTTCAATACCAAGAATGCAAAAATCGTACTTGTGGTCTTGACAGGAGTAGTCTTGCTAACTTGCCTCCCAAGAACAAACCTGGGATGCAATGAATCATGGGACTTGGCTTGTTTGGCGAGGATGCAACCGATGTATCCTTGATATTTGGGGCGGGGCAAGAACGGCGTCCTTTTTTCTGTCCTCCGTACTTCTGTTCTTCGAATTGGAACTGGTCTTCGGCAATGGAAGATGATGCAAAAAGAGTACATGAGAACTCAAGTACGCATATTGGGAAACACCCCTGCCTTTCACAACATTAGTAATTCTGCACATGGGGACCAGCTACTCATCTTTCAGGATGCCATAGCTGGACCACATTTGTTGTTCAAATAGCGGTTACAGGGTTTGTAAGGTTTTACCACCCAAGAGGGTTGGCAGCCAGGTGATCCTAGACCTCCAAGGGTTTATCTTTCTCCTATAACAACCATAAAAGCACTAATAGCTACATAAATAGACTGTGCTTGTGTCTGGGGCATATTCAGAAATGCACCCAGCAAGAGATTTATTATTAGGCAAGAAAAAGAGGCTTGTGATGTGTGCTGTAATACTGTCAGCCTACGAGCGACGACGTCGCCGGCTTGACATTTAAGATGGAAATAGATAGAGAGGAACAAGGGGAAAAAAGAGTGAAAATAGCGAAGGCACAACAGGAAGAATTGGCAGATTCTCACATCGATGTCTGCAAGAAAGGCAATGTGTCCGGGAGCAGGGCAATACTTCAGAGTAAAACGAAATACATTTATAAATGTATACAAAGGTCTGAGAATTTATTAGCATTTATGTTCTCTGGCCATAATGGGACCCCCACCATGTTATTAACATTACAATCAGGTGCAAAGTTCCATATCATCATCTCTGCTGGGCCATTTCCCTTTATGAGTGAAGTCCAGCTTATCACACTCGAAGCAGCCCTAATACATAATGGTTTTAGAAAATGGAGCGGCAGGAGATCTGCCCCATCCTGTAGGGGGCGCCACACCGCAAAATAGATCCTGCTCCTTTTGAATACCGCAAATAACAACGCTCCGCTGCTGACTCCTACATTTCCCTGGAGGGTTCCAAGTACGAGATGCAGGGTGACTCATTAATATTCACTGCTGCCGCCTGGATTAACGGTGTCTACCACGCTAGTAATCGAACCTCCACAATGACCTTCACGCCATTTTTGACCTTCAGGATGCTCTGTGCCACGGAGCAGCTTGTTCCACAGCCAAGATGGCTTCCCAGCAGTTCTATCAGAATCGATTCATTCTCCTGGTTTCTGAGATGCAATGTAAAGCACAGGTGGGAAAGCGTGTTGCAAAAGAGAGTAGCGTGTGTTTGTCAGTCCTCCAGTGTACCTCTCTCTCAGAGATTATCCTGAGAAACAGGGGGTGCAGTTCAAACAGAGGGTCTCCCTCGGTTCCAAGCCCAGCCCTCAATCAGGCTGCATGCCTCATTGACATTGTGCCCTCTCCTACATCTGCTGGTCTCACCTGTCTACGTGTTGGGGGCCAGTTCACCCTTCCAAGCTGCTGATAATATATATCACCCTGAGATTCTGTAATGCATTTTTGTCCACTGTAGAGGACATTATGTTTTTTGCTCATAGTTCTCATTCTATACATGCCACTTAAGTCCTGTTGTTCCTTAAAGACGACAGTTGGAGCATTGCGATGACATCAAAGATGTAGGGATGTGCTTTTTTATTTTAACATCCCAACACTTAATTTGAATTAAACGCATCATTTTTTCCCTCGATCTTCCCTGGAGGATGCTCCTCACTTTACACCACGGTGCCTTAGCGATGTATGTTCCATAGTTGACTTTGAATTTTGATCCATTGCCTGGCTGGCGGTAAGCTGTACGAAACTTTCTACTGACGACGGGAGGTGACGACATCTGAATAACCACGCTTCCAGTCTCTTTAGCGATCGTGAGCATAAGCATATCATAGTGTCTAACAAGGTATTGTACTGTGACTTATTTCATTCTGTGCTTAACCAAATAAACTTGTATTAATAAATTTCCTGTTTAATTACTGGTATTTAGTTACAGTAATTGTATACATATATTTATCATCAGTGTTGGGGAAAGTTACTTTTAAATGTAATATATTACAATACTGAGTTACTCCCCCCAAAAACTAACTAATTGCATTACTTAGTTACTTTTTATGGAAAGTAATGTGTTATATTACTTTTGAGTTACTTATTTCTTACCTGGCTAAAGCTTTATCTTGTTCAGGCCTTAGACGTGTTTTTTTTACTAAGAAATTCAGCA
>JAOYFF010000081.1:21745778-21761834 GCA_025773925.1 Cryptomyrus ogoouensis
TGGTGGTGTGGGGCGTTGGGGAAGGTATTTCGGTTTGGGTCCGAAGGAATTAGCCCATGGTATTTTTGCAAGGGGTATGTATCCCCCCCCCCCCCCCCCCCCCCCAGGCCCTGTTAAAGGATTTCAGCTTCTGCTCCACAGATCAGACATTATTCCAGTAACTCTGTATGATCCCATGATCCCATCAGCTGGTATAGCTGTGTGACAATTTCACACATAGCCTTAAATGTCACCATATCAGCAGGGGTGATTCTAGGATGTCTTTAAGATCAGGGGCCATAATTCCTACAGAGGGGTCAACTTTATTATTAGCCAATGATATGTATTGAATCAGTAAGTCATAGGGGACACTCTAGGGGCCAATAAGCTTTGAGATGACACCACCCTGGGACACGCCCCTGCATATTATACTCCCTGAAGATGCTATCCTTGCATGACTGTATTTGTCACTTTGTTAGAGGATATGATGTACAATCGGAGCCTTCTCAGCACAGTGATGCACACACCTGGTTCATTCTGTGATTTGTCATTGGCACCAAGATCCCAGCCGCTTTGCCCTCCATCTCTGTGTGATCTGGCCACTTTCGCAAATTCACACATCCGAGACCCATTCTTCTCCCTTCTTCATCACTCTTTGATCTCCACAGCATGGCCATTGGCCGCCAGATTAGTGGCTGGTACTTTGTGGTAGCAACACCCTGTCCCAAATTTCCCCCCACCATCGTCTCCAGTAACGTCTCACCCTGATAAATCATTGCACGAAAAATAGTTCTGGAATCCATAATCAGTTTTCAGAGACTGTAGTTTGTCCTGAATCTGCTAGGGGGTGCTAAGCAAGTTTGTGGTTGGCCACATGCTACAGGTCCTGGGGAGGATGAGATGACAATCAGTTGAGCCCTTAAGCCCATCTACAAACTGTGGGCTCCTGCCCACCCTCTCCAACTTGATTATTTCCCAACTCTCGCAGCATCCCTAAGAGGAATTCTCTGCTAAATATCAGCAGGGACCGATATCTGTCCTGTTTCAGCTGTGATATCCCGAAGTTTGCATTTTCAGCATTTCCATAAAATCGGGGTGAATTTGAAATATTTGATGTGCGAATGTACACTTCCCTGAGAATCTAATTAAAAAGTTTCACACTGCAATTATTAATACCCGCAGGAAAAATAATCATAAATTCCACAATTAGGAAACACGCACTTGAAAACATGATAAAAAAATATGATGGAAAAAGGGCGGGGAGTGAATTTGTAATATAACTTCTCTGCTTTCCTGCAAGCAAGATCATGGATCATGTTGCTTCTTTGATCATATTTATTCTGCAGTAACTATGGGTCTGTCTGTCCCCATGGGTGGCTTTGTTGTTTCTGGGGCCCCACTGAAAAAGTCACTTTGGGTCCCCTAGTGTAGTGAATGGCTGTGGCCAAAAGTGGGCCCCCAAACATCAGGGGCCCAATGCAAATGCATGGTTTGAGTGGTGTCTGTCCCATGATCTGTTTCTGCACAGAACTTTCTGGGTGTCTGTTCAATCGCCCTCATTCGATGAAGGTCAGCAATGGGCCAGTGTTTGGGGGGGGGTGACATTTAACTGTGGTCCCCACACAGCACCCACATGCTGTGAAACACAGCACCCCCCCTTAAGAAGAGATTGGCCCTGACCTTTTAAGCCCTCCAGATAATTTCATGCAAATTGTCCTTTATGTAAGTAGGCATCTCATGCATATGTAACGGATTGACTGTCTGAGGTGAGACTAAATAGGGTGAAATCCATCACACGTGTAAATGATACAGAGTATAGTGCATAAATATGTATCAAAGAGCCTGCGATCTGCTTAGCTGGTCTTACCCGTCATTAAGCCTTCTGCTGACACTCACTTAAAAGACGATCTACTGAAATTCACCACATCTTTAAAAAGACAAAACCATGTAGCGAGTCTTAGTGAATCCTGCTTAATTGATAAAATAATTCTCCTTTTTTAGGTCTATTCTTAACTGGAAATCTGTCACTAAATCAGGATGGGAAGCTATTAGAGCTGAAATATAAGCCTTTTCATCTTGATTCCAGCATGATTTTGTGCTGATTTCTGCATCAGCAGGAAGTAGTGAAGGCATGTTTTCATTTAATGTCCTTCCAGAATAGCTTAGAAGGAGAGGTAATCCAGGATGGATGAGTCACCATTGAGAGTATTAGGTCCATCCCCTAAACAAGCCAGGCCGGCGGTGTTAAACAGCAAGATGAAATCTGGTACCTAGATGGAGTGATGTTCTTTATGGCTGAACATGGATTCTGTTCTGTTTCTCATAAGACACTTTTTTCCTAAGTGATCTTACAGCTGATATTTTTAGTGGAGTGATGCAAGTTGGACCCTCTATTCTGGCTGTGCTTCCCCTGCTGCCCCAATGTGGATGTAGCACATTTTCCTTCCCATGTGTGTGTCGATGTCAGAGTTACACAGCGATGTTCTTGGGTGGATCATGGTTTGTTGCATGTCTTAGTGTGAAGTTGGCAGGTGTAGGCTAATCCCCACAGCAGAGACGTACTGCATGTGCAGCCGCAGCCTGTTATTGGCCAATGGAAGTCACAGAAAGGCCATGTGACTTTCTGGTCTTTGAGGTTTATACATTCTCTGATTCAATTGGTCATTCGGCCAAATAACTTTAAAAAATTCTGATTGCTAACCAATCACATTGCTCATTAATCTATCTGTCATAAGTGCTGGCACCTTCCAGTCGTCAAAATGCCCTTGAATATATTTATAAATGCTTCTGCTGTTTTTCAGCTAATAATAAAAACAGAAATGTGTCTGACTGACTGTGTTATCTAAAATCTTGCTTCTGGCCTATTAAATGTATCATGCATTTTACATGGGAATCGATTTGCATGTAAAACTCCCATGCAGCCAGTCCTGATTCCCCCAAGCTGCTCACAGATAAAGCCCAAGGCAAAAAAACATAAGTCTGAAAAGATATGATAGCTGGTTAATCCTCAGAGGTCATCACAGGGATGGAAGAGCTAATTAAACTTGAGTTCAGCTCAACCTCACATATTGAAGAGACAGTTGTCCATTGAGTTTGCCCAAAGAGACAGGTTAATCTGCCATTAACTAGGTTATTGTTGTGTAGTAGAGCAAGAAAACTTGGACTATCAGTCACTAATGGATCAAGTGATATTTTCTCTGCCTTAAGCCTTGAGCGACTTTGGTCTGGCCTTGAATTCTGGGGTAATCGATTCTTGGGCTACCGGTTGTCATTACAAGTTGAAAGGCATTTGCCAAAGTTGTTGTTAAGCAGTCATTGACCTCAGTGTACTTGTGGGATATTCAAGTGATATGATATTTCACGTGTGATATGATATTTCATGTGTGATAGGATATTTCATGTGTGATGTAGTATTTCATGTGTGATAGGATATGTCACATGCAAGTTAATATTTCATGTGTGATAGGATATTTCATGTGTGAGATTATATTTCATGTGTGATGTGGTATTTCATGTGTGAGATGATATTTTATGTGTGAGGTGATATTTCATGTGTCATATGAGCCATGAGGTGCATCCTGGAAGCTGAACTTCAGTCATTGTAGTCATTAGCAGCGACTGTCCTCTGTGACGTCAAGAAAATAGCAGGTTGACTTTCAGCTATAGTCCCCAACTTCAAATCGGCGCCATCAACATTCCGATTGTGGCTGAATCATCCGATTTTGCTCTACACTGCATGTCCCTGTAGGAGTCAGGATCGTGGACTGATGTCAAAGCATCATGCATGTAGAGTGTCATGCACAGATGTTACATTTCGCCCTCTTGTACTGACACAGAGGTACAGACTTTAATTTATTTACCACTTTTCTCAAAAAGCATGAGAAGACCTGAATGTTTCAATTGATGTCTTCAGTAGTATCAAATTTGTCCTCTCATTGTTTTGTTTTCTATGTGGTGCTTAATGAGTTGTTGTCACGCCCTGCCTTCCTGCCCCCTTGTTCTTTCTTCTCGTTTCAGGCCTCGTGTGATTCACACCAGATGCCTCTCGTTTGTTCCTCATCAGTGGTATATAACAGTGCCTCCCAGGTCCGTGCTCCCCAGACCAGTCATTGCTGTTGCCCCAATGTGTGCTCCTGTGTTTTTCACTGTTGTTAGCCCTGTTCAGTAACCCTAATTAACCCCTTATTCTTTGCCCTTATGCCTGATCCTGCCTCTGTCATTATTGACTTGTGACACTTGTAATTATACCTTTGTAGGCACTCTCCTTTCATTTCTAAGGGGAACATTCTAATCCCAAAATAATGACCTTAACCCCCGATCATGCAAAAATCACTGTGGGTTTTAGAATCCTTTATTACTGAAGCAGACTTCCTCTCGAAAGAGGACTGCAGAATGCTATGCATTCAAAGTGAGGAACACTGTCTCTCCAGGATTCAGCTACTTCCCCCGTCCTGTACGACATGTTTCTTTTGCTGTTTCCTTCGCTCTTTCCAGGTGATGATAAATCGCGCTTCTTGTGCTTGATTAGCACTGTGTCTCGCACTGTGTCTTGTTAACATTCTTTTGCATATCTCATGTCTGCACTTGGACCAAATGCCAGTGCAGTTTGGCCTCCTTGCACGTAACATCCACTTAAAATCAGCTATCGAGACCCTAACCCTCACCCTAACCATCCTCCTTTCTACTGAAGAATTGGGCAGATGTTCCCACCTAAGCCTAGTAGCTCAGCAACAACAAACGTGCGGTGTAATTCATCCAGATTGTTCCCATCATGAACCTTCTCCCTGTTCTCCTTCCCGAAGAGGGGACAAAGCTCACATTTCAATCTGTGGGCCATTAATTTCACAAGCGTTTCTCCCACAATCGACATATTCTCCTTGAGTAAAGTCGACAGTTAATATGGCCAGATGTTTCTACGATCATATTAGAAGCTCATAACAACTGTTTTTTTGTTTTGTAGACACAGGGCAAGTCCTCCAGCTCTGTGCTGAGAGTGTCAATTCAGCCTTTTTGCTCACCACCATTGATTTATTGCCTTTCTGTTTTCTTATGACAGAATTTGATTGAATCCTAATTGCTTGTTCCACTTTAAGCTTGTGACGTATCCCATCCTCTTCATGTAGGGATTATCTGAGTACTCCTCAGATGCACAGAACAGTGTGGTCATGATGAATGGGCTCTGAGGATCTTTATGGCTGTCAGATATGCTGGAATTAGTCTGCAGGGTGGTGCTATGGGGTATTTTTATAGGTAAAAGAAAAACATTTCCAGTCTGATGTAAAACCTGTGCTTCCCAGTGCTGTTGGCAAATTTATGAGGTACATCTGCTCATATACTCTAACAGCCAACTGACAGGAAATATAAATGATTTTCACTGTGATTGCTGGTGCCGGTTATGGTGGTTCCAGCATCTCTGACACCCCAAGCATAACCCTACCAATCAACACCTGAACCAAAATTTGTATATTTTCATGCTGGGGAGGATGGTACAATAAATGAAATCCAGACAATGATAGTTCTGTCTGGTGCTGAAAATGCTGCTGAATGTAGCTTGAACTGTGGCTGTCCAGTGCTGAAACTGGTGCCTTGTGCCATTTTGGAGGAAGCTGTGCAGTGTCTAAACCAGTGCCTTGTGCTGTTTTGACAGGAGCTGCCCAGTGTGGAAACTGGCACCTTGTGCCATTGTAACAGGAGCTGTCCGGTGTGGAAACTGGCACCTTGTGCCATTGTAACAGGAGCTGTCCGGCGTGGAAACTGGCACCTTGTGCCATTGTAACAGGAGCTGTCCGGTGCTGAATCCAATGTCTTCTGCTGTTTTGGCAGGAGCTGTCCAGTGCTGAAAGCAGCACCTTGTGCCATTGTAACAGGAGCTGTCCGGTGTGGAAACTGGCACCTTGTGCCATTGTAACAGGAGCTGTCCGGTGCTGAATCCAATGTCTTCTGCTGTTTTGGCTGAAGCTGCCCAGTGCTGAAAGCAGCACCTTGTGCCATTTTGGCTGAAGCTGCCCAGTGCTGAAATCCGGGCCGTGCACCATTTTGGCTGAAGCTGCCCAGTGCTGAAATCGGGGCTGTGCACCATTTCGGCTGAAGCTGTCCAGTGCTGAAATTGGGGCCGTGCACCATTTCGGCTGAAGATGTCAAGTGCTGAAAAGCGATTTTACATCTTATTCATTAGCTCACACTTTTCTCCAAAGTGACATACATTTATTTTTTTCTTTGAGAAATATGGGTAAGACAGTCCCCTAGAATAACTGGGGCTTAAGGGGCCCACTGTTAACATCACTCTTCTGACCACATGATTTGTAGCTGGGACCTTCCCATCACAGGCATGGTGTCCTAAACCACACAGTCACACACTGCACTGAATAGAAACATATCACATTCCCCATGCTGCTCAGGTAAAGCTTGCAGCTTCTGCTGTTTTACCCTTCAGATGGGCACTGAACCATTTTAAAAATGTGCAAAAATGATAAATGAGGAAGAACGTAACCCCAATTTGACCATCTGTGGTATGCTGCCGTGATCATCTAGTGTGACCACCCAGATTTCACTAACGGCTGAAGCCTGACCCCAGACCCACCAACCGCGATACACTAACACACTAAGAGACATCCTTTATTTATAGACCTTGACCCCAAATTGGCCGACCATTAGCCATTTTTTTGTTTGTTTGTTTTTTTTTTTTTGCATGGGCCAGGACCGAGAGAATCTGTCTGCTTGCAAAATCAAATAAATAAAATGATACATTACTGATCAGCACTTGCTCTAGATACATGTACACCCTTATTCTGTCTGAGCAGCACTTGCTCTTGGTCACTGGTCTCAAACTCAAGTCCTGGGGGGCCGGAGCCCTGTGTAGCTTAGTTCTTTCCCTGTTCCACCACAAATGATTCAGCTCAAGAGCTATGTGGTAATTAGCACAAGAGGTTGAATCAGGTGTGTTAAATGAGGGGAAACCCAAAAACTGCAGGGCTCCGGCCCCCCAGGACTGGAGTTTGAGACGCCTGCTCTAGGTACACCCTTATTCTGTCTGACCAACACTTGCTCTAGGTATACCCTTATTCTGGGTGATCAGCAATGGTTGCAGGTCCACCATTATAATGGCTGATCACACTTGGTTGCAGGAACGCCACTATTTTGGCTAATTAGTAGTGCTTCCCAATTGACTGCTATTCTGTGTGACTGCCCAACCATCCATTGTGACACTGGGTGCAGTATTACACACAAATAAATATGATGAATCAACTAAAATCTGATAACAGAAACATAGAGTCTAATATACTCAGAAAACTTTTCTGTGGTTTGAAATGATTATTTTAAATATTGTCAGTAAGCACAGCAATATGCAGTATACGATTTGCAATTAGGCAAAACAATGCCTCCCTGCAGTGGAAAATGCATGCAAGGAATCTGTTTTTGTATAAAATCAGTGGAATATTTCAAGGAATATAAGTAATTAACAATGTGTTTCCTGAGGAGCAGGTAAAATATTCATAAATATGTATCTGCTTGGGGATTATTGACATCAATGATGAAATACGCTGTGTGTATTTGAAATGGCTTTTCTTAAACAGTTTCTAAGTTTTTCTGGGTTTTGCCAGTGAATGACATGCAAAGTCACTTCCTGTCTGCTCTTTCAGGCACGGAGAGCAATTCGTAAGCTCTTATAAGGTTTAAGAGAAGAAAAGAGGAAACAACGGGGTCTAGCAGAAGAACACAAAGTCCTTGTCCCCAGAGAGAATAAAGCATAAGCCATCTCAGCCTCCACGGAAACGAGGGCTATGGCGATGATCACCATTCGATTGCGAATGGCCCACGGCGAGGTTTAGACAGCTGCTGGGTCCTCTTTAGTCGCCTGAAAGTACTTCTGGTGCATCTGCTGCTTTTTATCCTATGGGTTAAAGGGTCAGAAACAGTGCGCCAAGACCAAAGGGGGTAATATTCGCTGTGTTACAAATGCAGCTTAAGTCGAGGACTGTTATTAAAGGCAAGGGGAATTTTGTATCTCACCTGCTCCACCTACTGGCTGGAAAAGGACCTGCAGCAGGCAGCCTTCCTGCAAGAGCCTAGCAGTGGATCTGTTAACTACCCACCCTGTAAAGCTTTAGCTGGTTAACAGCAGTAGCTCGATTAACACTCCCCAAGGCAGGTGAGGTGGCCTTGGTAACGATAACTCATTCACTTATTAAATTTCTTAGTAGTAAGAGTAAAGGTAGCAATATTAGTAGTAGCTATTCTAGCAGTATAATTAGTGATAAGTACTCATTTAAGGGTAGAATTGAGGATCTTCAGCTTCCATGTGTTCATCCCTGACTGCTGGACTTGTCACTATAGATTACCTTCTGAGTACTCTGAGTACTCAGTATGTGTATGTGCCTGATTGCTACATATTCAGTAATTCAGCAATAAAAATGCAGATAATAAATGATGGGCGTCGCTGTTGTAAAACCATAAGGGGTGACAGTGTACAGATGAGAGTGCGAATCACAATACGCCTGTGATTCCCACTCCGCAAAGCAGACAGCCTCTCTGCAGGTGTGCCCCCCCCATCTCGCACAGACAGCATACCATTCAGATCCTTACCGACATGTTTTTACCCACACTTTCCTGTTGAGTGTTATTCTCTTAACAGCTATAAAAAATCCATGGTTTCTAAAGGGGATTAAGGTGTGATTTTCTTTCCCTTATCATCTCCAGGAAGTGTGTTAAACACCCAACAGTTACGCACTCTGAATCGGATTCCTCCCTCTATCGCTCTTTGCTTTTACTCTCTATATACCGGGCTGCTCAGTTTCCAGTTTTGTACCATGACTGTGCTGAGGTACAATAGTGAGAGGACACTGGCCACGCCTACTCATTTGGCCCGGCCTTAGACCCCGCTATGTGCTGTGTTAATTTATTTCTGTTTTTCTGCAGCCTTTTGAACATAAGCAATTATGAAGCTTCTTAATCAATGAATAGTGCATATGCTCTCTTTCAAAAACCTACTTCTCATCTGTAAGCTGAAGGCTGTATATGGTCATCCAGGTAATAGTTATGGCAGCGATCACAGGGATATTGTCGATCCATTTTCTGTAACCACTTATGTTATTCAGGTCCACATGGGGTCCAGAGATTATCCTGGAAGCATGGGCATAAGGCAGAGAATAACCCAGAACAGGGCACCATTCACTCACACACACACACACACACACACACACCTATGGGCAATTTGGTAACTCAAATTAGCCTAAGCATGTTTCTGGACTGTGTGGGGAAACTGGAGTGCCCAGAGGAAACCCCATGGTGACACAAGGAGAACATGCAAACTCCACACACATGGAATCATGGCGGAGACTCAAACCCTGTTCCAAGAAGTGTCATGGTCTATACCATCCAACCCTGCCCTTCATGTCTCCTCCCCGTTTGGCCAGCAGGTGTTGCTGGCCATCCTGTTCTCCACCCTGTGTCTTGTCCTTCGAGTCCCTAGTGTGTTTCCCCAGCTCCCCTGACTGCTGTGTAGTTCTATGAGCCGAACATGCGACTATTAAACCCTTCGTTCATGTGTTTGAGACCAGCCTCCACTGTTTATTTGTATTTATTAAATTTCTGTTCCCCAGTGTTTCTTTTCTATTAGTTTTCTTCTTCCTAGTTTGTGGTTTCCGTTCTGCTTTAGGTTTTGCTAGGTGCCTGTGTTTTTGCTATATTCCTAGTGTTAGATTCTGTTTTCTTGTTTTCCTGTTAGTCTCTTAGTTCCATGATTGAGATTATAAGATCCACCTGTTTCCTGTTAACTTGTGTTCCTTTCTGATGGGTTGATTTGACTGAGTTACACCTGTCCTTTGTTTGTCGTAATTCCCTGTGTGTTTGTATTATGTGCCTGTGTTCATGCTATGTTCCCTTGCTTGCTCCTGGTGTCGTGTTCTTCCCTGAGTTTATTTCCTTTTGGCATCTTGTTAGGTTAGTCCTGGTTAGTTCTGTCTCCCTGGTTGTGCTATTTTAGTCTCTTAGTTAGTTATGTAATTTTCCCTGTTTGTTGTGGCCTCTTGTGGTCCTATTGTTTACCCCAGTGTTTCTACTTTAATAAACTTCTTGTGTTGGAGCTGCAAATTATTATTATCGTTATTTATGCTGCTGATGATGCTGCTGCTTATTATTATTATCCATCCATCCATCCATCCATCCATTATCTATACCGCTTAATCCATCTGGGTCGCGGGGAAGCTGGAGCCAATCACAGCATATTATTATTATTATTATTATTGTTATTTCTGAGTCGGACATCACCAGTCCATTCAGCACCACCCCTGTAAACCGGTGCCAGTCTGTGGTCTCATGTCCAGGTTCTCGCCAATCACAGCCCTTGTGGGACTCCCAGCTCACTCCAAAGTGCTGCCAGCCTCAGTCCAGAGCCAGGCGGTTGAGTCGGGCTCAATTAGCATAATAATGGACTTGATGTGGGGCTCAACAATGAGCTGACTCACACGACGGGGACCTTCTGGGGCCAGTGCTGAGGGACAGCACTTGGGATCACCCCCCCCACCCCCAGGGCCCCTGGGCTTTACAAAGACTACCCGAGGTCCTCCCCAGCTACCCAGCCGAATATCAACCTCCCCACGCCGCAGTGCTGCCAGCAGAGCCCCACTGATGGCTTAATTATCCATTTTCCACAGTCACGTTCCTGCTGGCCGTGTTCTTCTCTTCACTGAAGTGGCCTTCATGCCAATCTGGACAGCCCACCTGTCCCCGAGGGGCAAGAGAGTAAACTGCATGAAAACAGCATTGTGTTTTCATTGTGGGCTTCTGCAAAACATCACGTCTTGGGTGTAGGTGAGGGAACAAAAGACCTCGGTCCCCAAATGACTCTAAAATCACAGCCAAAGACCGAGCTCTGTGCCTCAGCCCACCTGGATAACCTTCAGACGTGAAGATCATATGCAGTTCATCTCCCCTGCCCCAAATTACACCCCAGACAGAAGATGTTTGGGGAAATGTGCTCCTTCCAAGGGTAAAGCATGTGGGTGGGCGGGGCAATAACTGCATGGCCCATTAAGTCATTGGCTTTGTCCCCCGAGGGACCAGCTGCCATCCAATCACACAGCTGACAGCACTGCCTGCCCACCTCTCTGATGGATCCCCAGGCAGGGCATGATGGCTGGAAGGGGCGGGGTCTAAGGCGGGGCCAAATGAGTGGGCGTGGCCAGTGTCCTCTCACTATTGTACCTCAGGTCACACAAACTGTGTTCACCTGTGTCTTTAATACTGCAAAATAAAAAGCTTCCAATTAATTACAAGCCCAAGGAAACCAATGCTATGAAATTTCTCTCTCATGCATATTTCTTAGTTCTGATTTTCTACCCCTGACTCTGCTCTGAATGGTTAAGTAGTATCTGATTATACCCAGGATATTATTATTAAACACTGAGAAGCAGATTCCTTTCATTTAATATTATTTAGAAATAAGATTCTCCCCATGTACAGCACCTTGTAACATGGAGTATTATATATATATACAGTACACTCTGAGAAGAGGGTCGGCTGAATTATTGTAAGGCACATAGAGTGCACTGAGAAATTAGACGTATAAATCAGAAGCTGTGAGCCAGCAAAGCACTGAAGGCCCCCGGTAGGCAGCCCCCATATGTCTTCGTAGGGCCGGGCCGTGAGCTCTGAGCTTGAACTCCGGGTGGCCCACTCCATCATCTGGCGGCAGTACGTCACGAGGTGGCGGCGGGAATAACACGTCTGCGTCCGCTTTATGTAACCTGTGGTTGTGATGGTGATT
The DNA here is from genome assembly GCA_025773925.1 of Cryptomyrus ogoouensis. Taxonomy (NCBI): domain Eukaryota; kingdom Metazoa; phylum Chordata; class Actinopteri; order Osteoglossiformes; family Mormyridae; genus Cryptomyrus; species Cryptomyrus ogoouensis. The sequence continues at coordinate 21,757,522 of JAOYFF010000081.1, forward strand.
ATAATGACGACGATGATGATAATGATGGTACATGACCATTAAGCATCATAATACAGTTAGGTGATTAGACACAATGGCTGGGGCGTAGCTCAGTTCTGGCCCCCCTGATAAAATGCCACCTTGTCCCCCCACCCAGGAGATTTCATCAACCGGGCCTCCTTCTCATTCTTGTGGACCCTCTCACCATGGTGATTTCGAACCGGCAGCACCAACCCACCCGAAATTCTCATTAGTCTGTTTCTGATTCTGCGGCCACATCTGCTGATTGTTTATTTGATGGTGTAGTGCAGAAACAACTGACCCACAGGTAGCCCAATCACCTGGGGTAGGGGGACGGTATTTTATCTTTGATCAAGGTGAGCTGAGAGTGATGCAGCTGTTTGTACGAATGACTGAAAAATCACACTGGCTAGCAGATACACAAATGACAGTCAAGAAGTTGCTCTTAGACCAAAAATTCCCTCAGCGGCCCTTTAAAGGAGTCCGTCCATCCTCCCCGCCCCCTACCTCCCACTGTCCACCCCCAGGCACATTTGAAGCGCCATATCCAAGTCCACAGGGCCCTGGCCATCGCTGATCAAGTGGAGGCGCCGTTGTGCACGGTGATGATCAAAGTGATGCGTTTCCTCCTGGGCCCGGGGTGAAGGCTCAGCGGGGAGTCTGTACCGCCTGGGGGAGATGAGAGCGCCTCAAAGGCCTGCTTGGGCATGACTAACCGCATTAGTCAGACAGCCAACTGGGGGCGGCCAGCAGCGGGGGGGGGGCTACGCCGTTACCGTGTCAACAATCGGCATTACTAACGCACTTCATCAAATCGGAGCCTGGATGCTGACTTCTGCTGGTTTTGCTGGACTGGAAGCTGCTTCTCCACACTCACCTCCTTATTTATTTCCCATCTGCATTCACACCCGAGCCACGTGGTGTTTTTACGGCTTTTCCTGCAGATGGCGTCCTCAGGGGCACACTGACATCCGGGTAATTATCTGCTGCGTCAGTTTCTGCTGATGCTTTATTCTGCTTATGGAGTATTCTGTCCCTGTGTAAAGTAAATGGGAATCTCAATATTGGCACTACAGTAACTCTTCGCTAATCACTGACATGTGTGGCCTGATCTGGTACTGGAATCATGTGACATTCCTACTGGAGAAAAATCGTTTAAATGTCTGCTTGCAGGTGAGGCATCCGTGATGTGTTTTTTTCTCCAGTATTTTTTTCTCACCACAGTGAAAAGTTAAAAGTAAGAATGATGACCTACACACGGTTCAGAAGAGGACTTGCTATAGGTAATTTTTCTTTTGAGTGTCTGAGTGCCACTTAGCGTGATCATCTGGGTGTGCAGACTCCTGAATGACTCTCTCTCCATGTGACTGTGACTCGCTGTGACTGTGACTCAGGAGGGTGGGCACAACCCTCCGAGGTTCAGATCCGGGTCAAATTAATGCAGTGTGGTGCTGGTTAAGAGCCAGACACTGACCCAGCCCGCCAGAACCACAGTGAGGTCCTAACCGTCAGCACGGACTGCTGTCCTCACTGAGCAACAGGTAGCAAACAAGCAGGGTGTCCTGGTCAGGTGACCCGGTCAGGTGACCCAACCAATGACCCGGAATAATCGCTACTCTCGTAGTCCTGACAGTACAAGTAACATAGCCAGCATTGGTCTTTTCTTTGAAATGAACAGCCAACAGTGAACAGGCAGCTCTCAACTGATGTAAGTAATCTGTTCCACAAGCCTTTACGCAAGTCATATTTAATGTAAGTCGGATTGATCCCCCCTCTCACCTTATAACTAAACACACAAAAGCCAGAAAAGGACCAGTGATACATACAAAAACACATATTAAATAAATGAAAACATAAGGTTAACTTACAGGCTTATATCGCCTTTTAGTGTTAGCACTTCTGTAAACTGTGTTTTACAGGTATTTTTCCAGATTTATGAATGTCAGTTTTACATAAGTCGAGAGTTGCCTGTAAATGGTACGTTCTGAGCCCACACACGATGTGGCTGGAATGTTCTCTCCTCCTCCACAGCCTTTCGCCCCTCTTTCTTCTCGAATCCTTTACTTTTCTTGTGAAGAACAATAAGACGCGAGCTTGCTAACCTGCTCCTTCACACCACTCCTCGCTTTGTTTTCACCGCTGAGTCGCTCTTTATTCCTCGTCCGTGTCGATCTGCTCCGTTAAGTCGCGTCCCAGTAATGAGCACGTGTTTGTGCGTGACATCCGCGGTGGATTAGCGAGTCGCAAGCCGAGACATGCAAATATACTCAGAAATGACAGGGTGAGGTTATAAGGGAGCCCCACGGACCTTCAGACGCATAAAACGGGCAAGAAGTCTTTATATGACAATTAAGTAAACAACACAAATAAAGGAGAGAGACCATCGTCGGAAATGTTTAATTTCAGACAAGCGTGGAGCTATGGACTGTCAACACACAGTAACACTAAGTAATGGGTACATGGATTCTCCAAAAAGAGGAAAGGCTTTTTTATTATTAAAAGTGAATGAAAAAGCAAATAGAAAGGGAGATGAGAAAGGGTTATTTTACGGTGTGATTAGGTCATTTATTTATTCAGGCATCATTTTAGAAAATAAGTATGGATGCAATTTATAACCAGGAAAAAGATTAAATGCTGTGGTCCCTGGTGACACGCCAGTAAAAATAAAATGGGGGCCGTTTTCCTCATTGACCACGGAGGCGATGAGGGATAAAAGTGATTGAACTACTCAATTGCTGGTAGATATTAGCTTACTCTGAAACTAATCAATAAAACATCCATTCGTCATCAGTAAGCACTTATCCACTGTGGATAATATAATACGTACAGCAGCTAACAAATAGGTATTTACAGTGATGCAAGGCATTGTGGGAAATGTATGTTGTGTCGTGATAGTCGAGTCATAAGGAAGTGGAGAATAAGGGCAGTAGAGCAGTGTTAAGGCCTGAATTACAACCAGTTGGGAATATTTCAGGGCAGCATGTGGCCCAGTGGGCTGAGCCTCTATGCCTGTAATGAGAAGGTCACTGGTTTGAACCCACCCATGGCAAACTCTGTAGGTCCTAGAGCAAGGCTCTTAATCCCCCTAACTCTCTGGACACTACAACAGGTGGCTGCCCTTCACAGCTAGCTTACTACAATGAGTAAGTTGGGGAAAGCATAAAGACAATTTCCCTGCAGGGATTAGTAAAGTATGAATTATTACTTTTGAGCATTTACCTAAACATTTACCTCACCAACAGGCTGAATATGTGCAAGTAAGATGATTCTTCTCAGTGTCTCCAGTAATGGATCATCACGAGTGGACATGGAAATATGTCTGGAGCCTGAACGCCAACGTCGACATGAATGATGTGCAGGAGCACCCCTAGAGGCGGCGTGGAAGCCTGCAAGCAGCCAGTCAGCAGTAGCACTGCTGAATGAGTCCCATCTACCGCCACGTACCCTCATGACAGTATGGTGTGAAACAGTGTCAGGTTCATTTCATTTGTTTTGTCTGTTTCGTTTGATCTAAAAGAGAGAGCGAGGCAGCAAGGGTGCAAAGGGGGGACAGGCGAACACACGGATGCCCCAACTAGGTATCACATGCGTACAAAACAGGCCAAGGCCCTAACTGCCAACCCCATCCAAAGCTAATACTAATGCAATGCTTAGCGTTCCGTCAGTGTCACCCTCCAAATTCTCCCCAGAAGTAGCGGAAGCCGATGTTAATGAATCACATATATCTAATATTTCATTCACCACCATTTCCCACTTAATTTCCATCACTCCACCCCTCACCATTACCATCCACAGATCTGTCATGTAGATTTGTAGGCGCGCTTGCTAACATTACATTTTTCGATTACACTTATCCCCCTGACCCGATCCTCTCTTTTCTCTGGGATTGTTTTAAAAGGAATGGCTACCGTCAGGAGTTCTTCCCCCACATGCTTCATGAAGTCATCACCTGGGGGGGTCAAACTGGAGAGGATCAGCAGGTAGGGAGTGGATCAATGGACCTTTAACTCATTACTAACCAACGTCATGCCGTAAGCAGTAGTTTCTGTATCAGACTGACTGGTCATGGAGATGGTCGAATGTCGACACAGTATTGGAAGGAGTCAGAGAAAGCAGAAAGCGGCCCCAGGTTTGAGTCTTAATCAATAAACAAACAAGTGGTTTTTTTTTTCTAATGGGGGTATGTATATACGGTGCTCACAGAAAGTCTTGGGACGTGTGCTAAATTCAGGAAAGATAATGTAAACTTATTGATTTTTATAACAAAAATCATTACTTAATTCATATATATATATATTACTTAATTATATATA
>JAOYFF010000081.1:21761934-21772392 GCA_025773925.1 Cryptomyrus ogoouensis
ATTAGATTAGAAATAAACGTAAATTAAAAGTAAGACATTCATTTCAAGAATTTCAACTACTAATAGCTGAAAACAAAATTATAGTTCTAATACAGCTGATCTGCATTTAAAAGTTAACTGACAAGCATAACTGGGTGTTTTTTAATTAATAACACCTTTAACATAAAATGCCAAATGTGTGCTTAGTATCCCTTTGGCAGCCAATTGCAACTAACAGCAAAATGGCAAGAATAGAATTGAATCAGTCAAGAAGATGATGACACTTAATAAAAAGAAAATGTCTGTGTGGAGGGTATAGTATGCAGATATGTTAAACATCGCTTGTCAGTTGACTTTTGATATGAAACCAGTAAATTTGCAACATCATTACATCCCAAGACTTTCTGTGAGCACTCTATGTATATACAGTATGAGTGTCTGATTGTATGTGTGTGTGTGTGTGGTCCAAGTTTACCTTACATTATGGTACACAACGTGATGAATACCCGTTTTTTTTTTTTTTTTTTTTACCTTATGGGGACCAGGTTTCCTGGTCCCATATGGGAAAACTATTTTATAAAAATCCGTGACTGCAATGAAAAAGCTAAAAATGCAAAAACTCTTGTATTTTGTTTGGTTACTTGTGGTTATGGTTAGGGCTGGGTAAAGGTTAAGGTTGTCATAGTTAGCATTAACATTTTTCCCACAGAAATGAATGAGCAGTCCCCAAAAAGATATGATTACAGGACTGTGTGTATGTGTGTGTTATTTTTAAACAAGTACCCTAGTGCTGTGAATAGCTGAGATTGTATTCAGGATGTAGTTCATCCATAAGTGCAAATTGCATTATGGGAAATGTTTAATAATGATTAATATCATGAAATACTCACACATTTACCCTGACCCTATCCTGTTTCTTAGCTTGTGCAATTGTCCAATGAGGCGGGGAATTTGTTTCCTTTACATTCGTGATTAGTCATTCAGTGTCTTATCAGTAAAATATTCCACAAAGAGCAAGTTGAGGGAGATGTAAAGACAATTTCCCCACGGGGATTAATAAAGTATCGATTATTTTGTTTGTTAGGGGGCAGCGTGTGGTTCAGTGGGCTAATCCTGTGTGCCATTAATCACAAGGTCGCTGGTTCAAACCCAGCCTCAGCACATCTGCAGGTCCTTGAGCAAGGCCCTTAACCCCCAGCTCCCTGGGTGCCACTATGGGTGGCTGCCCTTCACAGACAGCTTTTTCGAGGTGCAGAGCGGACAGGCACCAGGGACAGTGGAGTGTAGAGTAGACAGACACCGGGTGACAGCAAAGTGCAGAGTGGAAAGGCACCAGGGACAGCGGGGTGTAGAGTAGACAGGCAGCAGGTGACAGCAGGGTACAGAGTGGACAGGCACCTGGGGCCCCGGGGTGCAGCGCAGACAGGCACCTGGGGCCCCGGGGTGCAGAGTGGACCAATCCCACTCCCGTCACACCCCACCCGAGATGTCCAATTATGCACAAGAGGCATCATTGAGGGTTACGCTGTCATCCCACAGCTGTTATTAACTGTAATTGCCCACTGAGAACGGGACAATTCTGACAGGCCTCAGCTCCTGAACCGGGGAAATCCAACTGACAGGCAATTTATCCCGAGCCGAAGGAAGCCACCGCCCCCCAAGCCTGAGAATTTGGGGGGGGGTCCTCAGAATTGTGCTTAATTATGCAACCAGTAGGAAAGAAACGTGTCATGTGCCCCCCAAGCCCTCGTACTCCGTGACACGACATGCCTACAGCTTCCGCTTTAACACCAAGGCCAGAGATGGATCCTCAAGGGTTAATCTGCTGTGGGGCATCTCAGAATGAGCAGGAAGGGTCGAATGTAGCCAGAGAAGAAGATGCAGGTGAGGCCAAGACTTTTAAAACATTCTAATGAGTTGGCTGATCTGGCTGTTAGCATGTTACATGTTTGAAATATAACTAGTGCTATTTAACTTAGTCATCTCGTCCTGTCGGCTGGGTTTAACTACCTGCTCTCAAGTTTAACTACCCCCCCACGCCATGCTGTCCTGCATCTGCTGTATTTCTCTAACCCGTTATACCACATATCACGCTATACATGTGCGGCACCGTCACACGTTTGAAACGAGTCAGGCCAGAAGATAATCTCTGCGTATCTCTTAGGCTCTCACATTACTTTAAGTTTCTCACCCGTATAGGTGTGATCGCTGCCGGGATATTGCCAAAGCTTTATGGGATGTTTGAAGAAAAAAATTTTTTTTTCTCCTTTGATTTTGTTCTCCCCAAGACAAGCTGTTTACGGAAAGTTTTCATTTCCTGTTTCTCGGCTGATTTTTAGATGGGTTAACTAAGATCCACCCTAATAGAATAGAATGGCGGGTCCATCTGCATCCGAAAAGCGTTCATCTTATCTTCCGTCATCTTTACGCGCTGACCTGAGACCGGTGGGGGGGGGGGGTGTCTGTCTCTCGTACGCAATAATCTGATATTGTCATCAGAGGGTACTCTTCTCTGTCCCGCTGTGCCCCGGTTTCTGCATATTAACAGTTACACCCGCTTGTTCATTCCACATCTCGGAAAATGTTACTAGAGCTGAACAGTAAGATTATACTTCTGCCCAATGATGAGACACCCCCTCTAATCCCAACACTAATATTAGGGGATTCAAATGTGTTATCTCTGCCCCAGAATCATTAATTAATTGATAGCAATCAGCATAAACATGACTATATAAGCCGCTTATTTGACGTCCAGTTTTCTTAATCGCAGTAAGTCAGTAAACTTTTAATTACCACGCCCCCCCCCCCCAACAAAAAAAAATGTATTTTGCAAAATATATATTTGGATAAAGACAAATAGATCAGGCAGCAGGTGGCGTGGCAGCCAGCTATCCTTGAAATTCTCAGTGTTTGGCTATAAATGTAATAAAAACTATGAAAACGAAATAACAAATCATAGCTTCTCCAGACGGATTTTTTTCTTAAGCGAATAAAAAACATAATCGTCTGTCACACTGTAATCTGGTGGCGGCATCAGGCACACGGCGCTGGAGCCGGGATCTTCGCAGCGGTGTGAACGACAGGCTTAACCTTTGCTTTGGTGTTCGCCCTGAGACTCCATCGTGTTTCGTTTGCAGTCAGATTTGTTTTTGTGTTTAGTGAGGCGACAGCGGTTGCTTAACTGGGCACATGGGCTGCGGCAGGATAGATAGATAGATCCGGAGAGATCACGTTGGTATCGTACTTCGCTTCTGTATGAGAATGTCCTGCTCATCTATTCAACTTGTATATGAAGGATAAAACGATCCAAACGATCGTGGGGTTTTACCCCGATTGTGTCCCACCGCTCCAGCTGACAAATCAGTTAACGGAGGGAGGAACGTTTCCTGTAGTTCCTTCGTAGCATCGTTACAAAACTTCATCACCCACTTAATCAGACACTATATCAGCATATTGTCTAGTTTCTGCACTGTTGTTTTGCATTGTCTATATTGTTTTCCACTGTTTGTTTTGTTTTATTATTTTAGTCTCTTTGTAATAGATTGTGCATTCCAATGCACCTGTTGCACACGGCCAAAGATCTTCAGCTTTCAATGTTCAAGTGAATGGATGGAATTTGCAGCCCCTGGACTGCATTCAGGTACAAACCGGACCAACTCGTTCATCGAAAGCTAACCTCTATTAGCTTAGGCTAGCCAAAACCACAGAAACCGCCCCGCCCCCCCCGACTCAACGTGAAAAGAAAGATATTAAGAAATCGCTGGCAGATATGTAGAACAATCCCAATCCCCTTATCTCTGACAAGGCGGCGCTGTCTCATTACCCATCATGCATCGCTGGATGCCACGTGTCAGCCCGATACCGAACTAATCGAGACTAATTAATTTATTATCTGACGATAACGGCATCATTAAAATGCAAATGGTTAATTTCTGTTAATTGCTCCGCATCAAATGCAATCACAAGAACCTCTGTCTTTTTTTCTCCATCCCATGGCTATGAGACGTGCAGATGTGTGCGTGTCCTTTAATTGTTTGAGCTTCATGTTTTCATTGCCAACATAGATCTAGGTCCTGAAACTGACAGTGTCAGAGGCAGAAGATTTTCATTACAGTCTTCTTCCTCATCTGCTGGTCTTTATGGTATGATTTTTTAAAACACATTTTGAATTTGTATCTCAAGCTCCGAGTCCTTGAATTTAACCCTTTAACAACCCAGCATGCATTTCTGCTTTGTGAATATATGTTCAGCTAAGTGGATCGGCGTGGGTTTAGGTCCCAGAAGCCAGGCTTTCACTGCAGGCCAGCTAGCTCTAAGGCCAGAATCGGTTAAAGCGGCCAGTCGGTCCAAACAGGCAAGGAGTAGGGGAAGAGAAAGATAGAGATGCAGCGCGAAGAAGCATCTCATGGGATGAACGCGGAAGACAGTCAATAGCCAGCAGCCGCAGTGTGCTAGGCACCACACCCAGAAGGTTGCAGGTTTCAGCCTAGTAGAGGACTGCTGCTGCCCCCTAGGGGATGCCACAGTGCTCAGTGGTGCCAGTGAAACAAAATGCATATTAGGCTAATGATATTGTTGTTATTGACAATAATAATAATAACAATAATAATAATTATTATTATTATTATTATTTTTATTATTAAGAACCTACTTTTTTCCCTTAAGGCGCCCTGATTCTGTCAGATAGTGATGGACGACTTAGCTAGGCACGCACACCTTGACATTTAGAGCCTTAAATAAACGAACAGCTTCTGTCTGCAACTGTCAGAAAGGTTATGGGTGTCAAAAGCAACGTGACTCAAAGTCCAAGGCGGGCCTCAAACCGCTGGGAATGCCTCTTTGCCGATTCTACAGGGGTAGTTGTTGTCATTTGTTTTTCCTCAGATGTTATCTTTCTGTGAGGAAGCACTGCTGTTCTGATTTAACCTCTGGTATCATCCGTTTCGTTTCTCTGTCGTTAACTTGTCCTGATGCACAATGTACACAAACTGGGCTATTGGCTCCCCCTAGTGGTTTGCAGTATAATGGTACACAACCAGCTCCGATAGCTGTAGACGACCAAGTAGAATGGCATCTACACCAGTGTCTGTCTCTTGACAGGTTTTAAAGCCTGCAGTCAGGACTCTCCTTCAGCACTTGTAGGGGTTTTTTTGTTTGTTTTCTCTGTTTCCATCATCGACGACCCTTCAGTACAACATGTAAAAGCCAAATGGCAATCTAGAGAATGGGGCTGGACCCTGCCACACAGCAAAACTGGGGAGTGCCAGATCAGGGCACTGGCCAGGAGACGACGTCAGCCTGGTAGGAAGTCACATGATCAAGAAACAGGAAAGACCAGCCGACCAGGTGCAGGTGGGCACATACCATATGACACTATATAGATCCATCCATCCATCAATCATCCAGTTCAGGGTTATGGGGGCTCTGGTGTCTCTCCTGGGAATCAAGGCCGGGGACACCTGTCCCCTATAGAACACACGCAAACACACTAGATCAGCAATTCAGGAACACTGGTTAACCTGAATGCACATTTTTGAACCGAATGGGCAAATTCCACATACGCACACAGAGCAGATGTGTGTTTCAAACCCCCAGCCCTGACGGTGTGAGGCAACAGCACCCCCTATTGAGCCATCAAGACATTGCACAGGGCATGATACAGTAATATCAATATCCTCCATGAAAAAGTAGATCCAGTGTGAGGCATTTTGTACCAGAAATTCATAAATTAGAAAATGTGCCACACTTACTTCTCAAAACTTCTATTTCAGTTTTTAAACAGAGGATGTATTATATAACATCCAGAGGATGCAATCAATTAAAAACATGAGGTATTCTTACTGTTACATTTTTAAAAGAACGAGATGAAGAATTCAGATGGCTGGATGTGACTCTTGTCACAACATCGCGGCATCAAAGTGAGGAAGAAACACGCAGATTTAAGTCATCTGAGACACATTGTGTTTTTTCTCTCTGGTGAATTTAGTGACACACTGTGAGCCCTCAGAGGACAGAGAGTTTGGAACAGCTTCCTCCACAAGCTCGATGGAAACTTGGCGCAGATATTAGATTTCAAATCCTCACAAGGACCCAACATCCCCTGCCGGATTTTTAATTGAATATTCTGCACAGGCAGACATTTACGGCGATAAGTTATTACCGATCTGGGAATGGAACCTTCTGGAAAGCTGGTCTCCTTGATTAGCTTTCAAGACATATAGCACTCTCCTGTTTTAATTACTTAGAGCAGGCGGGGAAGACAGGAGTCCATTAGGACACACACATCAGCAGTAGCATACCACAAACACACTTCAGCCAAAAAAAAAATTATAATTACTTTACTAATGCGTAATGACTAATCAAGTACCCCGCTAATGTCATGGAAAAGTCTGGACTCCTTGTGGGAAGCATGGTCCCTTTTGAACAAGAAAACCCTCATGGGTGCCCGAATCGTTTTACGCCGTCGTGTTCGCTTGCTGTCCAGGAGGATTGGCAATCCAGCCCGTGGTGGAGGGACATCGCATCTAATTCCAGAAGCCTCATGGGTTTTACAGAACATTTTCAGTGCTGATCTAACACAGTGTTAATTTAACACTCATGCAGTGCTACATAAATGCCCCTAGTGTTAGACTGACACTGTATTGCTGCGTTTGGCACTCTGAGCTAACTTGCTCAGCTGCTGCTTTTGTTGGAAATTTAATTATACAGTTCAGCACAATGCAGAATGATTTTTCCCTCAGGGTAAAAAAATAAATAAATCAGCAGTTCAGTGCATGTGAGCTGGAACCCACTGCTTACAAACACAAGTGTTTTACCTGTCTCGTCTTTCCCTTAAAACAAACCTGGATCCTTTGAAACAGAGGGAACAGCTCCTCCTTAAGGCTACCATACTATAACAGCGTTAAGGGCTAAAAAGATAGTGGGTTGATATTTAAATGTTTGTTGTATTTTATACTTGCTATCAATAGCATAGCCCATAGTGCAGTTCTGTGTGGTTTGTAGTGTAGCTTCTATGGCTGGAAGATGTTTTCGCGGTTTGGAGTCACAGTCGTTGGAATAATTTTTATTTGCATATTTACAGATGAAGAGATACTGAGGGCACATGCAGTGGTCTTGCTGGGCTTTCAGGAACCAAGCCGGGGTGCATCTGAGGTGTTCAGGAAGTTGATGACGACTTATCGTCGTTTTAGGACACCTGTATGCAGCATTTAGGTGACAGTGAAACAAGGTGTGACATACTCCATTACCACAGGGCACCACATGCTATTGATTAGCGGGACACCGGATTCCGTAGACAGCCAGAAACTTCGCTGGGTTTCAAACCCATAACTATCAGAACCCAAGCAAACCTGAACCCTTGCTAGTTCATGACAACTTTCTCACTTAGCAGTCAGTAAAAGTCACGACCTCCTGCACAGTGCATAACACCTCAGATAGAATGTATTATTCTAAAATGGTTGACAAACATTATTTGTGTAAATTTTATAGAGCTCACTTCCAAATTAAACTATAGAAAATATGTGTATTATGATAGTAAGGCACTAGCTGTGAATTCTGTACACTCGCTTGTCAGTCGGTGGTAATGATCACATTTCCTTCTAGCCACCCATTCTCTTACACTCCAATATCAAGCTGGCAAGAATGATGTAATTTCCTTCTAGCTATCCATTGGCTTACTCATGATGAGACTCTGGTAATTGGCCGATGCACCGAAGGAGGAGGGATTTAGCTCAAATGAACGAATGGGGGAGCTTATCCTCGTAGCGGTGGTGTGTTAATTGTAGCTCCCGAGCTTGACGCCCAGTCCCATAGCTGTGACCGCCAAGGGGAGATTCTTGACCTCACAGCTGTAACTCCTCTCCTGAGGCTTACACAACAAACAGCCGTTAATGGTTAATTAGCACTTCATTGGGGGGGCCTGGCCCTTACTCACACAGAAAAGATTAATTACTCAAAACTGGACACTTTGCTGTAGAGCCAGGGGATGCTTCCTGCAGTAGAAAGCTCCGGCTTTCGATGGGGGGCGTTGAATTTCTCCTGCAGTCCTTCCTGCATCTTCATATGAAGTGCTATCAGCTTCTGATCAGTGAGTCTGCAGCCTTCCCCTCATTCTGCCTGACTTCTCCGTTTCAGCTCTACCCTCGCTGCTCCTCTCTCTTCAAAGGGTGCCCCAGTCCTCCGCCTCCGGTCCAGCAGAGGATCCTTCTCAGCTTTCATGCTTCTCTGCTACACCAGCATCTCCGAACATCAACTGTCACACATGCGGCTATCTTCAGTCCATTCCCACTCTTTGACCTCATCTTATTCATCTCTGCCTTCCTAGACTCTCTATACCATCCCTACTCTTCGAGAGAGTGAATATTTTGTTCTCAGGGTAGATCATAAGGAAACCACAAGACCAAAGTTACATTTACCCACGTGAGTATTAGTGAGATCTACATCAGTGGTTCTCAACCTTTTTTGCACCATGATGCAATTTTTACCATGCCAGCTCAGTCGTGACCCTATATCAAGTTAAGGTTTAAATTACCACATGGACCAAGCACATTGGATGATTGGATGTGCCAGTGAATTTTAAATTAAGCATCTGTGGTTTGGCTTTGTGGATTGGTTGAGTGTTCATTAGTTTTGCATTTATATAAGTTCATTCTAGGATTGGGGATGGGATATCTGATCATGGATCAGCAAAAGAGTTTGTCGGTTTTAAAATGCTTACACTTCCAACTCTGCCTTGTGACCCTTTCAAAACTTGCCACAACCCAAATTTGAGTTGTGACCCATGGGTTGAGAATCGCTGGTCTACATTAAGTTTTTTCAAATTTGGCAGCGTCATTCAGTTTTCTAGTAGATGAGACTTGCCAAGTCTAAAATATAATTAACCCTCCGCCAACATGTCCTCTTTGATGTATCACAGTTTGATACAGTGACACTTTGGTCTTTTTGCCCTGCTAAGCAGAAGCATGGTCCTGGTACCCAGACAGCTGGTCCCCCTGTAGGGGAACATCTGACCTGAGATTTTCTGCGCTCCCATGGTCGTGATGTCCATCCTCACTGTCTGTCGCCTCAGCTGATGATCTCCGCAAGCACTTCAGATCCACGGGTTCCTCGGTTCTGAATCCCGCCATTAAAAGCTCTGCCATCGCCCAGGTTCACGTCGGCTCGCCCCATGTGACTGTATATTTCACCGTGACCCTGGGGTGTTTTGTTTTAAGCCAGATTTATACAGTAGCAATTTACTGCAAATTATTTAATCATACAGCAGCACCTGATCCACAGTTTTAAAACCTCTCAAATATTATGCTCTTTAACTATTAATTGCTCCAAGGAATTAGTTTCTAAAGTTTGACTTTAGTCGAGCCACCAGGGTGTATAGGCTTAGTACTGGAAAGCCAGAGACATCTCCCGACTTTATTCCCGTGTCTACCAGTCATCTTCTAATTGGATCACTTATTGTTCCGAATTAATATATGCAAGACATTCCGAGGTACCCGGTTTTTAATGGTCCATCCCGGTATATTTGGTCAAACTGTGCCCCCTGGTGTTCAAAAGTGGAATAACTGTTTTCTTTTTTTTTCTTTTTTTTCTTTTTTTTTTAATGTGTCCTGTCCGGCAGCTTTCGCAAGCAGAATAATGGTATGAATGCACTGCCGTGTCAGACATATTTGCTTTACCATGAGGGGCTCTATAAACTCTGTATAGGCCCTTCATGTAGGTAAATTTCTTTTTATTCATATATTTATTGTATTTTATTTAATACATGTGAAATATTCCAGTTGCCGAGCTGCCCGGAAGGGAGTGATAGATTTGGAAAATGAGTGAAGAAAAGGGGTAGGGAGAGAGATTAAAGAGAAGGAAGGACAAAGGGGGAGACAACAGTGGGACAGAGAGGCTAAGAAAGACAGGAGTAACGTAAAAAGCACATAACAAGGCAAGAAAAAAAAACAGCATTTGAAATACAACCAAAAAAGGATAAATACAAAGACACAACCAGAAATAAAGAAAATAAAACAGATATACAGACATACAAAATTGTTGCGTGTGCTTGGAAGGGAGCGTGGAGGTGTATTTGCATGTGTGTTCATCTGTGTGGGGGAGGTGTGTGAACATGTATGCATGTGTTGGGTGTGTGTGAATCTTTCCATGGAATGTACTTGATAGCGAGGGTGGGGGGCCGCAACCACACCCCACAAGAACCAGAGGCCGGCGGAGACAGACCGGCGGAGACCCAAGGCGTCCGCAGCCCACCAAGAGCACGGAAGAGCCAAGGCCCCACTTTCCCACGACAGCCGGGTCCACACCCCAGCAGGAGGAGGAGGGAGGACCCAGGCGCAGCCCCCACAGCCAAAAGGGCACAAGCCCCAGAGAACCAGAGGCAACAGGCAGCCGACCCCGCGAGGGGGATGGCCGCTCCCGCACGGGCCAGGGCCAGGGCCCCAGGACCCCAGGCGGCCGGGAGCCGACCGGCCCCCGGCAGAGAGC
>JAOYFF010000081.1:21789882-21816953 GCA_025773925.1 Cryptomyrus ogoouensis
GGCCGCCCACACGGTGACGCAAAAGAAAAAATTTAACATAGGGAGGGTGGTGTTCCCCTCAACGGGTTTTATTCCCCCCCCCCCCCCCCCCAACAACCCAGCCGGCTTTCTGTCTATGCGCCTGCTTGACATCTATACACCGACAGGATGGCCAGTATAATGTTCAACAGGAACATCTTTTGTAATCCTTACCTTTGATCTGTAACAAGATCAGTGCCTTGACATAGTAACACCTTCTGGGCTGAATTTAACTCGTGTTATTTACCAGTGCCTCACTGTATGTTGTTGGAGTCTCCAAAGCCTGCTCTCCATACACTGGCTGAAGACGTGGTTCTGATTGTCCGAGGAAAGAGGTCAAATACAGGAGGGCGTGGCTGTGATGGTTAAATATAAGCATGCAATCAGAATGCTTCTTTTTCTCAGTATAGACCAGAGCAAGTCTATAGGCCTTCGGAAACTTTTTTTGTGTGTTTATGTATGAAATAATCAGCATTTGTTAATTTATAGTGCATAGGAAGTAAATAACAGCTCTTGCCTTGGCCTCATGCCTGCCCTTGAATGACTCACCATTCTGAGAGATCAGAGATCACATCAGAGATGGGAAATTTGTACGGACCAGTGTTTTGCGGTGATGAGACCTACCCTTCTTTCTGCTGATGAGATAATCAGTGCTCGAATGTTGTTTCATAACTCGCTGAACCAGATAATTAAAAAGAAAATAAGACACGCACATGGTAGTTCTGGGATGCTGGATGTAGATGAGTTTTCATGAACTCACTCCTCTAACTGCGTAAAACGATAGGATTCATGGAAAGTGGACTCTTGCGCTCTTTTTAGTGTCAGCATCGGAGCCTCGATGGGAGTATATCCTGCATCATCCTGCTGATATTGCCTTGCAAAAAGGCACTTGTTCCGAAAAAAAGATTTGCTATGTCCTGCATTGCACACCATCCAAACCCCAGGTTAGGCCCTGATAGTCTGAGGAAGGAGGCGCTGAGTCTCTGCTTCAGTCTGAGCTGGTACATATCTGCCTGATATGTATGTCCTCCATGGTATTACACTCACTCACTGTCAGTGCACAATCCTCACTAGCCTTGAGCTCTAAGCCAAGCCCAGAGAGAACTCAAGTATGGGTGTGTCTTTGTTGTCTGTTCAGCGTGTGATGGTGGGGTCCAGGACTTGGATCTGAAGATCAAAGGAGGGTTAACACTCTGGACTGCAGTAGGATATGGGAATGTTCTTTGGGTCTCAGAAAGTTGTAGGTTCAAATCCCTGGGTCGGCACAGTGATCCCACTACTGGGCCCTTGAGCAAGGCCCTAACCCCAGTTCCTCCAGGAAATGGCTGACCATACTGTCTCCTCTACACCAGTTTCATGAGGTGGCCTCCTGAGATGCTTTTCTAGCTGTCCTAAAGGAGGTCCCAAATATATGCTGAGCTCACATTGGCTGCTTTTCCTCCAAAACCATTTATACTGGGTTTAAGTCAGGTGGCCAGGTCATGTGATGAGACCCTCTAATGCTCTCCTCTGTAGGTGGCTTGGTGTATCCAAACTTTAGACAGGATTTACACATGTGTGTTTGTGTTTTTCCATGGTGCCGAAATGAAAAACAACAAAATTTCACATTTTCACAAAACCTTGGTGCTTCATCGTCAGAGACATTTGTGACATGCCCTCCATACTGCCACCTAGAGTGGGGGTCAGATAGGCACAGCTGCTTTTTCTAACTGGCGTGTCGATTAGCCAGTCACCAGTTAGCACATTAGTCAATTAGTGCATTAGCCAATTAGCGGATTAGCGCTGCTGTGCAACAAGGTCATATTTACAGTGGAGCCAGGGGTTAACTTCTGCCTTCCCAAGAAGATTGATAGATATTTTATTAATTCCCAGAGGGCAATCCGAGAGGGTAATGAAGAAGGGTAATGAAGGCTTTGGAGCTTGTCGTTCGCTCTCCCAGCAGTCACTTTCGTTCGAACCCTGTTAGCATGAGCTGGAATTTAACCTGAAGCGCTGACTATTGTTTTGTAGTATCATCCCGAGGTTCTGCAGTGGATGTCCTGCAGCTTAGCAAGTGAACACCCAGCGCCTGGCGGCCCACGGCACCAGCAGCTAAGTCACTCCCACCAAGACAGGTGGCCCCTTCCTCCCCAGGCCGATCCCCACTGCCTGTAAGCGTGCAGTCTGCCGCCGGATCCGTCTCCCACCCGCATTCCCCGCCTTCTCCACTTTGTCATTCAACAGGAGGTAAACAAAGAAAACGTCATCAGGCAGAGGTGCTGGTAATGTCCTGAATTTAATCCCCACGGGGCACCGCTATTCTGAAACTGGATCCCTCCCCCCCACATAACAAGGCCTGTTCGGGGCTGAATTGGGGCAGAAACTCTATACCCCTCACTCCCACCCACCCACACACACGCACGTATGTTACTGCCTTCTTGAGGAGTTTTGACATTTTTTCAAAGCCAACTTTTTATGTACCTGCATGCTGCCAGCAGGATGAGGCTTAAGGTTAAGGCAGTTGATTTAACTACTTAATAATCTGGCTCCTCACTGTCAAACTCATGCCTCTGTATCTAAATCAGTTTCTTTCTTCTACATTCTACTTCAATACCAAACTTCTGTACCAATTTACACAGTCTTTCCCCACAAGTCGGGTGGTTTACTATGTCTGTCTTTATGTCATGTCTTAAAATGTCATGTCTACATAATGTTTATATGTCTTAGTATTTATATTCAATTTATTACTTGTTTTTGCCCTACGACCAAGGAAAATGACATTTCAGCTCAGTGTGTGACTCCAGGCATCATATACAGCACTACACTTAATTCACACATAGCCCTGTTTTGGCTTTTGCCATGTGTCTCTTCCTCTGGGGGGCAGACAGCACATAGCTGTCTGTCAGGTGTAGCTAGGCAGAGAGCCTTAATTTAATCACTGTCATGAAGTGTGGCTGCACGGTTGGCATTATCGTCATTATCAGTGTCGCGATTTAACTGCTAATTAGCCATTAGCTGCTCAGGCTAGCGACCGCAGCCCGCGTTAATCGCCCAGCAGTGCTGCTGGCAGTCTGCTGGGCTTTGGAATTCCACAGGACAGGAATCTTCACGAGCATGTGCGACGACGAGGCCCATTGCCAGTCTTCCAGGACTCGGGTTTGAGGGGCACCTGTCTCCATGGAGACAGACACTGGGAGATCATCTCAAATGGCCAAACCAGGTGGTTTCGCCAGTGGGGTGATATTACACAGTGTGGGGACCACAGCACACACCCTCTATGGCATCTAGAGTGCTTCTGGACATGGATCTTAATGTGCTGCAGGTGCGGGTGTCGTGGATGCTGAAACTGCTGCATTTCCTGCAATGGCATGTCATTGAGTGCCTCACATGCGCTGGAGTCAAGATGAAAAATCATTTGAATCATGGACCGTGATTCTGCAGTTACGCAGTGTGAGTCCACGTGTGCATGCTTGCGTGCATGTCTCTACATGTTTGTGCGTGTGTTCGTTGCTGTGCGTGTTCGTTATATCTCGCGGCTCGTTAGCTTGAATTTTTCCTGCGCTCAGCAGCCTGTGCCCCGACAGGCCTGAAGTCAGGGGCAGGGCCTCCCTATGAGTGCAGGGACCCAGGAGGACTGCTGCCCCCCCAGCTCCCAGCTGACACATCGCCTCCACCCCGATTCGCTGAGTGAGGGGCACCGGTTCGCAGGCAGTGACACGGCAAGTCAATCGCACCGTCCAGCCGTGCTCATCACGAACGCTTAGCAGAGTGTAGCGTATCTGTCGGGGGATTCATGCTTCACGTGACACCAGATGTGCAGCTGTTGCATTGAGCAGGGCCTCGTAATGAAGGGAATGGCACTGGTGTTTCCAGAACATTCCGTCTTCAATTCCACACAGCTGGGGCTCGGGGGAGTTTTGGGGGCCAGGGGTCTCCTTTGACAGGTACAACTGAAATGTTCCTCCCCTACCCAAGAATGCCCCACCTTTCATCAGAGCCCAACCCATGTATCACCTCAGTTTCCAAATCTGCCGTCAGATAACCACATCAGTCTACATATTTAAATTACACTTCATCTCCTGCACACTCGAACGAGGTACTTACGGCTTTGCTGATTGGCTGGGAGTGATCCGCCTTGTGGGAGGGCCCTGAGGATTGGCCGAAACCCACCCATATGGATCTAGGTAGAGGTGCAGAAATGGCTGGTTATGTAGTAATAAGAAACCACAGAGCAAACAGCTTTATGAATGACAGAATAACAACGTGGCCTGATGGGATTAATGGGATGGTTCCTAACCCTCCTTCCTCCTATTAATCTTCTCTCTGTTGCTTATCAGGCCAGGGAAGAGACATAACGAGCCAATCAGAACGAGGAAGCAAGAACAGGAAGCAAGAACGCCATCGTAATTACAGTCCATATCAAATGGAAGTAGGTCTGATCCCATGCTATGGGATTCTAACCACGACGTTTGTTGGCTAAGCTGGCCTCAATCTGAGAATGTTGCTCGATATTAATGAATGAAATAATGAGTTGAAATAAAAATCCACTCAGCTCCAGGATGTTGAATCACTAATGATCTCCCGTGCTGAGATGTAGCTGCATGGTGGTTTCTCCTCCACAGGTGATTCTTCAGTTGCTTGAGGTCAAAGCTGCAAATGAAAGTGGGAATGAAGAACACATTAACCCCCCCTCCAGTTACTCTGCTGCTGACAGTGAGGGAAACCACCAGGTCAGTCTTCTTCCCCCCTTCTTCCCCCTCCCATACGTTATCTGTGCGTCTCTCTTGTTTGGCTCTAGGTGGTGGCTAAACGGGTTCTTTTATTTTCCCACAGCAAGTTCTATAGGGACACCCTCATCTCACCTGGCTGGGGGCTGTTTTGACATTCAGCACTTGCAAACTGGCTTCCATCTTCACTGAGAGCTTGAAATAAAGCCAGAAAGCTAAAAATTGAAACCTGACATGTTTCTTCTTTTCGTTTTATCATTTTTGCCATTTTGCCTTTTTGCGGATTTGATTAAATTAATTTCAATGTGATTCGTATGCCGCATTTTCACATTACATCGTCTCAATGTGCTTTACATTATCCCTGCCCAAAGCCCCCAGTGAGCAAAACAGAGGTGACAGTGGCAAAGAAAATCTCCCTAGTAGGAAGAGACCTTGGGAGGAACCAGACTCATAGGGGGAGCTCTGGGGTCGGCAGAGGAAGTCAAATGAGCAAAATGCCAATTTATAAAGTAAAACAGTCGATAGTCCAGGTATACATGAGGAAGGTCCAGCTGATGTCAGGAGAGGCAGGTGAGGAGGCTGCTTCCTTTGGCAAGGTGGAGGGGTGCTGGGGGAGGGGGAGGCGGGCAGGGAACTGTAACGTGGGGCCCGGCCTCGGTCTCGGCTGCCGCCTGTACGGCCCCTCAGCATCCGCATACGTGGCGTGTGTGCGTCACATGTGCCCGGCCTGGTGAGTCGTGACCAGCATTCCGCCTGAGTCAGCCTGCAATGCAGCTGCATTTTCAGTCTGCTTTTTGCTGTGTTATAAATACACTCTCCACGCTGCCACTTCAGGTACGCAGAGGGCGTTAAATGCCAGCTACTCTCCTGCTGGCAGCACTTAGGTGTCCCGTGTATGCTGTGTTCCTACACCACTCCCACGCAGTCACCATGGATACCCGCCAATCTCTGTACCTACGTATGGAATGGGCGGGGTCACATTGACCAGGACATAGCTATGGGCGGCCTAAGCCTAACCCTAAGGCATTATGGGTACTGTACCGGACACCTTCCTGACGCTCTTGGCATGCAGATAATGGGTGTCCCGTCAGCAGGCTGCGATCTGAAACGTAACGCGGCAGACAGGCTCCAGCACCGGGCCAGCCAGAGATTTAAAGACAAGACGCCATTGCGCTGAACGCTCGTCTGTATATGTGACACTGGGAACCCTGGTGACGAGACCGAGGGCAGCAGAGCTGGTTGCTGAGGCCGACGTCCGGCGGGAAGGTTCCGGAAAGGCTGCTCCGGTGGCGGGGAGCCGAACGCCGTCTCCTGGCAAACTCGCCCCGCCGAGGATCTTGCTGGTTACCTGACCTCAGCTGCTGTGGGAATGAGCTTTGTCGCTTCGACATTGGCTGCCCGCCTTCACATTGGGAGGGGGGGGAGTGGGGCTGTAAATATTCTGCCTCAGTAGCACTCTGAAGCCCTGCGGCAGTGCCTCCCCCCGTTCATTTACACTTCTCTCTTTCTGTGGTAAAGGATAGGGACAAGGTGACCCGCCTGCACCCCAGACACGTGAGAACCACGGCACGGTGATGTGTGCCCGTTAGGTCTCTCACGTGGCCATGCTGTCGCGCTCTGCCTGCGATTAAGGGTCACATGACTCTCTGAGTCACCTCCAGCTGGCAGACTGGGGTCAGCTAATGGGTGACTCCAGCTTTCCCTTCCTGTCCTCCATCTTTCTCCCTGAGGGCCCCCCCCTCCCCCTCCCTTTCTGTCGCCGCGCTCGGTGGTGTCACTCGTTTCCGTTTAATATGCTCTGTCCTTGAGGCAAAAGGTATCGCTAGCCTGTCTTGGGGTATCTCTCTCCTTAGGGATATGAAGTATTGCAGATGTAGTTCCGCATTCAATTACTAATGCCTGTATCCATGATGCACGGTGACGCAACTCTGATTAAGCTGGTCTGTCCTTGAAACAGTGACGTGGGTCTGTATTTCGTTAGCTAAGGCTGTCCTTGGGAGACGAAGTACAGTTTACTGAATTATGATGAGAGTTAGGCCTTGGATGAAGAATGATACAGCTCTGTGCTTGATTTTCGGGTCTCTGCAGCTCTGTGTGAGATTCTGAGGTGATGATTAACGTCTTGCGGATTTAATACTTCAATGGACGAAGTTCAATCACAGCGTGCTTGTGTATCTTTGGAGACTGGGCCACGTCAAAATGCGCTCAAGCACTGCAGTCCGGCTGGACAGCAGCATCTTCTTTCTCCCGCTAGACTAGTCAGCCCCTCTAGGAGGCGCCAATGGGCTATTCACATGCAGAACTATGCAAAGGTCATGTTCATGTTAAATTTGTGCTCCTGTGACCCCAAATCCCCATTTCAAAGTGGCATTACCCCGACACCAAGCACACACAGCTGAGAAAAGTCATAAAATAGATTTATTTAACTGAGAACAGCAGAATTACACCACACTCTTCTAGCAGGTCTCTGACAATATTGCTTATCTTAAAGGCTTAAAATAAACTCTGCCATGAACAGATTTCTCGAGAAAAACACATAAGTATGTTTAGTTTATGATGGAAAAAAATGAACAACTGGCATAAATGCTAGATTAATTAATTCCTCTGGTCCATTCATTCCTCTGCCTCCAGTCACTCTGTGACCCCCCCCCCACCATTGTCTCAGAACATGCCAGGAGGAGATTCTAGGAATAAAACAACATAAGAATCATTTTGCAAAGAAAAATAATAAATTAAAAAGCTGCCAAACTAATAATTCAGCTAGCGCCTGGGGCGGAACGAGAGATGGGAAATGTAAATCTCAGCACTGAGTGGCCTCGCATTGCCATTACGGACGAGGCTGCCACATTTCGTGGGACTGCATGTCTCGCTGCCGGGTGGCAACAGATTTTGGGGGGTCAGATCGAGCGGCAGTCTCCGGGAACCCGGCGAGCAGGGATTAGTATCTGACGGCAGATGACAAAATGAGGGCGTGTCACCTCGGCCACGGGGTGCTTGGTTATGGCTACATCCTGTTTCCTGAATTGCGACATGGTGTCATGTGACTTTTGCGTGTTTGAACCCGTGATGATCCACAGCAGATCAGGCATGGATTCTCAGCCCCCCCCCCCCCCACCCAATCACAGGAGGTGTTGGGGAGCAGGAGAGGAATTACTTGCACTAGAGTGGGAAACAGACACATGGGGGGGGGCGGTTAAGTTCTGTGAAGGTGAAGTTCTGTGCTTCTCCAAAGGGGGTGGAGTCAAGTCTGGGTGGGTCTGGTCATGACAGGGGGTGGGGCCAACAGGCTGATGTTGCTGATATTCACTCAAAAGAGGCGCGCACAGTGCGCCCCTTGAGTGCCTGTGGGGGGCGATAGTTATCCACCATGCAGCAGGGCTCCTCCCCCTCGGAGGTGAACAGGAGGCCGCGGAATGTCTCCATCTGTGGGGAGACGGAGTGGGAGTTAAGAGGGGGGGGGGGGAGGAGGAGCACGTGGCTACCTCATCACCCTCCAGAAGACACCATAGTGGGGCTGCCTCTCACTAGCCTGCACCCTGCCCGAGATCAGAACCCACAACCTCAAGGTGCTGGGGTTGGAGTAGGAGAGAATCGGGACACAATGCCGAATCTCAGACGTCAGGATCCCTGCAGCCGACCCAAATGAGTAGCTGTAACTCTTCAGCCGATGGACTGAGGAAGAAATTGGCACTGGCTGCTTGAAAGGTTAATTCAGGTACAGTTTGTTTCGCGTCAGTTTTGACGAGTGCCAGATGAAAGAGGATATGGTTGAGGAGCAAGAAGATAAAAGTATTCGCATCTGGTTTCACAAGCCAGACCAGATAAAAAGTTATATTTAGAAGCTCACTTACATAAACTGTGGATTATATTTGTTTCTAAGCAGCAGGTAACAGGGGCATCAAAGAGGAGAGGGGGCGGGGCCTAACCTGGTCAGAGCTGACACTGATTGGCTCCTTCAGCACAATCCAGGTCACACTCTCCAGCAGCGGGGGTGTGGTCAGGGACCCGTCATAAGTCCAATAGTCCAGAGAACCAGGCAGCAGGATTGAGGGATCAAAGTCTGTGAACGTTGTCTGCTTGCCCTGTAGTGAAATAGATGCGAGAGCTAAAGGTTAATGCCAGGTCAGGTTGCCACGGTAACGAGCACCAGGCTATCGGGCCATCTGGGCTTCCTGGCACAGTCCTACCTTGGTCTTGACAGCATCCAGGACATCGAGAACCGTTTGTAGATGTGGATTGGCATCACCGATCTGACAGAGAACCACACACATATTAACGACTGATTCAAATAACAGTCCGTCCATCCATTCATCCACACATCCATCCTTCCCTCGTGGTACTAAAGATCTTGTACTTCCTAATCCGGTCCTCGGGGACCCACAGTCAGCCCATGTTTTTGCTCCCTCCGAGCTCCCTGCTAGACAGTCCATACCGGGAGCTGGATGGAAGCATAAATGTGGACTCTCAATGGGTCCCTGAGGACTGAATTGGGAAACACTGTCCTGGAGGAACCCCCAGTAACAGATAGCTCTTGAGATAGGAGACATAATTTATGTCTTAGTGTAGTGAACCACAAACAGCAGCAAGGCAGCTGTGCCAGGAGTGAAACAGACCTGCAGGAAGACGCCCACCACAGCCAGGCCATCTGGCTGAGCAGCAGCCTCCGCGAAGCTGGGGTACTTAGTGTTCCAGTGCACCAGGTGGAGCTGTGGTTGAGAAGACCTGTTAAATTAACTGTAGCAAAACTCAGGGCAAACTTTTAGCTGGCTATACAGATCCAGCTTTTGCAGTGTCCATTATCAGTTCTATGCAAGAGAGTAACTTTGGCTGGAATATCGGGGGGGGTCGATGTCTCCACCCATTACGGGGGAAACATGATTACTGGGGGGGTTATATTGGCTGGATCTGATTATTGGGGGGGGGTCATGACCCCCCTAACCCCCCTGGAAATTACGCCCATGTGTCTATGTCTGACGATTACGATTACGATTCTGGATGGTGACCCGAAGGTGGCAGGATTCCCGTACCTCAGCTGGGAACTTGGTCCCATCCACTGTGTGCTCTGAGCCCCTGTCGTCGCTCGCCCCCCAGTGGAAGTGGAATTGCCGCAGGCGGTAGGTTCCTGAGATGGGTCCCCCGGTCAGTGCTGTGGGCAGAGATCCGCACAGTGGTCAGTTCTACCCAAAAGGTGAGCATCTCACATCCCATCAAGGGTTCCAGACTCCCGAGTTCTGAACTGAATGGTATCGGCATTAATGTTTTACTCTGTGAAGGGGCAACGTGCAAAACATCAAACCGTACTGCCTTGGATACGAGACAGGCTCATTATTCGCTCCATAACACAACCAGTCAAACCTCTATCTGACGACGGGGATCAGCTCTGAATGCGTTCGCTGATAGCACAGCGGCAGAGAGACGTCTGCTCATTCTGTGTAGCTTTGTAGTCCTGTGTTGTTTTTTGTAGCACCAAGGTCCTGGAGATACATTGTTCCATTTCACTGTGTACTGTACCAACTGTACATGCTTGAGATGACAAGAAAAAGCCACTTGACTTGTCTTGAACTGGAAACTATTAATAGGCGCCTAGTAATTATGTATGTGGCACGCAGCAAATACACCAAATTAAAAGTCAACGCTAACAACCTCTGACCTGGTGGCTAAGTACAATCCGAGAGGCTGAACTAACGGCACGTTCACCTCTCTTTTATCGATGATTGATTACTTATATTAACGAAGACTATCTCACTGCGTCGAAAATCGACCCCAAAACTCACACCTCTACGCAGCCCCCTCGGACACTCTGTCTGGTAGCGGGTCGACGTTCCAAGACCCTGAAGATGGTGGACACCTAACCCTAGAAGTCAGCTTTTTCATGTTTTTTTTTTTCTTTTTTATTTTATTCAGCATCGTCCTGTATTTCACTGTAGACGCACACCTTTTCTGCTAAGGCTGGTCTTCAGTGACCATGAACCCAAAGACTGGAGACCCTGAGCGGCTGCAGCCGTTACGTAAGATCCACAGAGCGGCGGGGGTGCTCTCTTCGCAAAGCCTTTCCCTTCGTGCCAGACTGGGTCAGATAAACAGGATGTGTTAGGTACAATCTGCTCCACATTTGAAGGTGTGTGTGCGTAGGACACATCTACTTGCGCGTTTATTTGTGGCTGCTGAGAGTTTTAGTTCCTTATTATGATTGCGTACCTGCGGTGTTACTGTGTATATAAAATTTGTGCACACATGGTGGACACTGATCACTATCTGAGTGCAGCTAACCCTCCAGTACCACAAGTAGCATCCCGAAATAGAGTCGGATAATCTGAAGGCTCTATAAAGGCGGTAGACGGAAACAGGCCATTCGCCAAGTTAAGCAGAATATCTGTACAGGGGCTCAGAGTTTACATTCGGCGTGCAATCTGGTAATTTTTCTAAACCGTTTGAAATGTTCCTATGCTACAGCTGTTGTGGCATTTGAGTTAAAAAAGAGCAAGGAAAATTGTCCTTGAGGAGGATTCAAGGACACAATTAAATTATATCACCATATAGGCCTATGCAAAAATGAGTTAATGGCTCTGTTCAGAATAAAGCTCACGGAGAACAGAACTGGAAGCGAACCTTATAAAATCATATTAATTAGTAGTAGTGCACGATCATTATTAAATACGGTTGATTATACACATCCAAAGTCATCCTGTTTAATTAGTTCCCTCGAAATTTCACCTGTATTACAACTGATCTGAATGCACAAATGCAGTTATGGGATTACTGTGTGTATATTTGAAAATGATTTGGTTATGTGGCATTTAAATATATAACTGGTAGTGCAGATGTTACAAGTTTTTGCAAATCGGGTAATAAAACAGCATGCATTCATAGATCCATTGACAGCTGTGCAGGCACCCATTCATTTGCATCAGGACCGCCGCAGGCATCCGCGGTACACCGTTGTGGCGGCTTTTAAACAGCACCGGCTCACTAACTTGAACTGTCGGTGTCGTCGGCGAAGTCCACTTGGATGGAGTAGCCGCTGTTGATGATGCTGCTTGAGGTGCCGGGGTCATACTTCACGGTGAGCGGCTGCAGGTCGGGCTCGTACTGCGCCGCGCCGGGACAGATGTCTATGGGAGATTGCCGGGGTCCGTCGGCAATGGAAAACTTTTCGGCCCATTTGTCTGGTCCTGTGACAGAGCCGTGGTACACATGTTACACCTCTGCACCACTCTGGCCAAATAGCCGATACAGGATGCACAGTAACCCGGGTCGAATGTGAAGGTATTATTATAGGGGTTTATTCTAGGAGCCGATCTCATCGATTAGAGCATCTGACTCCTACTGGCACCTGGCAATGAAAACGCGCCTTACGACCCTGCAGTAAGCGAAGCCGGTCACCTTGAAATCCAACGGGGGATTACATAATCCACATGCTATAACCTATTACCCTCCATATCCCCGTGTATCTCCGCGCCGCCGGTTGCCGTTTCCATTAATACTAACGCTGTGGAAATGAATCAGCTCACTAAAGCAATAGGTAGAAAATGCCGCAGCGAGGATCTCACCGTTCTCCGGTGCGTATCCCCATCCTTGAGACATCGTGGCCGTCGGTGCGCCTCTGGTCCTCTGAGCCCAATGCGCTACGCGGGTATAAACCCCGCTTTCTGACACTTATATAGTCTCCTCGGGCTGGTGCGTCTTCCAAGGCAGTGGGTTTGGCCACATGATCCCTGCGAGCTGCGGGAGGAGTTTTTTTTTTTTTTTAGATATGAATCGATGAGCCGTCCAGTCTTTTTTTCCCTCTCTGCGTGGCCGTGTCTCCTCTGCACACGGTGTTCAATCCACCTATTACTGGAGTGCATCATAAATGCAGGCATGTCACAGTTTTCTGATGTAGGAAAATGTGTCACCTGTCACGTCCCGGCTATGCTCGCCACAGGGGGAATGTTATCAACAAGAAACAGGGTATAGGGGCTCGATCTTCTACCGACGAAAAGGCGCCGCTTTCGCCGTCAACGAGTGCAAACATCAAGGCAACGCCGCCTTCCGCAATCCGACACCGCATGTGAAGAAATGCCTGCTTCCGTCGGCACCATCCACTTAGAAAAAGACAAGCTGCTCAAAGCAAAAACAGATACGCCAAATCCCAGTATCTGATGGAAGTTATTATTGCTGAAAATCTGGCTCCGCGCATATTGATGTGGTATCTCCAAGGCGCGCTATCCGACGATTTCAATATGCCCTCTCCGAGCGCGACTGCTCTTAAAGCGACAATGAACCACTGTCCATAAGCCGGCCTCAATTATTAGTGCTTCGAGCAGCTGGATCCTATTATTATTATTATTATTATTATTATTATTATTATGCTTTCCCGGAAACAATTAATTACACACTAATTACACCTTTCAATAAATACTCATGGGTGATGCTATTTCTTCTTTGTCAGTATATTAAGATAATATTAAGATGAGTTTAAATATTTGTAATCTAGCGGGTTAAATGGTATGGCGTATAACGCATTTTAGATATAAAAAATGCAAATAGCAAATATCGATGTGTACTCTTTCAATATTAGACTGTTTAAACTTCTTTTACTAAGAGATAAAGTTTACCCAGTCTTCAATCGATCATTAATGAACAAATTGCCTTAAACGATGCGGTTTATAACGTTGAGTGTTTTCATTGTGCTATAGGCTATACAACAAAAATAATACTACACTCTGTCATGCGGGTTATGTCTTTCTATTTGTCTAAAAATGTACTTTTGCAATAAAATATTGGACCGCCGCATATACTATGAAAATAAAAAATGAGTTTCCTGCTATTTTTCAGACCTTTTTGCTCTTACACAAGTTCTATCCTTAGCGTTTTATTAATCCGTAAATGCATAATTCCGAATGCAATCATATATTACAAACTACATTATCTCTATATTAAAAGCAAACGTGTTGTTTTTGGACTGAAATCCCATCCAGGGTGTACCGCAATTAGAAGATGGATGTATACATTCTGACTTACGTTTGCTGTGACATTTGCCTGTTTTCGCAATTAAATTTTAGCTGTTACTGCCACCTCGTGGTAGACAAACAAAATACACGGCGGAGCAGTCAACAATACAGCTCACGTTTTATTTAGGAGACGCTTTTATGCAAGGCGACGTACATTGTTGAAAAAAGGGTCAGACAGTCCCTGGAACAATTGGGTGATAAGGGCTTTGCACAAGGCCCTAATGGTGACATCATTGTGCTGAATAGGGGATTTAAATCCGTGAGCTTCCGACCACAGACAGCATCCGAACCCGCTTAGCCCCGCCGACAAATAATTCTATTTGTAATCGACGATGGATAATTCCAGTTACGAGTTAAAGAAACTGTAACAGAAATACATGTTGAAAAGCAAAAACGATTTAGTTAGGAAACACATTGCCCTGTGCAAGCATATGCACAGGATTAACATGTAATTCATCCTTAAAGAAAAGCCGATTAAAACGGGAATGTGAAAGCTTGAGTAATAAGGAAACTAAGTGTATTTCGAAAAGCGCATCACGTTAAGGAGTAACGGAGAGCTGTCTATGTGGACTACTGCATAGCTCAGCGAATTAGGGATCTGTATCTGTCCCTGGAATGTCGTAATGCACAATACCCTGAACTACGTCCTTAAATTACTTCAGGTATGCTGGTTAACCATGCTCTTTCAACCCTCCTTGTATGCGACTTTCAGCATTGTTTGCAAATTTTTTTAAAAAGTAACGCCTCAGTTATTTCAACAGGAACAATTATCCCGAAGAGCAGTACACGGGAAACTCCAATCCAGTCGTAATTGTGATCTTCCGCATTAACCACGTGCTGCAGAGCCCCAGCGTCCTTGTGTATGGCCGTCGCTTATTGGTGGAGCCGTGTAGTCGCATGTCGAAGACGTCAAAGCGACAATTTACACGAGGAGTCGTCGTTGCCAGTTAAGGTACGTATTGATCTCGTCTATATCTCGTATATATATATGTTTCTGTGTGTGTGTGTCGCACAGGTTAGTGAGACATGCCTGTTACCGCACTTATATCAAAACCTTTCAAGATTTATTTAGTTGAATTTGCAGCTTCCGATATACTGATCGTCTTTTTGAAGTTTATCTTTTCCTTTTGTCTCCTTCGGACGTCGTGTTCCTGATGTAGAACTGCTGATGTAGTTCAAATGACATGACCAAAATAATAAATCAGTATATCTTTATCGGCAGCTAATCATGGCCAAAAATAAATCCAAGGGTCAAAAGCAGAAGAGCGTGTTTCAGATCGCCAACAAACCCATGAAGAAGAAAAATAAGGCGAAGTCTGTCACCACCAGCCTGAAACAAGTAAGTCTGCCGCGATTGCTCATCGCCTGTTTTGTAATAGCTAGTAATCGTTTTCTTTTTCATTGTACTTCTACAAAATTCATAAAATGAAGTTCTGGGGCGAAAAAACCTCCATGTTTCTATCTCATTAAGTGGCAGACCCTCCTGGCACCGCCCCCTAAACTCCGGACCCCCGTGTGCTTCCCCCTGTTTTAATCGGCTCTGAGCAATATCGATCATAGAATGCGGAACACTGTTTTATCAACCTTTCAGCTGTAACGACGTTGAGCACTGACCATTGTGCTGTGGAGTGCATTGGAAATATCAAACTAGCGTCTGGTGTGTTTTCAGTTAACGGCAGGGACGTTGCAGGGGCATGGATACCCTGACAAATTCAGGGGGGGCAGCACTTGTCAGGGGCCCTTGAATACATAAATTATATATACAATATGGGAAGGGGTGTCCAAGGTGACATTTTGTAAGGGGACCAGAATTGCTAGACTCTCCCCTGCACTGCCCTCTGGTCAGCAGTTAGAAGAAATTAGTGTAGTCTTCCTATAACTTCTCTGGATCCAAGTAGATGTAGATATAATTCTTGTGTAATTTTAGAAAATTGTTTTTTTTTTGTGAACTTAAAGAAGTCAGTGACTTTTTTTCCTATTTGGATGGATCTTGTTTTACTGTGCCTCACTGAAAATAATCTGGAGTCACTGTGAGACACATTCAGTTGCAGGGATGTCTGAAGCAGAACATTGCTGTTTTTGCAGGTTGGGGCTGAAGGTAAATAGTCCGAACATTCAACTGGTAGCTTGTCATTTTCACTGCAGATCAATGCTGTGAAGAATGAAAAGGTGGACAGCCTGAATAAAATATTTACAGACATCCAACGCGAAGTGCAGAGTGTGTCGAAGTGCATGGCAGACAAAGAACCCAAACAATTACCACAGGTAAAGCGAGTCACTGCGCTCGGGAGTAGGTCATTCTACTTTAACATTCATGTCATTGAAATGCACACCTGTAAATATGACTTGGTTTTCTGTAGAATGGCTTACCGCTGAGATGTGGAGGGCCCTGTTTTTATTTCTCACCTTTAAGACAAATGTGTCTTCTTCTTAATTAGTCTGTTTATGTTCATCCCCTTATGCAAGGAAAAGGGAATGACCTGAATTTAAATTTAATGAGTTTTCGAAATCAGTCCACTGATACATGACTCATTTTAGCAAGATAAGGATCTCGTTACAAAGAGAAAGTGGAGAGGTTTTATTTTTATCATGGTGGTATTAATAGGCCTCACTGAATGATTAAGGTTTGATAAAAACACATTCGATGAAGGCGAGCTGACCAGGATGGTGGGTGTTTTCCGCCATTAACAGATCAAGCAGCTTCTGGTTTATTCCACATGGGCTGTGCCGCACGCTTTGTTCATAATGCTGCAGCAACGTGTACAAATATATGACTTGTAGTTCCCCCATCGCCTGCAGGTTGCTAGGGAACCACCAGGAGAAGCAGCCAACGTGGACAGTGCAGCCCAACTCCTGTCCCAGCTGTAGCCAGGAGGCAGTCCCTAAAGCCATGTGGGTTTGGGATCGCTCCCCTTCCCCAACAGAAGCAGATACCGACTCTCAGAGGCACTGCAACGTCCCAGAAGAATCCACCGGTTAGCTGGATGACATGGACCCTCTGCAGGGAATGAGCAATGCAGTTTGGAGATGAAAGATATTTACTGAACTTGAATTAATGTTAAAAACACCACCTTATCCATCCTTCAGTGTCTTATGAAAATGGAATGAAATGGTAACATCAGGCCTACATGTGTTAGATGTTAGAGATGTGTGCAATAAGTCAGTGAGGTGTGTTTGAAATGCGCTGAATCTACTGTGTGGATCCTGAAGATGCACAATAACTGCTTGTGTGAATTACATCTGGTTTTATTACATAAGTTTTACCTATTTAGCAGCTCAATCTCATGTCAATCACCATAGGTAATGTACAAAACTTTATTGAACCCCGAGGGTTAATTCTGGTGTACACAGCAGCAAGGTACGTAGTGTACTGAAAAACAATGTGTATAGACAGTACACCTACTGCAAGCTAAAAAGTACACAAATACCTGAAAACAGAATATTCTGTATGTACTTCTACGATTGCCTTTGAAGTTAGGATGTAAACCGCTTTTTCCAAAAAAAAAAAAAGTTGTGCATCATACAAGTCTCTTAACCTGCTTACTCTACAGGCGACGTTATGTAGCGGGTAAAGGCCAATTCATACTTCACTTTTCCAGGTGGAATATCAGTTGCGAATGGAGGGACGTGACGTGAATTTCGTCATCAGGGTTGGCTGCGGACGGCTGCAGTGGGTGCGCGTGTAACCCGGATTTTTGCTACTTTTTTTTAAGGAGGCTGGAGGACTAACCTCACGGTTTAAGGTTCGATGCCCACAAGGGTGCTCAATAACATTCTGGCTGATTAGCTTGATGGTGATGCTGGCGAGAACCCATTTTATGAATGGAAATAAGTTTTAACGAGAAAAGCTAAATAAAAACTGCCTTCTAAGGGGGGGCGGCATTATGCCCAAAATGTAAAAAGCCGACTGTTTTTTTCCCTCGCCTACTTTTTCTTTACACTCACAAAATAGACAGACCCACAGGCATGTTTGAGTACTACTTCATCCACAGTTCCCGGGCTTAAACACTCAGGCGAGCAAAATCTTGGGAGCGACTCCGCGATTCAAATGTAAGTAAATCTAAAGCTTTTCCTGTCCTTCGGCATGTACAGTTACGATTATAGCAAATCAATGATAGGGTTCACCGGGCATTACGACCACCAGACAATGCTTAACAACATTACTAGAAGACGTCCGCCCCAGAGCTGTCCGACCTCTCACTTGTTCTTCCGGGTTAAATTTCCGGAACATGTGGTTGTAGTCCTGCCCTCGATACGCAAGCGTCAGTTCGGGATGCTAACGTTAACTCAGCTAATGGTAAGTTAAGGTCTTTTATTTATTTATTTTGCATTTCGGCATTTACGGCAGGCCAGTCGTAGTCCTAGAGTCGCCAGTGTAACTGTAAAGGCCATCTAAGTGAGAGAGGTAGCCGGAGAAATGTGCAGTTCAGAAATGGAGAGGTAATACTACTACTACTAATACATTTTATTTATATATTATATTTCCCTTGTCCTCTCTGTTTCCAGTTTTAGTTAAATACTCGTGTTAATCCTTTTAAGATTATTAATGAAAGCCCAGCGTTCATACCCGCAATAAGCCTACTCGTCATTTGTCTCTGCTGATTATTACAATATGTTAGGTATCTTCGGAGTGCATTTGTATTTGTGGAATGGTAATCTGCTGTATGAAAGAAACAAATTCAATACTAGTAACTGCAGGCAGTGACAAACGGGTCCAAAGCGTAGGATGATTGTCTTGGTGGGACAAACAGTAGAGGAGGGTACTAACAAGTCAGACAGAACTACAGGTCAGCAGATGTCAGACAGAACAGGACTGGTTGGGTCAAATGGTCTGAGTAGTAGGTAGAAATCAGGATTGAGATTGTTGAGTGTTGGTCTAACAGGTCAGCAAATGTCGGACAGAATGTAGAACCCTGTGGTGGAGTGCCTGAGTCTGACTGAATGCATGGTTTGGGTCAGATGGTCTGAGTAGTTGATAGATTTAAGCACCTTCATACCTGATCTTGTAAGTCTAGATATTATAGAGTTGCTTTTTTATTCTGCCTGTATAAACATAGGCTGTGTTGCATATTCTTAACAAAGTGCTGAGTTGCGGGACTTATGCATGTAACAGCAGTAATATCATGCTGTATCCTATTCTAGGCTGTTCATTTACGCAGGAGAAAGGCTGAAAGTATTGAATGGCATTATTGAAATGGAGCACTGACTCCACCTGCTGGCTAATTTATTATAAAATTGAAATTGCTGCAGTGAACAAAGCCTGAAGTATCATTGAAGTTTGATACATTTCTAAAAGTCAAATGGCAGGAAAATGAAAGTGAATGAAAAATATGGGCTTAGATGAAGGGAAAAGTTATTAATCTTTGAATGTTTGATGAAAGGTAAGGACATTTCAGCTGCATTACCGAAGGTGGTCTTAGACATATTTGGACAGTGGCTGTAGCGCCCCTGTTTGACCGATCATCACCAAAGTTGGAGGGTCTGTCTGTAGTCCAGTGATACAGAAGTGAGTTAAATTTTGTAAGGATTGGATGAAGCATGCCTGAGAGTTAGGTGTTTCAATGAAATGGGCATGGAAATGGCTTGGCCAGCAGGTGGAGACAGCGCCCCTTTTGATAAAAGCTGTTCAGTACTTTCAGACCTTCTGATGTGTAAATGAAGTAATGTTCTGATAATGTTCTACGAGGCAAATGGGTGAAAAATGAAAGGAAATTAAAAATATGGACTCAGGTGAAGGGAAAGTTAACAATTCTTTCAAGGTTTTATGAGAAATAAGGACATTTCAGCTGAATTTGCTAAGGTGAGTCTTAGACATATATGGACAGTGGCTGTAGCACCCCTGTTTGACCCATGGGCACCAAAGTTGGAGGGTCTGTCTCGGGTCCTGTGCTACATTAGTGGGTCAAATTTGGTGAGGATTGGCTGAAGCACGGCTGAGATTAAGGTCGTTGATTGAAATGAGCATGGAAATGGTGCAGGTTGGGTGTGGCTGGTGGCCATACTGTACAGGCAGGTCAGTTATTTTTATAAATTATCCATAAGGGCAGTGTCTTGATTGACCTGCTACCAGAATGACCTAGGTGGGGTGGACATTGTAGGAGTTATAGGAATATGTAATTTATGGAGTTTTTAAACTTCACGAGGGACTGCAAATCATTGTCATTGGACGGTACATATATCTTGATTTGGCATGATTCAGAGAACTTGGAGTACACTATCTGATTTGGTCAGATAGTGTAGGACTTCAAGGCAGAAGTAGGTTTTGTAAATTATGCAAATTAGCAAATTATGCAAATTAGGGGAAAAAAACCTAATAGTTTCACTCTGAAAGTTGTAGGGAAAATCTGCTTGTATTGATAGAAAAAGAATTTTGATTGTAGGACTAACAGGACAGGAGATATTGGTCGAAAAGTGTATGGGGGGGGCGCTATAGGGGGGCCCCATCTTACTGACTAACTTGGGTCGGAGGGTCTGAGTAGTGGGTAGGAATTGACATTATCCTACCAAGTTTGGTCGGCCTCGGTCTTACGGTTTAGGCTGCACATTCAGTTTTAGGGCAGAAAAATAATAAAGACCCTTAATAAAGACATAATATTTGTTCATCATCCTGTCACTTTTTCTTAATGTATACAAGTAGTCTTTAGACTTTTTATCAGACTTTTTAGTTACGGTTGAAGTATTCTTTTCTGAAGAGCACCCTCTTGTGTTTGTGCTTCAAACAAACACAACGTCTCTAAGAATTCAAATTACTACTCTATATTTTATAGACTTTATAAAACTAAAAACACTTTGTGTGGACAGCCTGTGCTCCCCAGAGAAAAAGAGAATCAAAAAACTGAATGGACATTCTGATTAAACCTACATTAAAATATGACCAGCAAAGTGGCGATTTAAACAGTTAAGCCATACAGCAACTTCTTTAAGGATAAAAAGAATGTCGGAAGAGCTAGATATTATTTCGCTGGTGGATATATGGGAGGGTGCTCATCCAAAATCTTTCACTCAGGTGAGGGATGAATTCCACATTCCTTGCCAACATTTTTTTCTTTTATCTAATTTTGTCTCCGTTGTTACAATATCTTACAATCTCTCACCCATTAATCATCCTTTCAGTCAGATCAGGCAATACGAGCCAGAGAGGGGTGCTACTGATGCTAATTTTCCAGCACATTTTTAAAGATAAAAGTTTAAGTGTCACAGATACCAGTGTTGCCATATACTGGATTTGAACTGTGATATTTAAAAAAAATGGAAAAATTGATATCACGTCAATAATATATACAACATACTATTTAAAATAAACCAGTGCAGTTTTTGTTTTTCAAATGAAAAGTCAGATAAAGGAAACAAACCAAGAAAATACTCTGCCATTTTACAGTAAATCATTTTGTTTACATTTACAGTAAACCACTGCGGTGGTTTTATTGTTTAGCAAGAACTGGTGTTAATAATTCCACTGACTGAAAAACAAATATTTTCTCTGGTTGTTATTGTAAATGTTCACTCCGGTTGTCCATTTCCAGTTTTGGGAACAACACTATTACTTAAATATCCCATATCGGAAAAATCACTTAAAATTTTCATCAGTTGAAATTGCTGCAATATAGTGACACAGTATTTTGTGTGTTGTGTTTTTTGCAGCTATATTTATATCAGTGCAAATCCTTTTTCCTTCTCCTGTTTGTGCTTTTCTGGGGTCCAGGTATTTCTCAGCTCCCACACACTAAATGTATTTTCATCTGTGCACTATTTTCTTGCTGCTGTCTGCACCAGAACTTCCCCCAGGATCAATATAGAGAATCATAATCTTAATCTTAAACTGTCCAAAGATGATCTGACTGTCCAAAGCCTTTTTGGTTCTTAAATATAAATAACTAATTTAATTCACCTGAAATTTGAGGATCCAGGTTTTCAGCACCACAGACAGCAGTTCGACTTACTGTCATTTAATGGGAGCTAAACCAGACACCAGTATATTAAACAAGGATATTTTCATTTCATTTGACCAATAGGTGTATGATATCCTTTTACGTTGGTTTGACACATCCTTTGTTCTGCCTTATCTCATATGTATCGGCTGCTGACAGCTGAGACAAGCTGCTGTGTTTTTGCTGCAAAGTGGGCGGTCCTGGTTTTTGGTCTGTTACATCACACACTGAGAGGGTCCCTGATTGGTGGGCTGTGATGGGGAAGCATGACCTGAAAACCACATACAGTTTTGTTTTATTTAAAAAAAAAACTTCATTTTTGCTAATTACCAACCACAGTAAAATAAACCATTTATTAAATCAGAAAATATTTCAGAATTTATAAGCAATATAATAAGGCTCAATGTTACTTTCATTGTTGACCCATTATTAGATGTTGCTAAGCGTTAAAACAGCCAAGTGAAAGTTTAACATAATGAAGGACAAATATGTGAATTGAACCAGCAGGTGGCAGCAAAGTACAAAGTAGTGGCTGCACAGGTCCCCACTAAAAAATCCATCCTTGAAGTTTGTTCAATCATTGTTTAATCATTTTAAATAGCATTAATGAGCTTGTATATTTAATCAGAATTCCCTAAGACCCGTCATTTGTATTGGTCCCTCCCTCTGCTTCTCTCTGATTGGTTCCCCTCTTTCTACAGGAGCTCTAGTGCAGCTGAATGGCGATGATGGTGCAAATCAGATACAACACACCAGTCCCAGCTTTCAGTACAGCGTCCAGAACCTGCTCCCACCTGTTAGACATATAATACATCAGTGTGTCTGTCAGTCACTCGTATCACATTTAAACCTGAAGAACAATGCAGTGAATGTACGCTGACAGAGGAACAGGAGATATTAACCAAGAATGTGAAAATAGCTGGAGAATTTAAACTACCAATTTCAGTACGATTACTAGCACATAACTGGTACACATTTGGTGTATAAAGCAATATGCCCAACAACGTCTTGTCATAGTGAAGCAAATGCACATTTATTTTATGTGTATTTATGCTGTTATGACAAAAATCACCATGCATGTGAACCTTTATATAGCTAATGAGTACTTGCACACCAGTTATGTGCATTCCAATTTATTAGATTACATGCTATACTGTTTTGTAAGATCCATCCATCCATC
The DNA here is from genome assembly GCA_025773925.1 of Cryptomyrus ogoouensis. Lineage (NCBI taxonomy): Eukaryota > Metazoa > Chordata > Actinopteri > Osteoglossiformes > Mormyridae > Cryptomyrus > Cryptomyrus ogoouensis. The sequence continues at coordinate 21,812,708 of JAOYFF010000081.1, forward strand.
CATCTTCCAAACAGGCCTGTAGTCTATCCTCAGCAGCACAGGGCACAAGGCAGGGGCTCACCCTGGATGGGATGCTGTCACAGGGATACTATAATTAAGAAAGAAAACATATACAATGTCCTTTTTTCATACAGTTAATATGCATTTCCCATTACTGTATGATCAGTCAGACGCTGTAACATGACGAGCTGAATACTAACCTCTGTTCCTTATCATTGGCTCCTGTGGGGGTCGATCCAGGAGCAGAAGGCTTGATGGTCGCTGAGACAGAAGTGGAACCTGGAGTAAGGACTGTGGTTTCTGATTAGGAGGGAAAAGGAAAAGCTCTGTACTGTCAGGCAGGAAAGACTCATAAGGAAAAGGTCATTTATAAAACATTGTTCGGCACCTTTACTTGACATGGTGCAAATTATATAGTAAAAACTCAGTTACTACTGAAGCAGAAATCATGAGCAAATTAACAATATAGTCACTATTCATGATGCGTCACGGATCATTAATGATGAACAAACATAAGATCAGTATTTCACTTGTGTTATTCATTACTTGTTCCTTCAGTAGTTCATAAAGGTTTACAGTATTAACAGATATAGTAACAAATATAGTAACCGTGATAAAACATCACGATTCATTAATGATGAATTAACATGAGATCAGCATGTAACTAAGACGTTGTTTGTGGTTAATTAATACATAAGCGATGGCATAATGCTGTATTAGCAGTGCCCCATCAAGTAAAGTGTTACCCATAATTTTAAAAAGAACAATGAAAAACATTCAATAAAATCAATCGCTGGTTGGATACAGAATAATGAATTAAGGTTACGACCAAAGTACCCATATCCAAGGGCAGGTGAACAATGAGTGGATGAAATTAGTTATTTAATTTATACACTAAGATGTACTTATGACTGAACTGGATCAGTTATTACTGAGTACAGCTGTAACACTGGCCTTTGATAGGATTAGAAACCAGCTACAGACACATCAGTCAGTCTGACAGCTTTAATAATGATTCATCCACACAAGGCAGAAAAACGCCTGAAAAGGTTTTGCATGACACTACAAACCAGTATTTTACACTTTGCAATTTACTTGAATTTTTATGGATATATATACCTAATAAATGGCAGTAACATAAATATGACTGTCTGTTGATTTCCAGCATGTTGAGAGTGATGTATTATGAAAGAAATCTGATTGGGTATCTGACTGGGAAGTTAGTCAGATCTATGGCAACGAACATAAAACTACAGCCATCCACCCATCTATCATCTAACCCCTCATCCTGGTCAGGGGTGCAGGGCCTTGAGCCTATCCCAGGCAGGACAGGGCACAGGGATGGAGTACATCCTGGATGGGATGCCAGTCAGTCACAGGGCACATAGACACACACTCTCTATTAGAGACACCAATTAGCCTGACTGCATGTCTTTGGACTGTGGGAGGAAACCCACACAGCACATGGAGAACATGCAAACTCCACACACACAGAGCAGAAGCCAGATTCAAACCCCTAAACATGGAGGTGTGAAGCAACAGCGCCACCTACTGGGTCACTGTGCCACTTTTATAGAAACTATAATCCCAATTGATTACCATATTCAGCAGCAGTTGATAAATTGGGGAGTTTAAAGAATTTCCTAGTGATTAATTGAGATATTTAAATACATTCCTTTTAGCTTTGCTGTGACTTCAGCTGAGGGGACGTCATTCTGGAGGTAGGGTACACAACCATTCATGAGGCTTACAAAGCTAAGCCCAGCCCCCACCTCGGCCACTCAAACCACAGAGCCTCCATGCTCCTACCAGCCTGCACACCATTACTGAAACGGTCCAAAGTCACTATCAGGCAGGTCAGAGTTTGGCCAGAAGGAGCCTTCAGGACTGTTTTAGCCACATTGGCTAGAATGTCTTCAGTGAAGCCGATCAGAAGCCCTGGGTCACAGTGGACGTCCAACGCAGGCTAAAAGCACGAGATGTGGCCTTCAGGTCTGTTGACCTAGCAGCCCTAAGGACAACTAGAGCCGCAAGAAGGGCTTACGCATAACGTGGCAATATCCCCCTGAGATCTATAAAGTTAATATTAATCGTATACCGGAGGAACTGGGGGAAGCGTAACTAACCCCCATGGCAAAAGAGTGCGCGAGCTCTGCTTAATTTGTTTCACTAAGGAAGCGCACAGGGGAAAACTGTCAACAGAATAAACAAGAGTTCGACCTATGTAATCTAATATAAAATGTTTTTTCATGCACATTTATCTTTTAGCTTTTTTAGTACTTTGCACCATTTTTATTTATTATGGTTTGCAGTGAATAAATATAGGCTACTTAACAATAAACTAAACATTTTCTCCTGTAAGAATAATTAAAGTTGTACGTGAAGCATACAAAAACAATTGAGATGGCAATGGTGTTTTTCACAGCACTATAATAATTTATTAAAATTAGAGATGGTGAGTCAAGACTATAATGTTTTATTCCAATGTAATAAATATTTGGAGGAAAGAATATAAGGAAGGGCAAGGAAAATTGGAAAGTACAAATGTGCAGGATTTAAATGTTTTGGAAGTCCATACCATTAAAGCATATGCCGAGACAAAAAAAAACAATTTAAAAAGTGATTTCGAGTGCCAAACCCTTCAGTAGAAGCCGACAGAAAACGGCACTCAACCGACGGCGGACCAAATGAGCAATTGGTCTGTCAGCCAGCATCGGCCACCGGACTCGGCACTGTCTCTCCACCTTATCTACCTAACAAAGTATCGGCGGAGCGGTGCTAAGCTGGTGCTGGGCCACACGAAAAAATGCTGACTATCAGCCAGAATCGCTCGCCGTGTTTAGAACGGTTCTGGCCCACATGAAAAAATGCCGACTGTCAGCCAGAATCGCTCGCCATGCTCGGCCCACAATCAGCCAGCAATATTTTGCCTTTGCCGACAGTGAACCGAATGTGCCAGAATCAGCCTAAATATGCTTGCTAACTGGGAAGCTAATTCTTACTGCTTTGATCGGCTTAGCCAAAGTATGTGTACCTACGTAAACATAAATGATGGCAGCATTCATGCAATTTGGATATTACTGAATCTTATACTGTGATAGAAGCTGACATAACATGACATAACAATAAACTGCATTTTCTAGCCTAAACTGTTAGTTTTAATTTTGGGCTGTTTTTTTTTTTTTAAATTATGATTGAAGCTGCGCTTTGTGACGATGTCAGTCAGGGGCGGTCACTGATGATGTCATTTGGCGCCGGTACCATTCTTTACGCCAGTGGAAAACCGACACAAAAGAAGTACCATACTTTTGGCACTTTACGGAAGTACCAAAAATACCGAAAGTACGGTTCCTGGTGCGGTGGAAAAACGCCCTTAGAGGACTGATTGGCTGAAGAGTCCTCACACCTGGGTATGAACAGCTGACCTACAGGTTACCCCAAAAACCCGCATACACACCGGCCCTTTGTGGATAAGTTTGGCCACCCCTGCCCTGAGCATTTAGGTGCACAGCAACAGCGCCACCTACTGGGCCACACGCCACCTGCATTAAAGTCATAATCACAACAAATAACCATGCTTAGCAGCAGCTGATTAATAAGGGAGTTCAAAGAATTTCCTTCTGATTAATGGAGATATTTAAATTCATTCTTTTGAATTTTGCTGTGACTTCAGCAGAGGGGACGTCATTCTGGAGGTAGGGTACACAACCATTCAGGAGGCTTACAAGGCAAAGCCCAGCCCCCACCTCGGCCACTCAGATCACAGAGCCTCCATGCTCCTACCAGCCTGCACACCATTACTGAAATGGTCCAAAGTCACTATCAAGCAGGTCAGAATTTGGCCAGAAGGAGCCACAACAAAACATCCACAACACCAGGGAAACATGACATATGTGCTAATTTCCCCCGGGATTAAAAAAAAAAAAATCTTAATCTTATATAGACCTTCGCAGATTACAACACCACCTCACATACCATGAATTGTGACACCTCCCTCCCTGACAGGCTTAACTAGCTCTTTACCTGGTTAATGTGTCACACAACAACGCAGAGAAGAGCACCCCTCCCACCAATGAACAGACACCCCACCTATCCACAGCGGAAGTGAGGAACACTCTGTGTAACATGAACCCACATAAGACTGCTGGTCCTGACAATATTCCAGGTGGGGTTCTTAGGGACTGTGCCCATGAGCTCACAGATGGCATGACAGACATCTGTAACACCTCACTCAGACAAGCATGTA
>JAOYFF010000081.1:21854289-21864698 GCA_025773925.1 Cryptomyrus ogoouensis
GGGGGGGGGGGGGGGGAGGGGGGGGGGGGGGGAGGGGGGGGGGGGGGGGGGGGGGGGGGGGGGGGGGGGGGGGGGGCATGGTCACTTTCCTGGATTCAACCTGAGGCGAGGCAGGCTACCTACGAAATCGTGTAAGGAAGTGCACAGACACACTGGCGGCTGCGGGGGAAGCTAGTGTGGGGGAAGGGGGGGTTACAAAAACTGCCAAAGACGCCCCATTCTCACTCACAACCTGGAGCAGTTACTGCGGAAACGAACACGCTCCGCTTGCTGTGCCCTTAGATCCCGCGGAAAGTGGATGGGTAATTAGGAACAGCAAATTAAGGATTACATTAAATGAATAACCACACAACACTGCAAAATGGTCACGATTGCCACTATAAAAATGCACCACAGCCAATGATATGATTATCGTCATTATTATTATTGTTGCTTTCTAACATTGACATGCAGACTTGCAGATGACACTGAGTCAAACCCATCTATAGGCCTACACCTTTCCCACCTGCGCCCACCGGCTTCTCCATCTTTTTTTCATTTTAATACTTTAATTTTCCTCTCTTTGCAGATGCTGTACATGTCCTCTCTTTAATCAAAATATTTCAGAAAACATTAGGGTCACAGTAAATCGCACGCCCAGGTGTTTACACTGATTACAGTGACGTACACGTTCAGCATATAGCTTGTGAGATTATCTTACTAGCCTACACCATGCATCGTGTATATATCTTTATATACTGCATGGTAAGCGAATCATTCTTCAGTAAGTGGGAGTATAATCTGCAGGGGGCGTACCATGCAATCATAAAATCCTAGCGGGGAAGAGAGCTATTCCCCATCTGCTGCTCTCCACATAACAGCATAGTTCCAAGGCACCGACTTTTAAGTGAGTTTGGAGGGGGTGGCAGGGTGCATTTTTGTTTTCTAGAGGCGATGTGATTGTTTCGGTGAGCGAGGGCGAGGTGCAGAATAACGAAGTGGCTGTACGCTGGGTAGGCAGCGCCGGGGGCTGGCTGCTGCTGTAGGGAGCCAGGGACGCCCAAAGGAGAGGACGCCAGCGAGGATGGGGACCCGCTCTGAATAGAAATACTCATCGGGATCAGATTCTCGCTTCAGATAAAATCTGCGCACGTCTGAGTCACTTCCTACAGCCTAACGGAAAGGGATGTGTTCAAGGACGCGACAGGTTTAAAAATAATGCACCAGAAACGAAACACGCAACAACGAGCGATAACATTTTATGAGTGTTAAAGCAAATCTGCTGCCGTTTATCGGACGTGACGCAGAACAGCGTTTCCACAAAGGCAAAGGCATCAGATATGTTTTCAGCCTCTAATCCTGCCCGGTTGTGTCCAATCACAGCCCCAACTCGGTTGTATATTCCTCTGCGGGGGCGTGGCCTATGAGGAGACCCCAGCACAGTCTACTGTTGGCCTACGATATACTGCCATGTGGAATGTGGGAATAAAGACAATATTCTGTTCATTATCTTACACTAGCTACGATTACAACCATATACATGCCAGATTACAATCATATACAGGCCATATTACAATCATATACAGGCCATATTACAATCATATACAGGCCAGATTACAATCATATACAGGCCAGATTACAATCATATACAAGCCAGAGTATAATCATATACAGGACTGACACGCTGTCCAGGATGTCCCCGGCCAGCTACCCTGTGCTTCCCTGGGTGGATGGGATCCAGCCTGCTCATCCCCCCCAAAGTGGTTTAAAGCCACTGAAAGCAGTAGTTTCCTACATGAGAAAAGCATTACAGCCAAACTCCAAACACATGCTTAGCTATAAAAACAGCTGGCCAGGTCCACTATGGAGCTTTTCATCCTTCAGATTATCATTTGCATGAAATCCCGAACAAGAATGGCTCCAAACTTGGAACAAAATCAGAAGTGGCGGGATTCTCCTTTTCTTCTGGAGTAAATCATAGCTGTGCATAGTACAGAAATGGCTGACGAAAAGGCACTCGGGGCGGGGGGGGGGCTCGCCTGCTCTCCCTTTCAGCACGTGGTAGATATCACGGGGGTGTGGACCTCACGGAGGCTTCGACAGCATGATGCGGCTGATCTCATTAACCCCAATGCTCTCACGGTCATGGTGATCCTCCATCGCTGCTCTTTTAGGGACGTGTTCACCCTCTCAGCTTACGCAGTCTAAGGTAAGGCGGGCACTCTGCCAGGTGAGGACTGTGCGTATCAGAGAAGGTGGCACCACCTTTTAGGAATTTAGTCTGACACTAACTAGTTTCGTGAGTCTGATGATTAGGACCCTGCTTGGCCTTAAACAGATCTAACGATAAATGTCTACCTGGCCAGCAGGGGGCGTGGTAGTTCAGGACCCTGATCCTTAACCTAAAGCAGGGGTTTCCAACCGGGTAGGATAGAAAACCTACTGGATAGTAGGTCTCCAGGACCGGAGTTGGAGACCCCTGATCTAAAGTTTGTTGTTTCTAGTTACAGGGGTGTCAGGGTGTCTCCCTCGCACTGCATGTCTGTACGGCAGTTCCAGGGTGTCTCCCTCGCACTGCATGTCTGTACGGCAGTGTCAGGTTCATCTTGTCCTCACAGGTGAGTCTCACTCTGCTGTTGACTATTGTGTGGGAGTGAGTGTGCAAAAAACAGAGGCCTACGTGTTCAGTTTTTACATTTACTTTATAGTATCCCGCAGCCCCAGGAGTAAAGGCCAAAATGACTTAAATTTACCTTTTTCAGTTGTCTATGTCCGATACATGGTTCTCTATCTGAAACACAGAAAAAAACACAAAACAAAACAAACAACAAAAAAAAACTCGTGATGAATTTGTTTTTAAATGTTGCATGTATAATTTCATTCCCCTGCTTACGGGGTACTGTATAGGAATTAAAGCCCCCCCCCCCCACCTTTTCTTACTGTCATCCCCAGGTACAGTCTCCGTTCCCAATAGTGACATGTATGGTACACATGATGCGAGACGCGTGTCAAATTGCCACTGACGCCCGATTACCAGTCTCCCAGAACAGGGTCATTTGTCACTGTTTCCATGACATTACATTTTACTTATTTATCAGACGCTTTAATCCAAAGCGATGTACATTTTTGAGAAAGCAGGGCCAGACGGTCCTGGGGCATTTGGGGATTAAGGGCCTTGCTTAAGGGCCTGTTGGTGACACCAATGACCTTCCGATCACATTCACGCCACCCAAACCCAGGGAGCCACACGCCATGTCACTCTGCTGCATGTGGCTGGTGCCCCACGCGTGATCACACTCCTGCTCCTCCTCTTCCTGCCTCCCACCTCCATCCACTGCTCCATCTTTATTTCCCCACACCACCCCCAGCTGAGGCCCCAGCGGGAGACGTGGCCCTAAATGCCATTCGATTGCTGGATTCTGGTGACTGTGCGTGACGGAGTTGGGACGACGCCCCGCAGCTGAGGACATCCTGCGCCCGTTGCCATGGGATACGGGCAGGCCTCCCGCAGAACCCCCAGAAAGAGAAACGCCACGGCCCCAGTCTCTGCTTAATCCAGATGCCGGCGGGGCATGAATTGAAATAAAAGGGCACGCAGAGCCCATATCACACGCCATCACTTATTAATGCTCCTAAAAATATCTACAAAAGAGTCTTTTTGTGCCTTGGCTGGATTCCGACTCGCACTCCTGGTGACCCTGCTTTTCCAGCTTTTTTTCCAAATCTCTGCCTCCATCGTCCTCCCACGTCCCTCAGCAGTGAATCCCCAACATTTTTGCAGGGGCTATCTGGTCAGCATCGCCAAGGATGACCAGATACCCCCCACCCCACGTGCTGCTTTAAGTTCAGCACACGGCGGCGCGTGGACGGACTGATTCACCGGGTCCCTCTCTCTTAATGGCTGGGGTACAAGGACAGGTTGGCGGTCCTAAATCTCACATGGGGCGCGACAAGATACGCAGCCTGCTTTACTGATGGCCTTAATTCAAGGCCGTCAGGCCAAGTGTGTCAGGGTAATGGAGGCTCAAAGGAGGCTAGATTAATGCCCCCTGTGTGGCACAGAGGCGTAGCTCCGGCTAATTGGATTGGAGATGGGCGTCAGCCTACTGATTAAACACCCAAACGGGGGGGATGCCACCTGAGCCTGACCCCCTTGGAGGTGTGTGTCTCCCTGCGGTCGGCTCTCCTCACCGGGTCGTTGCTGCCTTCCTCGTCGTAATCATCCTCGCCCACGTCGGTCATCTCCCCGGCCTCCGTGTCCAGTGCCCCGTCCCCCACCTCCTCTGCCGAGTTATCCACTGTCTCTGATATGGACTCCTCTTGCAGAGACTCGCACGTGTCCTCGTATCTCCGCTGCACCTCTGGGCACGTTGGACAAAGAGAGGCGGAGTCAGTTGGGGGGAAATCCAGCCTGGGCTGGCTGTGAGCACCCCAATGATCGAGCAGCGAACCCAATACCACCTCATTCCCCAGGCATCCCTTAGACTGCAACATGTGGGGAGATGTCACATGATTACGTGAGGGAGATGTCACATGATTATGTGAGGGCAATGTTCCATGATAACACATTTAAAATGTCACATAAATACATGAGGGAGAATTCACATGACAACATGTGAGGTGCGTCACATGAGTACGTCAGACATCACATGACCACGTGGGAGATATCACATGACTACATGCAGGAAATGAAACATGACTACATGCATAAGATGTCACGCGAGTATGGCGCTGTGTCTCAGTTTTGTCTGTACCTGCATGAAGTTTCAGACCCTAAATCGCTCTCAGATGGGCATCACTGACCACACTGCACCCTCTGCCGCAGTGTGCCCATTAATCCGGGCGCAGATCCGGGTGGCGTGAGCCTGCTGTTTGATGGACCGCCCCGGCCCTTGGGTCTCCCGTCATTGTCAGGAAGAGTAACGACCCTGTGTGGCTTTAATCACACCCCTGACGGCCCCCTCACCGGCCTCAGAGCGCTGCTGCTTCTCGATCTTCTCCAGCCGGCCCAGCAGCGAGTCGATCTTCGTTTTGATCTGTGTCAGCTCCCGCTTGATGGTCTGCAGCTGGTCGCTCTTCACTGTAAAAAGACATAGGGTGTTATCACTCATTGGCCACCCTCCCTTCCAGAATCAGCCCCTGCCTCACACTCCCCATCATTAAAAAGCTGACAGATACATCAACAGTCCTTCCAGCAATTAACTTTTTTTTCTATATATCCGCGTCAACACGGAATCCATTCGCTCTGGAGGCGCACATTGCAATTTACCCGTCGGCAGGACTTCCTCTAAAAATGCTCGGTCCCGCTGCTTTCAATTTCCAGATTTAATAAGGCGGCGCTGACCCCACAGTTCGGCAACGGCGCCGGACCGGCCGACAGGATGGCGTGGAATCACTACCCTGGACTGCCGGCAGGCATCTGACAGCAAGTCATCCTGACGGTTTTTGGAGGTACGGCTTTTCCAGGAGCGCCAGGCGGGCCCAAAATCGGGAATGATCACTTCAGCAATCCGTTCACATGGCAGCCCCTGACCGCATCCCGGAATTTCAGTTGAAAGTTCCCCGTTTTTCCAGAGGCAAATGTTAATATAGCAGAAGAAGCCTGAGACTGGGCCACACTGGCACGGGAGACAGGAAACCAGGCTTCCTGTTTACTCTGGCACGTCCCTGACGTTTTCAGCCATTTGAAACGGAGCCTTTCAAAGCCGCTCTGCGCGGCTGCCTCGAGGTCATGAAGCTGTCACTTTCTCCCAGGAAGCTGCTTTCATAGGATAACACCACCGCATGCACCTCCCGTGACGCCATACCACTGGATATCGAAAACAAAAAGCAAGTACAGACCCATCCACCCACCCCCCCCCCCCGGTGATGCCCAAGATGAATTATGTGAAATTCCATTAGCCAGGCGCCGTGCCGGTTTTGCGTGTTTGTTCCGTGTGTCTTGGTGTCCAGAAACATGCACATGTTATTCTAGCATCGGTTCCCGTTCTCCGGGGTGACCGGAGATAAGGAGCGAAGGGCGGACACTAGTTTATCAGCACTGCAGGGTCTCGCGACTGCGTTCCCATTCCCAGCGGTCACTCCGGAAGGGACGCGGATAAGACAGTAATCCCAGAATATCCCCGCTGGCCTGGAAAGCTTGACCCCAAAGTCTACATGAAAATGGTGTCTGCCTGAGAGAGACGGAATGCTCCTGATCACTGGGGGCATGGAGGCTAAATAGGGCTGTTGTGTAACATTTGGGACTGGAGTCCTCCCCCGGGAGACCCTGGTCACAGTCCACGATGATCATGGGTAAAGGTGCTCGGCTGCCTTACATTTCGGTCCAGTGGAAGAGGAGGAGCCGCACGTGGTTGGTCTGGAGGAGGAAGAGGAGGAGGACGACGAGGTCTTGAGCGGGAAGGAGGATTTCCCCCGGCGTGTGGATGGGACCTGCACCACCCGCGAGCGCTTGATAGGGATCACGGCCCTTGGGGGGGGCGCCACTCGGCTGTGATAGTCAAAGAGCCTGGGGGGGGCGGAGGGAGTATTTTTAACAGCTAAATTATAAACTAAGACAGTTTCTCCAACAGTCTGGGGTAACAACGGTCTGAGTTAATAAGTGAATTAAAAATTTAACTCTGAGTTAACAACTGTCTAAGGTAACAAAAGTCTAGTATAACAGTCTGAGTTAACAACAGTCTAAGTTAACAATAGTCTAAGTTAACTATCTAAGTGAACAACAGGCAAACATAACGGTAAAAGGCACCATTAGAAGCAGACTCATTTCACTGGCATTAAGTCTGCCGTTTGAGTTAAGCCCGGGAGTCACACAGCCCATCTGCTTCCCTGTGAGTTTCCTCGTTAAGGAGCTGTAACCAGCTTCCAGCCCCCCAGAGCAGAGCGAGCAGAGAGCTTCAGCCCTGGTAAGTGCAGGGGCGTGAAAAACCTCTGAAAGCAGTGAGCTGCATGACTAAGGGCGCTCCTACTCCCCATTAATCTAAAAGGCCACCAACATCCAGCTTTTCTTATAAATGTTTCTTTTTTTTGTTTAGAATATCCTCCCCCTTTCATGACCGTGGCTGCTACGGCAAATTAAGTGCCAGACAAGCCAAATGTCAGGAAAGTTATGCAACGAGAATTCAGACTAGTTTGTTAGAACAGCTGGCAGTGAAATCTTTACAGAATTGTGTATAATGGCCTCCCAACCCCCAGGGGGCGGCCTCGCGTTATTGAGCCCACTGGAGTATCAGCTCCTTTCTTTGAAGCTTAAAGAAAGGCCAGCCTCGCGGGGTTTGACCGCTCTGACATTCCATCAGAGTCTCGAGAAATTGAGAGAAGGCGCACAGTATCTGTGTTTTAGGGGCTCTGCCCTTACTGCTGAGTCCAGGTATGTTTCACAGTTGAATCACTGAGAAAAACACCGCCAGGCTTTTGGAAATGCTCTCCTTACTTTACTTTATTCCCAGGTGACTTTCAGACCAAAACACTAAAATTACTTTCAGCCATATTGTTTCCTCCGAGGAACACAAGAGTTTCAGTAATTATACAGACCTGTGAACCTATGAACTGGACATTTATCCCTGGGGTCTGCATAGAGAAACAAGGTTTCTCGTTTAGAGGCATAGCTTGTCAGATTTAAGGTAGTCTGGGCTAAATGTAAGTGAACAAAGATAATGTCCATTTACACCGGGGTACCTTAAATCCGTTATCTGTCTAAGCAAGAAATATGGCTTCATAATACAGGACCCTGGAGATTAAAATAAACTCTGACTGCAACTTATGTGATGGATGAAGACCTGAACTGAGGACTTTGAGTAAAAAGACGCAAAAACACAAAATCATACGTAATATTTCACCCGCTAATGTATGTGGGATGTATGCTTGATAAATGTTGTCTGTATTGCACCTGTGTCAATTTCCCATATTGCGCTATTTAAACTCCCACAAACCTCTGTATCACACACCGTGCATTACTGCCTCTCTGTTGTGTATCTCATGTTACGTTATGCCCTAGTTTTTCATTGTCTATTGTCATGCCGTCTGTATCAGTAGTGAACTGTGCCAACACTAATTTCCATTGGCGCCGGTCGTGTGGGAATAACAAATCTGATTCTTATGAGATCAAAGACATGACTAGATGCGATCTGGCTGGACGCCGTATGTGTGAGAGTCTGACATGGGTGACGGGAGATTATGCAGGGGGGGTCTCCATAAAGCACTGAGGTCTATAGTGCCCGAAGGGCCTGACTGACCTGCATTTTTCATTCAGTCTTTGTTGATAGGCTCATGTCAATCAAAGCAGAATAAAGGCAAAAACATGTCACTGGCTAAAGGGAATTTGTAACAAGAGAGGGTGGATAAAAGGGGCCGGGACTGAAAGAGGCTTTTGCGGGGGATTGTTTCTGAAATAATGTGTCTTTCTTTTCAATCCATAGAATCCTCCCACCTCTAAAACCCAGCCTAGAAATGCAGGGGACATGGAGACCGAGACGGGTAGGGGGGGTGGGGGGCGGGGCTAGCTTACCGGCTGTAGAAGTCGTCTCTGTAGTAATCGTAGTCAAACTCGTAACCACTGCGGACAGAAGCAAAGACAGGAGGTGGCAGTGAGAGAAACGTGTCTGAATTGTCCATCACCAGCAGCCGTAGCCAGGGACCATAGTGGTAGGTCACTGAATTACAGCAAGAGAAAAGAGAAACTGATATTACAGAAACAGAACAGATAAAGCCTGCTAATATTTATTTCGCAGATGCCTATTTTTTGTTGAGAAAACAGTATGAGACAGTCCTAGGTGTAACTAGGGTTAAAAGCCTTGGTCAAGGGCCCAATGGTGACATCATTCTGCTGAGCCTGGGATTTAAACCTGCGACCTTCTAATCATAAGCAGGGCATCCTAACCCAGGGCCTCACACCACTTCCCACCACTGACCACATCGTTTTCAATTTAGCGTTTAGTTGTTGTTAAACAGATTGACTGACAGTGTGGGCATCAGTGCCTGAGTGTGTGATGATATTTTAAATAAACACCCTACAATGTCTGATGAACCCCTCTGCTACACTTCCAAGCTTTAACGTCTGACTCCAAACTCCCTGACACTCTGCGGCCAGGAACCCAGGATGCCTTTGGTCCGCCAGCATCACTGTGGCGTCGACGGCACCACCCCCTGTGGACCACCGGCTCGTTACAGAGTGCCCCTCACTCACGTAGCATGCAGGCCGTTCTCTGTAAACGTCTCGTTAATTCATTAGAGCTCATGTGCCCCATTAGTCTGTAGGTAACTGGCCGTGTAATGCTCCTATACCAGCTGCATACTGATTGCAGAGTTTCCACATGGGCTGCCTGGGTATTATTTAATAGGTGGGTGAAGCTACAGATAAAGGGTTTCATTGGCTGCAATGAAAAGCACATCTATGGCTTATGGTCACCGTGACAACGCCTCTGTCTGAGGGTTAGTTTTGTTGTGACGGAATCACATACAAGACAATCAGAATCTGGGATGGTACTTAGATGTGTGATATTTAAATGCCGGTTCATGAAGTCTTTCCTGTTTCCCTCAGACATGTTCAGGCCCGATTGCTCAACTAATCCCAGCAGTGGATTATTCCTGATAGCAAAGTCACAGAATGTTCCGTAGCCTTCAATTGCGCTGACCGTTTAATCTGTGGTACCACATGAAAGACAAAACTCAAGCATCTTATATAAAAGAAAAAGATTGTGCAAAGCACTCGGGGAGGGTGTGTGTTTTAAGGCTTCTTAAAATAATCCTGATGTGTGGACAGAGAGGCCCTCTATGGAACAGCGACGAGTTTGTCGATAACCTTGTCAGACAGGTGGAACAGAGTCCATTAACATAAACCTCTGGTTCTTATGCTGCAGGAGGGTGTGGTCAAATCTGGCCAAGCAATTTAAAACAGGAGAGGTACAGTATTGACCTTGAATATAATGTCATGTGTTTGTGTCTTTTTACATTATGTTCGTTTTGTGTTTCGTGTCTTTCTGCATCATGCTCGTTCCATGTTTTGTGTCATTCTGCATTGTACAAAATTCATGTTTTGTATCATTCTGCACTGTTTTGTGCCTTGAGTCTTTCTGCATTACTTTTGTTTAATGTATTGTGTCTTTCTGCATGGTGTTTGTTTTGTGTTTTGAGTCATTCTGCATTGAGTCATTCTGCATGTCCTTCAGCACTACACTAGTTTCATGTTTTGTGTCTTTCTGCATTATGTTTGTTTCGTGTTGTATGTCTTCCTGCATCATGTTTGTTTCATCTATCATGTTTTCATCTATCATGTTTTTATGTTCGTTTCCTGCCTTCTTGCATTTTGTTCATTTTGTGTTCTGTGTCTTCCTGTATTTTGTTCATTTTGTGTTCTGTCTTCCTGTATTTTGTTCATTTTGTGTTCTGTGTCTTCCTGTATTTTGTTCATTTTGTGTTCTGTGTCTTCCTGT
>JAOYFF010000081.1:21864798-21878056 GCA_025773925.1 Cryptomyrus ogoouensis
ATTTTGTGTTCTGTGTCTTCCTGTATTTTGTTCATTTTGTGTTCTGTGTCTTCCTGTATTTTGTTCATTTTGTGTTCCCGTCATTGCCGAGCCATGCAGACCTTACCTGTAGACAGCTGATAAGGGTCGCTTGGACCCAGCTTTCGGTCTGTACGGTTTGGGCTCCCCGGCCATGTTGATATCTGCAGCAGAAACACAAGGGGGGGGCGGCGGCAGGGGGTTCTGTGTTAATCAACAGCACACACATTTTAACCCCGTTGAATTGGCTCGTGGGGCTTGTGTTTTGCTGACGACAAAACATTCAGCACCGTTTCCTGTCTCAGCATGCTGGTCTTGTCCCTCTGCTCTCTCCTCTCCCAGAAGAATTCCCCCCTTTCTCCTGGAAAATTTGGCACATCCAGATTCCCCTGTCCTCTGGTGGCTGTCTGACTGCAAGACTGTGGTATGAGACCATTAGGGCAGTCAGTGGAGCTGGGGAGGTATTATACTGATATGGTGGAACCATGTGGACTAGAGACAGGAGAGGATTTGCCTGTGAGTATGGAATCCAGTTTTAAACAGATAAATAATCTGTAATGGATATTACAGTGTATATTCCCAAAATGAGGCATGGGACCAATCCTCAGTCTGGCTGCAGCTTTCATAAACCTCCCTACCCCCAAAAAATACTGGGAGACGGGCATTTTAAATTGCGTCGGACTGTGAGACATTGTCGAGGGCATCTTCTGACTGTCACACTGGCCGCAGGCCAGCATGAGCTTGGCGCAATCACTGCATCTATGGGAATACAGTGCATGCCGCTGCATTGCGTTTGATGTGCGGTATACGGGAATACAGTGCATGTCGCTGCATCTCGTTTGATGTGTGGTATACTGGAATACAGTGCATGCCGCTGCATTGCGTTTGATGTGTGGTATATGGGAATACAGTGCATGCCGCTGCATCTCGTTTGATGTGCGGTATACAGGAATACAGTGCATGCCGCTGCGTCTCGTTTGATGTGCGGTATACGGGAATACAGTGCATGCCGCTGCATCTCGTTTGATGTGTGGTATACTGGAATACAGTGCATGCCGCTGCATCATGTTTGATGCCGGTATACAGGAATACAGTGCATGCCGCTGCATCATGTATGATATGCGGTATACAGGAATACAGTGCATGCCGCTGCATCATGTATGATATGTGGTATACAGGAATACAGTGCATGCCGCTGCATCATGTATGATATGTGGTATACAGGAATACAGTGCATGCCGCTGCATCATGTATGATATGTGGTATACAGGAATACAGTGCATGCCGCTGCGTCGCGTTTGAAGTGCAGTATACAGGAATACAGTGCATACCACTCCATGCTGCCTGTTTTTCATACCCAGCTATGCAACAGATTAACTTACCAATTAGCATCATGTGGTGTTTTAAAGGTAAATTCCTTCAGCCGTCACACCTATACTCAGCACAGCGCGCGGTCGACAGTGAGCAGTTCACATGCACAGTTTGCTCTGAACATATCGGGGTTCAAGGGTGAGTTTAAGTGTGAAAAGCGTGGCCCCATGGGCTGTGTGGGATCCTGGCTAAGCAACTGGCCATTAGCTACCATGATTCTCTGACATTTCGCTGTCGCTGATCCCCACGTAACGTGACAAAGACATCTGACCCACTCAAGACAGATTGTCAAATTCCAAACGCCCTCGGAGAGAGGAGAGAAAAGAGAAGCATGATTTGTTTTTTTTCCACCCCTTTAAAAGTGCTCCAATCTGCCAGCATAAATAGGACAGCGCCCCCAGCTGTTTACAAGGCAGGCGTCTAAATCCCGGCGCTGCACTGCAGGAACTGGCCTCATTCCTCGACATGTTTTTACTCTTTATTTATTTTTAGCAGATGCTTTTATGAAAAGCAATGTACACATGTAAATCACTATGCCGACACTGGGATTCACAGAGCACAGGAAAGACTCTATGATCAGTTCCAATCCCAGGGACAATGCCCAAACCTGCTGATCCGCACACCGGCGCCATGATGCTTTTCCACAGGCTCCTCGTAGCTCGGGCTGGTGGCCCGGCCATATGCAGCTGCTTCGCTCTGTGTGTGAGTGAGTGTGTGTGAGTGAGTGAGTGTGTGTGTGAGTGAGTATGTGTGTGAGTGAGTGTGACTGTGTGTGTGAGTGAGTGTGTGTGTGAGTGAGTGTGACTGTGTGTGTGAGTGAGTGTGAGTGAGTATGAGTGAGTGAGTGTGTGTGTGTGTGACTCAGTATGTGTGTGTGTGTGAGTGAGTGTGTATGAGAATGTGTGAGTGTGTGTGTGTAAGTGAGTATGAGTGAGTGAGTGTGTGTGTGTGTGTGTATGAGAATGTGTGAGTGTGCCACAGCGGCTTCATAGGAGCTCTCCGTGGTCCTGAAGGCTGGCCACGCTCATGCCTGAGAGTCCTGTCAAAACCTCAGCAAGCACAGCGTCGGACCGGCGGGTGACAGACGACACCAGGCTCTTCCAATCACAGCGCCACTCAAATCGTGCCATGCTTTCAGCCTCGTAAGCGAGCTGAGGCTTTGATCCATAAATAAACACGGAGGCCAAGTTCTGGGTATCTGACAGACGCTGACTTCTCTGGATACGTGCACTCTTCCCCCCACACATGAAATGCAGGCTCTTTCCCAGGTCTGAATCCATGCATCAGTTTCCTTGTAGGACCCTGAAGGCACTGATCACTTCCCACATGAAATTTCAGATTTGAAAATCATTTCATTAGCTGTTTAATGATCAGTAATAATCAGAATGTGGTCCTCGTAGTTCTAAAGTGGAGCACACAGCATGTAATGAAAAATGATCAGTCCACATTAAGCCATGAATGGTGATCATATGTGGAGTGTTTTAAAACAAGTGAACGTGACAGAAAATGAGAAGAGTGGGAGCGAGAGACTGAATTTGAAGCAAGGGAGGAAAAGAGAGAGTAGAGAGTTAGAGAGAGATACAGAGATGGAGAGAGAGGAAGTCCAGAGGGCCAACTGTCTCACCAAGCCCCCCCCCCGGCCCAACCCCTGGGCCACACGCGCCGCACCTCCCACTGCCATCTCCGTTGCTACCAGGCACCTGCCTCCGGCACAAAAGCCCTCCCTACCCCCTACCCTTTCGAATATGTGTGACTGGTGTGAATAAGCATGTGCCAGACAGTGGGCAGCAGGGCCCCCGGCCGCACCTGTTACACACAGACATCGGCCCCCGCAGCGCTCAGGCTCACTTTCGATTTGGAGGTAAAATCATAGCATAACAGGGGGAGCGTGAGGAGACAAAGGGAGGAATATGAGACTGGGAGAGTTGGGTGCGGCCCGGAACAAAGCAGGATTAAT
The DNA here is from genome assembly GCA_025773925.1 of Cryptomyrus ogoouensis. NCBI lineage: Eukaryota > Metazoa > Chordata > Actinopteri > Osteoglossiformes > Mormyridae > Cryptomyrus > Cryptomyrus ogoouensis. Next base: position 21,868,145 of record JAOYFF010000081.1, read on the forward strand.
GATGGGGGCTAACGGCCTCAAGGTTGTCGGGTTTGAGTCCCAAGGGGAGGGGCGGAGCAGAGCCGAGGAAGGCGCAGATAATGGCTCCAGAGATTTAACAACCTAATGGAGAGGGTGGACAGGCGAGGGGGGGGGGGCATTGCAGACAGCAACGGATTGGTGTGAAGGACAGCGGTGTTAGACCAAATAGGTGATGATGAAAGTCAGCAGGTCAGCATTGTGATGGAGGCACGTAGCTCATTTAAATGTTTATTATTATTACTATTACAATTATTGTTATTCCATCCATCCATATTATTATTATTGTTGCTATTATTGTTGTTATTATTGTTGCTATTGTTATTATTGCTGTTGTTATTGTTATTATTGCTGTTGTTATTGTTATTATTGTTGCTTTTGTTATTGTTATTATTGTTGCTTTTGTTATTGTTATTATTGTTGCTTTTGTTATTGTTGTTGTTGTTGTCCCTTGCTTTCTGTTTCCTCTTGCCACTGTCTCTCTGTACATGGATGTTATGACACTAACTCCCCTGGCTGCCCTGTAATCACAGAGCCACTCCTCAGATGAGGTTCTAGGTAGGCCCAGGGGTCCTACCCCTGCTTTTCAGCCGCTACGGGGGCTTGGGTTTATTTTAAAGTTTTTAATTTTCTTACTGGGGACTAGTTTTCTGGCTTGGATGTTTGACGAGAGCAGGAAAATCCCCACAAACCCCCAGAGAGAATCCTGATCACAACATACATATCACACGCCCTTGAGCCCCCAGAATAAACCCTCCCAGCCTTTCTCGTCCTAACAGAGACAATGTTGGGGGGGGTAGGGGGTGGCCCCTGTTTAGAATGGCCACTGCCATGGCACGGACTCATCGGCGATGAATAATTAAACACATCCTTGGCACCCCCGCACTGATCCGCTTGGTGCTGCGGGGACCCCATTCTGTGGGGGCGCCCACTGGGGGGGGGGGGGGGCGGGGGGGGATAGGTTACATTCTGAAATACCACCTTTAGCCCTTACCTTCTAGTCTTCCCAGTGAAATACCAGCCTCCCCCACCCATGTCATCTTTCAGTTGTTCTGTCTTCCCCTCACAGACTACTTCTTTACTAAGACTCGTCTGTCCTACATCACCACTTTCCCCATACTGTGTTGTCTCACACACACAGATCCAGAGCACATCAAAATAGTCTTAGGTTGCCGTCCACTGATTGGTCATTTAATGACAGTCTACTATACACAGCATGAGCTTCTCTTCCCTTTGCTGTACAGCAGGAAAAATAGAGAGCAGCCTCTGCTTTTTAGTGTCATGAATTTGGCACAGTCTGTAGTGACATTCCGATGAGCACCATCGGAGTGGCCTTCTCATAATGCAACCAGAGCCCTGCTCAAGACTAGTATGCAGATGCAAAATTAGTAAGCGGGGGTGGTCCAGGCACATTAAGAAGCCAGAAGGCCTATGCATTGGAACTTTGAGGCACAGAGAGATTACCCACAATGCACCTGCCCCCAGAAGACCCCACGGCATCACATGGTAATGAGCTGTTGTAATGGCTGGTAATGATCCTAGCAGGAGGTCCGCGGCGTGTGCTTACATGGCCCACGGGGGCAGATATGCAAAAAAAAAAAAAAACACCCCAATGAGGATTCCCAGGCGACAACTGAGCAGTACAGCGTGTCCTGGACCGAAACGCGGAGGCTGCCGTTTCAGAGAGAAGAGACAGGCGATTGTGCCGGTTTTAACCCGAGGACGCCTACTGCATTATCTGTAAGAAGCAAGAGCAAGCGAACAGAGCAGGAAACTGAAGGATTATGGCAAAATAAGGGCCACAGCACCATCCAGCTTCTACGGGGAGATCTGGTGCCAGGCTGAGTCTCTGCTTAACGCCACGTGGATGGATTGAGGTGGGGGGGGTCTAAAATCTGCCTGCTATGGAGGCAGCTTTGAACACCCACACAAGTACTCCAGAGTAAGCGCTCCCCGGCACAGTCACTAAATCCTCACATCGCCACTCGACCCGTTTACCCTTTAAACGCCGCCGGGCCACTTGGGATACAAGCATCAGCCGGGTGGGAGGAACCACAGGAGCAGGGACGTGCTGAACCAGCCAAATTACTCCTCCTTCACATGATTGATGAGTGACACTTTGAGCCGGCGGCGCGGGTCATATCATAAGGCACACTGCGAGCTCCCAGGCAGCATGGGGGCCATCAGCATCTCATGTGTCTCAAACAGAGGCGGAGCATTCTGCAGTGTATCGAGATTGATGACTACAGCTGCAGTGGGTAAAGATTGCAGTGCATCAAGTTCTGTGTTTACAGTTGCAGTGGGTACAGACTTGCAGTGTTCATTGTAAGAAAAAGGGTACAGTCCTGATACAGTTTTATTCCCTTAGGTACAAACAACATCAATGTACCCTCAATGGTACAAAATGTTCCTCCTTGTCCATTTCTGTATCCTGATAGGTATATTTACCTACAGCTAGGGTACAACTGGCAGACCCATGATGGTACAGCTCCACTGACAAGTAATTAAACCCCCAAAGTTACAAATTGGTCCTTTTTCTCTGCATAAAGCTGCTTTGCAATGTATGAAGTTCTAAGTTAACACTTACAGTGGATAAAGATTTGCAGTGCATGAGGTTGATCTGCAGGGCATCAAGTTCTATGTTTACAGTTGCAGTGGATAAAGATTTGCAGTGCATGAGGTTGATCTGCAGGGCATCAAGTTCTATGTTTACAGTTGCAGTGGATAAAGATTTGCAGGGCATGAGGTTGATCTGCAGGGCATCAAGTTCTATGTTTACAGTTGCAGTGGATAAAGATTTGCAGGGCATGAAGCCACTTTGCAGTGCATGCACAGAAGAGTCACAGAGTCGGGCACATTGTGTCTCGCGGCAGCTTTCACAGTGCATCACCCGCAGCGCCATGGGAGATCTGCTGGTGTCTAGAGCAGACCGCCAATCCAGAAAGCTGTGCTTTACCCAGCTTTGCCATGGCAACACGTCTCAAAATCCCCAACTGACAGGAGTCATTCTCATCCCCTTCTTCTTTTACAAGAAGACTGTAATTACGCTACATTTCCTATGCAACACTTAATGTTCAGAGTATTCAAACGACCAAGAGCACTTCCTCTGCCAAAATATATTATAGCCTGTTATATAGGTTTGGTTTATAACTGTGTGGAGTAGACAAAGAGAGGAATGGTAAGCGCTAGCAGAGCTAGGCAGGAAACTCAGTCTAGGGCTTAACTAGCAGTGTGGTATTCACAGGGTTCACAGTGCTCCCTCAATGAGCTAGGCAGGAAACTCAGTCTAGGGCTTAACTAGCAGTGTGGTATTCACAGGTTAACACTTAGGTAACTAGCAGTATGGTATTCACAGGTTAGCACTTAGGTAACTAGCAGCTCTCGGGGGAAGAAAAACAGCCCCCTCCATAAGTGAACATCTGAAAGCACATAATGATGTACAGTACCATCTTTACTAACACCCTATTCATCACCCTGTCATCACCATCTTCAACATCATCATAAGATTCTGTTTGTGAGGTCAACCTCAACCCCTATGATTCATCCATCACCAAGGTTCTGACATTACAGTAGAAATGAATCATACAATGGAATTACATTTACGGAAGGCTATTCCTATGAATACTATGCTAATACTATATTAGGGCATTTATTGACAGTGGATGTCGGTTTCAAAACCTGCAGATTACTGGTTCCAGTCCCAGGAGGTCACTTGCTAACGTGCCCTTGACCAAATTACTTAGGTGACATGAATCCAATACAACACAGACCCGTGCACATGGATTTATAATGACGTGATGGACTGGACAAACGCATCAGAGAGTAAATATTAGGGTTACTGGAACTGCATTTCATTAAAAGCTAGGTTAAACACGATTTTACACATTCAAGGAGAAGAAACACTTCTTGAGCTAAATCGTTTTCTACATTGAACAGTCAAATTTTTACCGGTCAACCCCGTTAAATGACATAACTGAAGCATACGCACTTTCGAAGTGCAAATAATGAAATGAAATGCAGGATCTAACCTGTAAATGTGGTACAACGGAAAAGCATTGTATATTGTGTGAGCTGGTTGCTTTCATTTTTTAATTAGATTAATTGTTTGGTGTCGCAAGTTTTTTTTACATTGATGATATTTAAGTTCAGAATCTTAAATATCGTTTCCGTCTGACATTTCTGGACTGGATATACCTACAGACATACTGGAAAGGGCACCAAATAGGTAAGCTACTCTTTATAGTCAGGTGAAAATGCAAAAGTGGGAAATGACAGGGGGTGATCATCCTCGGTCCTCATCCCGCCGCCTGTTTATTAGTGCAGCCTATTAATTTCCAGCTGTGGGCGCATGACGGGGTGCGATCGAGCCTTAAGGTGCCTGCAAACCCCCGCAGCCCCAGTCTCCTGACAGCACTTTATGCTGATAGTAACTTACCGACATACCAATAATGAACAACCGTTTCATAAACGTATAATGCAAATGCATAATGAAACAATGCAAATAATGTGCTAACACAATATAAGCATTTAGAAAAACTGATTTTACCGCAATTACTGCATTATTTAGAGTAGAACTCAAGTTCTACTTCTGTGGCAAAACAAAAATGTTAACGCTAAGGAAATACATTTACTGAAAGAAATTACACTGCATACAGCCGACGCGTGCCACTCCATAACATAACAAATACTTGGGGTTTCGGCCCTGGATTACTTACATCTTTGATTGCGACGCTTGCCTTTATACATTGTCATCCTAAAGGAGTCCAGGATTACGGTCTTAAACGCGGAATAGGAGGATTTGGGGGAAGACTGCTCCTACCCTACCGCTTTGCCCAGGAACAGTAGCTCCAGCGAGGTGAAGCCCGCCGCTCCGGGAGCGCGGACTGTACCATTTCCGCCAGTCGGGAGGGGGGATCACTCCTCATTTTAAGGTCAGGCTGGTTACATGAACTTTGATTTACAGTGGTATGGAACAGCGAGGGACATGGATTAGAATTATTATAAGACAGAATGTACAAACATAAATATTTGATTTTCTAATCTGAAATCACTCCGAGTAAACAGTTTCCGTTCCTGCGAGGGAGGACTCTCAGCTGGGTGTATGGATGGCTGCTTGACTGTGTTTTATATGGATATTCATGCGTTTGTTTTCTCTGTCTGCATGACTCTGTAACTCCATAATATATGCAGGCAGTGTGTTATAACTAGTTAAACTCATTAAGGTAAACACTGTCCAGGAGTACATCTGGGCAGGTATTGGAGCTTGGTCCGAGACTGGATGTGCCCTGGTTCCAATACCGTGAAGCCTCTGAATAAACCTGAAAGCTTTTCTCGGCTTAGCTGGTCGCAGGTGGCTGACAGTCCAGGACAACCTCGGCTTGCAAATAGCCATTAGCAGCAATTCCATTAAAGTCGAGCACTTTAGATAATCTTATGTAATTTTCAATTTCCAAGATGTAGTATATTAAGCTCTTCTCACCAAGTCACATCTCTGAATATTTTGGTGCAGTTGAAACACTGGATCAATTAGCCTGTATACCAAGTATCAATTAAGGGGTGCAATCTAATACATAAAATATTCCAAGGAAATGGCATAGAATGCTCATGTATCAAATTATTGTAGTAAGTAGTATTCTTTCCGTCTGAGTAAACTACGCATGCGGTGTTTGGTTTCTCCACTAAAGCAGTCCTGTGACATTAGTCCCGTCATAGAGGCATTTAATAATAATAATAAAAACAATAACAATAATAATAATAAGCACTGCATTTATGTTCTCTGAAAATCGCATGAAATTATACGTAAGAAACATAAGTGAGACTTCTCGTCAATTTCATATTGTATATCAATATTTCATGTTATCTTTTTCCATGTGGTTATTCACCCGCGGACTTCCCAGGAGCCCAGTCCAGCTTCGGCACTCATATGTCAATATTTGAGAATATTTACATTTTACAATAGTTTCATTTTTACTCAATGCCGTGCCTGTGTAGAATGGCCGATTCAGACTGAATGACCTAAGCAGATTAACCGGGTCGCCTTCCATAACGACCCAAGTTTCCTGATTGCTATCTGCGTTACGATTTCCAGTATAAACCAGACACAGATAAATCCGTCCCCACTTCCCTGCCGGAAAACATCAGCATCCTCTCAATAGCAATGGGGGGGAGGGGGTGGGGGCTGGGTTGCTAAGGAGATGGAAGGAACAAAGAAGATATTTTGATATTGTGCTATTAATTCAGGGTTATTTTATATCTGTACGTGGGTCGAATGTTGAATGTTTTAGGGGAAATGACTGAGGGTGAAAATGCAATAAAATCCAGGTTCATTGTGCAAGAAAAAAAATCCATCTGGTGTTTCTTTAGCATGCAACATGAATGATAAATCATCTCGAGTATTACTCCCCTTCTAGTAGGAGCAAGAGTGATATCATTTGAAATGGATGCTGGTGTCTTTACTGATTTTCCATTCTGCATTTAGCATCCTGCTCGTAACTCAACAGGGTCAGACCATATACGGCTTCCTGTTGTTTATTTATCTTAAGCCTACTAATAAAACCAGTAACTCTGCTACTGGTAACCTTAAATCACCTATATTCGTTTGGCCTATATTTCAGTTTAATCAACATTGGGCTTATGTGGAGAAGAAATTGGATATTCTGGTACAAATACTGGTTTCCTGCTAATATCTGGCATTAATTTGAAAAGTTTGGAAAGTATCCTAGTGGGCAGAGCTTAAAAGAGACAAGCGACAGCAACAGGGTTCACAAATCGGCCAAAGTAATTTAAAATGTCCAAATGAGCTCCTTCACTTGCATAGTTGAGTTGATTGAAATTCTGACACCGTCCACTTGTTGGGCCTATTTTGGGTCGTTCTTATTAGCACAGCCATTAAGATTATGCAGACACGTAGCCATGGCGACAGGCTGGATCGTATGCGGTGCTGAATGGGAAACTCCAGATGCATAAATATCCGGAAAAGGAAAACAAGGCGATCCTCAAACGAAGTTCATTTTACTAAATATCCGATGTTTCAATGAGTTTCCTTCTTTGGATATTTGGGATGCATGTGGATGCACGGATACCTTATTAGATCTTAAAATGCCTTATTTTAAAATATAAATAATACATTCAAACAGATATTTAAAATAATATTGCACTTGTTAATATTGCCATCTACTGGTGACACAAAATTATTACAGATGATGGTTTCCGAGTCCAATCTGTCCTCATTTTACGTAATATGATATGCAGCGGGGATAAAAACACACCAGTTAAAAATCCAACAACAGTGACTGATATTGCTGGGTTTGTAGAACAGTCGGGGTGTCTGGACTTTATTATATTCTCGTGGGTTTTTCCGGGGACTCTGCGAATTTCGGTCAGTATCTTTTGATGGATTACCTGGCAGACTCACGCATCTGATATTTGATGCCCATTTTCAGTCTCTCGTCAGTGTAACTAAGCGGCTGTATAGCCATAGACTTCATTTATCGCATGCGTACAGCATTTCCGACTATATCATCGCACACCTCACCCCTCCAGTGCTATGAGATCGAATCGCAGTTCGCCATGGAGGTTGCATGTTTTAACTCGTTTGCGGTTAGTTTCCTCAGAGTAGCCTACTCCGATTTTCTGTCGCAGTCCAAATACCCTTTTAGCAGACTATACAGAGGTGACAAGTGCAGGTTCAACTGGTTGGTTGAAACAAACCCTTGGTCTGGATTTGTACTTTCTGAACCTGGACTTGCCACCTCTGGACTCTAAATTGCCCGAAATGTCTGCATAACGTGTATGCCCTACGATGAACTGTCTCTACCACAGGAAATCAGCAGGAATCAGTATAATGGTGAATTATAAACAAAGGGGCATTACTTCATAAAACGAATATAACTGGGATATACTTTCATCACTGCCAAAGCACTTAAATATAAATGTGTAACTGCTCTGTGATGGTGGTTGGGTAGGTGTATGGAGACGCGCCAGTGCGTTGTTTGTCAACACCTTGCAGGTACTCCTTAATATGGGCGAAAAGCAAGTGTTCGTCGACACCTGGGTCGTTAGAGCCATTAGCTCTGCGAGAGGAGTGACTCATTCCTGCATATTAATTACGACTGCAGAAAGGAGAAATAGGAGAACAAAAAAAAAAACAAGATGAAAGGAAATATGACACTATTGTTTTCCCTCCAAGTAATACTGATCTTGAATTTGATGGATTACCCAGCCTTGTATAGGGGATAAATGAGGTAAGCAGTGCTAACTACATAATGAATTTTTGACCAGAGGGATTATGGGTACCGTCTCTGTCAATCGGATTTTTTTTACTGCCTGAATGTCTTTGTACTGTGTTACGGTGCGACTGCGAACTTGCAATGTCCTTCAGGATTAATAAAGTACATTACCTATCAAAAATTCGGACACACCTGCTTTTAATGCATTTGTATTTATTTTAGTTATGTTATTCATGTTATATTAAAAGTCCATGATGCAATGAAGTGATATTGCAACAGCAAAGAAAAGTGTTCCACATCTCAAAATGTTTTAAAATTTTTGACTCTTCAAAATAGTTAACTTTTGCTTCACTGGTGGCACTCTAACTATCTATCTATCTATCTATCTTGCCCTCTATTTAGAAAATAATTGAGCTGAACCCTCTGATGGAGAGCACCATTTGAATGTAGCTGAACTACGGGTGAACAGGAAAAAAAAAACAATGGAAATAACCTGGACTGATATAGCAACAGAGACCATTTGTCAAGATCTGCTGTCACTGTGACTGACCATAGTTGCATACTGCTACTTTGGAAAGGTAACTGTATCTGGTAGGAATTCCACTTGGCTTCAAATGGATTTCTGAACTGGCCTGCAGTACTTATGTGGCCATAATATGCCCAACTCATGCCCACAGCCAAAGGCTGCAGGGAACACTAATCCAAAGCAATGCATTTTCGCCTATACAGTACTGACAGAAACACAGTTTATTATCATGACTGACAGGGGCGTAGGTTACATATTAACAGTTCTCTTTTTTCTTTTTTTATTCGTGAAGTACTGCAGTTACAATTACAATATTTAAAGTGATATCCATCTTTCCATTTTTACTGATATCCACCTTCACTAACATGACAATTTAAGTCCGGTAATGCCCCGCATTATTTATGCAGAATTTCAGGGTATTATTAAAATTATGCACAAATCGCAAGATTCTGCCACGAATGTCAGGCCATTCACTCTGGAAAAATGGCGTCACCTCAGGGTCCACTATGATGCCCCTATCACAGTCTTGCACCCTTTCTCTCACAAACACATCCTATCCGGAATCTCCAGCACAAACACAACACACATAGCAGCTAGAAGATCTATATAAGTAAATATAGGGGATTTATTGAATTTCTTAGCCATAAAATGGACTTTCTGGCAGCAATGTTTATGAACTAAATGATTCTCAGTTTCTGGTAACAGAGTAACTTACTTTATGGAGTTTCCCAAATAAATGCCAGGTCTGGCCCCGTTTTTTGACGGGCTTCTTACTCATTCTTACGCCCTAACATCAAACACAGTGGGATGAGAATTGTGACGGACTCAAATATTACTGGCGTTATCAGCGTTGCTATTTGTGCTGTGCTGTTAACTAACCAAGCTGGTTGCAGTTTGCACAATCAAATAAGATAATCTATATGAAAACAATTAAATTCCACTATTTCAGATAGTCGTTTATTGATTAAGTGTTGGTTATGACACAAGGTCATGTCGTCCCCCCCCGTCCCCCCAGTCTACGCCTATGATTACTGAAGTGTCGTTATATCGCTATATAGTCTAAAGCAGGGGTCTCAAACTCCAGTCCTGGGGGGCCGCAGCCCTGTGTAGCTTAGTTCTTTCCCTGTTCCACCACAAATG
>JAOYFF010000081.1:21882089-21913551 GCA_025773925.1 Cryptomyrus ogoouensis
TATATATACACACACACATATATATATATATATATATATACACACACACGTATCGAATCGAGTCGAATCGCTCCTCAACAGCACGTCAGATACCTCTGCGGCCGAAGCTGAAATAGCGTGGAAATGAAATCCCAGCCCCCCCGTGAAATCAAAATGCTTTTCAGGCTATCGGGCTTAATCAGATGAGCACACAGCCAGCGTCACGCTGGATGAGTAAGTCAGAGAAATATCGACACTGTTTCTGAAATGTAATGTGTTCACGCATTCTTCCCCAAACCAGATCGAGTGGCCATAGGCCTATTTGTATCATCAGCCTCAAAGATTAGCCCGCTGAAGCCGTAAAGTATTAATTAACATCATGTGAACAGTGAAATCACTGAAACAAATAGCTGAAATGTTTTCCAGTTTAAACTTGACGGGTGGAAAGTCTGCGCCTAATTAACACGGCTCTCTGCGCTGCGCGTTTAATTAGGCTACTACGACCGCCCAGATGGAAGTGTCGTCGTGTTATTTTAACGTTCACTGACTTTTATCCACCGAGTCTTACACCGCTGAGTTTCTCATTTTTACTCACGGTAAGTTTTTTTTTTTTTTTTTTACCCAGAAGTCGGAAAGTGGCAGGTTGACATCCAGCAGCAGGTTCCTTGCTGCATCTACGGGTTGCTTAAATCAGCGGTACGCGCTGACAGTCGTGTTATATGGGTCACAATGCAAGTATGATACAGAAAATCAAATAAATAACACTAGGCAGTTAGAAACTGAGCCGGGTAGGTGAGTTTCTGAGAAGGGAATTGGTAGAGGTGCTGCATTTTGCATGCATCCGGGCCCACATATGCAGTACGGTGGGTTTAGAAAGTAGTGTCCAGGATTGGAATCTGACACATTTGTAGTGTTGTACCGTGTGGCTGTTAGTGTTGGTGGCGCACATTATATGTACATGTGCCCCCCGTTTTACTGTCTTTACGTTGTTTCAGCTCACACGTTTGCACGCCTTGTCCTCAGCAAGCTGAGAGATCCGCTCCTAGGTGTACTGAACTGGTACAGGAGTGGAGAAGCAGGTACATCTGAATAGAAAATTACGAGTATCCTTCAGATTAAATCATGGGAGTATAATCTGGACGATGAGGGTAGTGTTTTGTACCGTTAGTTTCCCAGTCAGTAATCCCAGCAAACAAAGAAAAAAATACTAACGCTAATAGAAAAATTAGCGATTGCATAAATCACCGCTGGCCGGTGTTCTGACGAGTTGAGCTACCTATCGAGACGTGCTATCTAGCCTTTCTGCGCATGTGCAGTTCCACCGTTTTAGGGGTTAGGGTTATGGTAAGGGTTTTGAGGGGGTTAAGGTTAGGGTTAGGGTTAGAGTTAGGGCTATCGATTAGCACTACGGTAGCCTAACTCGACAAAGTAGCTCAACTCGACAGAACACCGGGTTATCCACCACTCATATTTTGTTTTACACTAGTATATCTTCCGAGGTCCGCTGAGAACGTTACCAATTATTCGAAAAGTTCAAAGAAAAAACACACTAATAAAACGGAGAAAATATATTCACCACTGGAGGGCGCTCTAATGCAACACAAACAGGCACTGCTGCTGGTAAAATCCTCAGCTCTAATAATAATAATAAAATATAATTAATACTTAATGCACTTCCACTTAGCATATAACCAGAAACCATCATCCTATTCCGGACCCAAATTTCATTCGACACAGTCATTCAGTTTAAATGAAAGCCCGCTCCCCGCCTCTCGCTAATAAAGCTGTCAGGCAGATGCGACGCCCGAGATGCGCTCCACAAAGCCCGCATGCATCCTCACACATCCTTTCAGCACCTTTGTCTCACTTTCTCTTTTCGCTGAAAGGATGTGCGGGCCGTATAAGGGAATGCCGATGTCAGCGCTGCTCCTGTCAGCGCCGAGCAAGGAGCTAATTAAGCGCCTAAGTCCCTATCGCCGCTCGGCTCCGTATACTCGCACGCATAAACACCCCCTAATACGTTTAAATCGCACTTCAGCAGATAAATAATGGAGACATTATCTGATTGAAACACTGGGCCATTTGTCTGAAAACGCACTCCTTTTTCGGATCCCGGGACGTACATTTGCACACCATTTAACTGGCATGGAGAAGGAATAAAATCCGCGTCGTGATTAATTGCCTGAGCCCCCAGGTCCCCGGCAAACACTTTGTTCCAGATGCAGAAAAATGCGCAGCGTATTCTGAAAGCTGCGCCAGTCTGAGTTTGTAATCTGGCTGCGCTCTTTCAGTGGGACTGTGCCAGCCGTGGGGTGTAAAACGCTGTGTCGTGTCAGTGATCCTGTTAAAACAGGAGTGCATTCTGGTGGGGAAAGACGTGTATAGTGCTTACTTAACCTTTCAACAGCTGAGTACACTGGCAGGTCCTCAGTAGTGTCCCGATTTGAAATAACGCAGTCTCATTCTCCTCTAGATTCAAATTCAGAAGTCTTCCTGGCATAAGGACACGCTTGCATTGCCAGAGCACTTTAAGCAACAGCAGATATTAGACTGCAGTCTTTCTCTGCCAGACTCTTTCTGCTCCGCTCCGCATGCACAGAGTCCCTGGCAAAGTCACCAGCGTCATGTTTTGGGATCCCACCTTTTCAGACACCAGACAATTAAACCGATTCTTTCCGAAAGCTGGGTTGCGCGTATAATGGGAGTTTGAGCGCCTGCCCTCAGTGCTGCGTCTGACTGAATGCAGCAAGCAGACAAATTCAGAAGGCATACGTTTTATATTGAGCGCATTTTAAAAATAAAATAGATTCCACGCAGCTTATAGCTACTGGACATTTATTAAAAGGCTACTATTTGGCTGTAACACATCACTCAAATACATTTATTTCTAAACTCAAGGAGAAACCAAACTCTGTCCTTGTGCTGGACTTTGCATCCTGTTTTATATCCCCTAAAATACATAACGCCCTGACCTCCACCAAGACGTAGGCCAACTGGAACACCGTGGAGAGTTGCTATTTGTATTCATTTATCCAATCACACTCGTCCCGTGATTTAAGCCTACGTTTAAAATTCATTAGACTTCCTATGCATAATCCAGCCTGCATTTGTTTACGTTCTATTCTTCGTCTCTTCTTTTGTAATTGCATAAAATATTTATTGGATAATGCGTTGCCACAAAATGTAAATTGGGGAATATGGGGAATCTCTGAGAAAGGCGTTTATTGTAGGATATAACGGGTCCTGTTTTTTTTTATTTATATCATTTTCTGATTTATATAAATAAATCTTAAGTGTTGAAATATAATCAGCACTGCCTCATATCGGACCGCTGCATGAGAATGCGTCCAGGCATGACGAGTCGACAGCAACGGCATGAATAAACAGTCACAACCGCCGGCTGATTAATACTGCCGCAGGAAATAGGTCTGGCTTCCTGTCCTATGGGCCTGTAACAGCCCAGCAAGGCTGTGATATGGAGGAAGGCACTGCCCCGCGAAAGCAAAAGACAGACTGCTTTCTGCTGCTCTCACGACCTGCTGCTTCCATCCAAAACCGAAGCTCCTCTCCTGTTCTCTTGACAATACAGGCTCAACACCGCCTCCTGCTGACAGGGGCTAGCAATGGCACCCTTGGCATCCAGCCTACTAGCAGCAGCAATTCAGAGCTCAGACACAAAACATAATAAAAACATTTTTCTTCCTGGCATGGTGAAAACGACACCCTGGGAAATGAGTCCCACGGCAGGATGCATACTATGGGAGAATAAAGGAGTGACATTCACAGAGCCTGGGAACGCCACGTTTCCTCCTTCACTACCCATCCACAATAAGCCGAGAAAAGGCAGCAAGATGTCTACGAGCGTCGACATCGGAAGCCGGCTATTGAATTAATTCAATTTGGGCGAGAATAACAGCGGATCCGAATCCGTTTGGCTATTTATGCGGTTACTTATTTATATTGCCACACATGTCTCCTTGCCCGACAAGTGCGATTCCTCCATTAGTTCCTGCTACGCTCTTGAGATAGCACCTTCTGTAGTCCTGTGATAACCGAGCCCATTGTGTCTCGCACAAATGCGCTTCTTTATCTCAAACAGAGGCCTGCCGGCGGGCGAGGAGTCTAAGCCCTCACCTTCCCCGCTCGGCTGTATGAGAAGAATGATATTCAGCCCCATTTAAAAAAATTTCTATCCAAACCGTTTGTTTGATCAGCGTATCGGACAGGGGACCCGGAGACAGTGGCGGCAGAAACGTCTTCCTCTGCGGAAGAGCGGCGCAATGATCCTGCAGAACAAGGCCACCACGCTGCCCCCGCATCCTCACGTTTAGAGCCCGCTATTCCATCTATCTAATGTTCTGTGATGCTTTAACTATTCACATTCAGTGGCGGAAGGCAGCTGCGATCCATCCATTCGAACCCTGGGCTATAGATAAATGTGCCCAAAAAGAAAATGCGGTTTCACCTGGGATTTCGCAGCTGCTCCCTGATTGGACCGAGTCACACCTGTCCCTTTATACTGGAAATACCAGCTGGAATCTGTTTATTCTGCTTCAGCGCCGGGATGCTTAAGACTGGGGGGGCTTTTCCAGGTGCACAGCAGCCATACGTCTGAATGAAAGGCGATGGATTGGGGGTGGGGGGTGGAGCTGACTGCTAATTCCCTGATTAAATCTCAGGGCTTGTGCCTTGCAGGCGCTCATAAGCAGACGCCGTCGTCTGAGTGCACTGGCATTTTCGCAAAGTAAATCGTGTTTTCCTTTTCTTTTGCTGAGGTGCGTGATTCTCCACTGCATCCCCGGAACAGCCGCTGGCTGCTGGCCAGAGACGCGCCGTCTGAGGGGATGCGGCTCCATTTAACAGGCCTGCTTATTCATTGCAGCTGCGCGCTCTATAGCCTTTATTTGCTGCCGCCGACCATCGGGGACGCTACTTTGCGTCAGCCCAGATCGATGGCTTTTTGCGGCCGACCGTAGCCACCCCCAGAGGGGACAGCGATGAGTCAGACGTTCACTTTTAGCTCTGTAACTGTCCCCTTTACCCACTTCCTGTTCCTACCGGTTTATACCGGCTGGGTGCATAAATGTGTCTGATTACAGTTGGGCGCCTCACGGGACTTGAATGAGTGTGCAAACCTGTGTCCCTAAGCACTATGCCACCTGCTGCCCGCAGATATACGGCGCAGGTTCCAAGCGTTGCAAGACTGCAAAGATGGGGACAGCAACAGTGTGTCTCCAGCCCATTATTGAGGGTGCATTAACAGGATGGTTCACACCAGGCATCTGCTAATCAACACTCTCCTAGTGAGGAGCTGGGTTGCCCTCCTGGCGGTGTTTGGTCCCGGTGGGGCCGTCCATCTCACGGTCCGTGCCATGCTGAGCCCTAGCTTCTCTGGCGAATGAATCCGGGTGCCCTACCTTTGTCAAACTGAGTGAAAGGCTGTGCATTTAACTCAGAGCCCTCCAAATGTCAGGCAAGAGAAACGTGAATTACAGCAAGCTTAGCTGCCCGATTCCAGGTCCCGCTGCGGGTCCTTGTGAATCGGCCTGAATTTCCATGCGTTAAATCAGCCTGCTAATGACACTCAAACGTGCAGCTGACAGCATTTCGAGATTTCAAGGTTAACACATTGTGGCGCACTCGAACGCACAGAGAGAGTGCGCTGCATGATGTTTCAGTATTTACTCACTTGAAATGTTAACCTAGAGTATCTTACAGTTTTTATGGCTTCACACTGATTTTATATTTAAATGGGTTAAGTGGATTCCCCTGGATTTGAGTTTAACTTTAACTAAATGCTTTGACTCCCCTGGTTCACATGTAGGGCAGGGAGAATGCCCAACATAAAAAAACACTGAAAAACCCATCATTAGGTTCCTCACTGGCCTGTTGTCAGTCAGATCCCCATTTCTGGAACCTCTCTCTCTCTCTCTTCCGGTACTGCCTCTGCACACAAATGTCTCCAAAGACAGGGATGAACAGACAGCACCACTCTGAAAGCCTTGCGGACATCTTCTGACCTTCTGTGCTACGGGGCATACCGCTATTAGACCTGACCCTTGGGGTCTGGGGCATGGAGGAGGGCATTATGTGAGAGGGCAGATGGATCGTTATGCCAGGGCACCTGCAGTGGGGTGGGCCCAGGGGCATGCTGGGATGCCTGATGTCATTTTCAGCCTGTGGGTGCTATGGGTGCTGGCCCTCTGATCCACCACCTCCAAGTTAGACAGCCCCCCTCCTGACCAGTCAGAGGATGGCTTCCTTAGGGGGTATTTTTGGGGTGGGGGAAGGGGGGGGGGAGCTTGCAAACATTTGCTCAGAGGAGAATGTCATGTGTCCCTAAATCGACATCCGGATCTATCCCCATGGCAACTGGTGTCAGGTGAGAGTGTGCTTTTGGATGAGGCTTATAGCTCCCAAACACACCATCATCACATGTACTTCTGCCTTATACATATTGTTAATTTTTTATATATAAAATATTTATTTTTTTTCAATATTCTCTGAGTTTTACGGCATTACCGTCCTTTTATGTTTCCATAGCGACATCGCCAGTGCATACGGCCGGTCTCTGACTCTTTACTGTGGATATTCTCCACTTTCATTCATTGCATGAAAGTCAGTTGAAGTTAATTCTCTCTGGGGTGTTCAGAGGCCACAATCCACCCCACTGCCCCCATCCCTGTAATCCCCCCTGTCCCGGTGGGTAGCGGCAGCGGCGGAGTTATAATGCCAACGTGAGTCGCTGCCAGCGGAGAGAGATGGATATGGTGCCGCTTTTTTGTTCCAGGGCAGATTAATGACCTGACCTTTCTATCCTGGGACAGGGGCAGTGGAGAGAGAGGGAGGGACGAAGGGAAGGAAGTGAAAACAGAGTTTTGTGGGCGTGGAGGTCGAATGAATTTGTTTATGAGGCCTGCAGCCTGGATGCTGGCTTGGCCTGCGGCCGCTTTAATCAGCACGGTCGACCTCCTGCAGAAAAAAAGCCGCAAAAAATCAGGCGACGGCGATTGATGGCCACCGCCATTCCCCCACAATGGATTCCTGTCCGGAACCTTCCATTATTTACGAGCCCCCACCGTCTCGCGTGTCACCGGGACGCGGTGATTAGTCATTCATATCCCATTATCCCGTCTCCACGGTTACTGACGAGGGCCCGGCCCCTACGGACCCAGCAGGACAGCCGGGTTACTCTTCCTCCACTCGCATCCATACGCAGTGCCGACTTCATTTACAGTGGGAGGAGGGGGGGGCGATTTGCAGATTTTTACAGTGAGTCAGCATTTATATGGGGAGGGGGGTGAGGTCTGGATCACTTCTTGATACACACACCCCCCCCCATCCCAGGCTGCCCAGCCGCAGTTTGGGTCAATACCACAATCCATCTCCATAATGGTAAGTGGCAGGCAGAACCAGACAGCGGCTGCCCTCACCAGAACCTTGGGCTTGAGCAGCTCCATGCGGGGGCAAGAGCGCCCCATACCTGCTCGCTGGGAGTCATGCGCGGATGAATAATGTCCCGTCGCGGTGGACTTCGAACGGGCCGCGAAAAGAGCTTCACCTGTAACGTGTTTTTATTAACGGAAAGCCAGTTTGTAGGTTGGTTTAGCGCATGAATGCTGTGGGGGTGATCATGGGGCCCCCAGCAGATGGTTTTATCCGGACGTGGAGGCTCCCGCTGGGATGCGGGAATGAGCAGGAATGACAGGCGGCAGTACAGAGGTGTGTCTCTCTCGGGAGGTCGTTAGCATGAGCCATGAGCCCCGCCGCATGGTATCTCGTCCGCCCGCGCCGAACCTGCACGCCCACAATCTCAAACTGTCAGTCACCCCACCCCCCAACCCTCCATCATCTGTCACCCCCCCCGCCAGGGGTGGCCCTCATAACCATGGCGACGAGCATGTGCATGTACTTTGGCAAATGTCTGGCGCCCCCTACAGGTGGCACCATGTCAATGCCTCCTTTCCCGCATACGGTCTCGCCTGGTGACACATCAAACACCATGCTGCTTAAACACTGGGTCCACGGTGCCTCTGGTTCCGGTTCTAATTGTGTAGCTTGACTAGCAGTCAAAATCACTCCTGTCTGGCCCTAAAAGATCGCTCCTCACCAGCCACATCCTCCAGAGCACCAGGCTGTGAGGACAAAGCACACCCCAGTTAATCCCCTGACTAATCCTCTCATTTTATATACAAGGACAAATTTAATTTAAGGTGCTAATGCAGTGATATTCTACCTGACAGGCACCAAGGCCTCTCCAACTCCCCCTAGTGGTGGTTTGTATAAATAGCAGCCGGTGGTCAAAACTTTCCAGCTGTGTTGATTCTCTTAGGAGGCACCTGTCCATGTCAGAATAATCAGTCTGAGCATTTAGAATACAAAACATGTCTACGTCAGGCATAAGAAAACAGCAAGACTGCAGAGCCATTAGGTAATTTATGTAGAGAAACAACATGGAGCTTTCAGCCAAAGATGTATGCAAACCGCATGAATTTACAACGAAGACTTTTAATGAATAATGGATGTTTTTTTTATTATTTTTTGTTTGGCTTTACTCGCTGCCAAACATCCAGAGCTCATCAATCCCCAACCTTCATACGTCGGACCTGCTGCCGACGGGGTCTGGATCTGCTTCGGCTTCCGGGCTCCGCCCTCACTCGCCATCTCCTGGGAAATAAGTGCAGGGAGACGGTCGCCCAGGTGACGGTCGCCCAGGTAACGACACCCCACGTGGTGGAGGCCCCGCCTCTGATTGTCTGTCAGCTGGAAAACATACTGCTGGTCTGCTGTACAGGATGCCTGGTTGTTTCTAAGTTTTCAAACTGTAATTACATTTTTTAATTAGTGTTTTTTAACTTCCACTTGTTTATTCAACCTAAAACTATAAACCCATCCAATAGACTTTTCCATGAGGAAATAATGCAATTACCACAAAGACGCCGGCAAAAAATGGCTGAAGACATTTAATTGTCTGCATCTCCTCATCACTACATTGGCAACGACCGGAGGGAGCGAGTGTGGTTTTATTTAGGAGGAAAATACGACCGAGGTTACAGAGGGCCACAGGGACACCTTCCCAGTGCGAGCGCTCCTGCTGTTAGCTGCGGGCTACACTAATGCCTGTCTTGTGTCCACACTAAGAAACCCTGTACAGCTCTGGAGGTACCGGGTGCCTCTCAAGCCCCCTGCTGTCACATCACCAGACTGCGATGAAGCCACGCCCACATTGTTGCTGTCCAATGAAAATCACCTATCTCCAAAAATCCATTTGTTCAAGAGCATAAAAAAACATGTTCTCAGAAACTACTTTACAAAATAAACCCAGATGAGTCACCCTTAGCGCCACAAATAGACACCTATTTTTACACAGCCATCAATGAACAGTTTCATGTTTTAAATGGACTTGCATGGATTGTTCGCAGTGAGGCAAATATGTCAGTGTCAACAAGATACGAACAAATCTCATTTTATATTCACAAGTAACAATGATGTTAGTTAGCTATCTAGCTATTAATGTTAAGTTGATAAATTTAGAGATTTAAAGTAATCCAAACGACAATTACGAAAACAAATGTTAACTTGTACAAATATAAATATCAAATTAATAGATAATATATCAAACTATCTGCTCATTGGTCAAATAAATGTAAATACTACTAGTAGACAGGGAATCTATATGGAAAACAAAGACAATGACGGTATAAAGGTCTGTGTGAGCCTCAACCAATCCGCACACACCTTAGTCTGAGTCAGAGCCGAGACATAGACAAAAAAGGTCGTTTACTTGTCACAACCTCTAAACCTGCACTGCTCACTAGAAACTCGATTTTGGCTCTCCCTGCCAGAGCAGCAGAAGGTCAAGGGGACTGAAATATAATATATAATGTATATAATATTCCTTTATAATATCATATATATTCTATGGCCCTGCATAAATGTCAATCACGGTGGTAAAATGTGCTGAATAATCTAATACGTGCGATATATTTCCCTATAAATTTTCGGACAGGTTCTTTTTTCGCCAATATTTTTCTTGATGAAATTGTTTTTTTTCGCCAATGTGAATGTTATTTGGAATGGTGATGGTGTGCACAACTTGTTATAGTTACCTTAATTTATCTATAAACAAGGCTTTCATTTCCCATTTGCAGAAGTGGAGGTGGAAGCTTCAATTTTGGCATATTCATCGTTCTCCTTTAAAGTGACAGTGAAGATTGGGGTCACTCATTCATCTGGCAACTTGGCTGCATTTTGGGGGATTTGGGGCCTTGGTCAAGGGCCTAACAGTGATGTTTTATTTCTGCTGGGGTGGGGGGATTCGAACCAGCAACCTTCTGAACATAGGCACAGAGGAAAGACTGCTTCAATCACATACTGGCCATATACCCTATATATCAGCTTTGAACACAAACACTGACGAATATTTTTTTTTATTGCATGATGTTGGATAAGTGGCTGGAAGATGGATGGATGGATGGTTGGTTGGTTGGTTTAAGTAGACACTAAGGTACTAGGATCAGGCCCCTCAGGGATATGGGGGGAGATGAATTTCCGTATGCAGACAGACAGACAGTACAGTCTAGTTAAGTCAGGATTGTAAACACAATGGCCATGAGCACAACTGATAGCAGGAACGGCTGGTTCCTTCTGCGTTCCTCTGCTCTCCAGCAAACCCAGCCAGCCCGACAGACCCCAGGGTTCAGTCAGAGTAGACTGAGAACCAGCCACCGGAAATGGGAGGGCTGTTCAGCCACAGAAAGGCCCTTATATCAAGCCGCACAGAAACGCGATTACGCTTTCAACCGTGAGCAAAACACAAGTACTGTTTCAGCTGCGAATATAAACACAGACGGTTACAAATCCTCCTTCAATCACGAGTATAAACAGCAATGCGTTTTCAGCCATGAGTACAGAATCCACACGATCATTTGTCCTTAAAGGGAACTCCTGTCCCTTTAAAAAAAATACCACTTCAGATAGAATATGCTTCCCTGACGCCTTAAGCGATAGATTCTCATTCCTTCATTATACACTTTCTTTGACTTGTACCTTAACAGTGTTTTTAGAAATGCTTCTCCGTCTTTCTTTCTTATTTTAATCCGATATTCGAAGGACTTTGATCTGTATTTCATGTATGAAAAGTGCTATATAAATAACCAATGTACTCATCACTACGGCAACAGGTGCTGTTGCCTCACAACAAAAAGCTCCTGGGTTTGGTCCCCAGGTCAGGTATAGGACCTTTCTGTGTGGAGTTTGCACGCCCTCCCCATGTTCGTGTGGGTTTCCACTGGGGGGTCCAGTTTCCTCCCACAGTGCAAAAGTGTGCAGGATAGGTTGATTGGTGACTCTATTTTGGCTCCAGATGGGATAGGCTCCAGTCCCTCCTGAGACCCCAGTTGGGATTGAACAGTTCTGGTGATGGATTGATGGATGGGATTATTATTATTCAGGATTTTTGTTCACAGCAGCCCAATCCAGGGCCTCACATGACCCCAGCCAGTGATCATGTGACCTCAGCGGTCAGTTTAGAGTCTCTCCATTGTCACACGACCTCAGTTTATACAGCACAGTCTGTTTTGGCCAACCTACTTCCACGATTGGAGGCACAGGGCTGTTATTTGGAAGCCCGCATATTTTATCATTCGCTGGATGCGCTCTTCCTTCCGCTGGCCGACGGCATCCATGCCGTCAATCCATGCAAGTGCCGCCAGCCAATTAATTTCCCCCCGTGCACAGAAAGTCATTGCCCGTTTGGGGACATTACCGGCAGGCCCGCTGCCGTGCTGCAAAGCCATCCGCCGTCCTGACAGACGTATCGTAAATGACGCTCCTCTCTGTCAAGATGCTGCTCTTTCTGTTTTTTTTGTTGTACATTTTGTCCTGGCGAAGAGGAGTGACTGGGAGGTAGGGGGGGCTAAATTGTAATTTCCCCTCTATGAGGGATTACAAGAAGACATAGCGTGGAAAAAAAAAAACACTAACAGAGGATTTATTATGATGAAAGCAGGACATGGTGCCGTCGTTATGGCGCTGCGATCTGATTGGCTGAGTGCAGATGTGTGTGTGTGTGTGTGTGTGTCTGTGTGTAGACCCCACTCAGCTATTTATCCAGTCCATGGTCACAGAGACCCTGCAGCCTATCCCAAGATGCACAGGGCAGAAGGCAAAGGACGCCCTGGGCGGGACACCAGTCCATTACAGGGATATATATGCGGGTTGCCTATATATATACATGCCGCTATATGTCTATGTCAGTTTCTTATATAAGTCATAGTCTGACAGTGTAATATCACTAAGCAGTGGTGGGAGGGTCAGCCCTGTTAGTTCTTTCCATTAGAAGTTTCAAGCCAGCCAAGAGCCTGCAGTGGGCTTCCTGTGTGACTGCATTTTGCTATCCACCTCTCCTTAAAGATGTCCCCTTAATGGACCTCGTTTTCGAAGCTTGTTAAGTCGCTCACGGTTTCCCCATTGAGGCCCAGCTTTTGGTGGAGTGCAAACCTGGGGCCCTGGGCTTGCCGTGGATCTCCTGTCCTCCACCTCCGTTCCCATCGACGCACAACTCCCAGGTCATCTAATGCCTGTGGAGCTGTGTTGTCTGCTTTGGAGAACCATGTAACTCTCCTCTAGCCATAAGCCTTTCGACATCCTTGCTGTAGCAGCTTCTGTAATTTGAAAGTGTGTGTATGTGTGTGTGTGTGTGTGTGTGTGTGTGTGTGGGTGTGAGGCTCAAACCACACACACACACACGCATATTCTTCTCCAGAGTGCCTGACATGAAATACTGTTCACCACTACTTATACTGATGCAGATTAAAACAAGCCTCCTAACCCTATATTTACTACCTTGACCACCCCGCCACCTACTGCTCTGCTCAAGTAATGTCATCGATATTATAGCATTGTTAGTAAATATAGGTATGAGGGGGTTTTCATTCAGCTGTACTCTGGTGCTTCAGAATGCAGCTGTCAGGCAAAAAAATACAAGAAATTGGTCTGGAATTTTAAATGCGATCCTATGAACTTCCATTTATATTTAATTGGACGAGGGAACTTCAGCTTTTCCTTTCCTGGGCTGGGAGGAAATAATCAATAAATCATCGGCAGGTCCCCTGTCACAGGCTTCACGTCACGGAGGCGTGGGAAGGGGCAGGAAATTATTTACCTGCCCCAATGACCCTCCCCCGCAGCTCGGGGGGGATTAATGGCTGAGGCTGCCAGGGATACTGGCATATGGATTTCGAGTCCCCAGTCTTCTCCAGGCACGCCACCCACAGGGGAAAAAAAAAAAAAAAAACAGAGTCCATGCAGATGTGACACATTTTCAAACTGAGTTTGTTTTCATATCCTTTGGAGGTGTAATATTCAGTGAAGATTTTCCTTGCAGGGCTCATGGGGCATTCCCTTTTGGGTCAGCAGATGGCGTAGTGGTGAAGGGCTCAGCCCTATCACCTGAATATTGCTGTTTCGAATCCCCCAAGCGGCTCTGCTACTGTACCTAGGGGGAAATGTGCTTGAGCCTGAAATGGTCCAGTTAAAATGCACAGGGGTCTAAATAAGTGGCTCTGGAAAGCAGCTGCATCCTGGTATTACGGCATGTTCACTGTCTGCTGGACTTTGGGCAGTTTAGATAGATGCCACGTCACCTGTCCCCAAGGTCACTAAGGTGCAGTTACCGGGTTGTTAATGGCGACGACGTTCAGACGTACATTACCCTAGAGCTGCGGCTTATTATCTAGACCCCCCCTCACTGTCACTCCTCACCTACCAACCAACAGCCTGATCATTCAGAATTGCTGTTCTGAGGCTCATGGTTCAAACAACTGGAATGACTGAGGTTGCTTTAAACCAGTGTTTCCCAGCCCGTTCCTTGGGGAGCCACAGTCGGTCCACATTTTTACTCCCACCCAAATCCCTGCCAGGCAGTCCATGGTTTTGCTCTCTCCCAGCTCCCGGAAGGGTTCGTAGGTCCTCGAGGACTGGATTGGGAAACACTGCATTAGAGTGCTGTTTCCAAGATGATGACCAGAAAAAGGAGAGACAGCAGACAAGAAACAGTGAAATTTGCCATAAAAGTCATATTGCAAATATGGATGTAAGACGTACATATTTACCCATGTGAGAATCTCAACATGCTCTGAATACCCAGGCATATGTAGAGTTAGAATTTGTCATGCACTGAGTAAAAGAACACACAAGGGCGATTCTAGGACTTTTTTAAAGTGGGGGCGAGGTGGGGGGGGGGCATACGAGGGACCATAATTCATACCGCAGGGCCAACCTTATAACTAGCCAATGATATGTTTTAATTTGGTGAGTGACAGGTGAGGGGGCCAGTCAGCTTTCAGCAAGAGCCATTGCCCGTGTGGCCACGCCCCTGCATACAGCCCTAAGAAAAAAAAATATCCTGCTTGTCAAGAAAGCAATGACCCACAAAGAAATTCAGGCTGTGTGTGAAGGAGACTGTCGCCTTATCACGGCGTAGTGCTGGGCCGTCTACAACGCAGTGCATCATTAACCTGTGAGGGCCAGCGATTAAACTCATTTGCATATCAAAATAATCTGCCCCTGTCCGTGGTCTACCCTGAAATCCACCCGTAAAGCTAATGATTGGTCTCCTGAAATTTCCCCACAAATAAACGTTACGATCCCCCCCCCCAGCAATAACGCATAAAAAAAGATATTTATTCAGTCTACATCTATTACAAATCACCGCCAGAAAAAAAATTAATTGCCAAAGAAAGATTCATTATTCTACGTTGCCCCAAACCCTTATTACATTCTGCATATCAACCTCTCAGTACCAATTCAATTCAGGCAATTGAGTTTCCCCAGTTGTTAGCAGGCCAGAGAAATCTTAAGCAAGCCCTCTTCCCGAGCTGGCTCATATAAAGGCTATTTGCATGGTTAAAAACCAATGTTCGCCAAAGTAGGGCTTGATTTGCTGACTTCTGCACTCGCAGCACTGATATGCAAGTCTGGGGACTGTAATGGGGCTCCAGGTCTCTGCTATTGACAATCAAAAGGATATTTTCTGGAGACAATTACTTCTCTGTCCCTCCCATCACTCAGACACAAATGTGGGTTTGTGGGGACACGCCTGGGGGGGGGAGCTGCATTTTGGGTCAGGCGTGTGGGATGGCTGTACCCATCCGTTTTTCAAAAACTAGAAAAAAGGAAGGGGAGGGGGGTACTATCCATTTGACATGTTTCAAGTCGAGAAAGGATTTTTCCGGAGAAGAGGTGGATTCCATTAGGGACAACCTGCATCCGTGTGTGTGTGCGGAGTGATTCTGACCAGCCACGTATAAAGGGGGAGAGTGAGAGAGAGAGAGAGAGCACAACAGCCTGGCCCCATCCCACCCATCTGTGCCGGAAATAAAAGCCTTTGACGCCTTTTTGACTTCTTTTATCCCCCACTGTCGGGGTCGTCAGTGTAGAGGGCATGCAATTACCCTGCACGCAGACTTCCAGAATGGCCGTGTAATGAAAGCCCATTGCCTGCACCCAGTACTCCAAGGGAGAGTGGCCATTTGCATTACAAAGTCAAAAATAGTTGCTTCTTAAGTGCCTGTCCTGCGAAATGCAAAGCTGGCTGTGAACTTGAGGACTCTTTAGCCTGGTCCTGTTTCGAGCTGTGACAGGGGCCACTGTCTGGTGCCCGTACCTGTATCTCTGAGCTGTGACAGTGACCCCTGACTGGTGCCCGTACCTGTATCTCTGAGCTGTGACAGGGGCCCCTGTCTGGTGCCTGTACCTGTATCTCTGAGCTGTGACAGTGACCCCTGTCTGGTGCCTGTACCTGTATCTCTGAGCTGTGACAGTGACCCCTGACTGGTGCCCGTACCTGTATCTCTGAGCTGTGACAGTGACTCCTGTCTGGTGCCTGTACCTGTATCTCTGAGCTGTGATGTTGGCCCCTGTCTGGTGCCTGTACCTGTATCTCTGAGCTGTGACAGTAACCCCTGACTGGTGCCCGTACCTGTATCTCTGAGCTGTGATGGTGGCCCCTGTCTGGTGCCCGTACCTGTATCTCTGAGCTGTGACAGTGACCCCTGACTGGTGCCCCTACCCTAATCTCTGAACTGTGACAGTGACCCCTGACTGGTGCCCGTACCCTAATCTCTGAGCTGTGATGGTGGCCCCTGACAGGGGCCCGTACCTGTATCTCTGAGCTGTGATGGTGGCCCCTGACAGGTCCCCGTACCTGTATCTCTGAGCTGTGATGTTGGCCCCTGACAGGTCCCCGTACCAGTATCCCACAGGAGCAAGCTGTACAAGCCATTGGATTCTCTAGCACATTGAATTGAGCTGTTCCCAGACAGGTTTACCTAATGCCACCTTGACCTCTAATAATGCGTTTTTTTGTTACCATGTCACCATGCTGCATGAGTACTGTGCAAAAGTTTTAGGCTGTCAGTGAAAATGATGTTTAAATGACCTTCATGTTGGTGTAAATCTATGATAGTTAGCCGGCGGTGAAATTTAATGAGTACATAGAATGGCTGAGAACAGGTTTGGGAACTGAAGCGGTTTTCTTCAAGCCATCTCACAACACATCAGTAACTTTTTGGAGAACAGAAGAAATCTTAGCATTCTATTGTGTTACTCTTAATTTGCACATGTTCTAGTGTCAAATTTTCTCAGCAAAAATGCACTTACTACCCAGATAAATAGCTTTAAAAATTTTCTTTGACTGCCTAAGACTTTTGCATAGTTTTGAATTTATTAGTTTGGTGATTTGGGTGTTCAGCAGGAGGAAGTCTAATGAATGGCCAAAAAGCACGAGAGTTTGGCTCAGTGCCATATAGTGGCTCACAGATTTGTGTATCGGGGGGTGTGACTAGGAGGTTGTTTAGCAGACACTTTTATCCAAAGCAATGAACATTAATACATTTCAGAAAGTAGCTGGGGGGTGCTTAAAGACCTTACCAAAAGATTAAATCCCAAAGATTAAATCAATTGGCTGACCCTGGGATTTTAACCAATGACTTTCTGACCACAGCTATAGCATTCTAACCCACTGATACACACATCGCCTGGTGGAGAAAGTCTAAAGATTGGCCAGTGAGTAGCAAGATAGGCACCGGGATTCTCCAGGCAGCCAGCAAGTGTGAGATGTTGGAAAGATAACATGGCGTGAGGTGGCGGAGGCTCACCGAGGGGCTGGCCGGCGACGATCCGGGCGTTCTCCCCTGCCACGGCAGCACGGGCATTCCTCTCACTCATGTACTGGACGAACGCATAGCCCTTGTGCACCGAGCAGCCCACGATCTTGCCGTATTTGGCAAAGATCACCTCGATGTCGGCCTTCTTCACGATGGCCGTGTTGAGGTTGCCGATGAAGACCCGGGAGTTGAGGGAGCGGGGGTCGTTCTTGTTGGTCACGTTGCTGGTCTGCGTCTTGCCAGTCATCCTCCACTGCAGGCCCTGAATGACAGCAGCGAGGGAGGGGGGCAGAGGTGCCTCAGAGCAGGAGCGTATGGGAGCCCTGTCCAGCCACACGTTATTGTGAAACACGGCAAAGGTCACAGAATGGCCGCCAAGTCAACTGAGTCAACACAGCCCTCTACACCAGCACATCCCGGTTTTCTTTCTGAAAAGCCAACAAAGTCAACCCCCCCACCCCCTGGAAAAAAGCAAGGGACACAGAGTTGGAAGCCAGCAAAACATCCTGGTCCCACTATCCGCCATTAAGAAGTCACTGTTAGCTTGATTCATTCAAAGCCCCCCCCCACACTAACAGCAAGGCTGTTTATATGAAACTGGACATCAGCGCAGCAGTCAATGTGCCATAAAGCAGTCCCTTCAGAGGACCTTGACGCCTTCGCTGTTCACTACCACCATTGACCCCCCACCGTGTACCCACGCTCTCTTTCTCACGCACGGACGGCGTCCTTGTTCATCACATCCCGAATGCCTTGTCCTTCAGTCTTAGAAAATATCACCTTAAGGGGCGCATTGCCTGCAGACAATGTCCCTCAGCAGAAGTCAAGCCGCAGAAAGAAGAACAGGGCAGGAATAAGGGAGACGGAGATCTTATTAAAGGCGGAGTAAACTCTCAAGGTGACACAGAGTGGCAACATGTTAAGCTTTTGTCATGGGGGAGCAGATTCAAATAAATATTTCTGTAAGAAACTTGGAGAGAGACATTATTATCCACAATTCCCTCTTCAGCTTCCAGATGTCAGCTTAACGATAATAATAATAATAATAATAATAATAATAATAATAATAATAATAATCGTAATAACTATAATAATATCAGCAATAATTACAATATTAAGTAGTGAATATTTAAGTGGATCTATTGCCCTGACGTAACCCCTCCCTTGCCACTTTGCTCTAGATGTTATTCCTCCAGAAACGTTTAATTCGTCACACACTAACCACGGCATCAGCCCTCTCAGTGTCCTGCTGTTTCCACGGAGGCGTCTGGACAAACTCTTCGGCCACTTCAACAAGCGACGGGGGGGACGGCAAAATGTGACCCGTTACCTAGGTAACACCCAAAGGGGTATAATGAGCATTTCAAGGTAAAAAAGGGTATATGCTAAACACGAATGCATCTTCGTAGGTAGCAGAGATGGTCCTCTAAGGGTAAGCTTGGCTAAAAATGCTGAGTAATGGGTAGTTTCAGACTCAAAGGGGACCAGGGAAGTGAACAACGTATCAGCGTTCTCCGCTAAAAAATCCACCTGGGTACATACGTTATGTTGTGAGACAGTCAAGTGTATATCCGTGGACATATAAATCTATTTAATAGTACCGGCGATCTTGGGAAACTGCTCTCGTGGTCAGGCTGGGAGCCACAAACCCACATTTGCCCCAAAGCTGCCCGACGGATACCACACTACCTACGACGTATGAATAATTGTAGAATCCCAAAGGATAACACTCCTCGCTACCCGGTACAACATGGCAGGCTTATGGTTTTTAACCACTCTACTGAGCTGCGGCCCCTTCTATCCAAAGATCTACCTACTCGAGTCAATGACACACTCTCACCAACGCCAACGACAGGCCCAGACCCCTTAAGGAGGACACGGCTTGGTGACTCAGTCAGACCATGGCCCGGAAGCTGCCGCTGTTTTTGATAGATAATAGCAGCGTGGCGGCTGTCAGGGACATAATTATAATAAAAGGCTTTTACAGATGGAGTGAGGAGAAGGACAGAAAACATGAAACCGCTCTCTCTCCCCCTGAGGAAAGTTGGCATGTACCATGTGATGAGGGTGTCCCGCAGGCATCCAGGCTGCGGACATGGGAACTGGCCCCCCACCTTCCTGATGTTTATCGCTTTGTGGCCACATGAAAAACAACAATGTATGAAAAAGGCCTAAGGACAGTTATGACCAAGGACAGGTGTTTATAAAGCGGAAATGAGACAGTGACCCTTTTTCGGGGCTCAGATGTTTGATGGGATGTGGCTGATTCCTGGGAGGCAGACGCCCCCTTTTCTCACCCTTGCTGCTATTTGTTTTTCAGCTGCTCTATGTCAGGAAGATGACTGGGGTGTGTGGGGGGGTGATGGTGAAGACACTCAAAGAAATGGGAGTATGCATATGCGTGAATGCCATTTGGACTCCGAGTCGCTCCAGTCCAAATGATCACTGAAAGGCACAATGTAGAGCTCCCCCTAGTGTCAGGACTGCTGCATGGCATGGACTCCTTTGTTCCTAATCACCATCACTGCGAGGGGCAAGCAGGTGCCACAGTCCTATGAGAAAGTTGATGTTCCAGTATTTTGCGGTTGTTTTTATCTTTAAGCCGTAACTGAGCACCTGGGGAAAGAAGTACTCAAAGAATATTAATAGAAAATGGCTTTGGAGTATTTTTTTGGAGAAATGAATGTTCCGGACCCTCCATGGCACGAAGGACACAGACGTTTATTTACGAGTTTAGAGAGAAATCATTTCAAAGATTTCCTCCCCTCTGCCAGGAAATAAAGGGCATTTTTCAGCCTTAGCTACTGTTAGATATGTGGCCCAAAATAGGCACAGCGCTGAGCTTTGAAACCCCCCTCTCACTCTGGGGAGGGGGGCGGTGACAGTGAGAAAAGACAAGCTGATGAGCGGTGCCCCCTCCTGAGCTCAACCACAGGTTGGGGAAGGGCCACATGTTAAGCAACACAATATGTGGCTACAGTGTTCACAGTCCAATTTTCAGAACAGGAATTACTTGACTATAATTCAATAATTCAACACTGCATACATGAAGGTGTGGGGGAGGCACCTTCACGGTCAAATTTCTGTGTGATCTGCCTCCCATCTCTATGCTTCTGGGGAAATATCAAGAAAATACTGTGGCCCTCATCAGGTTAGCCTGGAATTCCCTGCCTCTGTACATGTGGACCAGTCAAACCTCTCACATATATCCAGCAGCTTCCAGGAAGAAAAATACAAACATGGCAGTCATGTGACCTCACTGTGTTTGATGGCCACTGCGCTCTTACCCCTCACCTGGGAGACCGTTCCACCTCGAGCATGGCTCATTTCACAGCGTCCTACCATCCTATCCCTCTCACGAGAGCCGTTCACTCTGTCTCACTACCCCTGCCAGTCTGAGCCGAGTCCACATGGGGAGGGGTGCCCACAAAACGGTCGGCGTGCCTGGTGGTTCATTTTCACCACTGTGATGGGGCACTCCAGGCTCACGCCGGCCTGCTTTCGTGAAACACCGACAGACTTCCCATAAGCTCCTTCAGCGCCTGGATTGAGTGGAAGCTCCGGTGTGATATTTGTTCTGGGAATCCCCGGGGGGGGGGGTGGGAGAGTAGTATATTAAACAAGGGGCCCATGAGCCAGGATTTACAGGAATAGAGCAAATGCAAGGAAATGTCACAGCGGGTCAATTTACACCCCCAGCAATCCGGAGCAGAACGGGCGTGTCGGAAGAGAGATGTGACTCAGTGTCACTCTCTGAAAGAGCGTGCCGGGATCTGCAGAACGGACCTGTTGTCTGTGCCGTTTGTAGTGCGGGCGAATGGCAGACCAAGCAGAGCACGAAAAGGAGTCAGTTTCCGGGATGAATGTGAGCTAACTCACCCTGATTCAGCTCCACTTCAGCAAGCAAAAAAAAAACATTCACACAGACAATAGGGCTTGAAAGAGGACAAAAGCTGCAAGTCATCTCTGGACATGCCAGCTGTCCATTTATCCCAGTATCTGCAGACGTGCAAAATGGGATCTCTCCTCTGTTAAGTTCGCATCCATTGCTATTGAAGTGGACCGCAAGTGGAATCTGAAACCCCTTCTTAAAGGAGCGAGTGTTAGCTCTGGAACCCATCATGAACTTGAAATAATTAGAAAAAGAACGTCCTAAATTATTAGGAACATTCTCATGTGACAGGGTTCTGAGAGGTTTTTGTTCTGGAGTCTCTAGAAGATTCTCATATGGGAGTGTCCTGAGGGCTTCTTATACAGGAGTTTCTAGAAGGTTCTAATATGGGAGGCCTAAAACCAGCCATGCCACTGCTTTCACAGCTCAGTCACAGTATTCGCTAAGAAGTGAAAATAAGCTTGTTTTCATACAAAGCCATTCACAGGTTTAAATTTTCGTGCATAGAAGCTTTCCTGTTTGCTACAGGAATTCGAGATGTAGGACGCAGCCTGCAGCTAGAACCTGCTTGCGTTAAATTAAGATCTGTGCCCACAGCCGTCTGTGTAGAGGAAGAGGAAAACTATGTACCTGTAGCTATGGATACATGTGACTGAGCGCAGCCCTGCAGTGATGGATTAGGTGGCGGCATATTTCCAGGTGAACAATCTCAAGAACCCTGACCCAAGAGCATAACAGAGAAAACTAGTAAACAAACAAGCAAGAGACCCAACTGCAATCGATGCATGCAATCATTCAAGCCCCATTCTCATCCAAACACACCAAGAGTCTTTGTGGGTAGAACAAAAGTACATCCATGAGCTCTGATTTCAGTGCAAGGGGGTCATCCCCCCGGTGTCAAGGGAATGGTATATGCTGTGGTCGTGATGTCATCACCTGATGCCACGCCCCCCTTGGGACCTGAAAAGCTGGCCTAAGTCGAAGGTAATTTGAGCCCCATTTGGAGCCCAATTTACCCGAGAGGTAAATTACATATCACCGAGTGGCAAATTATATGTTCGCCTACATTATTTAATTGGCTGACAGAAGAGGCCTTTATATAGAATGGGTAAGTCTTCCCTTAGACACCCTCATTACCCTCCCTCTGTCTTTAATTACCTTGCCTGTGTGGATATAACACAAATTGCAGCGAATAAATGCCCCTCGATATTTCGGGAAATGCAACAGAGCCGAGGATAAATGTTTTAACGATGTCTGAAGCACGATAAGTGTAGTGGGGCGGGGGCTGCACTGTTGAACTGGGAGAAGGCCGTGAAAGGGGGGAATGCCGCCGGTATTATGGGAGCTTCAGTTAAACATTGTTTCTCTGCCCTGAATCCAGAAAATGCCGTTGTTTCCTGTTGTCATTAGTGATCTGTCTAATTATGTGCAGATGGCCCAGGAGCAAGTCGCTCTGGATTTGCTGTCAGTGACCAGACAAAATGGACACTGGGCTATTAGTAAAGGGGGAAGCTGACTTGCTGATTGATTGACCCTCGAAGCACTTGATTGGTCCCATAATAGTGATAATAGTGCTTCACGTCCCCAGTTAGGCTGACGTCCCTCAGCCAATGAGCAGCTCATCCCTTTCAGTGTCACTTAGTCTATTACCTTTGCCACCTCACGTAGGGCACTAGCAGTGTGGAATACATGTACGTTGTTTGGCAGTATGGGTCACTGGGGGTGATTCTGTGATTTTTCTTAAGGTGGGGGGCGGGGGATAAGAGAGGCCATAATTCATACAAAGGAGACAGTATCAGTAGCCAATGATATGTTTTGAATCGGTGAGTGACAGGGGAGTGATCATTCCAGAGGCCAGTCAGCTTTCAGCTGGGGCCAGTGCCCCTATGGCCACGCCCCTGTATACACAAAGTCACAGACAGTGGCGCCTCCCTGGTGTCTGTGTTTTCCGCAGCTGTCCCACGTCTCTCTCTCTCTGCCTCCCTTTGTGGGAGAGCATAATGGGCATAGAACACACAGGCTGTCTCTGTTCTGCCTCTGTGCCTCCATCACTCTAACGGGACACGTCCCCATCCCCCCCGCCGACTCACGTGTAATTGATCACACTGTTTTCCAGTAACATGACCACTACACTCTGAGCATCGAGTCTCCAGTCTCCTTGGTCACTGATGTGGGGGGGGGGAGGTGTCGATATAACCTTGAGAATAATAGATAATGGAGTGTTGTCCTTCTGGAGGCCAGATGACATCAAAGGACTGCCTCAATCCATCATAAGGTCGAATGATGCGACCTGCCGTCAGGGGACAATGGACGACACGGCCACACGTGTCTAACTGTACCAAGGTCAGCCTGAAGGTCACCCCCCCCCCCCAAGAGGCGAGCAGGTGGCCCATCCCATCTTCATGTACATTTGCCTGTTTAGCTTTCACAACTGAAAGTGAGTCCCTGCCCATGAAAGGTCCCAAGAGCAAAAAAAAACAAAGTTCATCTGCTGCATGGTTGTGTGTGAGGAGCATAGGAGAGAGTTTGATACTGCAGGGTTAGGGGCCACAAAAATTAAAATGCAATGGTCTATTTACTGAGGGGACTTGAAAGCCAAACTATATCTGGGGGGGGGTACACGTCCACCCACCCGACTCCTACGCCCATGTGTAAGGAGGTAGACACAAATACACTCCTGCTGACATAATACCTCATGCTCACAGCCACTAAATGGTGTGTTGTATCCGCGAGGGTAGGTGGGTGACCCCAGGCAAGCCGAGCTTGGGGCTCAGGTCACAGGGTACAAGATCACTTTATTCACGCGGCAGACGACCATGCTTCTCAAATGTCACTGAAATGTTTGACTAACGTTTGTCTAACATGTTGCAGGCAAAACAAACGTGTACTATGTTGGTGCATTTTACTGATTTGGCCCAGGCCACCGGGCAGGGCAACTGTTAGGGCTATCGAGGTAAACGGCACTCTGGGAAATTACCGCAGGTGACCGGTGCTAGCCCACTAATGCAGCTTGGGATATATTCGTATAATGTGATCCTCATTAAAAGGTCGAGAGCTAGACACTCTGAGATGGGATGAGAGGATGGTCTGGTGGCGACCGACGGTAATCTGTGGGTGCACAATTCCACCACTGGCAAAATGAATAAATAAGCAAGACTGTAAGACAGCGCCCAGGAATCTTATTGCGACTTCTTTTGTTTTTTGCTCCCGCATTTGTGAAATGTAAGGGTGGGCCTCTTTCTATTGAGGCTCCTTTTTATTCCGGGGGGGGGGGGGCTCTTCTCGACATGAGAACCAGGCTAACCCAGACAACATGCTAAACGAGGCATTTAAACAGGCACTTCAGTCTGCCCCAACCGTGCTTCAGTTCCTGGAACATTCATTTGGATTTGTGCTGCTTCAGAGGCTTTTCAAGAAGAAAAATTCATTTACTTGTGATTTTCAATGCAAGGATTTATTCGCGTCACAATCAGGCTACATATATATGTATTACGAGCACTTTCCTAGGGCTAGTGTGAGGCACAGCAGTGTGGGTTTGCTCATCAGCCCTGGAGCTGCAGGTAGCATAATTAATGAGCCCCAGGTGGGCCTAATGGAATTAATTGCTGTAAAGGGTTTAAATAGAGCCAGCTTGGTGGTAAGTGATAAGAGTTCTGGAGAGGAGCAGGGGGAAGAGCTGGTCCATGAGAGGTGATCTTTATGGTTCAGAGGGATCTGTTTCTCCTAAAAAGCAGTCCTGACCCTGTTTTAGTTCTTGTATTTTTTTGGCAGTAATCTGGTTTGTTTCAACTGCCCCTGGTTTCCAAAGCCTCTGATCAGACTATGAGGTAGATATCTACCCACAATCTGGCACTGTGGCTGATTTCACAAACACACAAAGAAAGCCCCCTATTTAGCTTTGGTGTTTTACTGATGTTTTTATATGAGTAACTGAACTGAGAGCGAACTGCGGAAGTGATTCTCTGGGGGCATTAATCTCATAGAGCCTGGCTCACAGTGTCGTGGGCTGATTCCTGCATACTGCGGAGGAATTACCCAAAATCCTTTGCGTGGCATGACTCAGCTCTTTAGCTGGTTTCAGCACTGGGTTGAGAGCACAGCAGTGTTTTAATTGCTTGTATTTAACCCTTTGTTTTACACAGCAGGTGTCTGCAGGGCTTGAGCTGGTTCAACTGGATGTTTGCGGGGGATGTGGTCTAACTGGTCAGGGTTCCAGGCTTTGCGATGTTTACAGACTACTTAAAATGCCCGCTTTGTAGAAAAAGAGAACCAGCGAAGTTACAAGGGTTATGTGAATCAAAATGGGTATTTAAGCTGAATGGTCAGCAGCAGAGTTTGGATGTTGAGTGCTTAGTGTTGGACAAGAACACAGCAGAACATGGGCACAGAACATCTTGGGATGCAAACCCATATCGTTGCAGCACATTATGCTGCCCCAGGGTGCTTTATCACTTTTCCGATGTTGGTGTCCCTAAACCTGGTTACGTTAGTAACCTTATTAAAAGGGGTACGGCCACTTCGCTGCGGATGCTGGGGGGGAACTGAGGATAAGTTGGAATCTAATGATATGATGCCTGTCAGTCATTCTCAGTGGCGATAAGCAGGATGGTGCCCCTAGCTGTGCTTGGACTTCATGCTATGGGAGCTCGACATCCCGGGAATGTTAATGCATAGTGTTGATGAGGCTGTGCAAAATCGCACGTCCCTTTGGGTCGCCAACTCCAATTACCATGATCTGTCCCTAATCTGCACTATGGTGTGTGTGTGTGTGTTTTTAAACTTGAACACGGATGCTTTGGAATGGAATATACACGCATCTTTACAGGATGACACCCTAACCCAGTGCTGTCAGGGGTTTGAGTCACAGCAAAGCATTAAATTGAACACATTAGTCTCGAAATCGGTCTGCATCGTTATAGCTATTGCTGTTATAGCACAATATATCGGTTTGCATTGCATATGTTTCTTAAATAACAAGACATCAGCCCATTGGGTCAGTCTTAGTCAATATTGCCGCCTGACATTTAGATGTTAGTTGACAAAGTTAGCAGCACCAGAGCTAAAGACACAACTAAAATGATGGATTGCTTTGGATGACTGTCCATTTTCCATAGTTGCAGATGAGGGATTCCATCATTCATTCATAACTTAAAATCTCTACTCTATAGTCTCCCAAATCGGTGCTATTTCACTGAAATCTCACTGCCTGCATTATATGATACGGTTGCTACACACATTCATGGGATCTTAAGAAGTAACAGTGCTGACATCAGTTTCATTACAGATCTGTGGAGGTCAGAGGAATCAGTTGTCCATCCATCCATCCATTCTCCATACCTGCTTGTCTTATGCAGGGTTGGCGGGGTCCTCAGCCAATCCCACAAGTTACGGGTGCAAAGCAGGGAACAACCCAAAACGGGGCAGTATGGTTAATATTAAAATGTAATATACTTGATATCAGTATCAGCCACTACTTATAGTAGTAATCTTTGTACCTGTTGAACCAGTATGTATATTCTTACCCCACCAGGAGGCCAGGAGGTAGGCACGGGGCTAACTAGGAAGTAGGCACAGGGCTAGCCAGGAGGCAGGCACGGACCTAGCCAGGAGGCAGGCACGGGCCTAGCCAGGAGGCAGGCACGGGCCTAGCCAGGAGGCAGGCACGGGCATAGTGTAAACACTGAAGTAATTTTGAAGTTGATCTCTAGCATGAACTCCAACGCATAAATAGGAGAAACTGGGCACCTCTGCAGTAAGTCAGCAGAGCAACATCGGTGTAAATACTGTCACGCATGACAGATGTAATAAGGGAGTAAAATCCCCATCAGGAATGGAGAGGGATAAGGGCGGCCCGTTTTACATGCTGACACCGACATACACGTCATGCACCGGTGTGTTTACACTAGGATGTCAGCCATGTCACGCACTACGAAAACACGATCTCTCAGGAAAATAAAGCCCCGGCGTCAATGCGATCCCCGAGACGACACGGGAGCTGATAGCAAAGAGAGGCTCAAACACACAGATTTGCATATCTGTTCACCCCCGTCGTCTCTGACGAAAAGGGCAACACCAGTGCTGTGCAAGTGGGTGTCTCTCTTGCAAACAGCCGCTGTCTAATCTGACCGACCTCGGCAGGGTCAAAGGTTAGTGTGTCACCCAATGTCTAAGCAAGCCGGAAGGCTGTGGGTTCGAATCCCAGCGGTTCTTCTGCCGCTGCGGGTGGTAAATGTCCGAACTGCATGTGTGATCGTCCCGCTTTATAAAAAAGAGAGGTCTAATTCATGTAAGCTGATATGGATAAAAGATCAGGTTAAGCCACGAAAATGAAATCAGTTTTTTTTTCCCCACACGAGAGGCATGAAATTTAATTTTGTCTTAAAATATCACATTACGCCACACTAAATCAGGTGGCTTTCATTTTCATCTCTTACCCCCCCGCCAAAAAGCACTGAGACGGATATATCACCACCTCTCTGGCTCACACCATAGTGTATTTAGTACACAAATACAACATGACCAGTTGAAAGCAATCCTGCAATTAACACGATGATGTAAATTTGAGTGTCACTTAAGGATACAGACTGCCTCAGCACCAAGGACATACCTAGTAATTCTCTCTCCTTTCTGACCAATTTCACATATTCGAGGGCCCCTGGGCCCCCTGTGGGGGGGGAGGGAGATCAGACCCCTAGCTCCTATATGTGGCTACATGCCTGCACCGAACCACCACACTATCTACCCACACCGATGTAGGAGGGGGGGGCAAACCCACCAAAAAAGATGGATCTCACCATCTGCCCTGCCAGCCACTTCTCCTCCATTCCCTCCTTTAAAAAATTCAGTCTCACTCTGCAGCTTGTTTCCCGCCCTGCTGGGCGGTGCTTGACACTCTCCCACAATCCTTTGCTCTCATTAGGATGTAAACAATGGAGAGCGAGAGTGACGCTAATGACCACAGTCCCTTGTTTCCTTGCTTTGATTTCCATGGCTGTCCTGGGTACAGAAAAACAACCTGTGAAACCAGTAAATTGTTACGCAGAGTGGACAGTCCGTCTGGCTGCGACAGCCAGCTCAGCAGGTACTTTAAAAGTGCAATCAATTCAGAGTCACGGGGTATTTTGCGCGATTGTACGTTAAGTGGGCGTTTTTTACTATTTAAGAAATGTATTTGTGTTAAGCTCCAAGAATGAATGGCTAATGTGTGTAACACAACTGCTGGCAAGTTTACTGTACTGAAGCCTGCCCAGGAGAATTGGGGGGGGGGGGCTGTGACGGTGCATTTAAAGCCAGCCATGCTCCCTGGCTCCACAAGGGTTGAGCAGATCTATGTTCATTATCCAGATCTCGAGGCCATTCCTGTGCACTGATTAGTTACTTATGACTGAGCTGGGGGCGGATACCTGTCCATCAATCTCAGACTTGTATGGAGGGAGGAGTTACAGACATTTATGCTGCTTCATCTCCTTGACACCTCTGCCAGCATGATAGCAGCAGCAACAACAACAATAATAATAATAAATAATTAACTAACAATAAACAACATCAATAATAATAATGATGATACAAAACAATAATCATCAACAGCAACAATAATAAATAAAAGCAGTTTACTTGGACACCCCTGCCCCCCCCTCCACTGTGTGTTCTGTGCCAGCATGGTTCGGCAGCTAAATCCCTTCTAGGGCACTAAGCATTTCAGGAGATATTTTACACTAGAGCTAAAGGAATCAGAGTCACGGGGGCTTGGATTGGAGTATATATGAGCTCTGAACTCATGGTAACTGAAACCCCCCCCCGCCGCCCCCCAAACGCCCAGGGACTCGTTTCAGTAGCAGTTCATAGTTCTCCATGAGGAGAAAGGATGCTGACCCCCTTGAAGAATCAGCGACAAAGGCGGGGATGGGGGTTCTCGCAGAACAACAAAGCCAACAAACTGTTTTTGAGGAATATTTAAAAGCAGGTTATTGAAGATAGAAGTGCATAAATAGGGAAAAAATTCCCGCACACATACAGTACAGCTTTCAGCTTCAGTGCTGTTCCAGCTTCAGCCATCTGAAGTCACCGTACTCTGTCGGTGCAAAGCTCAGTCTTAAAGGTAACAGTAGGCTACCAGCCATCAGCCCTGAAATACTCTGCTTTTCTGGGGTTTGATGGCACTCTGTAGGTCAGGGAAATAGAAACATGCTTCATGCAGCTCCTTGGCACTGCCTTTAAATTCACGCGCCTTTTATTTTGATTGCTCCACCAAACAAATCAGCTTCGTGGTTAAACCTTTCCGGTGACCTTTCCGGTGCTGGGGGCTGATCGATTATGGGTTATAAATGGGAACCCCAGTGACAGGGCAGCTTGTTCATTGCAGTTAGACATTAGATTTTTTTTTTTCCCACAGTGTTTTGTTTTAGGGTGTAAACGCCAACACTGACAATAACATGCATAGTTAGATTATAATAGCTGATGGCCTTCGGGATGGCAAAAAGCTGTCCCGGAGCAGGACTGTGAATCTCCGTCGTGGGAGAACAGGAAGGGGAGACCCCAGAAACACAGCATTAGTGGAATAATCCACAGAAGTGCCTCGTTAAAAGGAGCGATGGCTGGTCTCTTTCATCGCATGACCTTCTCTGCACGCTAAAAGCAAAGAGCACTTTTTTTATTTGCAATTTTTGACATTATTCACTCGGCTGTAAGCTTGCCCGGTTTTACCACGGCATATGTGCTAGAGCTGAATACCTGATTTCAGGGTACAAGCTCCCGGGACTCTGTAGAGATGACGGGGAAGCCGCATCGTGGCGTGGTACCGGTGGGGCAATTAGACCAATGTCCCCATCGCAGACCAAGTGGCTGTGATGAATTCATTAATGGCAAATCTGCACTCTGCTC
Organism: Cryptomyrus ogoouensis; assembly: GCA_025773925.1. Classification (NCBI taxonomy): domain Eukaryota; kingdom Metazoa; phylum Chordata; class Actinopteri; order Osteoglossiformes; family Mormyridae; genus Cryptomyrus; species Cryptomyrus ogoouensis. Next base: position 21,912,009 of record JAOYFF010000081.1, read on the forward strand.
CATTATTAAGCACGGAGAAAGACAAGTAATTAACAGCACTTCCTGTCTCTCAGGCTTATTTATGAGGAGATGTTGTGCGTAACAAGCAGAGCGCAGCAGGGCCAGACAAAAGAAGCAGAGAATCTCCTTTGAAAGGTACAGTTCTGCGGTGGTGCTTAAAAAAAATACAAGCAACCAAACAAACAAAAAAAAACCACTCACTGTTAGAATGTAAACGAGATCATGAATATACATCAGGGTTAGGCTGGAGTGCTGGATGAAGGTCTAGCCTCTACTTTACAGGTTACGTGGTATTTAACCTGAATTGCTGGTGTTTTAAAGGAACAATAAAACAGAAACCGCACAGAATGACACAAGTGCCGGTCCAGTGTGTGAATGGCAATGTGAGATGTAGTGACATGCCGGTACAGCAGGTGGCGCAGTAATTAAGGAGCCAGATTAATAAAATGTCTCAAAAATGATGTAAACTCCAGATTCAGGGTTCAGATCAACTCTTAAATAAACAACAACGCAGTGAAAGCAAAGCAGGGAGCATTTAGATGGAGAAACTGCTTCATGTTCCCAGGTAGCGATTCGCAATTAGCAACGCAGCCCCAGCAGGTATCTGTAGCGGGGAGATGCAGCTGGTCCCACCGACGGCTCTGAGACCCTCAAAGGCTGAAGCGCGAGGAGCTTGACGTGCAGGAGAATCTCCATGGCAACTGCCCCGGCTTCACACCACGCCGCTCCACATCCCCCATCCCAACTTGACGGCTCACATAGTTAACACATCGGCTCTCGTTTATTACGCCTTTTACGGCCTCAGTCGACACACACGCTCGCCGTCGTCACCGTCGGCTCCGAGCCTACCTGAACATCTTCATGTAGCTTCTCGCATGCAGACACACCACGCATGCACAGCTGGTGATTTTTTCAGACGCAAAACGGGGCCCCTCTGTCACGCACGGAGGGGATCAGAATCCAGGCTGTTTTCATTTGCAGTGGTCTGCTTTCTAAGCAGCGGAGGATCCAACAAATCCTCTTCTATCCCTCGAACTGAAAAAGATGCACTAGAAGCACGGGTTTGGGATACTCTACAGGCTCCCTGACTTTGCCAACATCCAAAGGACTTAATGCCGGGACAGAAGTCTAAGAAAAGTGATCATACATTCCCTTCCCCTATAGGCAAGCTGTCAAGTTTTATCACAAGTCAGACAGAAGCATCTTGTGTCCGATAGCAAACGCAACAGCCACTTAATTTAAAAATATAACCCTTAATGTCGATTAAACCTGTGACATCGACAACATGACATTAATTAAAGAGACCACAGTCTCTATCTACATTCCTCATCATCTGCTGTTTATCTGGCTGTTGGGGCTGAGGAAGTGTCTTTAATTATCACTAATTACACGGTGGTTGGAGGGGAGGGCAGGATTACAGACACAGCCAATCAGCATCTCTAGATCACTGGGGGGGGGGGGGGGGGGGGGGGGGCCTCGGGGCCACAGGGTTAAGCCAAGGGCCGTCGAAAAGGGGGGTTGATTAAGCAGAGACTTAGCACCG
>JAOYFF010000081.1:21938843-21950411 GCA_025773925.1 Cryptomyrus ogoouensis
CTAGGCAAGGGGGGGCGCCAACTAGGCAAGGGGGGGCGAGAACGGAGGAGGGTCGCGCAGGGAGAGAGCGTGGGTGTCGGCGGTCGCGGGAGGAGCAAAAAAGCGGGGGGGAGGGGCACAGCCCAGCTCTTTAATGTGGAAGCTAGCTTCAGTGACCTTGGAATGTAGGGAAAGGACATTCCAGAACACAAGTGGAACTTTTAAACATTCCGCTGCCAATTTGTAACAGAATGCGGTTCTAGAACTTCATATTCCGTCAGCCTCCTGGGAGTTTATGAAGGTGTATGTAATTTAGACTCCTGCAGTTACGTAACATTGCGATAGGCAAGTAAGTCTTCAGGACTCACTGTTCAAAGAGTGCAGTGCCGTTATGGAAAAAACACCCGGCACCTCCACGGATAAGCCGCAGTGCATGAACACGATAAATACAAGCGGATAGAGACATATATTTATAAGCGTCATAATCTAGTGACTGCAGTGGAGATTCATGTCGACAGACCGCAGCCTGGCGTGGCCGGGGAAAGAGACCGATCACGTGATTAGCGGCATGCGCCAGAAGGGGGCGAGTAAGCGGGCAAAAAGTGGTGCTGTTTGCGCCAATAGTTCCAAACCACCTGGAGGGGTGCCGGGGGAATTTCAGTCTTATTTTGGACTTGTTATTTTCTCATTGCACCTCTAAACATAGCAGTTACACAGCATTCGAAACCTAGGGAGAGCAAAAAAAATAAAACATCAAGGTACAGTAACAGCATTGGAGATGGGATGTGAGGGAACTTTATCCACTTAACCAAAGTGCACCTATCCTGGGGGCGGAGCCCTGGCCACTGCCACCCATCTGACATAAAGAAACACAAAATTTAGCCACAGCCTGAACGTGGTGGTAATCTAATGAGACCCACACCTGGTTTATCCGTGATGCAGGGTGCGATTCTCCATATAAGACTCTGCATTTCTCCTCAGAAATGCTCCTGTATTGGGTAGCTGGTGCTACCACGTGGTCCTTCATCAACAAAAAAAGTTTTCAAAAAATTAATCTAAATTTCAACCTATAACTGTCAGACTCCTAGGTGACTTCACTAAATCTTTTAATTTTATGCATGTCCTCTTAGAACTGGACCCTATTCCCCCTTGGTCCTATATGACTGCCTTTACCAGCACCAGGACACATCTAAGGGACTGTCACTGGGGGACAGGGGGTGGCAGGGAGTCAAATAAACACAGGTACTATTGAGTATTGCCTCTGCGATTTTGCGAAACATTCCGAATAGAGCTCAAGAGCTGTTCGACGTTTGGAGAAATTAACACAGTGTATTGGTGTCACTGATTCCAAATAGAAATAAACATGTATGAGATAGAACAGGGTAAATTTACAGGTCATGCAAGTTTTGCTAGTTCTTTCTCACACCATTTGAAAACACTTATGCCTAAAACCGTGAGTTAATTCCTAAAAACCTGGCCAGTGGCCATGGCATGGAACGCTACTATTATCCTCTAGCATCAAAAGCTGCAAGTGTTTGAAGCAAGCAATTTGACCAACGATGATTCGGTAAAACAAACGTGAAATCCACGTCTAAAGAAACAATTATACGTTTCCCATTTAATAAGGCATTCTGCTAATACCACAAACCTACAGACAACTGGAAGGGATCAAATTTTTATGACAATGGTTGCACGTGAATGGAGATAATGAATAAACAAAGGATTAGTGTCATTACGCAGAGCGTGAGGTAATATGCCGGTAAGTAAATTCCAGCATATGGCTGCCATGCTACAGATCAATGAAAAAGTAATTAAGCCGTGACTGTTTACCTCCAGTAAACATCAACGCGGTACACACAGTCTAAACGAACTTTAAGGGACGCCACTTATATGCCAAAACCAACAGAAAGATTGCAAGTATACAATATCTAAATGTAGCTGCTTGCAGTGCTTTTTTAGAATTATTTGCGTGTTTAAAAATAGCTATCACAGTCTTTCAGTCCGTATGGCATATATTTAGTACAGTGTGACTAAAAAACTGATCTATCGCATTAGCGCGGCGCATAGGTAGCCTACAGAAGCACGTAAATGTAAGATTCACTGTCCATACAGGTCAGGTGGATAAAGGGGATTTCTCACACCCCGGCAATGGTATTAAACGTCGATGTGTCGCTAGTAAGCGTTTAATAACCACATTACAGCACCGGGGTCCAGTCTCCCCAGCTCAGTGCCGCACCGGTCGCCCATCGCACCCGGCGTTTCACGCGATACCGCCCCGATCACACTTCCGTCAAAGTGTCGGCTTCTTACTCTCACCTCCATGTCAGATGCTAAAAATACCACAGCCGCACGATCGGGAGCCCGGACGGCCATGCAGGGCGAGCCCAAGATACGTCTTTATTACGGAAAACCGGGACATGCACTTGCAGAGACTCCCTAATGATTCGGCAGCAGCGCATCATCTGCGATGGAGAGATGACAATGTCTGAGCCAGACGTCATTTCTCACACTACCCGATGATCAGCATCCTGTGCACGCTACCATAACGACGCAAAATAAATCAACTTTACCAAGTAATCGGCCACCCGGTACAGTGCGTGTGCACTACGACACCAACAAATCCGTCCCCCGAAAGAGGTGACAACTAAAGACATTACGCACCCCTCCCTCACAAATGCACCCACTAACGTGTGTCGTGCATATTCCCCCATTCAGAAAAATAAAGCAGCCACAGATTAAAATTTTGGTACTCGCTCGATTTTATTGTAATGACAAAAGTGTTGTTTTTACGCCGGTAAATTACGCGTCCTTTAACATATACCTGCAAAGGGAAATGTGTCGTTCATCTTCTTTGATAAGGACACCAAAAACACAACGATTTTCCCCCAAGATCACTTCTCGGCCACCGACTTGCAACAACTAATTCAAAAAAAATTATAACATCCAAAAATATTCGATACTCAAATCTGCAAAAGTATAGTCAATAGAAAAATGAAAGGGAAAAGAAAAAACAAAAAGAAACAACTTTTGGTGCGAATAACCCTGAAGAAAAGTTTCATGTTAAAATATCACCAGGTTTGAAAAGGATTCTCTTAAAGAAAACAAGTAAAATTAAAAGCAGGGACTCGCAAAATCACAAAACTCTGAGAAACAACACTGTAAAATACAAAGCAAAGCACAGCCACAGCAAAAGTCAGAACGACAGAAAACGTAAAAGAAAAATATGTAAAAACCCCACAAGTAGACATGCTTTAAAAATATCAAACTGCCACCCGCTTGCATAAAAACCAGTTGCATTATTCTTTACAAGGCTGCAAACGCGCATTTTTTTCCAGCGACGGACGCTACCCCGATATCAGCACCCGCGATTCAGCATCACTGCAAGCTAAAAACTTGGAGCCTGGATTAAAAAACGCTAAAAACAACCACTTCAATGTCTCATTTCTCAACACCAGGAAAAGGGGGAGGAAAAACATAAAAAATATAATTAAAAAGACAAAAATGTGTGTACAAAAACGCCATCGGAAAGGTACTCACCGAGCGGGAGTAAAATGTTGCGATAAAAATGATATGGTATAAAATAGAGTATGGCGGTGGCGGCTGGAGCGGAGCGCTTTTCTGTCAGCCTCAGCCTCCGGACGGGTCATGTGACTCGCAGCGATGCGCACAGGGGAAGCCCAGCGAGGCCGCGCAGCTCCAGCCGGCGGCTGCCGCTCCGCACCATTCCGCAGATCTCACTCACGGGGCTCTCTGTTTGTCTCCACCATTTTCCCTTTTTTTCAATGCAGCGCCCTCCCTTTTCTGAATCTACGTAATGACCACCCCACCCACCACCAAAAATAAAATAATAATGTTATTATTAAGAATAAAAAAGGACAAAAAAAAAAACAAAAAAAACACGGAGGTCTCTTTAAATGCCCGTTTCCGCTGCTGGTTGTTTCGACATGTAGAAAAGAGCCGGAGAGCTGTGAAGGTAAAAGATAAGAACAGACTGAGAGGTATTATTACACGCGTGACAGCAATAAGCCTGGCTGCAATGGTGTGGAACCATGTGCGGTCATTATTATTATTATTATTGTTATTAATAATAATAATAATAATAATAATAATAATAATAATAATAAACAATAATTATTATTATTATTAGTTCTCTTCCCGGCTTCATATACAGAGCCAGTTCATACCCAAATATTTGTGCTTCGCATAGACGACTCTGACAGCCTAAGTTTCAAGGTTCAACAGCAGAACCTCTTTCGTGTCGTACGGGAACTTGCGGACTCCTTGCAACAGTCGTCTTTACCTTTAACGCGATGCTCCCATTTATTATTATTATTATTGCTGTTGTTGTATTATGGCCTCGTGTTATCATGATACTAAAAGAACAGCATTGTACCTCTCTATGTCATTGTTTTATCTCGCGGCGCGCACAGTCGCGCTTTCCCTGCAGCTCCGTGGGCTGAGGTAGCTGCCCCAGAAAAATGCCGGTGTTTAAAGCCGCAAACTCAAGTCCGGGCTGCCATGAGCTGGCTGCTCCCGTGTTGGTTTTTCATTACTGGGGCGATCGTGAGGAAACGCCATGTGGAAGTTCTGTACGTGTGTATGTACGTTAATGCTTGTGTGCGTGTGCATGTGTGTGTATGTTAATGTGTGTGTGTGTATGCACGTTAATGAGTGTGTGTAGGTTAATGCTTGTGTGTGTATGTGTGTGTGTTCTACTGGCCATAAAAGAGGACCCCACCCCAAAATGAATCATTCATTCTCTGCCCTGGGTGTGATGTCACCATGGGCTGAGGCTTACATGTATGTCTGACCCCTGTTGTTCCAGGGCAACTGTTCTGGCGATAATTTGGGGCTGCGGTCAGTGGAAGGGAGGGGGCAGGATTAATTACCCCTCATCCTGTTCAAGAAGTGTTCCTGATATAATATGGCATTTCTATTGATGTACAGTAAAGAAAAACATGTTCACTCTGTCATGGTCACCGAGGATTTAGGGGGGAGAAATATGCGGGACCTTGTAGAAGGTTAATGAAGCTGTATCTCACACCCTGCCTACCAGCATCACTGATCGCTGCTCCTGCTCCGTCTCTGTCCCCTGATTAGCTTCACAAGCGCCGTCAGGTCGGCCCCTTTGCTCCCGGTCACTCATGTAGCAGGACCGAGCTGCTTGTTCCCTTGTGCTGCCACAGGGGGCAGCATCACCCATCTTTGAATCCACACCCCTCCGCCCCTGAGACCTGGCCCTTCCTTAAAGCTGACAAAGAGTGGAAGAATTGCACCAGAGTCCGAGCCCCTGCTCTGATTTTATTTGCATTTAATTTTTTAATGACATCAGCAGTTCGGGGTCCTCTAACTGGAAATCCATACTTGCTGTGAACTGAGCGAGTGAACTCCCGCTCCTGGTCGATGCTAATCTCACAGCAAAGTGGTGCCACTCAGAGACTTCTGATTGCATTAATTAGTGGTTGCCGAGAGCAGCACCTTAAGAATTCTGGCATGGAAATGTGGCCTTTATTAATGAGCTGTGACTCTCTTGGAATGATGCTACAGCTTTATCCAGTGAAGCTTTGGTGCCTCTCCAGGGACCCCCACATTAACCCCAAAGAGGTCTTCCCGATCTCCTTCCACCGGTCCAGGACAGACAAACGTGAAGAACATCTTAAAATCATGCAGATGCATTAAAAAACTGCCAGGACGTTTTAATTCCACTCCGTTTACCAGATTGTTTTTTTATTCCGCTCTGAAATATTAAAAGGTAAATGTCCATGCATTATTTACCGTCCATCCTGTCGACACCTGTATCTGCGGAAGGAGCGGGTCGTGCATCTCGTAGGGGGTGTGCAGGTCTACAGAACATGCCGCTCTGCTCTCTCCATTAGGGGGAGCACTGAGGTCTGACCTATTATTCCATGATAAAGGCCGGTGGAACTGGAAATGCCACAGTGTACTGTGCATGTTCACGCTTATGCCTCTGCGTTTACAGTCTTCCCGATTCCTGGAAAATGCTGCAGGAGATGGTGACTGCTCTCCAGCCTTGCCCAGATGGGAGAGTCAGGGGGGTGGCTGGTTTTTGGGCTTTTCTGGGCCCTGGGGGAGCTGCTGGAAAAAGGGGCACTGCACTGTAGTACACGCTCATTTGAGTGGCAAGCGACTCGCTGCTCGCCTCTGTTTACCGAGATTAAATGTCACAGGCTGCTCGACGCCGGCGCTCCGCGGGAAACGTCGTTTTGCTGGACGGCTTCTCGCTGAAGCTCGTTCGGTGGCATCTTGGACCTCCTCGCCTTTGTAACAGGTATGCTAATGTTTAGCGTGAGAGGCTTGAGGTATCTGCCATCTCCTTTAAGGTCAGGTGCTGTTTTTCTTCCCGTAAACAGCGGGGAGACGCCAGCCCACCGAGATCGACGAGCGCGATGGCTGCCTTGTCCCTCCACCCCCACGCCCTGTGCTTGGCAGATGCCGTGAGTCGGAAGGTTCCACAAAGCCACTCGGTGAGATAAAGACCCCTGGCTTTTATCTACAAGCGCCCTATCTGATTCCCAGCCGAAATGGGCGGCCCCATTCAGTGTCGGTTTCTTACTTTTCTAAATTATTATTTTATTTTTCTGCACTAGGCACGCATATCTAATGGCGGGGGGGGGTCACCACCGTTAACATTTCAAGCCAAGTCCAGCCTTTGGAAAAGGTTAATTCCACCGCCAGGATGATGTGTGTTCTAGGGAAGAGGGTACCTTCCTTACGGAAATGGTCCTGATACTTTCATTTGTGCTCTTCGGGGTGCAAGCCATGACCCTTTCACAGCACCAGGCCTGGTTTTATTGGTTTTTGTGGTGGTGGGTCTTACGGCCATCAACATGAGATCCGGTGACTCCATTTCTGACTTAGGACTGTCATGTTCCACTTGCCCTCGCTCTGAGCAGGGCCTACCAGAGCCAGAGACTCACACAGCACTGATACACACACAGTGCTTTTAATTGCCTCCTGTGTCACAATGGGCGATTTCCATTTACAAAATTGGCTTTTTTTTCATATAACAGTGGAAAAAAATGTATGAATTGTTGCGCAAGTGGTGTTTCACTCCATTTAGGAAACAATGGACTAAAAGGTGCTAAACTGTGACAGTCTGTGAACCGCATGTGATTGGTCACTTACCCCCCAATCCGATCATGTGACCACCAGCCCACATACAATAAAAAAATATATATATATTTATTTAGTAATTCTTTTTCAATGTATAAAATGCAATTTTTCTTTAAGTCTCTGGTACCGTATGTATTTCTCAGGTGATGTCAGTTACAGACTAATTGTCTTTGGTTGACAATTGACTGTTAAGTACTGCCCACTCTCTGGGTCATCATTCTGTCTGCCCACTGCCACTCCCTGCCAAGCCTTCAGTACCCCCTCTCAGGAGTGGCAGACAATCATTCACAATCTTGCCGATAGCCAGTCTTCCATTGTCCTGCCTTCTCTCTGGGCTTGGGATGTTGTGATGTTATGAGATTCCCCCCCCCCTCCATCATGATGGGCTGTGATCTCTTTGCCTTTAGGTATTTCTGAACCCTTCTGCCTCTGACTCATCTACACGGAACACAAATGTCAAGCAGCACCTGGAATGAGTCACACGCCCTGAAAAGGGCTTAGTGGCATGTTCCCAGACACAGAACACGGATCGCCGAGTTAACAGTCAATTGTCAACCAATGAGAATGAGTCTGTAACTGACATCACTTGAGAAATACATACAAATTGAAACAAAAATACTATATAAATGTGTATATTTTTTTATTGTATGTGTGCTGGTGATCACATGATTGGATTAGGGGCGGGGCTCTGCAGGTAAGTGACCGATCACTTGCAGTTCACTGACTGTCATATGCATCACAGTTTAACACCTTATATATTTGCATTTACCTGATGCCCCTTGCGTAGAGGGAAAAGGTTATAATTTATGTGAGCTGCGTAGGGATTTGAACCCATGATTTTTGCATTGTTAACACAATGGTGTGCTTGTTGGGCTACAGCTATGAGCAATAGGACAGTAAAGGAAGGGAGACCTTTCAGCATCAGGACAATGGGAATCAGATGAGATGTCAGATGGCGCGAGGGCATCAGCAGAGACCAGGGTCAGGGTCGCGGCCTGTGCATTTAAGAGAGAGAAACTGGGACCTCACGCAGTCACTTGCGATACATCTTGACATGAGACAACCAGCCCCCACCTCACAACCAGGGAACGAGACGTTTACGGTGCAGTTCTTCTTTGGAGAGCTTATTCATATTTCATCAGGCAGAGATACAGCAGTATTGCTGGTTACAGTGCAGAAGCATGTTTATCTTTTCACTGCGGATCCATAAAACAAATGTCAGCACTGGCCAGCACTGGCATGAGACTGAGGGCACCCTGGCTGTCACTGTCTAATCGCTGTCAGCTGAACAGATCACGGAAGCAGGCTTGGGGGTGTGTTTGAGGACTGTCGGTTTCCTGGGAAACAGTGGAACATGAGCAGTGATTGATGCATTACCTGGTAGTGTGGGACCACAAAGGGGTGCCCCCACTGGGTCTGCAGTGAAGTGAGGAGGCAGGAAAGACGTGCGGGATGGCACCCCCCCCCACTGGGTCTGCAGTGAAGAGGGGAGGCAGAAAAGACGTGCGGGATGGCACTCCCGCCACTGGGTCTGCAGTGAAGAGGGGAGGCAAGAAAGACATGGGGGATGGCGCCCCCCCACTGGGTCTGCAGTGAAGTGAGGAGGCAAGAAAGGAATGTGGGATGGCGCACCCCACTGGGTCTGCAGTGAACAAAGGAGGCAGGAAAGATGTGTGGGATGGTGCCCCCCACTGGGTCTGCAGTGAAGAGGGAAGGCAGGAAAGATGTGTGGGATGGCGCCCCCCCCACTGGGTCTGCAGTGAAGAGAGGAAGCAGAGTCATTATCGCACTTTTCAAACCATTTAGGCTGGATTTGTGAAATTAGCCCTTTTGGCCACAGAGTTCCAGGCCAGCCTTCAATAGGAACAAATGAATGCCTTTGATATGTGATTGGTGTTACTTCATTTTTTTACATAGAAACAGGAAGAACCAAAGGTCTCCCACTGACTCCTGAATTCAGCCTCATGGTACTCTTCTACTTGAACTGCCTTGAAGAAGGATTTCCAACATTTCCACAGTTAAAGCGGAGTTCCTCGCTTAAGGTTTGAACAGCAGTGTACTGTTGGGACCCAGTGTCCCCTTAACCACAGCGCCATCTGTTGTTTTTTAATTTGGCTGCTGCTTTTCACTGACTGCAGTGGGAAGGTCCTAAATAAAAATACACATTCCAGCTTAATACCCATGGCTGAGGTGAAATTCAGAAGTGTTTTATTATGTATTCAATTTGCCTTCATTCCTGCCCTACAGTTATATGAGAAAACCATTAGGGTTTGGGGATCCCCAGAAAACCCAGGAGACCCATTTCAATGTGATTGAGTGTCATGTCATGTGACTCCATCCACACTTTGTGATTGGCTGTTCAGATCGCTACGCCCACACAGTTAGGCCCAGACATTTATAAGACCAGATCTCAGGCTGGCTTCCAGCCAACTGTTAACAAAGCCAACTTTCATCGGAACTGAAGTGTTAACAAAACCTGCTAACTGGACTGCTCCATACTTCCCAGTTCATTAAGCGTTGCTTGGAGCGCTTCAGATCTGGCATGAAGAATGAGCTCATGTACAAACTTTTGAACCCATAAAGGTCACATCCCTGGAAACGTGGGCACGGGTTCCCTAATGCCAGGCTTCAATCATGCCGGTCAGGGATTGTGAAGCTGCATTACCCAATCAGGCCTCTAAATCAGTTTGGGCCTCTGTATAAATGGGAGAATGGCACAAAAGGGGCTCTGTGCCACGTCGGCCCAGGGCTGTGTGAATCGCTGCGCTTGTGTGGCTCAGAGTGGCTCACCGTGCCCTTTGATGAATCCATTAGACCGCCCGCATTGGTCTGCATCCCTCTGTAGCGCCTCTGTCCTTACTGTGGCTGCTTACAGGGCTTCCAGAAGACCACGCACCTTTTCCATGGTGACGAGGTTTATTTACTAACCTATAATTTTATTTCCAGCACTTGTGATTCTTAGCCGACACTTGAGTGTGCTTTTCTTTTTCCCTCAAAGAACATTCCAGATCTGAAGTGAACGTCTAGCACATTGGCGAATGTACAGCGCGTCGCTAATGCTTATATTTGTGTTTGTTATATTTTATTCATGTCAGCAGACCGGCATCCAACCTGGTATGGCAGGAACCTTGCTGGATTATCAACCCAATGACCCACAGAGATGGTCAGACCAGGCCCTGCTTTAGAAGAAGAGGGCAATAAGTTTGCCTGGCCATTAGAGGGCGACCTCATCCACTTGTAGTTGATACCTCTGCTGGAAAAGAGGATGGGGAAGACCAGCTCCTACCAAAATATGGACTCACCCATGGATTAATATCTAAGCAGCAGAGTTCAGAGCTGTTTACCACTCAGTGGCTTCTCTTTGCAGTTGACGCATCACTTCCTGTTTTTTGTATATTTCGTCTTACGGGCCCCATGTTTTCTGTTTGGCTCCAGCCTGCATGTCCAATCTTCATCTGGCCCATTTCACACCTACCCCCACCAGACTGACCCCTCCACCCCCCCGCTGCTGTTCTGCACACCGAGTCCCAGCGCCTGCCTGTTTCCCCGAGGCTCATCCCAGGGGAACGGGCAGTCATTGTAGGCTGGATGGCAGAAACCTTGCGATCGAGAGACCGTCAGACTGCGCAGGGAATCATGGGAAAGTAGGTCGGCATCCAACTATGACATTTAACCTGGCACAAGTAACATCTTCCCGACACTGTCATCATATATGCTACCCGGAAAGACAATATAACATTTATGCAAATCCAAATATTAACTCAAAGTATCTAGATTGAATATGCACTAAAGGTACAACTGCAGATCCCTGTGGGTCTATTGTCACCCTGCTACCTGTTTCTGTAAAGCAATATAGCTTAAATTCAAAATCAGTACCAGAGCTGCTGCCTTGATGTAAACGGGGTGTTTCTGTGATACAAATGTGCTGGTGCAGGAATCACAGTACTTTGATGGCCCCCGTGGTGTAGCAGAGGGGCGGGGGCTCCCCGACTGCCATGCTCCCATCCCCATTAAACTCTGGCAGAGAGCCTATTCAGTGCCATTCTCAACTGATGACTTGAGAATCCATAAAAGGAGCCTCTTTTTAAACACCATTCATGTCCCACGGAAAAATAGACAGATCTGGACATGATGAGTGTGTTTGTTTGGGGGGGGGACTGGGGAGGTCTTTAAACAAGTGGACCATGAAACAAGCCTGGGAGCCTCACATCTATGACAAAAAGGGGGGGGCGTGAGGGGGGTCAACGGCAGGGGCGGAGGTGTGGATGGGGGTATCAAGATCCATAGGGGCAATTAGAGAGGGAGTTACAACAGCATCATCAGGGGCGATAGCAGTAATGAGCATAGCAACAGCATCAGGGCAGTAGCAACAGTGGCTATAGCAACAGCATCAGGGCAGTAGCAACAGTGGCTATAGCAACAGCATCAGGGCAGTAGCAACAGTGGCTATAGCAA
>JAOYFF010000081.1:21963056-21995383 GCA_025773925.1 Cryptomyrus ogoouensis
AATCGGGGGATCTCTACCAGGAGAGCAGAAACGCGGGAGCTCAGTGTGCCTCAATCGGGGGATCTCTACCAGGAGAGAAGAAACGCGGGAGCTCAGTGTGCCTCAATCGGGGTTCACTCTGCAGCAAGTGAGAAGACTGATTTCCGGCTGAAAATGAACGACAAGCAGTGGAAAAACCTCTACAGCCTTGGAGGGGAGGGCAGATATCTATCTATCTCTCTCAGGATCATGTACAAGGGCAGCCCTGAGGAACAGCTTAGTATCATGGCGATTCAAGAGCGCAGGGCTGCCGGCACCAGCTGCAGGTTACAATAATGGATCTTCTTTATACAGAGGATGGTCAGCCATCAAAATCCAGGCCTGGAGATGATGGCCGATCAGGGCAGCGTCGCCGATTTTACTCACGTTCCCATGTCCCTTGAATGTCTTTGACTCTCTTACCACTGCAGCCTGGTACTAGTTCATCAGGTTGCTGTCAGATAACCCAGCCGGTGAGCTGGTAACGCTACATGACCGGACTAACTGAGGGTGCTGCTTTGCCACGGCCCCAGAAGGCCACCCAGTCACTATCTCTGGGATTTTCTATCCTATAAAAGCAATGATCCTTGTTTCTTTCAAACTTCTTAAACTGACTATTAATTTGGAAATATTCTAGGAAAGTTTCCTCATAAGTAATTACAGCTAAACACCAAATGAATTATTCATGGCGCAGATTCAATATAAATGTAATTATTTCACTGAAGACACCTAAGGCTTATTTTTTTATTAAAAAAAAAATGGGGAAAGAGGTTCCCTTGAGAAATGAAAGTGTGTGGTGACGAGACCGTGGCAACGAGGGCTTGTTTTTAACACATTAGCTGACTGGCATCGCGTTCTGTGACACACTACCTGCTTGCACCCATTGCGACTAAGCTGGGCACAGATGCTTATGCCGCCGTTGTCATGGCGAGGACCAGGTGGACGCTTCGAGCGCGATGCTGGGAGTCCTCCATTACGGTGCGACTCGTGGGCGGGGGTGACTCAATCTCTGGAAAGTGGACCAGCATTTCGGCTCAATCCGGCTCCTCCGCACTCTTTTGAGATGAGTGACTCCGTTCTGTCTTACTCAGGTACGAGAGAGCACTGCGCTTACCTCGTGGTCCTGAAAAAGGAGTCTGGAATATTCGGGAGTAACAGGTAGAAAAAAAGTGAAGTATGCTGTTTGAACCTTTGTGTCCAAGTGTGGACCTTAGAGGTCAAAACCTGTCCAGGCTGGACCTGGATCCACTTTGAAATACCGGCACCTCTTTTAATTAAAATAGCATCGCTATTCCCATGCTCCTAGTGGTTTCAGAACCGGGACCTGGCTTTTGGGGGAAATTCACCATTTTCTTCCTCTTGAATGTGTCCAGGTAAGAATTTGACATAACAAACAGAGGTGCTCCTGCTCTGTCTCCAGAGGACCCAAAGACTGTCCCCAGATATGCCTGGGGGACGATTTTCTCCCCCCAAGCACCTTCACCCTGGCGCCACAGTAACCGTGGGAGAGCAGCAGCCTGTCAGGAAACCACTGGCCCCCATCCCATTCCTTAATTAACTCACGAAATAGGATTATGTTCCTATGACTAATGCCGGGCTAATTAAGATTGATAGTGATTAAAGAAATCTGTTAGCAAAAAAAATATAAGTGAAAAAGCTAACTCTTAATTACCGAGGTGAGCCAGAACATTGGCCCCGCTTTTCCTGGGCAAGGTGCACTAATCCATCGCAGCCAATTGGAATCAGCGTTGTTTAAGTGGTACACGGCATTCCAACTGGGCTGGGTGAGCGATGTGGGATGGGGCCGCGATGTGTTTGCTCAATGCGGCATTTAAGAACTGGCAGAGATGGGCTTAATTAAGCAGGCTGGGAAAACCAGCGCGGAGTCCTGGGGAGTGGAGTGGGGTGGGGTTGGGGGAGGGGGGGGTGACTTAACAGTGGTCGTTAATGAATACACAAGATAACCCCTCCCCCCCTTTTGACACTGCATTGTGCCAGCAGCAGCAGCTTAGTATTAGTAGGTCATCTTATCAAACTCACATACACACACACACACAGACACTGTACAGTCACAGCGAAGATTGGCTTATCCAACGAGCTATAGCCCATACAGGCCACAGTTCATACATATTGACTTTTTATAATTTTTTTAAAGTCTCTTAAAAAGGGAGCCAGATCCCAGCTAATCAATGGGTTCTGTGTGCTGTGGATGTTCCACACTGCTTCCCGAGAAAAAGTCCTGAAATTTTTTGGGCCAATTTCAATGCCTGTTCAAGGTAAAACAAGGAGAATAATTACAAAAACGACAAAGGTCAGGGAGAAGCCGGGATGTTCCGCGGTGGGGCTTGACACTCAGAGACACATTGTACAAGGTGTGGAAGAATCAATTAGAGTGCTTTGTTCGGCCTTGCTGGGTGCCTCGTGAGACCAGAGGTGAAGTCAACATCTCAAAGACAATAGAGATGAAGTAGGCTTGCTGTCCCTGTTTCCTGCTGCTACACAATGTCACGGTTCTGCATCCCAGCTCAGGGAAGATTGGTTATCTGCTTTCACCTGTGCCTGTCATTTCTCCTTGCAGAAGTTCTCCGGAGAAACGAAATGTAATGTATTGCACCAAATATTTAATGGAAAGGAGGCCACATGCATCCTGTGTGTAATTGTCTTGTGGAATCCGATAAAAGCATTGTGTTACTCAATGAGGCTGCTTTTACAGTACATAGCATAAAGTGATCCCACTCGAGTTTGAAGAGTTTAACTGAACTTTCGTAAGCTGCAGCTAAAGTTAGATGTTCTGTAGCTAAGGCTTTCATGACAGAAAGATTATGGTGTAGTAGGTTGGTAGGGAGCATCCTATTGGAGGGGGATGGTGGGTGTGGCTCTAAGTAGCATCTTATTGGAAGGGCATTGTGGGTGGGGGGGAATAGGGAGCATACTATTGGAGAAGGATTGGGGATGGGGCACTAGGAAGCATCCTATTAGAGTAAGAGTGGTGGGTGGGGCAAAAAGAGGGCTCCCTATTGGTTAGGGTTGGTGGGTCGGGGGAATAGGGAGCATCTTATTAGAGGAGAATCATATCATGATGCGTCGGAGCTGGCAGAGCCTCTGGAACTAAACAGCCTCCATAGGGATCGATACAAGAGGTCTTTAAATTACTTTAAAATGATTTCTCATGACCCATAAATCACAGATTTTGTGTGAAATCGATGAGGTTTGCTTTACAGGAAATGCGGGCCTCCCAAGTGGGTAAATAATCCCGCTGGGTATGTCTGCCTGCACAACCCCCCCTTCCTGGCACAGCCACTGTCCCTCCCAATAAGACAGATCTACTGGGGGTGCGTAATGTCACGGTGCTATTACAGGAAGGAGAGAGGCTGGTGCAGGGCTATAGTTTCCCAGTAAGACTGGCCTGTTATTTTGGCCTGGACTTTTCTAATGAAATTCCCGGAAATGGTGTGTTGTTTTTGGGTGTCATATTCTATGCCGCTTCCTGCACATTGCCCTCCGCGGACACGCTTGCGTATCTCTCACGAGAACGGCGATATTACTGAAAGCCGCGGCTGCCTCTGAACGCCTGTGTGAACAGGCGGGGGCAAAAGAAAAAGACAAAAAAAATAGAGAACAAAAGGAGTAGAATTCGGAAAACTTTCTGACTGCCAAGTTCAGTCACACGCAGACCTTAAGTGTGCAGCGTCAAGCCGCTTCTCGCTCAGTTCTTTAATTGAAGTTTCGGTGAAATGAATAAATAAGTCTGTGTCTAACTGGAGATGCCAGCGGCTCGTCCCGGAATTCCAGCCGCGGGAGGCGTGTAAAAATAACTCCGCCTATAGACAGCCTCTGATCTTCTCGGAGCACCAGGCGCTTTCAACGGATATCGTAGGTGAGTGCTCAGTAATTAGGTGCCGGGACGATTTGAGTCAGGTGTCGCCAGAGAGAGGCGCTGTGTGCTGGGAGGCGGGTGGCTGTGGGGGGTGGCAGTGGTGAATATCCACTGCTGCGTACCGACTAAATTAATTGATACCGAAGGGATCAGGCACAAAGCGATCACGAGTTTAAAGGCCTTCAATCCGCGCCTTTGAGTTGCAGATGACTCAACTTCTGCTGCATGACTACGTGAAGAAGGCTTTCGCTGCTCTGTCTGAGCCCAGAAGTCCTCCATGTTTTATCGAGTCTTAGGTTTCCTTTGGTGTGGCTACATGATGGACCCTTTGTTAGGGTGGTGTTTGTGTTTTGTATCTAAGGGATGCTTCTCACAGATGTGCATATCGATCAGGAATATTTAGACAATTCAATTCCTGGATAACGCAAAACCAACAGCTTAGATTTGGATACAGAGGGTAGGGACGTGCCCCTACCAATATTGTGTGAGTACCATGTGTGTTTATGGGGGTGGGGGGTTTGGTCCCGATCAGTGTTTGACCCAAACCTCCGCCCTTGTGAAACCCGGCCTTTCACCCAACACCAGCTACCTACACCTGCAAGAAAATGTGTGTTAAAGATATATGGGGCCTATTCATCCTGTTTTCTACACCTTGAGATATCGGTCTTTGGGGATTTGAACCTGCAACCATGCAGTTTCATCTGAAGTCCAGTGCTCTACCCAAAGAGGTGATATGCGTGTAGCAGGTGATGACCTGGAATATAGTTACGCACGTGCGATTAATTACTGAGGTATTTCCCCCTAAGTGGCCAGTCATGAGCAGTTGGGATTCTCTTTCTATGCCTGTAAGTTGTGGAGAGCGTAACCTCAGCATATTAATGCCGCTTCCCGTGTTCATCTGGAGTTCCCCGTCCCTTTGCTGTTTGCATGTTGTGATTCTCAATGAGGCCAGAGGATTAGGGCAATCAAAGAACTCTCTGTACCATCAATACGGCACCAGTGCACTGAAACGGCAGGTACACAGAGCATTTGTGCGGCTGCTTTATTCCCTCTGGAAAGCTTATTTTCCCAGCATAACATTTTCTAGCAAATATCAAAGCTTGTTCTGCATTTCAGGTCTGAAATATGCTTTTTTCCCGCATTGATATGTACAAGTTGTTTGATTCCCCTACTTGGGAAAAAAAAAGGAAAAATATTAGATCTTTAATCTTTTAAAAGTTTTTTGGGAGATATATCCTATGACCTCCCTATGACCCTGCCCTGGTAAAGCCGCAGCCCTGATCGGCAGCTATGACGGTCATTCGCCTTTGGGGGTGTCGCTCGTCGCTTGCAGTCTAATCGCTGCTTGTTTACTCTTCCTTTAGTTAATTATACATCGACAAAGCCCGAAAGTGATGTTTATTGCTGAATAAAAAACAAAAACACAGGTTGTGTTAGTCGGTGTGAGCATTTTCCCAGTAAGACGACTCTGTCCCTGTAATGCTGAGTCATTTCTGTGGAGTGTAATAAACCACTAATGAGTATCACAGGGGCTCTGTAAAGGGGCAGCATGCAAACAGCGTGCACAGCTTAAGCTAAGAGGGGGTGTAGAGCACCCGGGCCGACAGGGCTAGGCCGTTCCTGCTCCGGACCTGCTGGCGTCAAGTCAGGCCGCAATTTCACGTAGGGGGCGCTCTCTTCCAAAGGGATCACAGACGCAGGTAGCATTGACCTGTATTTCCGGTTTGTCCGGTATGGGAATCTCACTCGTAATTCCATGGCACGGATACCTCATGCCTACCTGCCATCCAGCTCCCGCCCTGGGGGTGATTACCGCACCCATTGTGGCGTTCAGGAATGCTGAATCAGCTCAGGAGGGATCTGGGGATGTTGGCTGGATGCCGCTTATTTATCTTCTCCACACCGGAAGGAGGAGTTTAGCACTCTTCGATTTATCTTTGTATACCATCCTTCCCAACCAGGATGCCCCAGAAGGACTTTTAACTTACCTTCTGTTCCTCAGATGATTATTCATCTAAAGTAAGAATTTTGCCCATCTTTTTAAGCTACATGTTGTTCTAAACAAGCCGGGGGAGGTGACTGTGCTCCTGCTGCGTGTGAGCGGGTAGCTGTAGGTTATGAGCCTGTCCTTAAGTGCCCCCTTGCCCCCCCTCTGATTAATAATACAGCACCCAGCCTGAGCTCTGTGAACATGGGGAGGCCATTATAAATATTACAGGAATGTCAAAGCTCATTCTTTCCAGACCCCCTGTCAGTTAATTACTAAGCGCCCCCCTGAAACAGGCTCTGCCGCAGGAGGGCAATATCTGCACAGCTTTGATATAATTAAAAGGAGTTATAATTTTCATTAGTTGCTTTCTTTATGAAGCCCCTCCCACGTGTGAAATGCTCGCCACAGATCACAGGATGTCCCGGAAGCTCACGCCGCTCGTGCTTTTCCAGTGACCCTCCCCAGGCCCTAAAGGAGCCCCCAGAAGACCAGGACTCCTGCATGGGATGGGGGTGTCATACCATGTGACCGTGTGTCTGAGTCAAACAGCAGGCAGACTTTGTTAAAGTGACGGATAAGAATTTAAGACCATAAAAAAGAATGAACGTGTGTTTACACGCAGGTAGAGTGGTGGCTCTGAGGCTAGGGATCTGTGCTGGTAGTTGGAAGGTTGCTGGTTTGAATCCCATGAATACCAGGAGTGATTCCATCCAATTGGGCCCTTGAGCTCAGCCCTTATTCTACAACTACTTCAACCTGGGTATTAACCTATATCCAGCCCTGCCAAGAGGTCCTCCACCTTAGAAGGAAAATTTGGGGATTGGTGGCAGGATTTGCACTCTGGGTACTGGGAAAAAAAACTTTTGAATTCCATTCAAGCTGGTGTGGATTCACTGGATTCACATGCCTGAGGTGGTTTGTTATGTGACAGGTGCAGCAATGCACTGTATCAACAGATGGGTGCCCTGAGTTATCTGCTCCTTTTTTCCCATATTTAAAGTTGAAATCCTAAAATGAGGCTTTGGAACACGGGAGCTAGAATTGGGGAACATGCAGTACTGGAACAAGGTTTTGAAACTCTGCAGTCAAAATATGGGAACACACAGACCTAGAACAAGGCCTCCGAATGCTGAAATCAGAATGTGGGAACACACAGTCATGGAATGAGGCTTCAAAATTCTGGAATCAGATTATGGGAACATACAGCCCTGGAATGAGCTTAGATTTCTGTAATTGGCATGTGGGAACACGCAGTCATGGAATGAGGCTTCAAAATTCTGCAGTCAGAATGTGGGAACACACCAATGGAAGTGGCTACAATGTCACACACATGAAGGATGGGGAGAATATATGTGGGGGGGCCCAGACATGCCGTTCCTCTCCAGTGTGGTGTCGCCCACACATGCTTTTGTTCTCTACTTTATGTTCTGCTCCTTATTGGAGAAGAACGACCCCAGAGCACTCACTTGTGCCTTTCTGGTTCAGCTGCTGAGACTCGGCCATGAAAACGCATGACCTCTCGGACTCGGGGAGGCCACATCAAGCGATAAACACGTCAAGCAGTCGATGGAAGCTGATGTAGTCCGCACGCTGCCCGAGCGTGATAGCCGGATTAAACGGGAAAGTAGCGGGTGGGAATGTGCGGCTTAGGGGGGATGGGGAGTCACTGCACGGGGACTTTGATGTTTGCTGCTCGAAGACACGTTTCTGTGTTCAGCTTGGTGCCTGTCCAAGAATGTCTTCCTTCATCATTATCATCATCATCATCATCATCATCATTATTATTGCTAAGTCCTATAATAAGGTTTATTCACCTCTACACATATATGACTCTTGTAAATTTAATGTTGCACTATTTTTTGATGCCATTTAATGTTATTACTTGGATTCTACGATTTTTTCTGTTTTATTGCTATTACTATGTGTGATACTAGGAGAGTCTACTGCCTGCACCTGTGTCAACATATAGGAACACACAGCCCACATTCCAATTTTGGCTTTCTGAAGCCTCGTTCCAGGGCTTTGTGTTCCCATATTCCAGCTCCGGAGTTCCATAATCTTGTGCATGTGCGCACAACAATGGCAATAAAGTTGACAAGGTGCCGCTCCTTCGCGTCATTTTGCTCTCACACATCTCTTGTACGCCGTGTGTTTTAACTGCAAATACATTCATCTGGCCCCAGCTCCCAGCTCCCCCCTTGCTCTCAGAGGACTGCTGTCAGTTCTGA
This sequence comes from Cryptomyrus ogoouensis, assembly GCA_025773925.1. Lineage (NCBI taxonomy): Eukaryota > Metazoa > Chordata > Actinopteri > Osteoglossiformes > Mormyridae > Cryptomyrus > Cryptomyrus ogoouensis. The sequence goes on from JAOYFF010000081.1 coordinate 21,971,170, forward strand.
CGTGCTTCTCACGGGCTGGGTGCGAGGCATAAACTGCTCTCAGCAGAAATCTGTCACCGCTCACTGCAATTTACACGCCGTTACCAGTATTCAAAAGGTCGCGATAGAGACAGACACCTCTGCCTGACTCTAGTGAAGCCTCATGGGACACCCCAGGGTGTGTACACAGAATACCCACAATGCCGTGGGCTATAGCACACCGTGTGCTTCAGTGAGCATGCAGTATGCATGTGCACGTGTGTGTGTGAGACGCCTGAATGTATAGCATGCTAGTGCAATTGTCGCGTTTTTTCTTCCGGTGGGGGGTGGGGATGAAGGTGGAAGTTGACAGGTTGGGAACCAGAATTTTCTATGGATCTGCAAGGTTTAACTCCTGAAGGAATACACAGTAAACCTCTTGCAGGGAATTATTTTAATTAGGATATAAATAAACAAAATCTGACATTTCACATGTGTATTAATAACAGGAAATGACTGATGGTGATTATAGTGCATTGCATTTGAATAAAACTGGTAAAACTGTCTGTGTGAATATTTTCCCTCTTGCTTCTGCTTCTTGGCTCATTTCCCAGGATTTAAACAATTACCTCTCTAGGGAACAGATCCCCAAAAACGAGCCTGACATCCCTGTTGTATTTCTGCTGTGTTTTGGTCTCTAAAATATATTCTGGCGTGCATCCTGGGTGTGGTTCCTGTCCGTCTGAAGATGAAGGGTAGAGATGTCCAGCTGAAACCGGAGCAGAAGGACAGAAATTGGGCCTGCACACTCTGAGTGGCCATGGATGTTAGCTTCTACCGGGGGGAGTTATGGGCATCCACAGTTGACCATTGTTTTGGTTCCTCTCCTCTGTTGTTTTCTGCCTTCCTCTTCCCTTCCTGTCTTCCTTCCATCATCACTTCCTTTCTTCCTTACAATACCTTACAATAATTGACACCACTCACCTTTGTGAGGCACGTTTTTCTCTTGTATTTTGTAACGCTGTAATTTTGCCCTGAATTTGCTCTGTTACTGTCCCCCCTCCTTGCACCTGTACCCTACTCTGCAACTGTCGCAAAGAAATTCCTCAGAACACATATGGCAATGAAAATTGAAGCATGTTCACCTCACTCCGGTCAAGAAGATCCTGGCATGGCTTCTCAATGGTGTGGGAGATGTTTTGCACCACGGACAGATATTCTAAATGTGAACAATTCAATTAGCACATTAGCTCTTATTCGGTTGTTGCTTTGTTTGAAACATTTGTGCATAGCCCCTGCTGCAGTATTGCTTACTCTTGGACCTGAGTATTCCCTGGAAGCTCAGCCTAGCCACACTTACGCATAGTCAATGCCTTTTTTTTTCTTTTTCTTTTACATACAGTATACCATATTTTCCACTTTCAGTTATTTGTAGCCTATATAATTTATTCTTAAATTAAAATAAATTTAAAATGAACAATGACTGGTAGGCTACACAAAGAGTGGAATGAAAACTTATATCTTACCTAATGTAGAAGAATCCGCCTCTTTTTCCGATTTGCGAAGATGTCCACCGTTTTAGTTGTGGGTTTATTGAGAAAACGACGAATATCCATTTTATTTATTTAGCAAATCTCTGCAGATTAAAGCGGGAACAGAACGAGAAGTCCACTCAAGCGATACTTAGAGATTCGCGAGTCGCGAGAGTAGAGCTTTGTTATTAAAATTAATTTAGCCATAATTTACTCATTTAAATTATATGATAATGCAAATAAAATGAGACAATGTGGAAAAATATATTTTTTTATTCATGTTTGACAAAATTGATTGGCTCTGGTCTGGGCCCCCCCTAAACTCCGCCTATGCTCAACAGGCACATATGAGGAATGTTCTGTTTGCCTCACTTGTATATCGCTTTGGACAAAAGTGTCCGCTCCATAAAGATATATGTACATATATTAAATATGCTGGGTCTCTGCCAGTGGTACACATCCATGCAGATGTGGAAAAGACCCCAGCAGGTGGCCAAAGACAAGCCTGTGTGAAATATGACTGGATCTGGTTGTGTTGTCATATGTGTGGCTCTGCTGCCTCCTGTGATGAACGATGCCATTTCTGAGCTGACAGCACTAGAAAATGAAACAGACCTGTCACTATCTGACCCCCCCCCCCCCTTTAAAATTTTAAGAGGTTTCAACTTGAGATTTACAGTCTTGACAATCCTTCTACAATAAAGTTGTGTTTTGCCTCATGCTAACATCGGAACAAATATCTAGATATCTTTAGAATAGATTATTTTCCTATAAATTGTTCAATTTTCTGACTTTATTGAGTTTATTTTAATATTAATATTGTTTAGAATCTACTGTTTAAGATTCACATATAGGTTTACTTGTGGGGCCAAACAGGAAGTAGGAAGTAGGAAGTATTAGTGGGTTGGACCCATGTGGGATGCTGAGAAAGGATCTGCCCCCATCCATTGCGGATGATTTGGAAGACGCTCCCTTTATCCAGCCCTACCCACCTCATACGACACAAAGGCACCAAGGGCCCCCGGGGGACATGCATGTGCCCGCAGTCACAGCTCGTAGCCCATGTATGATCCTCGTTTGTCTTTTAAAGATCTATCCTGTCCAGCTGAAATCCTACCAAAGGCCATGTGTGACAGGCCATGTGCCTCATGCGGATAAAGTCTGTGACTCTAACTTAAAGGTCTGTCTTTTCCTGGGTAGGGGGGCACAATTTTCCTCATAAAGAGAAATTCTCTGTGTCGGTGGCCCCTGTACGGTTTGTTTGGGACTTCTTATGTGTCACTGGGAGAGAATAACCAGCCTCAAAACACAGAATGTGTATGATCAATGAATTCTAAGCCTGAGATCCCAAAGAAAGAGAATTTTATAACACAAAGCACGGGATAGGATCTTTTTTTCTGTTTTTTAATAAAAGGATTCAAATTGATTATGTAATTCAGAGAATAGTGATGAAATATGAATGACTCTCGGCAAGGGAACGTCAGGCTTTTGGGGGGACAGACCCAGCGGACCCAGCAGAGCGAACCTTTGTTCTGTCCGTAAATCAGCGAGGATTAATGAGGCTTCTGGAGTCACGGGCCAGCTCAAACCCGCAGCATGGCGCCAAGATCCCCAGCAGCCCAGGAAGTGTCGTCACACGGCGAGAAAAGGATACGGCCGTGTGAAGAAAATTAACACAAGTAATGAAAGGGAGGCTGAGCGTCTGGTTCCATCAGGTATCCCAGGCTACGTTGCTACAGGGGAAAAAGTCAGTGATTATTTTTTTTGGGGGGGAGGGGGTGCAGCTATGGGGTCCCTTTGTTTTTAATTAGAGCTCATGGCTTCCCAGGCTAAAGAGGAGGCAAGAGTACTGGCCGGGAGTAGCGTAGCGTGGTAGCAGAGTAGCAGGGAGCAACGTAATAGCATAGCATCATAGCAAAGCAGCAGCATAGCAGGGTAGTATCATAGCAAAGTAGCAGTGTAGCAGAATAACAGGTTAGTAACGTAGATGGGTAGCAGTGTAGCAATGTAGCATGCTAGCAGTATAACAGGGTAGCAGCATAGCAGGTTAGCAGCGTAGCAGCATAGCAGGATGGTAGCGTAGATGAGTATCAGTATAGCAATGTAGCAGGGTAGCAGTGTAGCAATGTAGCAGGCTAGCGGCATAAAAGGGTAGCAGTGTAGCAGCATAGCGGAGTAGCAGTATAGCAAGTTAGCAGCATAGCAGGATGGTAGCATAGATGGGTATCAGTGTAGCAATGTAGCAGGGTAACAGAGTAGCAGCATTGGGGACAGCATGTGGTTCAGTGGGCTAAGTCTCTGTGCCTGTGATCCAAAGATCACCTGTTTGTGCCATACCAGAACAGTCCCATCTCTATGGGCCCTTGAGCAAGACCCTTAACCCCCAGCTTCAGGGGTGCTGCACCCTATGCTGTGACCCCCCCAAACTATGGAAAGCAAAATGGGGTCAGCGAAGAGAAGCATTCCAATGTAGTTGTGCAAATGGCATGTTTGTTTTATTTTGTTACAGTAGCTGGATAGCAGCATAACCGGGTAGCAGAGTAGCAGTGCCTCAGAGTTGCAGGTCCCATGAGCCTCTTCCTCCAGCCTTGATTTCCTCCCACAGTCCAGTAAATGTCCACCCTGCACACCCCCAGATATGATCTGATATGTGTAAGGGACTGATTCAATTACCTCATAAGATTGTAAAGGAATCACACCTCATTTTTACTGAAGGCCAAAGAGCCAGTTCCTGTTGACACCTGTTTAGGGAACCATGATCATGGCAGGCAGTTTGTCATGTAAGTCCTCATCCTCTAACATGTCCAGACACTGGAGCAACATGGTTATCAACCCTCATGCATCTGGCATGACACTCACGCTTTCAGACTCTCACGCTCACGCAAGGAATCTTACGACAAATATATATTATTCCATTATAAACCTAAAATTAGCTACATCAAAAGTGCTGGGGTAGTGTGAAAACCCTACAGACTATTTACAAGGTAATACAACTATTACATACATGTAAATGTGTGTGCAGACTTGAAAGTCTCGAATTGAAAATCTCACGCCAGCCAGCTGACCAAAGTTGGCGACCCTGGAGTAGTACGAATCAAAAGCATGTTTCTAGCAGGAAGTGACGGTCAGCTGGCATCCAACCATGGAAAGTCAGATCTATGATATATAAGGTCTATGAAAGTCTTCTATGAATATGTTGCTCAACTCAAGCACAGCATGCAGTACATTAAGTACATTAAGTATCTTGTCTTAAAAGCCCAGGGCCATGTTGACGAATCTTGAAAACTGTTGTTTGATGTTCATTTTAATTCCTTGGGTTTCCAGGGAGAGTAATGAGTGAAATGTAACATTATCATTGATTTATTACTGTGTTTTGCAAATAATGTTAAAACTTTGACAGGACTCCAGTGTATATTTAAGCATTACGGTGAAGTAAAGTAAAAACATCGTCAGTTCAGCTGTATCTGTAAGGGCATTTTTATGAGGAATCAAGATTTGATCTAAAGCAAACTGGTATTCTGCCAGATCAGTTCTGAACTTGAACATCTTTAGAGTCATGCAAGACTCTCATGTTCGGATCTATTTTTTTTCTGTATTTGGTTCCCCATGCAATCTGTCAGGTCCACTGGTTCCCATCAGCTTCCCTTAGTGTTGACAGTTGAATTATTGGGTGTTTTGGGTCAAATCCTCTCTGAGTTAGTCATATTTAGACCAGCAACCAACATGCCAGGGAAAGCAACAGCCAAATTCACGTTCAGCGAAGGGCAGGCCGGCTTTGAAGTCGGCTGGTCGATTTGGTCTCTTTCATCGTGTCGGGAGACACATTAAAAATAGATTTGAGGCACAACTAATGTTGGAATCCAGGGTATTTTCTTCTCTGGCGGCGAACAAGCCGAGTGTGCAAATGTCACATGGTTATCTTGTTCGTCTGAATTATTTAGACAATCACCCTTAATCAGAGTCACGGATCAATCGGCCCGTTAATGCGGGTACGTTTTAATCACGCTGCAGGTGCCGATTCAGCCTTGTGAAAAGGCCGGAATGCATCAATCTCTGCGCCGCTGTTTGTTTTGTCTAAGAGCCACGTCGCATTAAAGCCGCGCTTTCCCGGACAGACGTTCCGTCTGATAAATCCGCTAATATTACATTTGCGGTGTAATCTCATTCGCTGTCAATATCTCATGGAAGAACAATAGCCTGCTCATCTCCTATCTATAGATGTCAGACATCAAAAGGACACTTTGCTGCATATGATTTAGTTCATTTGGTCTACACCCATCCACATGATTTTACTCATATCCTTTGGTGACTGTCGGGTTGCCCTCTGCACACGGCGGCTGCCATGTGGGCGGGGCCTCTGTGAACCTAGGCGTGCTCCTGTATTAGGGCTCTGCTTCCTTGAACCCATTAAAAAGCCATTTATGGAGGCCATGGGCACTTCATAGTACAGGTTAGCCTGGGATAAAGCCCGGGGGCCTCCACTAAAAAGGGGCCTCAACTAAACTTGTTTAAAGGTTAAGAAAGGCTTGTAAAAACAGCTGATAGCTATTTTTGCTTTTGATTGTAATCTTCTTGTCAGGTTGTCCTTACAAAGAACATGGCTTCAACCTTCTGGCTGACTTTCCAAGACTGGAAGTGAAAATGGGTGACTTTAATTCTGATGTATTGTGTGATGGTCACCCTGTACTCCATTTTCCCTATGAAAGATGGAATGAATTTGTCCTTCGTCATGCCTCGAGCTGACCGGCCGAGCCGGTGCCTCGTCCGGCTTTATTATTTTGCCGTTATCGATGGCATGCCGTCAATCATGAGGGGGACGTTGTCCTGCAGAGCCACCAAACCGCAACCCGCTAGCTCCGCAGCCATGGAGAAAGCGATTTCCGCAGGGGAACCCAAGAACAGGTTGAGCCAGACAAACCGTTTGCTTGTGACAGGTGGATTTGAAGTGCTTGGTTTTCTGCCTGTAACAGTAAGGATGCGCTTCTGGCTATGTCCCCAACACACTGCATTTTCATAGAAGGAATAATAATATTAACGCCATAACAAAGATTTGTCAGAGGACTACACAGAATAGCCAGGCATACTTAGCATAGTCCTGAAGCTGTCTGGCTGCTTCAGAAACTCATTAAAACCAGAGCATGCCTAATCTGAAGAGCACTGACACTGACAGTTGTCGCTCTCTAGAGGACAGGAGGTCTGATAAAATTTTTTTAAGTCCTGAAGTAACCCACTCTAAGATGATCCAGCATAAAGAGATACATTTGGCTTTGTCAAGGACTGGGCTGGGGGGGGGGGAGGGGGTGATCTCCAAGGCTGTCATTTTCATTTCCCCACTAGATGAATCTCTCAGCCTGAGAAACTCTTTTCATGTTCAATGTGAAGGTTTGACCTTCGAAGTCTTGATGATGGCTTGATGGTGGCCTTAACCACACACATGCAGTGATGTGGGCCTGAATCGGCGGGCAGCTTTGGTGTCTCGCCAACACCCACCTGACATAGTCTACATCTGTGTTTAAGCATCTCTCACCATGGTTGGGACCTGGAATTAAGTAACTGGGCCCTGATTTTACCTGTAAAATGTTTTTTTTTTCTTTCTTTTTAAACAGGTGCCAGTGCTGACTGAATTTGCCAGCTGGCAGTGTAGCTCTGAATACATTCACCTGCCCCCATATCTCAGTGACCACTTTCCCATGGTTCCAATAGCGAGGCTCCGTGTACATTTAGGATGTAGACAAGTATCCCGGCCCATCAGGAGTACCAGGAGGTTCCATGGTGACCTGGTCTGCTATACCGATCAGACTTTTGGATAAACAGTTGGTGAAAGAAGCTAAATGCTGTAATACAAAATGCACATGCAGGTTCGTCCCGCCCTGAACCTCCCAGTTCGTGGTTTGACCTGCCTGTCATGATCCCACAGCGATATGAGAGCCATGTTTCGATGTCACACTGTATAGATAAATAAAGCACTGTGTATAGTTTAGCTAAGTAGCTCGTTAGCACTGCACTGGTGAAATGAAATAAAAGAAGAGGAGGAAAAGAGAGAGGAAAAGAAAAGCTGAACAATGTTGTAAAATGACTGACTTGCTCACTTAGGGGCAGGTAATGTTAACAGCCAGGCAGCTGGTCATCTTTAGACCGGACAGTCCGGTTTTTCAGCTCGATGTCCTCGAGCAAAAGGTCTGGATAGATGCTGAATCTCTAAGGGACAACGTGCGGCTACTAACCAGATGAATAATTAATTCCACTCACTACAATAAATGAAAATGATTAACAATTTCACAGCTTCAGCTGGAAAAAAATAATCCAGTTGCCACAGTCAGACAGACCTCAGACCCTTTGGTCTCCTCTTCTTCCGCATGTCCTGTAAATAAATAATGTCTGTGTTTATGCCAAATTTTTTGGAAGAAGTACTTTAGTTTCTTCCCGCTACTGGGCTGATGACAATACGGTGAGACGTCTTTCCACTGCAGCTGGCCGGCACATCTGTCAGCATCCCACAGTGTCCATGAATACTTCACTGCAACCTGGTGCATCATGTCCCGGGGTGGGAGGTTTCACCATGGAGACAAATGAAAGGCAATCAGACGCAGCAGGGGAGTTAGCAAAAGGACAGTTCGATCTGCTTGTCAGCTCAGTTCTGTTCAGGGGGCAGCCAGCAGGGGGCAAACTAGTTAAGGAACTAAAGTAGCAAATTCATATTACGGGGGAGGAAATTGGGTCAACACCATAGGAGTGCAGTTTAGACAAAAAAGCAGTTATATTAAAGAGATTGTAATCAGATGATACTTTCTATGATTTCCCATGATTCCTTGTCAAACTGATCATTAGTCATTAACCCCCAGCTAGACAATGTAAAGCAATTCTGACACGAATTAACAGACCTACAGGTTCTTTTTAAAGAAAATACGAAGCACCTGGATTATCGCATGCCCATGAATTACCATAGTAATTCAGGTGTGTAGGCAGGCTGTCAGCAGGTCATGCCCCGCCCCTGAATTAATTGGACCAATCACTATCAGACAGAGAGGGGACCTGGCGGCCGGTCGCCGTGGACGATGTCATAATCGGGAGCCCGGTGTTGTTTCCAGGTGCGTCCAGCTACATCACACTCTTTTCTCCCCCAGGCTGGTTTATCTAAAAATTGTCAGCTGTTAAATTCGAAGGGTTGGTGTAATCATGGTGTGTCGCCGCCGGAGCTGTAGGTGCGAGAGGCATTAGGCAGCCATCGGTGGCAGAATAAGCCATCATCGACGGAGATGCCCGACGGCTCCCCACAGTCTGCGGGGACTCACCGCCTGTCATTTCGGTGTCGTTTTGGAACACTACCAAGGATGATCACGAACCTGTGACCCTTCCTCAGTGTTACGGTAGCGATTGCAAGGTTATCATCGGAGGGAATCTGACATGGAATTAAGAACAAAACGAATACTTATGCTCTAATGGTCTGGTAGGATGTTCTCTTTGGGAGAACCTGAGTTCATAATCCTGTGAACCTGGGGAGAGACGCCCCAGAGATGCTGGTGTCTGACTGACCTGTCTTTTAGCCTTTTTCATTCAGAGAGCTGATCCTGAACCTGCATTCCTGTATCTCCTTAATTACTGGGCTGCAGTGGGCCAGCTTAGGTCTTCTCTCCAAAAGGAACGCCAAAGTTCAGTCAAGGGTGACCAATAGTAAGTAAGCTTGCTGTTTCAGAAGGCGTCACAGTGCCAGGGAAGCTTGCTGGGCGGATTCAGGTGAAGGTAGGCTGGGCAAATGCCCAAGGCGGCATCTTTGGAGGGGGTGCCCTCAGGTCAAAAACTTTCCTACCATCGCCCCACCACCATTTAACCGATATAAGCAGCTGGGAATCTCACCTGGTAATTCAGTGAAAAGCAGGATTGACGATTCGGCCTTAATAGCTGCTAACATGCTGACATTTCAGAGCTACGGGCCATTCCAGAGGATAAACAAAACTTACTGCACACTTTGCACAATTTATGGATTTTGCTGTCATTGTTGTGGACTGTTGTTGTTTTTAAAAGCCACAGATTCCAAGCTGTAAAAAATTTGAGCTTTATCTAGTGGTGCACAGGTTTGCACAGGACACAAAGCAGTAAAGGAGGCGGTATTTAATGAGCCGGACGTCTTAATTACCGTCTTTGCATCTGTCGCTCCATGTGGAACCAAAACTCCAACAGTCCATGCTGCCATGGCCACTGAACTCTGGGATGGTCACCAAGGAGACAACCAGATGAAAGCAGCCAAGTTTCCTTCATTGGCAGAAGCGTGGGAAGGCTGCTGTAATGACCGAGTGTTACTTTTTTATGTTTCTGGATAAATGAGGCATTGATTTGTTGATGGGCGAGACTGCCCACTGCACACACATCTCTCATTGGTTAGTTTATTGGGTCCCATGTTGGCACTCATTGGATCAAAGTAAGTGATTGACAGCACAGAGTAATCCTGCCCACACTTTCAAATCTTCATTGCCACACTGACTGGCGGAATTCAACCCGCAGTCCCAGATTAAGCATCTAATGAGTTCAGCCAATCAGAGTGCAGTTTGATGAATGGCCAGCCTCCCTCTGCCAAGCATCTTGGGAGGGGTGCCTGACATTGCTAAGCAGGCCGAGAGGAGGGGAGGCGGGATTTTTAAGTATGATTTACCCCCAAACACCGTCAGGCTGCAGCAATCATGACTCAGCTACAGCCTGAAGTGACATTTAATAAATCAAAATCCTAATGGGGCAGCTGATGGCCAGGAGAAACAGAAGAATAAGGCAGAGCAGTACATGAAGGAGAAGAAGAGGATGAATTAGAAGAGAATAGTGCCCAGTAACTTCATCATGGAGTCTTAACCAGTCGTCTCAGATGTACTGAATCTCCAAATCTCTGTTGGCTCCAGATTCTGCAGTTTGATCATGAGCAGGGATTTATTGAACATTTGACATTCGTAAGATATGCACATTACACAAATAAACATTTTCAGTTCTCTTTAAGCATGACTGCCCAGTGCCCATTGTTAATATTAACGAGCATAATCTTTTTGATGAAGAAGACGCGCAAAAGGTCCCTTCTGTTTCGCCTGAGCTGGCCGGACTGGGTCAGTGCAGTAAACACATTCATTACCACGCCTTAATCCTACAGACATATTGCCAGAAAGAACTGCTGGGTGAATATTTCTCCTCCCCCTTCATCTTTCTAGAAATGTCTTTTTTGCAAAAAGACGACACTCATAAACTACCCCCTCCCTCCTCGTCATGTGATCTGGCAGATGTGCCCAATTATAATACCAAGATGCACTAAGCTAATTAGAACGTGTTTTTTATCCTTATTCGTTTTGAAAGCCATCACTGTTTATCCCGAAAAAATAGTACATTTTTAAGTTTTAATACTGCTTGTAGTTTGTTTTTGCTTGTTTATCATAAATACTAACCAGAGTGTCCAATAAAAGCATGAATTACAATTTAACGTTGGAAGGGATTCACGACGCAGAAATTTGTCATTTCTGTCACTGTAATAAAAAGCAAAACCCAAAAATGTGCGTCTTCTCCAGATGAATTGTACCCTTGTTAACTCCCACTTCCCGGCCGTGATGCGGGTTGTTCTGTCCAGCAGCGACCCCACCTTATACAGGCCTCAGGCCTCATTTATAACTGACGGGGGGTGGTTTGTGGTGGATAAGACAGATGGCTTATCTGAGCATTAAAACATTCACAGAAAACTTGGGTGAGTCAGCTGAAGGTTGGCATATAGTTTACTATCTTCCTGGCCCAATTTGGCAGGGTCTGACAGAACCAGGTTCCCCAGAACAGGGGAAGGGGGTTCTGCTCAGTGAAAGGGGGCCAAAGACCACCAGGGGTGAAAAGCATGGGTGGGGTGGGGGGGAGATTAAACAGCAAGTCCTAACACCAGAATGTAGCCGGCACCTCCTGACAGGGTGGGTCGACCTAATGCTGCAAACTGGGGTTCTTGGCTCTGAGGCTGTCAATATCGGCACCCTCCCCAAGGGGAAGTGTTCATGCCCCCTGGAATCCTGGGAAGTGTTCAGGCACTCCGCATTTCTCTAGGAGAAGGAGGGACTGCTTTGTTTATTGGAATGTTGCTGGACAGCAGCCGCTCTAGCTGGCTATGTGCCATGAAGCCAGAAAGACTGAAAAGAAAAGAAATAATTAAAAATTAACAAAGAATTAGAAATGGCCCACAGATGGATAGAGCTGCCATTTTTCCTAAGCCGGGAGCATGGCTTGTTCACCCCTGGGGGGCAGGGGGCTATCATACACCCCAAACACACCTCCTGGGGACTCAAATAATAGAGAAAAGTGTTATAAGACTTTGAGGTGGCTGCATCCATACTGTCTCTTGGGGGGGGTATGAAGAATCTCCCTGCACACAACAGTGACCCCCCCCCCCCCCCCAGCTCTGACCCCGGGAAGGAACCCCATTGTTGCAGCATTTGGGTTATATTCTCCTCTCCAGCTTCCCTTTGGCCTCAGGCGATGGAGATAAAGCACAGTGCTGTCAAAATGCAGACCCCCCCCCCTCCCCGACATCGCCCCCAGCTGTGGGGCATTCTCACTCAGGGTTCATAGCTGGTCTGTTGCCAGTGTTCCCAGCACTGCTGAGAAACTCTGCAAGAATATCAGAAGTTTGTTTAAGATGAATTTATGCATAGCACATGTCCATCCATCCATCCATCCATCCATCAATCCATCCATCCTTCCTCTAACTGCCAATCCCAGGCAGGCTCACTCCGACATCATAGCTTGAAGCATAGATCAGTGGAGGCTAAGCACTGAAATCACAGTAGAGAGAATAAAGTTGAGAAGATCTGCTAATCAGGCAGGAGGATCACTGCAACACCTGCATTCCACAAGCACTTCTGTCAGTCGTGAAATCTCCCTGTTTGTCTGCTTAAAAGCCACATCCAGAATAGAATAGTTTATCGAAACCAACATGGAAGCTACAAACATTACAAATATTAATGTGGTCTGAAGGTTTGACAGCTGATCCGCTCCTAGGATTTGGCCTCGTACCGCCACCATGACATCTTCATCTGCTATGAGCTGGACATTTCAATCACCCCTCCCCCCCACTAGTAAAAGCCAGTGTTCTGGCATGGCATGGCGCAGGCAGGAAAAAGATGATGATCCACTGGCAGCTCCGTGACATATGGGGTACATTAACAAATCTGATTATTTAGTCCCTTCCCCTTTTTAAAGGACCACGAGGGGTCAAAAACAAAAAGGGGAAGAATTTAGGAATTACTAAAACCCATAGGATAAACACAAGAGAACTAAGTAAACCAAGACCAGGACCGGGACCAAGACTGGGCAATAGAACAGGGTAACATCTCACAGAAACGAACAAAGGCAAGTATTTAAATAACTTCAAAAGCAACCAATGAATAAGGGCCCAGGGCAACAAGATGTAAGTGAAGTAACTAACACTAATGAACACAGAAGTAAGGAGCTTTCAAGGCCTGAAACTAAGGTAACACAGGGAAATACTGCAAAATCAAGAAACAAGTAAAGCAGCATATAACCAAGGCAGGGGCAGAGAACCATAAACAAGACAAATTAAACACAAGGATATACAACATCAAACTAAGGATAAAACTTTAAACCAACAGGTGAGCCTGGCCTTGAATCCATAATTGTAGAGTTACAGCCTCAGTGCCACACACTCAACCCCCTGAGCCATGTGGCAGCTCAGGGAGCAGGGAACACACAAGGGTTAGACAGGGAGTGAAAATGTGGGATGGCCAGCGACACCTGCTGGCCAAATGCAGTAGAGACACAGAGGGCAGGGGTGAATGGGCACTGCCCCTGACAGGCAGCGGCCAACAGATATATGCAACACAGCTTGTAAGATCATTTCTATCATAAAATAATATTTAGAGCCGGGTTCTCCATTCCTTTGCCTGCTTTTAGACCATGCTAATGGTGCTAACTCGCTCTGTGCTAATTAGGTCCTTGCGTGTTGAGGCCTTTTAAATTTAACATGACAAACTGTCACCTCAGTGAGCTATCTGCTCGTCACCGTGGAGCCATTTTTTTGCCGCTTTTTGTGTCAGTCAACCAAAGCTTGATGTCATCTGTTAAATGTGTTTGATTCAAATTTCAATTTAAATGTGCTTGTATTCTGTCATGGCTCTTTTTACTGTTTAATATTTAGGTTTGAGATTGAAATTGTATGAATTTGACGTTTATCTAAAGGCGCATTGCTGCAGCATTATGCATTAGCCTGCTGTTTGCTAACCCCTCCCGGTCGGTGTTGTTTCTGTTTCTTGTCAACATACTGGGAAGAAAACAATTCCATATGCCTTGTGTTTTATTAATGGTACTTCTGTCATGTTACCTCAGCGTCAACAGGCCTGGTCGTGATTTGCAGAGCTGCAAGAGACATCAACAGTTGAAGAAAAAAATGTTTTCTTCGACAGGATGTCCCAAGTTACTTGTAAGATGTGCAAGGTGTCAGTCACAACTCTGTCCTATACAGGATTAGTCTGTCAAGGCGAAGCTGCTGCTGCATTCTCAAACTGCCTTACGGTCTAGAAGCCCTCCATTATAGAAGCCTTTTCTGTATTACAGAAGCCTGCTAAGCATTTTAGAAGCTTGCCGTGTATTCTAGAAGCTACCTTTGTCTTATTGCATCTTGATTTGTAATCTTCAGTCAGCAGTTCATAGGTCCTGAATTTTCCATGATAATCTACTCCAACTGAACAAAGTAAAGCATGTTGCCTAGATGATTAATGGACTTTTATGAACCTGCTGCTCTTGGCTACAGCATTATAAACTAATAAAGGTGCGAGCAGAGAAGTAAGTAGTCCCATTTGTATTTTTAAAACTTTTCTACACTTATCACATTAACATGGTGGAAATAGTGCTTCAGCCGGCAAAATGTGTGCTAAGTTCTCGTTTTAGCTGCATCAGCGACAAATGCAGCAGCAGAGACAACAGACTTGTGTTGCTGTTACTGCTCTTATTTTTTAATTCAGTGCCAGCCATTCAAGACAATCAGATGGCCTCTGAATACAGAAGAATAAAGCATCCTTCAATCTGCCAGCCTTCTGGCCTCATCAGCAACTAACAGCTTGCTGACTTATTCCCTGGACAGGGATACATATGGTTTTCTCATTAATACAATCACTCCGAAAGTATTTGATGGATCTTTTTCAAACTTTGCAGGCAGATTGTGTAGGTGAACTGGGGTGGGGTAACTGATCAAATTTTGTGATAAATTGCACAAAAACCAAAGCATCACTGCTTAGTGGCAGTAAGGGAAAAGGTTACTGCAGACAACATTTGACCTTGTGAATGTGTTGAGTCGAAAAGTATTTGATGGATCTTTTTAGTACTTTACAAAGACATGATATGGATAAAGCTCTGCACTCCAAAAATGAAGAATCAGAGCTACGTGGCAGTAAAGGAAGAAAAGGAAGGCCATAGACGACACTGGGTCTTGCATACAAAGTAACTCTAAAAGTATCTGCTAGATCTTTTTCAAACTTTGCAGACACATCGCATGGGTGATGTTCTAGAATTGGGTGAATTTTAAGACAAATAACGCCAAAATTGAAGCAGCCCTGCTTAGTCATATCAAGGAGAAGGGCGGCCTCAGACACTTGATCCGGTTAGCATGATAACTCAAAAATGCTTTGTCTCTTTTCCAGTCTTTGCATATACATTGTATGGGTGGAGATCTGGATGTGTTTAAATTTTGCCAAAAATCACATCAACACTGAAGCAATGCTGCTTAGTGGCAGCAAAGGAAAGAGCGACTGCAGATGACGCTTGACCTTGTCCCTTAGCCCTAGTCCATGGTACACCTGATTTCACTGAAACATACAAGGATGTAGGTTTGGGTATAGATGGTTGGCACACGTCCCTACCAATATTGTGGGAGTACTGTATGTTTAGGGGGGTTCAGGCTGATTTGATCCGTAGCAATGTTACCAACCTTACATCACTGGAAACAAGTCACAGTAAGTTTTTGGAGTTGTGCAATGAGTGTGTAGGAAAGGCTTGGGTGGTGTGGCATTTTGTGCAATATTTATCATGGGTGAACCCCCCCACTCCCTCCACATACGGTATGGTGGTATGAAAAATTACCAAGCTTAGTGCAGGGGGGCTAGAGACTGAAGTTGGGGATGTGAGAGGGGTCCTGATTAGACAAGAGAGAGGGGGTGATGGTCTGTCATTTTTTGTCAGGTTCTTTGCATTTGTATGCATGCTCATCTTAAGTAGTCTAGTGTTATAATAGATATATAGGGTTATTTGCAAAGTTAAAAATAGTAATATAATAGCCTTGGATTGTTTGCTAGTGCTTAGTTTTCACAAATTTGGGATCTGGTACATTATACAGACTTTATGTACATGCTGCTGTGCCTGTGGGCCAGTTTTTTTGCCAGTTAACTGGAGCTTGTGTGTGTGCAGTCAAAAACGATCTAGGTAGCAGTAACGTTTTATCACAATGAGGTCTATATGTGTGTGTTTGTTTGACATTACATGGTAGTTATACTGGTATGTCACAGAAACAGGCAATGCACAATGAAAAGAATATGAATTTTTAGACATATAAAGAAATATTACAAAACATTTTTAAAGCATGAACAGTAAGATAGACTCAAAGAAATACAGGTAGCCACCTAATTGGAGGGTAATAAAATCTGAAAAATGGAATGTGCAGTTTCAGAGGTATATGTCACAACAAGGATCAGAGCATTCAGGTAAAAACACATTTATTGGCTTTCACATTTTTCGTAATTCTTGAGATTGTAGAGTTTGGGGGGTATTGGAGGACTAGGGATTATATGGGTGGGAGCAGGCACCGGGACCAGCTGGGGAATACACTGTTGACGTTCCAATAATATCTTTTCTATTTTTTTTTAAGTCAAGAATATAGCAGGTAAAAAAGTGAAAATCAGAGGATTGCTGATATCAGCCACTGGGAACTAATGGGACTGATGCTCTTTGATAATAAGCAGCCATTTTCCACGGAGGCATCAAAGCCTCCCTTCTGAGCCCACTCTGGAATAAAAGGCATCTCGCATCAAGCTGCCCGTCATCGCAAGGGGAGACCGAAACAGGAAAAAAAATAATAAATAAAAACGACAAACACCTTTGAAGCAGAGAGGGAGGAGGCCAGCAGAGGGGAAGCGGCATGAAAAAGGAGCAGCGTGTCTGTGATTGAACGTTTGTTGGTTCAAATCCCAGGGTCAACAGACTGACTTCACTGTTGGGCCTTGAGGAAGACCCTTAACCCCCAATTTCTGCAAGAGATGTGGACAACCCATGACTAAGAGATGGTCTTGGCTCAGGCTGAATCTGTTTTCTGGAACATTCCTCAAGGCAAACTCATAGGCTTGACAGGGATCATTCCTGTTTGACAACAAACACATGATAACGGCCTCATATTTTGGACCCAAGTTGCCAGTACGCCAGCCATCTCCAAATATCGTACTGCTCTTGAGCTTTGGATGTTGGTGTTGGGATTTTCCAATCACGGGCATATACAGGGGTGGGGCCACAATTGACAGTAACCCCAGCTGAAAGCTGATTGGTCCCTGGAGTGCCCGCTCCCCTGTCACTCATTGATTCAAAACATATCATTGGTTAATGACAAGGATGAGCCCTCCACATGAAATATGCCCCCTTAAAAAGCCGAGAATGGTCCCTAACTCCTGTGGATGAATCTGGGAAAGGTTAACCCCCTCCCCCAACACCGCAAAGCCACAACCACCCTAATCACAAAAGCCCCAGGTCTGACTTATACTTTTGCTGTTGAGCTGCCAGTACTGGTCAGAGTGGATGGGCATGTTAAATGGGAGAGTGACCCCCTCCCCCCCAAGCTCCCTGGTGCCTCCTTGTCCGACTCCATCCCGATCGATGAGCCGCGATCGAAGTCTGTCCTCATCGCCTCGGAGCCCAGGGACGAATGTCGATTACTCATCAGGGACGCGACTGAGCGATGCCCAGTCATTTCCAGAAGGCCAGTGGCATCAGCGGAGGAGGCGGGCAGGAGGACGGGTGGTGGGTCACCGTCAGAACAATCAGCATGGGGGGGGTCAGACATCTTCGCTGAATTGCCTGAATAAGGCATGCTCAAGCACAATGCGGGCCCAGTAATCCCCAGCAAGGCCTACAGTGTTACCCATAATCCTCCACTCTTTTCCAGATCACCAGGATGCAGAACGGCAGCAGGGCAGCGACCACGTGCCGGCACTCCAGTCGCTTCCGTGGGGCTGGCCAGTCCCGGTTAATGAAGCGCAAAGGCTAATCAGTGGCCTAAATGAGGAAATACTGCTTCGTTAAGTTCCCCCATTGTCGCTTGCCACTATGGACGGAAACAAGCCATAAACGGGTGGAATAAATGAGCAAGCCCATCTGCAGTGCATGATGGGATATTCTAACACAGGGATAAGTGCTGAGTTTCCAGGCATTTTCCAAGACACAAATCCTGAACCCTTCTAAATCAATTATGGCTTGTCTTTGTCCCTTGCCTCCATTTCCTGAGCCAGGGTTTCCTTGGTGGTCCAATCCAGTACATCAGCGAGGGTTTTTGTCCTCCAGTGACAAATTGTTAATTACGCTTGAATCTACACTACGATTAACTGTGTGCAGAAACTGAAGCAGGAGACTCTGCGCTGTTTTCTTCCTGCCTTCCTGCTAGGATATATCCATCCATCCATCCATCCATTATATGTACCCACTTGTCCTATTCAGGGTTGCGAGTGTCCATATGTATCTCATGGGCACAAATTAGGGAATAACCCAGGATGGGGTACCAACCCATCACAGGGCACACACACACATCATTCCCTCACACATGCACACTTATGGACAATTTAGTGACTCCAATTCACCATAGCCGTAACCTTTGGACATTTTTTAATATTAGCATTAAGATGTTTTTGGACTTGGGGGAAACTGGAAACCCCAGTTTTGGCACTAGTCATATTTTCCATGTAATTGCTTGTGCCCGACGAACTGCCTTGCTGATGGATTTTAACCATGAGCAGTTTACACCTCGCTTTTATTAAAGCAGTCTCGTTTTCCTTGTATTCTATAAAAGTAGCACGTTTGGGGGGCCTGGGCAGCCGGTCGTTTCACCGTTTTTCACCAGAGAGTTTTTGTTTCCTCTCCTCTGTTGTTTTCTAACAGTCTTCCTTTCCCCTTTTCATGCAATATTTTGTGTAAATGATGTAATAATGGATTGCCAAACATTCTGTTATGAAAGGTGCTATATTAAAAAAAATAAACTGAATTGAACATCGATACCTTAGTCCAGATCCTGCTGTGGGCGCACTCTCACATCCCATAACAAACAACTAACAGCTTATATTCCAATGTACCAGATACCCTTCATGGACCAGTACAGAGGCTCGCTGCCCAGTGACTTTTCAGCACTCAAACTGGGGTCAGGATGGCCTCCCCAGTGCTTAGTGGGTTTGGGCATTGGAACTGAATCAGAATTACACTGAACCGGCTGTGAGCAGAAATGACGGTACTGTATGTTGATCATCATAAAAATACAATGTAATACTTCAAGGTGACAGTGAGGGGCACCGCCCTGCTTGTGGGCTCTTATTACTTGGCCACTCCTCTTCTGCTATAAATAACCAGCCCCTTTCATTTCCTTTCAACGTTTGCTCCAAGGGCGTCTCCATGAAGGGCAACCTTCAGCTGGTCCCTATAGGGAGAAAATTAAACAGACTTTCAGCACCTGAGGTTTTCACTGTTGGCTCCCTGCTACAGCATGCTATGTGCTCCCCCAGCCTGTAGGGGGCACCCTCCAAAAAAAAAATAAAGCATCCACAGACCTGGCGATCCTTGGATCTCACATCCCTTAAATTGCACTTTTGTACCCTGAAGATAAGAGGGAAATCTTGACAAAATGGGATGCTTCCTCAGATACAAAATATCACATTCCCTGGATTTTGACAGTGCGTGACTTTGTTTATTCAAGTACACATTTTATATATAAGCAGTCAGCCACTAGTCACCATTAAGTGCTAATTAATGTTATCAAAGCCATATTTAAAACAGCTAACCTATACTATATTGTACATATAGGTGACTGACTAGTGGGTTGTTGGGTCAAATCATGGCCTCCCAAAGTTCAAGGTTGTGGGTTTGTGGCCAAACCAAAACAGAGAAACGGGAGACAGCATCGAGGAGGAACATTTAACCTGTGGACCTTTAGCCATAAGTGACATTTCAGGCACATGCGAGAATGCCGCTTCAAAAACAATGGCGGTTTATGGCTGACCCGATCTGATCCAATCTGCACGCTGGCGGAAATGAATAACATCGGACACAGATGTGATATTTGTATTTCAATATTTTCGCAATCCTAGGGGGGATTTTCTGTCTGATACGAAAACATATTTGTCTGTTGGAAACACTGATCTGTTTATCGACTCTGCCCTCAGGTGAATTAAAATAATGAGGGCAAGGACCCAACATCACACGCCGGGGGGGGGGCAGCGCTGATGTGGCGCATTTGCCATGCTGTCCTTGCTCAGTATTTTTAACCATCCCCCGGTAAAAAACAGACAGATCCTCGCCGTTTCCTCTTGAATCCAGTCAACCATTTTCTGAGATGCACGGGGGGGTGTTGGTATGGAGGATCACTCCAACGTCAGATAAGCGATCGGAAATAGCAGGTTTCAGGGCCGACGGAACAAAAGGCAGTAATTACTGATTGACTAGATCATCCTAAATTGTGTTCTCACCCGAACAAGGGGGAAAATTGTTAAGTGAACAGGAAATTGAAAACTCACAGAGTGAGAGACCAACGTGTCTGGAAGTCAGAATGGACTGAGCTGTTCATTTTTTATTTTATTTTACGCTCACAAAATACCAGGGCGAGGCGAACGATTCAGTTTGGTTTGATAGTAAAAGCTAGTAATCTGTAGCAAAAGGGGAAGCATGTGGCTCAGCAAGTGTGCTCTGTTCCTATCTGGAAGGTTGTGGGTTTGAATCCTGTGGCCAGTAATCATATCACTGTCAGGCCCTTAAGTGAGACCCCCTAACTCCAGGGTCACTGCTCTCTGACCTCAAAGTTTCCTCACTTTGGACAAAAGCATGTGTTAAATAATTGAATGCATCTGTTTCCCTTCATTTTCAATTACAGTGATCACTGGTTCAGTTCCAGGGGGGGCTCTTTAGTCCTACTTCCAGTTAATTTCCTAACCATTCTGCTGCAGGTAAGTTTCATCCCTGTTCCTGCCCCGGCCCGTCTGCTCCCTGTTCCTGTCCCGGCCCGTCTGCTCCCTGTTCCTGTCCCGGGCCGTCCTCTGCCTGTTCCTGCCCCGGCCCGTCCGCTCCCTGTTCCTGCCCCCGGCCCGTCCGCTCCCTGTTCCTGCCCCGGCCCGTCCGCTCCCTGTTCCTGTCCCCGGCCCGTCCGCTCCCTGTTCCAGCCCCGGCCCGTCCGCTCCCTGTACCTGTCCCGGCCCGTCCTCTGCCTGTTCCTGTCCCGGACCGTCCTCTGCCTGTTCCTGCCCCGGCCCGTCCTCTGCCTGTTCCTGCCCCGGCCCGTCCGCTCCCTGTTCCTGCCCCGGCCCGTCCTCTGCCTGTTCCTGCCCTGGCCCGTCCGCTCCCTGTTCCTGCCCCGGACCGTCCTCTGCCTGTTCCTGCCCCGGCCCGTCCTCTGCCTGTTCCTGCCCCGGCCTGTCTAGTCCCAGTCTCAATGCTGGTTCCAGTTCCAGCTTCATTGGCCCACATCAGTAGCTGCCCCAGAGCCAGCATGGTTGTGTATGTCTGTGTGTGTGTGGGGGGGGGGACGGTAGGGCAGTTCTGGGGTATACAGAGCTTTTATCTGCAGTGCATTGGCTTGTAACAACCCCCCCCCCCCAATCATCCTCCGACTCCTACAGGCACAATCACATGCAGGCCAGTGAAAACACTGCCAAGCTGCCGGGTCTCCAGTCGCTGGCCAGCTGTGTGTGCCCACCCCCCACTTCTGTTCATTTTCCTTCCCATCTGACTCAACTGAGACCCGTGGTGGGGGGCCGAAGGGGAGGAAGGTGGCCTTATGAGATAAAGGCCGTGCCACCACTCCTTCATGTCCGGGGATCAGCGGACCCTAACTGTGTCCAGATCGCCCCCCCACCACCGACATGGTGAAATGAATCTGGAGACAGTAGCAGACAATGGAAGGGAGTAAAGAAATGACAGGTGATGTCATTGCCCTGGCGTCCGGCGTTTGGGGGGCGGAGCCTGGCAACATTTAGCCTTTTTAATTAGCGCATGATTGGTGCCTAAAGTGCCAGGTGTGGATAAACCAGCTGGGAGCCGCATTAAAATCAGCACGCTTGACGTAACATCACCATAATCCCACGAACGTGCTGTTCTGCCCTTATGGGCCACTTTCCTGGGCAGGAAACGTGAATCACATCCGCAAGAGATCAGGAGGACGGAGCCAAAGAATCCAACAGCATCTTTCCTCTCTGGTATCTCTATCGCCACCAACTGGTGACTAAGGAAAACAAGACGGTCCCTAAATTCTCAGCACAGTTAATGGAAATGTCCGGACAGGTAGAACGAAACAGTGCGTCTCTCCCTTACTGTCCCGACCCAGTCCCTGTGTTTGATGCCATACCGCTACAGTAACTGCAACCATGTCACTGTCATCTGTCACCTACAGCAGCGGTGTCTGTGTTTACTCTATTTCTAAAATGATACCTGATAAATGCATTGAAATTAGCCTCCTTTAATTAAAAGACACCTTGGTGTTGTTTCTGTATCTCGACATTATGCTAAAAAAATACCATTAGCAGTGACCAGATAATCCATGTCAGAGAGGCCACTTTAAGCTACTTCAGGTTTTACAAAATACTTTAAATCTGAAAGGCTCCTGTGCTTGGCTAAATAGGTTAGTTCTTCTTTCGCTATTACTGATTAGTTTCTTTGATGGAAAGACTCATCCAGCTGTTTCACATTAGCATTAGCATTAGTGACACATGCATGGTCATAGGAGACTGACCAATCAGCACACAGCAAGAAGTCAGTGCTAAAGTGAAATCCAGGTCCTTTTCATTGAAATGGTAGTTTACAAATCCTGTCCTAGCTCAAAGTGTCCTCTCTGAAATGCCTTATTCGGTCACCCTACTATATTTACATCCGTCCGCAGCCTACTGATGTTTTATCGTGTTCTTTTATCAAACACTCCTGAGGCAGAAATCTTAGGTGACGTATCAACTCACTTCTGCACTGTAAAAGCGACTAAGAGCTCTAGAACAATCCATAAGACTTAAACACCAATCCACCTTGGTGACGTTTTTGCTCATACACCATGCGTCAAACAGTTCTTAATGCGAGCTAAGTTAGCATTAGCCACTTTAAATGTTGTATGCATTGGTAATTTGCACCGGAGACTGGCCGATCCTGCTTTCTCAAAAAAATCACGTGTTCCTTCAGATAAAAGTGCCCACTTCATACATTAAAGGTAAAAAGGTGCGCTGCAAGATGTGAGTTGAGTTGCCATTAGCTGTGGTGCTTGTGGGGGAGCTGTGCTGTGGATCCACATCCCCAGGGCTGCCCGTTTGATCTCTCTTCCTGGCTCTGTGTGTGCAGTTTGAATATTTGCCCCACGTTTTAACAGACTTCCACCTGCAATCCAAAAATATGCAGTTGGAAGTGGTGTGTGTGCGTGTGTGTGTGTGTGTGTGTGTGTCCCTATGATGGCCTTCTGTCACTCCCAGCATCCTCTGCAGCACCACCACAAATGCCAGTGGCTTCCGAGAGGTTAACTGTAATGGAAATTCGAACAAATAAGCTTTAAGCACTTCAATGAAAGGCCAGCAGGTTGTAACATTTAAGCTCTGTCGCTTATTATGTCCCAAATAAATTCACCTGCATTAAACCTGTGCCTAATTTTTTAGAGTGAAAAAGCCAGTACATGTTGATGCAGAATTAACATGAACTCCAGAGGAAAGGTGAGACTGGCAGAAGAAAAATGGAATAAAACTTTTTTCTTTCAACTTTCAACACAAGAGGTCAGTGTATGGCAAATCCTGAGACATGTAGCCGCACCCACCCACATCTGGCCACACCCACTCACGTTTGGCCATGCCCACTACATATGGCCACGCCCATCCACATTACCTGCACTGGTGCACCTGGACTGTCATGTACACAACCCTACGTTGTGAATAATTAGAGGCAGCCCCTCAAGGGGGTGGCTGCGGCGGTGGCTGCTGCTGCTAGCGTTTTGATACTCCAGAGTCTGGTGTGAATAGAGTACAAGAAATACGTTCCCTCTTAACAAAAGCAAGATAATTTGTAGACGTGCTAATGGCACTGTCCCCGTACTGTACAGCAGAGTCCTGCACGGGTCCACTTTTGGAGACCTGCACCCGCACCCGCACCCGCACCCGCACAGTACAGCACCACACCCGCCCGTGCACCCGTGATTATTTCAAAGTTAAATCCGCACCTGCCCGGGCCAGTTAACATTCCGCTCGTTACCCGCCCGTTCCCGTGATAAATTACACACAATTATTTTTTTCTATGCACCTCTCAACGTGACAAGCGCTAGGCCTACATGCATTTTGAATTGAAAAGAAAAAGTCTGTCTAAAGAGAGAACACGACGACGCTCCAGTAAGGATTCAGACGTGTATGTGAATGTTTGTCGAGGCGGTTATCTAATGGTGCGTTTGTTTTTCTCTCGGAACTCGGAAATTCTGAGTAGAGTGACATCACGTCCGACAATCTCCCGTTCGAGCTACCACATCT
>JAOYFF010000081.1:22177975-22193008 GCA_025773925.1 Cryptomyrus ogoouensis
AGTAATCTAATTAGGGAGTTGCAGCGAAAACCCGCATACACACCGGCCCTTTGCGGATAAGATTGGCTACCCCTGGTTTAGGTGATGGTTAAACCAACGAGGAACTCCTCTGGGGATATTACTTATTGTGGCCAGAGGTGTCAGCAGAGAGTGTCTTGCAGGAAGGGGGCTCAGCACTGTAAGGTGACGGGTGCCTTTGTGCGTCTGTGCAGATTCGTTGTCGGAAAGAAAAAGGTAAAGATCTGTTCCAGCCCCGATGAGCCTTGGGTGAGGAAGGCCATGAAGTCTGTGGACAGCAGAAGGAGAAGAAGGCTGTGGGGGGAGCAGGAGGTGCCGCGGAAGAAGAAACCGACCTCTGTGCGGAGAAGAGCGCCCCCTGCTGATTAATTACAGCTTGCATTTTTCTGGAATGTTTTGCCAATATGTGAAATATTGAAATATCAATATATTTCAGGCGTGCCGTCTAGTATCGGCATCTTTTATGCATTTTCTTTTTCATGTACTTTATTTGCTGCATACAGAACATGCTGATTGTGTGTACACCTGATTTCCCCCTTTAAACAGAGTCATTTCAAAGATATTTTAAAACTTTATAAGAATTTTGAACCTTGCCCATTTTCATGAAACGTCCTGAGATTAAATATTAACTTATTTCAGCTATAAATAATCTGATTATGGGTTAAGCTGTCTGACATTTTGGTCACAATTTTTTTTTGTGGTTTTAATGTTGCTATAAGAAGGATAAATAAAACTCTTTGTTTAATACAGTGTGCGGGTGATTTGGTGAGAACTCGGTAGTTCAATGTCCTTCCGGGAGACTAAAAAAAACAATGACCGAGTGGAACTTCCGATTTCTGTGTCGAGAACAAGCTGTTCACGGGAACTTTCCAGAACAAACCCAGATACACGGTGGTTAAACCAAACTGTGAGCATGAGGCTGCAGACCCTAACCCTAGAAAGCAAAGCACACAACATGAATCACACAACAGCTCTGCTTTGTAAAATAATAAAGCAAACGCACTTGTGTAACAGCTAAACATGCTCTTTGGCTGGAGCAGTGTGGTGTATCACGGGGGCTATTTTCACGTCCTGATGAGACTCAGGCACCATCAGCAGCCCACCGAGCTGCAGCCTCCCCACGTGTTTTCCCCTCTCCTGACCACCAGGTGGCGGCTGTTTCCACAGAGCCGGATTTGTCAGCATTGCCCGTTCAGGTTTCGCTTCAGGTCAGTCAGCCCGTCTCTAGACCCCCCGCCTATCACCACATGCTATTTTTGGCAGCAAGTTGGCGGCAGTTTAACGGAAAGGTCTTCTGGGTCCCGGCGCTCAGAGTGGTGGGTTTCACACTGGGGGGGCCAGGGACTCTTTGCAGAAACAGTGAGGTTTTCAGGTGGTGGAAACCACCGCTAACGAATGCAAGAAGACAAGAAGGTGACAAGCGGCCTGCTGCGTTTCTGGGGTTTCTAACCCTGGATCCCCAGGCAAGACGCGCAACAGTCAGAGCCGGAGTGTAAAAACCCCACCTGGTTTATTCTGGTCTACAGAACAGCAGGAATGAGAGGGGAATTCAGACCTGAAAAATCCTACGCATACTAATCAGTAGGCCAGGACTAACTTAATATACACAAATAAAACAATCTCAGAATTCATCTGTCTTTGGTGTGCACACTTTTTGTTTTCATAACTGCTGCCATCTTTCATCTGCACACCATTTCGATTACAGAGAAGAAACTTCCGGTGTGGTTACGGGGTTAATGACTGTGTGCATTAAAATGAAACATTCTATAAACATATTGCACAGCATATGCCTGAGATATAATAATTAGATTTATTTTTAGCCAGTGACAATGTATTTTACACCATGATTTATAACTAGTGTTTAAGAAATATAATAATAAAAGACACTTTTTATTCGTCCCTGTGGGGACATTCTCCTAACACTTCCCTCATCTTGCTCTCCATAACAGCAAATGGCAGCCAGCTGTTGCAGTGCCTAGGGAACCAGGGGTTAAGGGCCTTGGCCAGGGGCCCACAGAGGTGCCAGGGAGGGGTGCGAACCAGCATCCTTCCAATCTCAGATATAGAGGATTAGCCCACTAAGCCACATTCTGCCCCCCAGTAAAGTGCATGAAACACACATAAGTAAATATTAAGAATATCTGTCTATTTGCGACAAACACATTGGCAAGTTGATTATCTAGACATTCCTCTGATTAGGGTTAGGGGGGCCGTCTTTGAAAGGATGGAAAAATGGTCCGTTTGTTTCGTTAAACACCCCCTGATGCCTGTAAAGGCTACAGATAATTTCCTGGGTTTGCACCTTTATTGGGTTGCAGCAAGTGTAGCGATTCTCAGATAGGACCCACTGGGGACTGCAGTTTTGACTGTGCCATTAGTAATCACTGATGGTATCAGGGCCCTCAAAAGTGTTAAAGCACAAACCGATTCAGACTCCCACACGTTGCTCCCAGGGCATTTTCCTCACGATGTTTGGAAGAAGGTGAAGAAAATCCAGCCAACCAGCAAGGCAAAGGCAGGGGCACCAGCATCTGAGGGAGAACATCATCTTGCTGCTCCGGTGTCATGAAGCACCGAACGTGTGCTTCTCGTTGCCAGGTGAAAAGGCTGTGCATATGCACACAGCCCCAAATACAATCCGCCTTGGCGTTTGCACTGAGGCCCCGAGATCTTCACATGTGTTCATCTTCATTCTCGCTCCCTCAAGCCTGTGCTAAACAGCAGCACCAAGCCCATCAGGGAATGCGAATGAGCCTCTGTTTCCTCAGTTAAAGACGTTCAGAGTCAGCAGACGCTTCCTAATCAGAGTCTCCACCTCCATCGGGGACAGCGCCCCCACCTGCCCGTACGTCTGTAAGGCAGCACAAACACCCTAAGTCCAGCTCATAACTTCCAAGTCCTTCCTCCCGCTTGGTATCATCAAACCAAACCATCGAGACGGTTACGCTGCTCAGGGCTGGCCCAACCCTTTTCGGGGTCCTGAATGAAATGTGATTAACCTACTTGTCCTTTGCCATCTCCCATCCCATTCTGAGAGGCTGATCAGATGGGGTGCCCCCTGGTGGCCGCTGGGCCCTAAGTAGCTGCTTCCTTCGCTAATACCATGGGCCGATCTAACTGGTCCTCATATGGAACTTTAGGAAAAACACATCATATCTCTGTCTATGACTAGCCTATGTCTGTAATTATATGCATGCATTCATCAGTATATACCCAGCATATATATGCATAGCAGTATCTCTCTATACATCCATCTTTATCTTTTCAGCTACATATCTATATGTGCTTATTTCCACGTCATGCATGCGCTATGAATGTTTGAATATATGAATATGCAGTAGGATTACCCCAAATGCAATTTCCATGAAGCTTGTTGTGTGGCAATTAAAGTTTCTATTCTATTCTCTTCTGTTATATTATATACTATATAGCAGGGTTCTTCAAATCTGGACCACGATTCCAAATCCAGGCCTTGTTTTCAGTTCTCCCAGCTAGTTAGTTTAATAATTACTGATTCTGTTTGGTCAGAGGCTTCACACCTGACTGACAGGTAAAGGAAGGCTGGAAAACCAGCAGTGCTCAGACCTCGAGGACCGTAATTTGAATAACCCTGCTAAATAGTGTCAGGTATAACTTACACTTCGCCTGGCTCTAAACAAAAGCGCCTGCTAATTACATAAGTGCAAATGTAAATATATACGCTATGATATCAATCAGCTGTGGTTTACCACCACCCCAATACCAGAAATACAAATACTTTCCTTTGAAAGAGGAAAACATGCGCTTTTTAGTGAAGTTCCTCTCACTGGTTCAACACACATTCTTAGCCTAGAATACATTAGTGCAGGGGTGGGCAATCTTATCCACAAAGGGTCGGTGTGTATGCAGGTTTTCGCTGCAACTCCCTAATTAGATCACTAATTAGAGGACTGATTGGCTGAAGAGCCCTCACACTTAGGTTTGAACAGCTGACCTAAAGGTTACCCCAAAAACCTGCATACACACCAGCCCTTTGCGGATAAGACTGCCTACCCCTGCATTAGTGTTTTAAAACATTAATTAACCATCGTGAAAGATTGATGAGAAAAGCGGCTGCTTGCTTTGCCCTGGCTGTTAGCTCATGGTCCCTCATGCTTCTTTTTTCAAAGTGACACAAGTGCTGGGTACTTTCGCTTTTTGGGTGGTTTTTGCAGGGGGGAAAATCCGCGCACAGCTCAGAGTGCGGCAGGAGGGAGCGACTGGCGGTCCGCTCACTGTCTCTCCGGCTAGTAAGCGCATATACAGTCCCGGGAACGATGCGGCGGATTA
Organism: Cryptomyrus ogoouensis; assembly: GCA_025773925.1. NCBI lineage: Eukaryota > Metazoa > Chordata > Actinopteri > Osteoglossiformes > Mormyridae > Cryptomyrus > Cryptomyrus ogoouensis. Next base: position 22,182,302 of record JAOYFF010000081.1, read on the forward strand.
CTGCGGTCGCCGTCCTGCTCATCGCCGCGGCGGCGTGCCCCGTCTGCGCATGTGAGTCTGCGGACGCGAACTCGATGAACCGTGGTTATCTACCACATTCCGTATAGCCTAGTTCTTATGCACTGGTAGTAGTTTGCTATAGTATAGTAGTAGTTTAATCTGGTTTGAAGCAATCAGATCACATAGCGCTGAGCGAAAGCTGCTCACGTATCCGCCTGTTAAAATATTCATGTGTTTCACTTTTCTAGCACCCGGACCGTCAGTGTCATGCTGCCTGTCCGTGTCTAACAGGGCGATACACCGGCACAGGATCGCAGAATACACCGTGCAGGAGGCAGGACTGTGCCCGGTCAGGGCTGTCGTGTAAGTGCAGAGCAAGTGCTGGTGCATGTTTAATAAAGGACAATGTGTAGTTTGCGGGTAATATTCTTTACGATATATATGAAACAGGCAAATTATATGTAAAGAAGAGCATAATATAAAGCTACTCATATCTTTCACTCATAAGGAGTGAAAGCAGTAAGGATTCAGACCGATTAGAAAGCAGTTACCCTTATATATAATGACCGAAAGAGGAATTAATCTTCGGTCTTGCAGCTGAAATTATGGAGCCTCTCACTTGGTCCTACGGAGCTATACCTGTTTCATAAGTAACGCTTTCTGTAGGGGCTTTTTTTATTTACAAAAAGCAAATAATACATGACTGATCATAAAACCACAGGCTTTAAGCATAAACTTTTGTGGTAAAAGTTACATGCGTTCAAAACTGGCTGTCAAGTAAGTTATGGCGTTTAATAGCCAGCGTATCCGGACCTTGGCATTAAACCATACAGATTTACACTTCTTAAACGCTTTTGCGTTTCATGAACTTAAGATATACTGCTTACGCTTTTACCTGGGCGTTCGTTGGAAGTTCTGTATGTTTGTGATGTGCTGGTTGCCTCACTTGTACGTCACTTTGGACAAAAGCGTCTGTTATATATAAATATAGACCTAAATGTAAATGCAAGAACAAGGGTCACCCGTCTGCCAGCCGCACTCAGCCTAAATCGTCGGCTCCTTCCCCGGCAGGTTCCATACCCGACACGGGAAGATCGTGTGTGCGGATCCCGACCGAAAGTGGGTGAGGCGGGCGATGCGGAGGTTGAATGAGGAGCGGGAGAAGGCAGGAGCGACAGCTGGGGGGTACTGAGGAAGAACGAAGGAGAGAGGAAGAGGAGGGACGGGATCTGCGCGCTTTGTCCCCAGCGCTCGAGGGGGTGCTGAGAAAGCCATGACTCCATGCTGCGCTTGTCCTCCTCGGAGGGAGATTCTCCTCGGGAGAATCCGGCGTCTTTCTCTGTCAAACAACCTGCTGGCGGGTTAGGGAAACGCTGGCCAGAAAACTGCATTTTCGAGCTGGTGACTTTAAATCAGCTACTGCTAACTGGTAATAAAAGCCAAGGGCACAATGGCAATCTTGCATTTTTAGTGATATTTCTCTATGCGTGCATGCATCTATCCACTTTATGTGACCACTTGTCTAACAGTTGGGGCTTTAGCCTTACATACCACCAGAACTGAGGTACAGGGTTGCAAACTTTGGTAAGCTAACTGGAGTGAGATTTTCAATTAGAAACAAGCCTGCTCACTCATTTACATGTACTTAACAGATTTATTACCTAGGAGTCAGTGTGTGGCTTAATGGATTAAGCCTCTCTGTGTTAGGGTCAGCACCTGTTTTGTCCCAGTCTTGCATCTTCTCCCCGTTTGGCCAGCAGGTATCGCTGGCCATCCTGTCTTCCCCTGTTGTCCTAGTCCCCAATTGGTTAATTGTCTGTCTCACTCCTGCTGTCTCGTTACCCAGTTCAGTTTCAGTATTTAAGTCCCTGCCTCAGTTCAGTTCCCCAGTGGCACATTGTATGAAATGTATGTTGTTGCATGTCAGTGAAGTTTGGATGTTCTGGTATTTGTAACCTGCCTGCCCACCCTTCGTTGCCCTGACCCTTTTTGTAAATTAGTCTTTGCTTATCCCTTTTAGTTCTGACCCCTCAAGGTCTGTTTTTGTTTGTAATGTTTTCAGTTTTCTCTCAATAAACCTTTGTTGTCTTGCGGAGCCGCCAGTGGGTCGTCCACCTATCTGCCTGCTTCATGCCTCGTCCATGCACCAAATCCGCCCGGCTCCATGACACACAAAGTCACCAGTTCAAGCCTGACCTCCGTATATCTGTGGGTCCTTCAGCAAGGCCCCTAACCCCCAGCTGTCTGCGTGCTGCTATGGGTGGCTGTGCTTTGCAGCCAGTTTGCTCTCACTTACAAAGAGCGATTTGGGGGAGAGATTATAGGCTAAGGTTTGCAAACTACTCTGACACTTTTGATGTAGCTAATTTTAGGTTTAGATTTGCCGTAAGATTTCTCTCGTGAGCATGAGAGTCAGAAAGCGTGAGTCACGCCAGATGCGTGAGACTTGGCAACCCTGGGGGTAGTGATGCTAGACTGCAAGGCCTGAAGCATCCTGGTTTGAAAGCCACACTGGTTCCTCAGTAAAGTGTCTGAATCATGTGTCAAGATGTCCTTGTCCTCGTGCGTTGCCCCATTCCTTTCTACTCCATCCTGAATGCGGTGTGGCTGATATGAAGCTACCTGAAGGCTGTGTTTAATGCTGAATCTGTTTCTCACACTTGCACAACTTCCCAGTGAAATCATCAAGTAATAATGACTGCAAAATTGCGGCATACGATCGTGTTACACAATGCCTTTCTTGATTGCGATTGTGCCCTCTTCACACACTCTCTGCACCCTTCCGGTGCCTTCAGCAGTCTGTCTCTGCGCAGAAGCATCTGGTAGCTGCTGTCGAAATGCCGGCCTCAAAACCACTCGATCGTTTCCTCCTTCTGTTCTCAGAACGAGTTCCTTTTTATTTTTAAACGGCTGATTTGAAGCTAAGCATTTAGACAATGATGCACCAACATCACTTTGACCACAAAAAGAAGTGATAGGAAACGAGTGCTTTGTGGCGGCAGGTCATGTGACCTTTCTGCGGGGCGTCGTTCTCTAAGGGGAATAAAGGATGCTCGATGTTCACTTTCTGTCTATGACATGGCCACATGGCTGCAGCTGTTCTCTTGGGTCACATGAACATATGGGTTTCCGAGAAATTTATTTCTAAACCTTATGCTTTGTGGGTTTTGAGTGAAAAGAAATGAAATGGTACAGCAACCCTCACCCAAAAAAGCAGCTCAAGAACGGATGGAGGAATGACCGAAGCCACTAGAGGGCACTCTAAGTTTTCGCAACTTCACTTCTGTTTAGCGCTGCAGGAATGGTGATGAAATAAAAGAAGGGCAAATTAAAAGGTAATACCAGCATACTGGTCAAATATAATGGGACTATTGAAAGCGCAGTTACTGTCTGAATTAATGTTATTCATACACGTACTTTTTGCGTGTTTTCATTGTGAAGCTGCCTGCAGCACATTTTAGGTTACATCTCTTTTGTTTTACTAACCTGCAACCAATAAACCCTATACCTCATAACCTGCTTGTAGAGACGGAGACTATTTTAACCAGTCAGACGGGGTTCTCGTTACCAATCAGTCTATCCACGGTAGGCCTATTTATCCATACATCCATCTATCATCAAAATTTGCTCAGCCGTCTCCAGTGAAACTGAATTAAAACCGGCCCATTCACAGAAAAGCTGTTTACTCGATCATTCCACATGGCACCTTATCTTACTGCAGCAGTGCCTTCTGGGAATAAATGGTAATTGAGTTGTTATTCTGGGAGACGGTTCTCTAAGGCCGGACACCGTTTTCAATTTCTTATAGCCATTACCGGCTGTGCTCCCCACGTGTGTTATCCTACACGTCACTGATGTGAATTTAACATCAGCCAAAAATGGATTTCACACGGTATCTCGCACACAGCTGGTATCTGTCAGGAAGGCTTGTTCCTGCAATCTCTCTGTTGCACAGACTCCCGTTCCTTCGTCGTAAATCATGTCTAAAACACGAAAGGGACAAAAGGCTGCGGTATAAAAATGGGACTTCTAATCCAAAAAAAAGCAACACAACAAAAGAGTGACATCCATCATCGCTGTAGCCTATATCACACTGGACTGACAGAGTGGTGTGTCAGCACACACAGATCCCAGTGAGTTATTAAAGTAGTAAAGTACTGCGCTCCTGTAGCAGTGTGGATCTCAGTCAGCTATGCACTTTATATGGCTAAAACATTTTTTTTGTCTATATCGGACAAAAAAAATGTGTGCCGTTAATTTGCTTTGGTCAAATCAGGTGGTATTTAATCACCTTATATTTTGTTTTAAAAGCAACTTTGATCTGAGATCGTACTTAAAGTTTTCGAACAATCTGACATTGCGAAATGTGACTTAGTGTCGTTCTCTGTGTTTAAGTGCCTGTTAAAAACTAAACTAGTTTACTGGTCTCAAAGAAGTGAGAAGTCATGAACTAAATTGGTTTGCAAAATGCTGATGTGTTACTTACATATTGTGTGCAATAGTTCAGGGCTGGAAACATGCATGCTCATCTACACACACTTCCAGTGCAGTGGAAAAAAAACGCTCCGTGTCAGTACCCACTCTTAGCCAGTAGGTGGCCACATTCACACAGAAATTAAAATTTCCTCCGCTAGGTTTTCGCGGTGCTTGAAGTCACTTATGAAGAACAAATTGACTATCAGGACGAAAAGACTTTGATCACCTTTTTTCTGCGTTACGTAAATGAAGAAATTATCTAAGTGTAATATTGTATCTACGGTATATTAGGCCTATATATAAAATAATAATAATGTTACTTACCTCACTGTAGCCCAAGGGTCACCAACATGGTGTCCGCGGGCACCAGGATGCCCCCAAGGACCACATGAGTCGCCCGCGGACCTGATCTAATAATAGCACAACTCACCAGTGAGCAGCACCTAAAATTTAATTTTATCCTGCTGCTATTCTTCTTTAATCACATTTGCATCTATATAGATTTGAAAATTACAATATCTAAAAAAAGCATTTAAAACATGTTCATTATACATGAAGTTTAGGGCGTTTCGGACTGGTAGCCCTTCGTATGGCTCAGTACCCATGAAGTAGCTCTCAGTTTCAAAAAGGTTGGGGACCCCTGCTCTAGCCCATACCTCACTAGGGAGTCTAGCCCTTTACTCTTCTGGGGGAAGAGTAAAGGGCTCGGACATAGATTAATAAAATAACCGATTATGTGTTTAAAACGAAATAAAATCACTGAATATCATAGACTATACTATACGCAGTGGTGAAAAGATGCGTTTTCAGCGTAGTATTTAAAGTAATTACACATTATGTAGCACAGTTGCAGAATTTGGCACCAGAGTAAACCTGGGTTGCCATCCGTCCCATATAATATAATATAATATAATATAATATAATATCTGTCACTCAGGGGCCCTTGGAATCGTCCTAACTTTCCCCGCATAACGGACGGTGGTAACCCTAACACTACCTAAAAGCTGCCTACAAGGACAACGAGCTATTAATTACTGAAATACGCAAAAAATAGGATACCTCAGGGCAGGTCGCAAAGAGAGCCATCAATGCATGCAGAAAGTATTCTGATTAAAGAGAATTTTAGGTCCCAAAAAAGACTGTGAAAAAGAGGACAACCCAAGTTATACTGGCCGTAACATTTCAGGTGATTATAAACACACAAAACGACAGGATATGTGTGTATCAGATACGTGCTTTAGGACAAGGCAAGTGAGATGCGCTCTTTTTTGCCCCCCATTACACACTCTGCATATGATCTGGATGATGTTGATTGACACTTTATGAAGCTTTATATCTAGCCGAACGACTGATTTTTAAATATGTCATTCACGTCTTTGTTTGACCATTTAACTCAGGGCTAATTAATCTTCGCCCAAAAGCCAGTATGCACACAGCTGTCACGCCCAGATAGGACCTCTCCATCGTAAGACCCATGGGTTAACGAGGGTCGCAATCAAAAGAAGCCAGTAAACCACTAGGGTCGTTCTCTGCTGGTCTAAGATTAGACTGCTGGGGTTTACAGACCTTTACTCGCCTGGGGACATGGAGATGCGTGTTGGGGCGTCTTCTAAGGTCACAGCTCCTGGGCGGTTGTAGATTTGGGGTCTATTTTAAGCTTTCGGCCGATCATCTGGTTCTTCCTCTTGTTTCCCATTGCCTGCGCTAGAACAAATATAACGGGGCAACCCAATTGGGGAGGGTGGTGATGGTAAAAATGTGGATCGGGGTGGGGGGGCGTTGGGTAAGCAGACGATTTGAAGCCACGACCCTGAGAGACCGGGCTTATTTGTTTTAGGATGAAAGCCTTTATTAAAAATTAAAATGAAATAAAAGACTGTATCCTTGGTGGGTGGTATTTCGGCGAATTCCCCCCCCTCCGCGCCGGCCCTTTTGTTTCCTCTGGCCGGGGATCAGTACGTTGCTGTGATTGCAGACCACGCTGGCAGAGCTGGGTGTGATCGGGATAACCGTTGGTTTTCATTTGCTTGGTCTCCTGTTTAGTACGAGTCGTCAATTGAAACAGAGCGTATTTTATTCCTCCATAAATAAAAACATAACCGCGCAACCCCCCATGCACACATAGACACACCCAGCTCACAGCGTTGGTTGGTTGCATTTAACTCATGGAGAGGGGATACGTGTTCATTTTATCTGAACGAGAGGCTTAACTCTCGCCAAATTCAAGTAAGCTGGGCCCGAATGATGGCAGCAATCGGGCATCCTGCATGGGCTTCCACGCACACCAGCTTCGTCGTTACTCTTTGCTGTTTGAGGGCTGCGTGTTTCCAGCCTAGCCGTTGGATCGCGTCCGGGCGGATGTCGAGACGGTGTGTCCATGCAGGAGCTTCCAAAGAGGTGCAGCACAGCTGGATCCAAAGGCTCCACAAACATGGTCATCTTGGATTACCGGACCGCGTGTCCTGGGTTATGTAATAAATGCACATTCAATATATTTATATCATTCAATATATTGACAGCACTTTCAGTTTAATATCAATACGTAACGTTTAGTAGAAAGCTTCAGCCTAGATTAAAAAAAAGCATATATTAATTGGGGGTAACAAGCTCAAAGGAATAACGTAAATAAATATTTAGTTAACGTTCATGGGAGATAATCAGTTGAGGGGAAAGAGCATCTAAATGCCAAAAGAAATGTTTCGCCTCTAGGCAGGTTTTAAATGAAATCATTATGAGGCTGAATCAACAGCCATCAAATATTAACCGTGTCACGCATTTATCAGCGCGGTAAATCTCCAAAGACCGCAGACTTCTTGCAGGTTTGGGGCCGGGATGTTTCATTAATCTCCGATGGTGTGTCCTCACAACGCGGATAAAGGCAGACAGATATGCACAAGGATTAAAAGGACATTTCGCAGTCCAAGGTGGCGGAAAATACCCCAAACACCTCGACTGAACTCGCCTTATTCCACATTTGGATCCCAAGAAGTGAAACCGTCAGTTTTTCTTTCTTTTCTGTGGACCTTACAACCATTTATTTTCAATCATTTACTTGTGATCTCGGCCGATAGATGTATACACGTTTGAGGAGAGATATGATATGTGCATGTTCAAAGCTTAAAGTAGGATAAATTTGTTTCACAATTAGAGGAAACCATTTACCATTGTGACTTGCGGATTGTTTTGTGTTGGGAACAATTTTCATAAAGTCAAAAATTGTCTTAGCTTAATTAACTAGTCATTTGAATGACTGACATTATAAAGTATAACAACGTGTACTCCTTATTACAGAACGTGTCACTTATTATAAACTGTTTGATGATTGTTACGGGTTTTCCCAAAGGTTTACAAATAATCTGGTTGTTGAATATATTTTACAATTGTGTTAATTTTTGTTTCTTTACATCAGCCATGGTAAACAAGAAGTGGCAGGTAAACATTTAAGAAAAAGCATGCAACATGCCAAGTGTGTAAGGAATTGAGATGATTCTCAGTCTGTGTCCTTGGCAGAGCCTCATGGGTCCAGGGTCAGAACCAAAGGGGACTTTCCCACAATATGCTGCTCATTGTTGATGGGCAGCATTTCTAAGGGGAATTGGAGCGTTTTGCTTTTTGTGTTTGGATAAGAGAAAAAAAAGGTCTCGTCTTAGCTGCCTGAGAATGTTGCCCGATTGCAAATGTCCGGGATTGGAGGCCGGCCTGGTTCTGATCCAGCCTGCTTTTTGCAAAACAGTGCCGGCTGGTTTGCTGGCCACTGTCTCAAACCCAGGACTGAGGCATTGACAGGGTCAGGAGAGACAGTTTCCTTTGCCTTCTTCACCTCTGATCAGTGCGGCTTGAGCTGTTCTTGAAGCAGCCATGAAGTGAGGAGAAAAACCAAACACTGGCCCGGGGTCGTTCCGGGCACGTCGTCATGGAGACCTGGGGTCAGGATGGTTTGTTTGTGCATTTTTGCTTTTCTTTCTTCGCTGGATGTCAGCCATTTTTTTTAACTGGCCTGGAGATATTTTGGGGAAACTCTGAAGTTGCTCAATGCTCTTAAATCTGCTGCGGTTACAGGAGGTCAAGATCAGAAATGTGGGCTGGACTGAGAGAGGGTGGACAAATTGTGTGAGTACACCGGGGGGTGCGGAAGTGTTTACCACCACTCAAATCATGCATTTGTGTGGGGGCCCTGAGGTTTGGGCCCCCTGTTGGCCACAAACAATTATTACACTATGGAAGGATAGGGCCCCAAAGTGACTTTTGGATTGGGTCCCCCCCCAGCAGGGGTGCAGAGAAGAGCTCTCTATGATCACCACAGAAACGTGGAACTGGCAGAGAACATTGCAATCATGTGCAAGGTCAAAAGACACTCCTGCAATAAATACTTTCCCATTATGACACACTTATGGAAACATGCTGAAATGCGATTTGCCACTGAGAGTCACAAAGCAGGGAAATTATTTTCCATTCAAGCCGCTGTAAAGTGTCATGAACGTTAAGGTTAACATAGGAAACACACATGTAAGAAAAACATGTCTGTGAACACATATTAACTATGACGTTTTAGTCAGCTGACATTCAGTGAACTTGCCGATGCTGCCTCAATGTTGCCCCCTTTTGGCAGTTGCCCTGAAGTCAAATAAAAAGCACCAGTGGTAATTTCCAGTCAGATCTGGACGTCGTGTGGCTGAAATACTCGACATCCTAGACAAATGGTGAACATCCCAGTAACTGCTTGTCACAGCTGAAGCGTAGCATGCACTCCCAGAACTATAGTAACTCCACCCCCAGCCGGCAGACCTGGCCACGGAGGCTCCGGTCCTTCTCGCCTGTTTGCGGGCAGCTGCATTCCAATGAGCCCTGTATAAAACTAAACCAAGCAAGGAGCCATCTGTACATTTCACAGCACAAACTTTACCACCAATGAAAACAAGAAAATCAGACTTCCCAATGAACAGTGCGTGACCATGCCAGCGATCTCACACATTTGAAAGGAGACCTTTACTGCCATTTTCCTGCATCCCCCACCCTAACAGGATAATCCTTCTTCTTTGTGCAGGGAGGAGACCCCCCCCCATAATAACATGCAAATAATTGTGTTATCAGCTTTGCAGAATTGGTTGTGATGGTATTTAGCTAAGGGGCCTGAATCCTAATTGCTTTGTGCTCGGACACAGTGACAATGAATGTGCCCCCCTCCTCCCTTGAGACACACACACACACACACAAACACACTATGTATTCTTATCTGTGTGAGGACTCTCCATTAATTTCTATGGACATAACTCTAATCATAACTATATTAACATTAACCGCTATTGAGTCATAACCAAACTAAAGACTTTTGCCTGTTTTAGGATTTTGATTGTCACAGATTTTTTATAAAACTGAATTTCCCCTTTTGGGGACCGAAAAAAATGGCCCCCAGAACGTCAAAATAACATGTTTTTATATTGATATTGTGGGGACATGGCAGGGCAGAGGAGGGCTATGCCCGCCCAAATTTCTGCTCTGCCCACCCAATTGGTCAACTGTAGCCTGCGCCATCTGAATCTGCCAATCGTGTTTATTTCATTCGTCCCATCACATATTCTTCTGCGTAGTGTTTGTAATCACCTTTAAAAGTGGAGGAGGATTGTCACTCTATTCTTATTAAAGCTCCTTCGTGTTATAATGTATCATTTGTTGCTGTAGTTTGCTGTAATGTGTTAAATAAGGATCTTTGTTAGTAGGGGTTTAGTGAACTCTTAGTTAGCTAGCTAACTAACATTTCTGTTGGCTAGGAAGCTCACTAGAACAGTACACTTAAAGTGAAAATTAAACGTTATCATAGATATCTCTAGGTACAGGAATAACAAGTAATTTAATGTGTTCGCTACTAATCACGGTTTGGGATCTCCGCGGTCGGTCTTGGCCGTAACCCCAGGGATACGGGTGCACTATTTTATTTAACATTTGACAGTTTGCTAATCTTGATATCAGCGCAGGGTTGCCAACTTTGATCAGATGGCTGGAATGACATTTTCAATTCGAGACAAGTCTGCACACACATTTACATGTATGTAAGAGTTTTATTACGTGAATGAATAGCAATAATAATAAATAATAGTCTGTAGGGTTTGCACTTTGCAGACTATCCCAAAACTTTTGATGTAGCTGATTTAGGTTTATAATGGAATAATATAGATTTGCCGAAAGACCGTGAGAACCGGAAAGCGTGAGCGTCACGACAGACGCGTGAGAGTT
>JAOYFF010000081.1:22206970-22227695 GCA_025773925.1 Cryptomyrus ogoouensis
GGCGAAAGGGGGTCAAACACCGTATTAGTATGGTGTTCCTAATAATCCTTTAGGTGAGTGTATATATATATATATACTGTATATAAAACAGTTGCCATATGCTTCAAACTCACAACTTTTGTGTTGTTCAGTTACAAAAGATGGTACTTGTTGAGCTACATGCAAGCTTTGACCCAACGGTTCAGTTTTGCACATCAGACACTTAGCTGGTTCATGCAAAATTTAATTTTGGCACCTTCATTGAGTGGATGGGTCCATGACCTTGATGGGCTGGGAGCTGGGTCGCTATGACTTGTATGAATTGTGTGTGTGTGTGTTATCAGAGAGTTCCAGGAGGAATGAATTGTCAGCAGAGGGGGGAGGTGATTAAAAATTAACTTTGCACAGTGCCTGGGCACACGCCAGTTCAGAGCGGCGTTCCAATCGGAAATGACAATCAAGCAGATCTGAAGAAAGCAGGTGTGGAATGTTAACAGGCTTCCCGAACCCTGTGTGAGTCTGTACTCTTTTAATAACTGCTGACGAGCTCCTTTGGCTTGACACCAGTCACTGACGGGTGTGAGACGTTAAACAGTCACTGAGTGTTCTGTAAACACGGCAGACTGTGTCCTTATCGGACCAGACGTACATGACATCACTAAGGCTGTTTTTTGCTTGGTCCTGGCACCAAAATGGCTGCCATCATTGTTGGCTAGAGTAACGTCCTTACCTGGGGTGACATCAGAAGAATATGCCTTTGTAAAAATGGGCACACTTTTACTATCAAAGTTATATTGAAGAAACAGCGGAATGAATGACATGATTCTGTTCTGTAGCAAAGGGAGTAAACCTGTTTGTTTTTAGCAGGGGAATGGAGGCAGATTTAACAAAATGGCAGAAAGGGACACAAACAACTCGTTGCTATTTCAACGCTAAACGGGCTAAGGCAGGGTGTAGGCCCAGGTCTTTGTTTAATGAAAGATCCAGTCATATTAGTAAGAGGTAGCTAAATTAAAAAAGTGTTTTCGTTGCTTTCATAGATTCAGTATTAAGCTTCATAGCCTAGGTGAAAGTCTTCCCATAGTGCAGTTAAGATACGGGAAAATCATTACAAATCCTATCAGCCCCTTGAAATCAAATCGAAGCAGCCCACCATTTAACCTGGAGATTGCCCCCAGATTCCTGATATCTGATAGCTTTTCAGACACATAAATCCTGGGCTGATGTGGAAGGAGCCCAGAGACGGGCCATTAAAACAAGTCTACATCCACCATGATCTGGACGAGGTCATGAAGAAGGAGCGAAGGATGCTGGTGAAACGGTATTCGGCACAAATATGGAGGATTAGCGATGTGAATTTTTAGGCTCTGAGCATTACTGTGGGTTTTATTTTTAAAGCCGTGGCCTCCCCTGAGATGTGCAGCGGCCCCGGGATCGATATTTGCACATTAAGAATTCACCGTGTATTACGCGTGACCTTGCGCGTTCTCTCTGTCCACCCAGGAGACCCCACACAAATACTCTGCAGCTGACGTTGTCGCCTGTGAGCTTTCACCGCCCTCCCGCAATACCCCAAATGCTGGGGTTGGCCATTTGCCCTCAGGACTCTTCGTTTTTTACATTTTAATGGCGAGAAACCAGACGTAAATGGAGAACCGTTAAAACCAGGGACAGGGCCTCAAAGTACGAGGACCGGTTCTTGGTCGGCCCATTAGGTGACCACCTTCTGAGAGAACGGTAACTCAGCAAGCCGATTTCATTTTGACTCAGACGGGGGTGCCGGCAGTGAAGCTTGCCGAGGGCCTCACGTGGGTCTCGAGCGGCACTGACAAGCACAGCCTAGAAGCTGATGGTTGCTACCTGAGCAGGTGCTGAAAATGGTGCTGTGGGGTGATAGTCTGTCCCCTGCTTTCCTCTGCAGTGACGCTCCTGGACTCCATGTCAGCGCTGGGGGACCTGGGGTGGGAGGCCTATCCTGCAGAGGGGGTGAGTACAGAACCGGACCCGCGCCACAGGAAGAGGAAGGTAATGATGATGATGATGATGATGATGATGAGGATGGTGACATTGGGCATCATCATCTGATCCATCATATTTATATATAGAACCACACACACTCACCACGTAGACGCATGTGTGAGGTTATGCATGTATAGACACAAACCAACTGGTAATATGGATTTGGGGGCTTCTGTTACACCCTGGTACCAGTGTAGAGTGGGTAGAGTGCTATAATAGCAGCTACAGGGCAACGGTCGAGATGACCCACAAATGATGTCACACCCTGTTTCCTGTCTCGGTCACTCACCCAGCAGGAGTGGGTGTCAGAGCCTGGGGAGACATTCACACAGCAGCTGTCCATGATGTAACCACCTTACCCACCCAAAAGAACCCAAAATCTGATGCCTGGCTCTGTTTCCCCAAATGACAACAGGGCAACAACCCTGACCTTTCAACAGCCCAATTGCACAGGGAAAGGTCATGCCCGGCGTCTGGGGTATCATACGTGGGGGATTACCGAGCCTGACCCTTGACCCTTGAACTTGGGATGCCGTAATTGGCTTAACTTTCCCTGTTCTGTTTACCTTTCTGTCGATGGAGACGGTGCCGGCCGAGAACCAGATGTTTGAGGGCTGCTTAACTTGGAGATTATTCATGGTCACGGATAAATGAGGGGGCCTTCAAGAAAGAGAGGGATGAGCAATGTTACAGGGTATGAGGAAAAAGAGAGAGAGAGTCTTTCAGCCACAGAGAGTTGAAGCTGCTGGGCCTTTACATTAACCACAGGTCCTCTGCTTCAGTGGAAGCTGATTTGTGGGATCTCCCATGACTGTGTCGATGCATGGCTGGATCTACCTTTTCAGAGGCCCCAGGTAAAGCTGTACTTAGAGGCCCCCCTACCAAGAAATGTGATGATCATTTCACATCCTTTGTAATGCAGATAACTGGGGGCCCAAGGCAGCTTCCTGTTCTCTCCACAGTTAGACTGCCTGCAGAGAAACATTTTAATTTGATTCATTTCGTTTTATTTTTTACTTAAATGTAATTATTTGTATTTATATTTATATGAATACATAATATATATTTTTTCATGACTCATGGCCAGTGGTCCCCAGGCAGCTGCCTAGTTTGGCTACGCCTGTATCCCACCTTGTGTGGAGGGCTTCTTAGTCCTAGTGGTAATGAGAGATTAGACACCAGGTACAGGGGACATTGTGCACAGACCAGCCCTTCATTCACAGCCTGTGGGGCTGAATCCTTATAGATGGTCAGGAGTCACTGCCAGATGCCAGGAGTCATTACTGAGTGTCAGTCATCAGTTAAAGAGCATCAGGAGTCATAGTGGATGGACAGGAGTCATTATCATATACCAGGAGTCATTAGTGATCCTCAGGAATCATTACTGACTGTCTTGAATCATTTTGGATGGTCAGGAGTCATTGCCAAACATCAGGAGTCATTACTGAATGTTAGCCATCAGATACCGAGTGTCAGGAGTCATTACTGTATACCAGGAGTCATCACTGACTGTCCTGAATCATTATGAATGGTCAGGAGTCATTCTTTGAATGCCATGAGTAATTACAGAGTGGTTGGAATTATAATAGATGGTTATGAGTCATTACTGAATACCACAAGTCATTATTAAGTTATGAATTATTATAATGCAGTGAATCCCAAACCAGTCCTTGAGGACTTCTAGACAGACCATATTTTTGCTCCCCCCGAATTCCTACCAAAAACACCAAATACTGGTGTTTTGCAAGCAGTGAGGGCTTTAATGTGGACTGTCTGGGAGTCCCTGAGGACTGGGCTAGGAAACACTGTTATAGAGAATTAGTCAATTATCAGATGCCAGGAGTCATTAATGAGTATCAGAAGTCATTTCAAAAATACATGAATTTGAAATAACTTTAGAGTTAGAGTGGAGTTCAGGTACAAAAGTTCTGACAGGTCCCCAAATTTCCGATAATTCCTCTGATGTGCTGTCCCACCGTCTCCTGTCTGCAGTGGGAGGAGATCACGGTGATGGATGAGAAGAACACGCCCATGCGCACGTACCAGGTGTGCAATGTGATGGAGGCCAGCCAGAACAACTGGCTGCGGACGGGGCACATCGCCCGCCAGGGCGCCCGCCGCGTCTACGTGGAGATGAAGTTCACGCTGCGTGACTGCAACAGCCTGCCGGGCGTGCCAGGCACCTGCAAGGAGACCTTCAACCTGTACTACCACGAGTCAGAGAACGGGGGGCTGCGACACGTGCGAGAGAGCCAGTACACCAAGATCGACACCATCGCCGCGGACGAGAGCTTCACGCAGACCGACGTGGGTGACCGTGTCATGAAGCTCAACACGGAGGTGCGGGACATCGGTGGGCTCACCATGAGGGGTTTCTACCTGGCCTTCCAGGACGTGGGCGCCTGCATCGCCCTGGTCTCCGTGCGCGTCTTCTTCAAGCGCTGCCCACACGCCGCACACAACCTGGCGCTCTTCCCTGACACGGTGACGGGTGGCGACTCAGCCCTGGTGGAGGTGCGCGGCTCCTGCGTGGGTGACGCCCAGGAGCTGGAGCCACCCCGCATGTTCTGCGGCGCCGACGGCGGCTGGCTGGTGCCCATCGGCCGCTGCGTCTGCAAGCCTGGGTTTGAGGAGCGAGAGGGCCGCTGCCAGCGTGAGTACTTATGGCCGTCGAAGCAGAGCCCATGCTTACGGGCATGTGGGGGGTGTATGGCTCAGCGGGTCAGGATGGTTTGCTTATGATCGTTAGGTTGTTGGATCAAATCCCAGCGGTAGCACCTGAACAAGGCACTTAACCCTTAGTCACTCGAGGGACTGTCTGACCCCATTTTCCAAAAAAATGTCCATTGCTTTGGATAAAAGTGTCCTAAAACTGTTACTAATAATTTGATAATATATTAGGAAATAAAAACATCCAGTTGCAATCAAACATAGAAATGTATTATAAAGTCTCATTAAGTATTTACTTAAGAGCTTGTAAACAATTGCTTTTAACTAATTTATGAGCATGCTTACCAACCCATTATATATATTTGCAAGTGATTTACAAGCTATTTTATAAGCAAGATATAATTCTATTAAATTTCTGAATTAATATTTCCATTTACTAATATATTATGAAATGATTAGTAACAATGTATTAATAGCTGAAGAGCAGGACTTAAAGCACAGTGTTACCGGAAAATCAAATAAAGGAACAAAAGTAATAAATACTGTAAGAATTCCTCACTGGTTGGGTTGCAGTGCTGCTTTAGTGACCTGTGCTGTTTCCTTTGGAGTGATGGAGCGTGTCGCTCTGACTCGGCGTCCTTTTTATCCCCTGCAGCCACCAGTAGCTCAGCTGACACCCCCCTTCTTCTTGCTGATTGTTGGTTAGATGAAGGCCAGTCTCTCACTCTAAAAATATGGCTCGCTCTCCAATAAGCACAGTAAAACGATGGCTTTTACAGTGTCACTTGACCTGTGGGTGGGTAATTGACTGACACAGCAGGTTGTCTCACTGCTGGCATTCAGGTTCAGAATCTTTCAAAGGCATGTGAGGGTCTGTCTCCTACTGGATACGGGTTTTGAACCTATAACCTCCAGGTGACAGGTGCTGGTCCTTCTCCACCTGGCAGCCGGGGCTGTCCCGGCGCTGCCTGCATTTTGGGCTCTCTCTGTGCTCGCTGGCCAGCCTTGCTGGGGGTTGCTGCCCAGTGGTGTCCCCCGTCACTCCCTCAGGTGCTCCTCTGCTTCAGGGGCTCCACACAGCGGCTCCTAGCTGCTAATCCTGCAGGTGGGCTAATGGATTGAGTGGTATTATATGTAATTAGGGCAGGAAACTGGTGTCAGTAGCATATGGAGTATTTATCAGTGTTTCTGAATTTGACTGTAATGCTTTTTAGTTTGCTTGAGAGGATGAAATTTTTAGCAAAAAGAATAAAACAGAGGAACAGACATTTAAAACCCAGATTGAGAGAGGGATTTTTGGCGATAGATGCTTTGTGCTTCATTCATGGGCCTCACAGGCAGGGAGTTTGGGATATGAATTTCTTATAAGCTGAGAGACTAGCCTGGGCTTCTCCGGAAGGACCTCACTGTGTCACCATCCACAGAGTAGGGGTTAAAAAAATGAATAAATCAAACAGGAATGAGTCAGGTAATTACAGCATCATCTGAGAAGGAAGAAAAATGGTTTTAATAACTCCCCTCCGGGACAGGGTCTAGGGAAAATGGGGGAATCTATGCTTTTTACACATCATGAAGGCCACCACGAAGAAACACCTGCATGTAAATAAAAGACTCAAAGCTCCTCAGAAAGGCAGACAGGCATCGTCTCCAATGTCACTCATCACAAACGGTAATGGATTCAAATTTGGGTCATTAGGCTTTCTGACAGGTGCTAATGACCTCATTAATATGCCCTGCTTCTTTGATTTGAATGGCTGTCACCAGTAATTACTGCTGTCTCTCTCCTACTCGGTATCTCTCTCATAAGATTCTCCACCAGCTTCAGCATCCTCCGAATCTGAGGGCCACATTCCTAGAAGTCATTCTTCATCCAAGGCAGATGGGGATCTAGGTAGTCTATCCATAACATAGTCCATGACAATGATGTATCCTGGAGTCCCGCCTCCGCAGCATTGGCTGGCTGACCGACAGCGACGGCCACATGTTCCACTGACAGCATCATAGCACATAACACGAGGCTTGCGTGAGGCTGTTAGCTATAAACAAAATGTTCTGAACATGCACTTTTCCTCTTAGTATGTGAAGATAAATAGAGAGAGAACAAGGGAGAGAGAGAGAGAGAGAGAGAGAGTGCACAGCAAAGCTGAAAGCTGAGAGCTTTCGTACTGTCACATGGGCTAAAATGCCCGTGAGTGCTTCAGAAGTGCTGTGAGCTGAATGGCCAGTTATGTAAAGAAAGATACTCCTGAACCTTTCCAGCGAGAGCTGCGACTGTGTGAGATGGTGTGGGTGTGCTATCTGTGCGCATCAGCGGCTCCGCATTGTCCAGCCAAAAGCCTTCAGCCTTGAGTCTGTGGTATGACCAGCAAACAGTAGCATATCCAGCTGCCTCTGGCCGTAATGGCAACTTCAGTGATATTTCTGTTTCTTCTTTGCTGAGTGTGCTGCTCCTGTAAAAAAAGAAAAAAAGAAGGAAAACAGATAGAAGGCACTACCAAAGAGGGCTACCGTAGATCCATCCTGTTTCTGTGATTGAAATTATTCCAAGATGTCCTCCCAGCTGTGATGGGCAGCCATCCTGGTCCATGGTAAACAGTTATGGAGGACGGATGCATGTTTTCTCAGCTTGAGGTTGCAGCTCTGTGCCGGATGCTGCAGTGCTTCCTAAGGCTTCTTCTGCAAAAGTGAAGAAACTCAGTCAGCAAACTGGCTTCGTAGTCACTCTCGTGCATTTTGTTTGGGTGTCATGCATAGTTCTCTCAGCGAATGTCTGGTCCTCAGCATGCTGGAAAACGGGAGATGCTGGGGCCTTAGCTTCTCGACCCCACTGGAAGCATGGCGACCCGTTTGAGCATCTGAAGCTCCTTATCAAAGGCATTAGAGGCTATACCCAAAGGCTGGGCCTTTCTGGGGGTCGTTCTGGGCTCTCGTGCTATGATTGCTTGGTTCTTGTGAAGGGGATTATGGGTACACTTTTTGTGTACATGTTGTGTATGGTTTTACAAATCCATTGCAGGACCGGTGAGGTGACTGGCTGGCAGCGTGAGGTTCACAAAACCAGGCAGATGCAAAAGCAAAACGCCTGACACCCTGGACACTGACTCCTGCCTTCAGGATCCCTGAACCATGGTGGAGAAGCAGCCAGGAGCACTTTGCTCTTGTTCCCTTGGTCAAGATCCTTACCTGCCCTGGTGGGAGCATCTTCTAGCATCTAATGGGCTAAGCAGCCCAACAGCAGTGAGGAGTCTCATTTGGGGATTGGGGAACCTTCCGGGCGTCTGCCTCTCCAGCTGCCTCCCGTGCCCTGTGACAGCGCGTCTCATTCCCTCGGCTTTCACACCGGGGGCTGGGAGCGCTCACTGAGAGGGCTCCGCCGCCACCACGCTGTGAAATCCCACGCATCCGCAGAAAATAACCTGATTAGCGCAATGTGAGAGTGGTTACGTAAGACAGGGAGCGAGCCTGACCCACTTCCAGAGCCCCCCCTTCCCAGAGGAAGGTGCCAGGGCCTGGCAATCGCTGTGCCTGCCTCATAATCTTCATCCTCATCATCAGGAGCTGCTGTGTCTCGTCCCTTTTAGCCTCATTTCCTCTGCACCATCTCCCATCATCTCCTCTCCTTTCTGCAGTACCTTTTCTCCCCATCTTCCCCATCTAACTCCTCTTTCTGCCGCTCCCATAATCTTATTCGATGCTCTTCATTTCTGATTTTCTGCTCTCTCTCTTTCTGGTCTCCCTTTCAATACTTTCATGTCTCAATCTGATCCCCTCTAAGTCTCAGTTCAAGCCTCTCCTGTTCTCCATCTGACCCCCTCCTGATCTTGAATTAAACCTGTCCCGGTCTGCAATTCTGAACCTCTCCCGGTCTCCTGTTCTGAACCCCTTCCAGTATCTTGTTCTGAAACCCTCCTGATCCCCTGATTTGAACCCAGAGGGGTATCATGTTCTTAACCCCTCACGGTCTCCTGTTTTGAACCCCTTCAGGTCTCGATCTGAAACCCTCCTGGGGTCCTCTTTTGAACCCCTCCCAGTCTCCAAATCTGAGTCCCTCCCAGTCATCTTTCTTCCGGAATCCCTCCTGAGGTTTGTCTCCTGCTCCTCTTCCCTTCCTCCCTCTCTCCCTATCTTCTTGGTCTTGCCCTGCAGGCATTGCTCGGTGATTGCTCGGAGTATACGATGATCGTATTGGTTGGGCCTCCTCTTCCCCAGCTACGGTAGCTAGTTTCGGCGGGTTATGAACCTGCCAGAGACAGTTCACTCTTCCTTTGCAGTGCGTTGTCCTCTCTTGATCCACACAGATTCATACCTCCTTGGAGGGGAGCAAAGGTGCAGCTAGAAATTCTGGGCCCCCTGACAAAATATCTCTTTGGGCCCCCCTGCCCAAATCTATGCATAATTTAATGTATTAAAAGGTCCTTTTCAAGTACTGGGTTTCCTGAATCTGCCATTAATTAAATGATCAGTGGTCATTGTTGACACACCACAACAACAAAGCGTGTCTTCTTTATTTAATCCATTTGTGACATAGCCAGGGGCAGCTAATTCAGCACCCAGGGAGCAGTACCGTCTCAGGGGTGTCTTGCTGGTTAGGGATTCGAACCTGCAATCTTTCAATTGCAAGTGTGTTTCCCTAACCATTAAGCCACCACTGCCCATGGTATCCATGCCCCTTTGACACTGCTGTGCAGGAGAAAGGGAGCAGGGAAAGGCATTGCAGCAGAGCATGTTCAGCATGACACTCACACTGTAGAGGCTCTGAGAAGTCCAAACTCTCACCTGGCGCGCCGCATTCCCAGCCTGCTGTGTTCCCGGCCCATCATGTCTCTGGCAATCCCCGTTCCTGTCAGTTTGGGATTCAGGACTAGCTTGCCCAGCAGATTAGCAAGGCTGTAAGTGGGAGTCCCGCAACTCTCAAGGAGGGTGAGGAAGTGCCCGGTGGAGGGACACAGCTGGGGGCACCATGGCGACATCATCATGGTGACCTGGCCATGTTTATCTGTGATTCCCAGCCTCTCTGCAGCTCCCAAATGCCCCGGTCAAGGCTGTACCGTCTGGAGGCCTGAAGCGGTGGCAAGCGTGAGGAGTTTGGAAGCAAGCCTCGCATCCTCCTACAGCCAAACGGAGAGCTGCAGGGGCGGACCCCAGGCTGGGGGCTCTGTTTTTGTTTGTGTGGGCTAAAAGTTTTCTTTCCCTTTTAGATTAATGGGCTGCAGTGCCTGTAATTGAAGAAAGATGGTCCACGGCGGGGTCTGCAGGGGTCCTGCTGATTCCGGCTTTCCCCTGTGGCCCCGTGGAGAAATGCCGCCTTTGACATGGAGCCAGAGGAAGTTGTTAATTGGGCCCACGCCTCAGGAAAGGGGGAGGGGGGTGGGTCAGGGCTGAGATTAGATCTGTATGTCCTCGCAAAGAGAAGAAAGACTCCAACGTGTGGACAGATGTTTCCCTCACCCCCGACTTCTGGGTGTCTGCTACTGAAGTGAAGTCACTCCCAGTCCTCGAACATGAGCGTTTTCTCTATCAACCAGCATGTTACCTGCTGTGCCGTGTCCATACTGTACAGATGATATGTGGCATTACAACATTGTTGCTGTTATACGCATGGTACGGCATTTACTGTCGAACACAGAGACATCTGCTGAAAGCTGATTAGTGTTTCATGGCATGGAACATGCAAGGCTGGAGCAGCCATCTGGCATACCGGGCATTTTCCCAGTGGGTCGGTAAAATTTATCGTGGAGACCCCCCCCCCACCACCCGCTACATAAAATTAATCGTAGAGTCCCAGTCCCACGTGATTTACATCTCCATAAATCCAACCCTATACTGGATACATGGATGGATAGATGGATGGGTGAATGAGACGTCTGAGGTTTCAGGAATCGCTCAAAGGTTTAGCAGCAAAGCCGCTGTCGTCGTCACATGGAGCAATGGAGCCCTTCCAAGAATTTTTAATGACGAAAGATTTGCCATGTTTTTGACTTGACCTTGAGCATTAAGCCGATGCACAAGCCTCACTCCCGGCCCCATGGGGGACGCATCGCTGATCCCCTGCCGACTGCGGCGTTTCCCGGGGCAATGAACAAACAGTGGCATTTTTTTTAACAAACGTGACAGTCTGCTTTTTCCGCAAAGCCACTGATGTCTGAGGATGATGTATATTATGATACTGGAGTGTTTTCACCTCTCTGTACCCTCAGCTGTACCCATTGCTGCATTACCCGTGCCCTCAAAAGGTGCTTTTCATTATCCTGTAATGATAGAATAGATTCTCCATCACGCATTGTGTGCAGATGAGTGGGTTTGTTCTGAATGGAACAAAGCCCAGTGCCTTCATTGCTCTGCTACTGTTTGTAGTGGCTTCAGTCACAAAGCCTGGAGACACTGACACAAAGCATGAGAGCACTGTGAGAAAGTATGGGGACACTGTCACAAGGGCTGGAACACTGTCACAAAGGCTGGGACACTGTCACAAAGGCTGTAGACACAGTCGCATAGGCTGTCACACAGTCAGAAAATCTAAGACATTGTCACAGCCCCTAGGACACTGTCACAGAGGCTGGGGACACTGTCAGAAAGTCTGGGACATTGTCACAAAGCCTGCGGACACTATGCAAAAGTCTGGGACACTGTCATGAAGGCTGGGGACGCTGTCACAAAGGCCGGGGACGCTGTGTGAAAGTCTGGGGCATTATCACAAATCTTCGGACGCTGTCACAAAGTCCAGGGACACTATGCAAAAGTCTGGGACACTGTCACGAAGGCTGGGGACCCTGTCACAAAGGCTGGGGACGCTGTCACAAAGGCTGGGGATGCTGTCAGCAAGGTCTGTGGTCCACACCACCTCATAACCCTGATGCATGTCTTCAATAAACTCCTCAGTTGTCTCCATCTATCCTAACAGCTAAGAGGAAACAAGAGTCAGCATACAGAGGACATGGCTGGGAATCAGTAATCCTCCTGCACGGCGTCCCACCGCTCAGCGGACAGGTCATCAATAAGCAGTTGTCACAGTGGCTAACTGCATCGCCAGCATTTCATCAATAATGACTCATTAGGAGCTGCCTCAGTGGAAGACAGCCTATCAGTTAGATAGAGATCCATGCAGTTACTTTTTGAACCCTCAGAAAGATTTCTGACACTGTCCAGCTTCTGAGGACGTGTATGACTTTGCTTAAAGGGCCCCTTCACATAAAGGTGCTTGTAAGATCATTGAGAAACATCTGTCATGGGTACTTGAATAAGAGAACCATCCCCTCGCTACCCAAACAGTGTCAAACAACAGGGAGACGCTGCTCTTCTGATTTACACTGGAGGTTGTCAGCGTTTTCCTGGACTCCGTGCTATTTCCTGCCTTCTAGGTTTTCTGCCAGGAATCATTCTGGGAAAAAATATCACCTAGGTGATAGTAAATTTAATAAAATGTCCTCATTTAATAGCCCGTTTAACATGGGGTTAAGTTAATGGTATGAAAACTATGCTGCGTGGTTATCCAAAACTCATAAGCAGACCCCAAGACACAAGGAATGTAAACATCACGTTGTGTATTTATGCTCCTTTTCTCGTTCTCCCTGTTTGAGAGTTAAATGAGGGTTTACTGAGGGGGATTCAGTATTGCAGAGGCTTCCCCTCTCCCTCCTCACCGAACTCCTGACAAACAACAACACGACAAAATGAGTCAAAGTAACTGCTCTCATGCAGAGCAGAGCAGAATCTTGTCAGCCATCCCATAACTAACCAACCCCCGCCTCGACTAAAATAACACAAGAGTCCCCCACTAAAAAAACCAAACTTGCACCTGGTATAAATTACCCATGCAAGATTACAGCGTCGGTAGGAATGCGTGAAATTACCAAGCAATCATTTTGGGTCGGGGAGTGGTGCCTTAGCCATTAAGCACCCCCACCCACCCCCACCGAGGCACACACGCCAAGACGAAACCCCACCCTGGAGATAATGAACGACTGCGGCCTGCGGTCTGTGTGCTGTTATTCCAGGGTTAGAATGGCGGGCCAAACGAGATGGGACTCGGCCAAGGGGTGACGAGCTAATCGGACATCTATACTGGGGGGGGCATGGGAAAACCAGACAGCTGTTACTCCATCTCTTCTCCCTTCCTGGCCCATCAGGCGCCAAACAGGCCCTCTTCTCCATGGCCCTGGGTGAATACTTACACCACATCATGCTGACTCAGCGGCACTGGCATGCTAGGAAGGAGCGACGTTCGCAGATTAACTCTGAGGCGTGATTCTCACCGAATACTGGAAGTGATGTGTGGCATGAGGGAAGCATAAATCCACTTGGCGGCTTCCTCTGTGAGTTGAGTCCTGGTTGCCAGGTGCTCAAGTGGGCTATGATTAGAGGACGGTTAGTATATTTCACTTTGTCACTGGTCATTACTGTGGCTTTATTACACATTAACTAGTCCTGTTGAAATGCATCGATTAACTACTGGCCATTGGCAATTCATTAACTAGGAAGAGGCCACTGAATTTACATGAAGAACTTCTCACCAATGTCCCCAAAAGTCATGATCATCCCGTTGGAGCGATTCTCACTCAGATTAGCCCTTCATGAGAGTCACTGGGGTGACCTGATTGCTCACTCTGCAGAATTCATTATTATTGGTTGGGGGAATGTTTTCAGCTAAGGAGACAGGCTATTGAGCTAACGTAAGACCTTCCTGAGATGAGGATGATGTTTGAAACAAAAAGGCGTCACATCTCCTACAAGCCCGACATCAGAGGGACAGGTCATGTTGCAGCTTGGCTGTCCGACTTTGCCATCAGTATGGTACTTAGTCAGAGATCCTGGGGGAGCTGACCTTTGGCTGACCTCTGAGGGGCACCGTTTTCATAGCCTGTGGCTGGCAGGCCTGTGATACACTGAGCAGAACATGAGAGGATGCAAAAGGTTAGTGCAAACGTCTGACTTCCAGGCGCAACTAAGTCTGCAGATCCATCAAATGGTGATCGATTCCAGTACCCGCACCTCCCCGGAGAACCATTCTCAGCCATATTATTGTTTCCAGGTTGGAATTTGCTTTGCAAATCCTACTTGGTTCCAGTCCGTGGATGGTGGGCGTCTAGTGTTGATGCTACCTCTTCCGGCTCAGAAGGTTGGAGACACTCTGTAGCAGGCTCTCTCCTTCCATTCGTCGATACCAAACGGCTAAGGGACCTCTAAACAGATGGAAAAGGCTTAGTGCTGTTGCTGAGCAGAAGTTTACAGCAGCAGCTTCTATCTTCTTTTGGACGCTTTACTCCTTGCAGTCTCCATTCCCAGCTTTATTTTACAGCAGGGATCCCCAGAAAGGTTACGATCTTTGTCCTACTTGACATCTTCCCCTAGTGTACCATTAACTGTGTCTCTGTTCTTAATTCATACTTATCATATTTCAAGATCTTTCCTGAGCATGTTGAAGAATTGACATCGGGAAGCACATGGTATTAAAAGATGAAGTCTCTGATGATGAACATGTTACAGAGTGCTTTGGATTAGGGAAGTGTCCTGAGGGCGTGTTGGAAGACACTACTTCAGCAGTGCATCACCGCTCCATGTGCCAAAATGCCCCAAGCGTGCCTTTCTCTTATCCATAGCTTCACAGCAACGCCTGCAAACCAAAGACCACTCAAAGACCATGAGCTTTTCAAACACCCATTGGAGAGATTTGTTACACTTCATTGACCATCAGGATTCAGCCAGATATTTGGGTGGGGTGTTTTATATGAGTATTTATGTGCACTACAGCCTTCAAAACTCAGACAGTATTTTCGCTGACATTCCTGGCAAGTGTTTCCTTTTCGAAAAAAATTCATTCATGAAAAGGATTCCATTCAATTGCATGGTTCAGACACACATGCAGACAACAACCAGCCTAACTGCATGTCCTTAAACTATGGGAGAAAATCAGAGCCTACAGAGGAAATCTGTACAGCACTGTGAGGAGGTGGAAGCCTCATACACAGAGCATAGGCAGGATTCAATCCCCCAACACTGAATGGGAGCTACCCACTGAGGCGCTGTGCCTGAACAAATCCAAGGCACCATTTGTGAAGTGAGTTTACTCGTGTCGTTTGAAGGACACTGGAAACTGTGATTGGAATGTCCTGTGGGAATTCTGGAGCTGAGAAAAATAGCGAGAAGCCATGCTGGTAAATTCATCAACACTCCGTTCGGGTGGGGCAGGGAGGTGGGACCGTGGTCCCATGAGGCCAGTAATGTGGACAAACTGGGCCATGTGTTGCCCTAGGCGACTCAGTGGAAACAGACAAGAGGCTCGAGAACCACATAATAGCCCGAATGGACGCCTCACTTCTCAAACACTACTATGGGCATGGAGCAAGTGATGAATTGGTGACACCCAATAAAAAAATTGTGCTGGTGTGGGAGGGTAAATGAAGGGACATTCTCATTGGCTGAAATGGATCTGTAGCGGCCTGTCCATCCAAGATCTGTCATTGTGTTTTACATGATGGCTGGGAGCTAAACACTCTGCAGTACCTCATTTCCTTTACACATCACGCATGAGGCATGCTGACGTTCTGGAGCCTATATGATTGCTAGTAAAAACTCTCACATCTGTTCGTATTTCTCGCAATGGTCCAAGGCCTCAAGGCACCACTATAGTGCGTTGGCGCAGATCCTAGCTGCCAGGGTGTTTTGCCTAAAGGAGCTCACAGGAAGTAACACTTACCTGTAGGTGTTGGAAGCACATATGCCACAGGTGGGTGGGGTATCAGCAGGACCTGCTAATGGATCCTGTAAGCACCCTGCCATTCTGAAATATTCCTGGTCCAGTCTACAGCACAGAGAACCTGGTCTCTGGTCTCAAGTTTGTGTGAATATTTAACAAATTTGCCATGAAATGCATGATGGCTCATCAACAAAGGAACCATTAAATAGTTTTCATCCGACTGGAACATCAAACCTAGCAGCATTTAGCCCCGAACACAAGGCTGTTGAAAGGATGTCCTATTAATGGTTTTACAACATTTACATTGTCCTACTAAACATGAGAGAGATGCTTTTTTCATTGACTAATATACTCTGTGAGCAGGGGGCTCACCACCTTTTCCAGGTCCTGGTTCACAAATAATTGTAAGAGATTCCTCGTCCTCTGCTTGAAGGATTCATTGATTTTGAAGAACCATCAAGTCCAATCACGTTAGCACTAGCTTTGTATGTGGCTTTTTAATATTCTAGGGCAGAACATTCAGCTAGTGATCCCTTGCTATTGGTCTCACACCTGACAAAGGGACTCCATTCGGAGTTATGTTGCCATGGAGACCTTCACAGTGTCCTCTTCAGGTCTGTAAAGTGGCCTTCTTTGTCTGGGTTTGATGTACCTGTCAGGATGGACAGCTCATAACAGGGACTGTACACCCTCCTTTAGGCATCAGTAACTTCATGTACTTTTTTCAACCCTGTTCATTACTCCACACCCAAGAATATGTGAAAGCACTTTTCCTACTTGCTGGATACTGTACTTTCCTTAGGGTGCCCCCTGAAAGGACTTTTGGTAGCTGCTTGGAAAACTCGAGGCACGGAAGGTGCAAACTGCCATGGTACCATGGTAATATTACTTTCTTTGGATCCCATTGGAGTTCCCCATTCTTCAGCTGAAGTTTGGTTCTGTAATGATCTGGTCTTTCGTCATCACGGTATCTCTAATCTGAATCTCTGGTGTTTAGCTGAAGTTTGGTCCTCTATTTAGTGTCCCTAATCTTTCATAAACACTGGATTGCTGATGTGGATCTCTGGTCGTCAGCTCAGTGCTGGTTCTGCAGGATCTTGGGCAAACTGCCTCTCGCCTCATAAGTTGTCCTTCTCCATCTACAGCAACCACACAAAGTTATGCTAGACTGACTTTCCAAAAATAGCTGAGGCTTTCCAAGCACAAATCTGATCGCTTACTGTGCAGAATTCATTCTTATTGGTAGGGGGGATGTTTTCAGCAAAGGAGACGAGCTATTCAACGTTACTTTTCACTGGAGACTGTAAACTCCACTCACCCCGCTCATGTGGGGTCTCTCTGGGGCTTTCCGGCCGCTCAAGTCCGCTGGGGCTGAGCTTGATGGGAAACATACTGAGTGTAATCTGCTGTCTCTGAGGTGTGATTCACAGCTATATCAGAGAGCGCCGAGTCTCTGGGCGCATCTACAAGGTGGCGGTGGGGGGGTGTCTGTAGCTGGGTGTGCTCACATCCGACCCCCCCCCCCCCCCCCCCCCCCCCCCCCCCCCCACCAACCACCCCCCACCCCCCCCCCCCCCCCCACACACACACACACACACACACACACACACACCCCTCCACCTTTATTGGATTTCACAGCTATCAAAGGCTCATGTTCTCCAGCTAAGGAGGACACAACGTGTGGGAAATTCTGAGCTTCTTGCCAATTTGCTTTCCAGTGGAAGCAAAATGTGTCAAAAAGCCTCTCCTAACACATTATGGATATACGTTAGTATTAGCATTGGTAGCATAGTAGGGGGTCTTTCTGTTCTTTACAGTGAAGTATACTTGCTCTGGAGACAAGGGTGAAATTCAGAGGTCAACATTAGTCTTACATCCCAATGAGAAAAAAATTAAACCTTGAAAATTACAGTGCCAATGATTTTGATCGACAAAGAAAAGCCCAGAAGGCACTATTATCACTTGTGGTCTGTCCAGGCCTCTGGGTAAATAACTGTGTAAGTTACAGTGTTGTAGGCTGTCATTAGTCTTATTATCAAATGTTCACTACAGTGTAATTAGCCTGTAATTGGCAATAAAACAAAGGGGGTTTTTGTTTGAATTATTCATGAGTATACAACAGATTTATATTTCATTCACTTTTCAGTATCATACAATTAGATCAAGTTAAAAGAAAACATACATGCCTGATGGGTGGCATCATGTTTAAGAGCACAGATATGCTGGGAGGGGCTGCGTCATCGACGAAGGAACTTTACAAACCCCAAGGTAACCAGAGAGGTGCAAGTTCCTAATGAACTACATAATGGAGAGGGTACTCTTACTGCATTTGGGTCTGACGTTTGGCCAATCCTGGGACGCTGGCCATATATCCCGCCCTTCAGGTGACGCCCACCCAAGATGTTTGGCCACTCCTGGGACACCGGCAATATGTCCCACCTTTCAGGTGACGCCCACCCAAGATGTTTGGCCAATCCAGGGACACCCCGGCCATATGTCCTGCCCTTCAGGTGACGCCCACCCAAGATGTTTGGCCAATCCTGGGACACTGGCAATATTTCCTGCCTTTCAGGTGAAGACCCAGCCTGAAAAAAGCAGAGCAGCACCTTAGAATCTCCCCAGAAGTGCTTGAAGACTGCGGGCACCGTCACCACCACCCCCACTCCCCCCAGCTGCTCATGACTCTAAAACCTAAAAGCTATCGATTGCTCCAAACAAGCCAGCCCGCCGAGGAGTTTGTTAATATTTAATATGGCGTCCCCGGCAAATCGCTTAGAGATGTGTTTTTATTTAGCTGTTATTTTCTCAGTCTGCTAATTTGCTGCCAGGATCGATGTGCTGCACGATAGCACACCGAAAGCCCCGGGTGGGATTCTGACAGCCCTCCCTTTCCAGAGGGACGCTTTCCACTATCGATTAAACATGCCTGGGAGTCTATACTTCTCCTGGGCAGTGCTGGGAATCCCCCCACCCCCATCTACGTTGTTATAATGTGGCAGACTGCAAATTGAGCTGGACCTCCCCTCTTCCCGACCCTGTGGGAGATTCACTCACAGCCTCAATCGTTTTGGTAAAATATGCAAGAGTGTCAATTGGCAGAGGGTGAACGTATTGACCATTTAAGTCGCCCTGGCAAAGAAAAAAGAAAAAAACACGGAACGATTATAATAAACAATGGTTCAGTAAGGGGGGTGTTCACTATGGCAGGTGTCGGCGGTTACGTGTTGGGAACGTGCTTCCTGGCTGGATGAGCTCGGAACTGGGCATGTTTATCGCACATTAGGGCATCATTAGTGGGGAATAGAGGAATTCAGGCCAGACCTTGAAGGGCTCCAAGGCTCTTATTCTTGACTAGATTTAATACATCGCATACGGCTCAAAAGCTCCAGCAGTACAGCGACGGCTTCAGTCTAACAAGTAATGTGGCCCCTGGACCTGAATCAGAGCTACCACCCATCCCAGTTTCTGGGGATTGTTCTCTTTTCAAATCAAATATCACATGGTTGTTCTTCTACTGCTATGCTATTTTCTTCCTGGTTATGTTGACACATCCATCGATGTGTCCGTAGACGGTTATAGATTAGATAGATAGATAGATAGATAGATAGATAGATAGATAGATAGATAGAGACTTTACTGTCATTGTAGTTATTCAATGAGACTTTGGTAGCTCTCAGAGAGAACAGACACGATACAAAATATAAAATCCAAGATAAAATTACAGTGTAAAATACAAAAGTAAAAAAGAAAACATTGTACTGTAAACAGATGTTGCACACATTGTAATAATTGTATTCAAGCAGTGTAAAACAGGTAAAGAGTGTAAACAGGTATGTTTTATATATAGGCATTGCACACGTTATAATATTATAATTATTGTAGATACAATCCTAGATGTAAAGAGATCAATGCGTTAGCAGCAGTTTCGCGGGGGTGGGCGGGGGGGAGATGGGTAATACAGCTGATTTGTTTGTATGTGTAGAGTGTGTGTGTGTATGTGTGTGTGTGTGTATGTGGTTCAGGTATAACTTACCTTGTGGGGACCAAATATCCCCATAATGTGATGAATATCTGTTTTTTTTACCTTATGGGGAGCAGTTTCTTTTTCCCAAAAAGGGAAAACTAAATTTTCTAAAAGTCTGTGACTGCAATCAAAAAACTAAAAATGCAACAAGTCTTGTATTTTGTTTGGTTACTGTCTGGTTATGGTTAGGGCTGGGTAGGGGTTAAGGTTGTCATAGTTAGCGTTAGTATTTTTTCCATTGACATGAATGAGCGGCCCCCACAAAGATATAATTACAGGTCTGTGTGTGTGTGTGTGTGTGTGTGGATTATGTTTATATTAAGAGTCTGTTGGTACGTGTTCTTATGTCTTTTATCCTTACTGGTAAAAGACAGCGACCATTGGCCATGGCGGTTCTTTATTTGATTGGTGGCAGAAGTATGAAGCTTTCCTTATCGCCTAGCAACTGCCCAGGCTGCCGGTCTGCCACACGCATCCACATCCGCGACCCACTGTGACTGCAGCTGCTGGCTAGAGGAAATACTAACTTATAAAGACCTTTCTATTTGTTTTGTGAAAAGCGGAGAGAGACAGACAAGGAGGGCGACAAAACAAAATCAGACAAGTCACTGGCATCAGAGAAAAAGTTTTTTACACTGTACTGCTCAGACTGGGAGAAAACAGAAAACTTTTCTGAACGCCCACCCAAAGAGAGCAGCCAAAATTTCAGTTAAATATAAAGGAGAATCAATGCTGGAAAATCACTCGAAAACAAAGATGCACCATAGTTTTGTATTAAGCAAATGCAAATCTACCCATTGCAGCTTTTGGTTGAAGCAGAACTTCAAGTCAGATTAAATGTCAGATGATCATGCTTGGAGGTTAAATCTTTCACTGAGGGACAGCAGGGATGTCTGCAGGCAGCATAGAGGAGGAGAGAAATGTCAGTGTCTGGCTGCCCAAATGCATTAAGTTAAAAAGCGGTTTATAATGCATCAGGGAGAGAATCTGTGTCATGGAGTGCGTCAGGACAAAAAGGTAATTGATATTTATTGATGTCTGTGGAGAAATTCTCTTTACACCTCCCCCAACTTGCTCTCTGTAGGTGAGATGAAGTTGGCCGCAAAGGGCAGCCACCCATAGGGGCACCAGGGAGCTGGGGGTTAGGTGCCTTGCAAGGATGTGCCTTGCGTATACTGTAGATGTGCCAAAGCCAGGCTTGAACCGGCTGAGTCACATGCTGCCCCCAGTATAGGCAATAGAGAGTCCTAACATAGCATATTCACAAATACAGTGGTACCTCAGTTCTCAAACTCATTATAACTCGAATTTCTTAAAAGTCGAACCAACCAGTTCGAAAA
>JAOYFF010000081.1:22234644-22245822 GCA_025773925.1 Cryptomyrus ogoouensis
GTTTGTGTGGGGATGGGGGTGAAATTAGTAGCACAAAGAGATGGGATGGGGAGAGGGGTCAGAGGGTTAGTGAGATAGAAAGAGTGAGTGAGTGAGAGAGAGTGTGGATAGAGGTAATGGACTCGGAAAGGAAAGATACTGACCACTGGTCAGCAAGTTCCTCTTTCCAATTAACTAATTACAGCAATTACTGGCAATTAGCCACAGACCAGCATCGCTATGACCAAATCAGACATATACCAGTACTGCCTGTTTAGAGATGTGACCCAAGAAACCACAAGATTTCAATTCCGGGTTCCTTAGTTATTGCACCACCTAAACACCTAAATGGAGCCTCAGCTCACTCTGTACCAACAGCGAACATTTAACACGCTGGCCACTGAATACCAGTGGCTTCATTGCTCGCTGGCCACTGGCAACTGGCAGCACCTAGTCAGTCACTGTATCAAACGATGCCCTGGCACTTCAGACCATGACGTTTCTGGGTCAGCGTTCCCGAAGTGCCTTCCCCAGCTGGGAGCCGCCAAGTGGAAAAACAAACCGGAGCGGAGAATCCCGAATGGCTAGTGTTAATCAGGAACGGCACACGGCTTGCAGTGGCAGCCAGCCATTGTCAGTGCAGTCCTGTGTTTTAAGGTCATTGGTCTGTGCAGTCCTGTGTTTTAAGCCCATTGATCTGCGCAGTCCTATATTTTTAGCCAATCAGTCTGCACAGTCCTATGTTTTAAGCGCATCAGTCTGTGCAGTCCTGTGTTTTAAGACCATCAATCTGCGCAGTCCTGTATTTTAAGCCCATCGATCTGCGCAGTCCTGTGTTTTAAGTCCGTCAGTCCATGCGGTCCTGTGTTTTTCGCCCCTCAGTCTGTGCAATCCTATGTTTTAAGCCCATCAATCTGCGCAGTCCTGTGTTTTAAGACCATCAGTCTGCGCAGTCCTGTGTTTTAAGCCCATCAATCTGCGCAGTCCTGTGTTTTAAGACCATCAGTCTGCGCAGTCCTGTATTTTAAGCCCATCGATCTGCGCAGTCCTGTGTTTTAAGTCCATCAGTCCATGTGGTCCTGTGTTTTTACGCCCCTCAGTCTGTGCAATCCTATGTTTTAAGCCCATCAATCTGCGCAGTCCTATGTTTTAAGCCCAACAGTATGCACAGTCTTCTATTTTAAGCCCATCGATCTGCACAGTCCTGTGTTTTATTGCCCTCCCCCTACATCAGCATGGCTCAGTCCATTTTAAAGATCAGCAGGCTGTTGGTTCAAATCCCAACCTGTTCTTATTCATTTCACTGGCGGGATAGTAATAGTGTATGCCAAGCTGCTCAGCCTGACCCACCAGAAGAGACTCAAAAGCTATTTCAGGGAGCACTTTTCAAAATCGTTTTCACAAATGATGTTGAAAATGATTCATTTATTTTTAAAAATGGTGGTATTTCAGACCCTTCATGGTGTGCGCTGTTTCCACGAAGGCATAAAGATGAGCCCTATACACCACTCCGCCCCCCCATCATAGAAGAGGGCCATGCTACCAGGGGGATGCTTGTCGCTTGGCGGCTCAGCCTTGAAGCGGTGCCGGCATCTGGAATGTACTTGTAGGTGGGAATAAGCAGAAGCATATTGCGCCAACCCATAGGGGGCACTCCCTCTTACCGCGAGGGGTATTTAAACGCCTCCCGTCATGTTGCCGTTAACAAATCCAGGCATGTCTTCCTCTTCCTCTGGCTTTCAGTGCCCCCGATAATGGAACCCCCCCCTTGAAGTGCTGCCCCCAAGTGGCACTCTGGGGCATAATGCCACCATTCCCTTTGTAAACAAAGCCTGATGTGCCAATACTTTTATGTGTTTGAAGCCTTTTGTTGGGTGTCACGTTATAGTCCCGATATTGGTCTGTGCATACAGAAAGTTGTGGGGTGTGTCCAGTCGTTCCTGTGGATGCCCCACCACCGATATCTGCTGAAGAGGTAAAAGCTACAGAGGGCGAGCAGGTCAACATGGCCCTATGCAGAGTTTCCTGGTACCTCCAATGTTCCAGAAAACGGTACCAAAGTAGCCGAAACCTGTCAGACATGTCCAGAAGGTCCAGGACCAGATGTCACCTACAATGCTGCCGGATGTGTCGGATGAGGAGAATGTTTCTGGACAGGCTGGAATGCCCATCCCAGCCTGAGGGGATTTAGCAGCAATGCCAGAAATAGCGCCACATGTATCAGCGCTTTATGGTAAAAATAGGGTATCACAGACGGGCTTCGAGCCGGCCTCCGTTGTCTTCAGAGGGCTTCAGACGCCTGCCGAGGATCTGACTGCTGATCTCCGTGGCACTTCAAAGTCCTGGTCGGGTTCGGCCCGCTGCTCCTGCTCACGTTTGGCCCGGCATGTCTCCGACTGATTTCCAGCCGTCGCTGTGGATAGCCAGCAATAAAAACTACCAAGGAGGCAATGGGGGGGGCCTCGTTGTTCCAGAGACGTCCGCCTCCATGCCGACTTCAATTACCATAATGAACGCGGAGGCGAATCGAAGCCTTTAAACACCTCCGGGAGACGACGGGGCTGGAATTTACGGCCGTATATTTAATCCGGCGGGTAATTATTTTCTCTGCGAATTATAACCCAGGCAGCCGTAAATCTGCCTCTGGAGGGGGGCGGGCCACCCCTCCCATTTTGAAAAGCGGAGAGCCGCAGAAAGAACGAAGGTGGGGGGGAATCGAAAATTGTTTATTTCCCCCTGCCAGCGCCATTGGAGATTTTTCATGTTTATATTTTGAGCCGTTCTCTGGGTCCTTTGGCATGCGGCTGGTGCGCTCAAGTGCAGTTCTACACATGTGCATGCTCCTCTCCCCCAGGCCCAGCTCCCATGCACCAATTACTGCGGGAGGATCCCTGCTGCCCATCCGTCAAAATGCAGTTCCGGCTTGGAGCTCCGGGGGCGCTGTTGCTATCACTGTCAGTGGCACTCAAATACGGCCCAGACCTTTAACCTTTGACCCACGCACCCCTTTCTCATGTCTCTCCTCCATATCAATGTAAGGTTGCCCCCCCGGCCTCATCACTGTAATCGCATAACACTCTTTAACACTCATGCCAGCTGCCCCCGTAACTAAGTGGACCATCTTCCCCATTACGTTGTCATCGCCCTAGTCCCCCTGTGCACCAGTGTAATTACACCAAACGGCATCGCTGGCACCAATTCAGTGGCGCCAGGAGGACCCAGTTAATTCATCTATTTTCCTTTCCTCCTTACCGGACGGGAAGACATCCTACATGAAAATATCCATAATTAAAAGCCATTTCCCTCCCATAAAGACGCCAACTTTTTTATTAAACACTAAAAGGTAGAAAATCTGCTCGGCTTATTTATCGGTGGCCGGTTTGGTCCTGCCTCAATGTCCCTGGGCTGAACCATTCCGGCCCCGGGCTGGTGGGGAGCAGAAACACACCTGAACCTACCTGAGCAATGCTCTATCCCAACCTGCTCCATAGTTCATAACTTCCTCAATCCTGCGGATTCAGCCCGGCAACACTGGTGTAAAGAATGATTATTTTTGTAGAGGAGTGGGATGGATGGATGGCTTGATGGATGGTGTCTCTGTGTCTGTTTAATAAGCAGAATCAACAGGATTTCATTTGTGTCGCGGCTGGAAAAACAGCCATAAGTCAATCAGCGCTGACAACATAAATATTGCCGGAATGAATTACCAAGTAGTTAAATCCACGTAGTAACGCTGAACTTCGGGGGGGGAGGGGGGGGCAGTGGGTGAGAAAAGGGAGGTGAGGAGTGAAAAGGAGAGAGGAAGGGAACAGATAGATACCAGCGGGTTCCTGGGGAGGGAATGGCTGCCGGTTGGAGCTGGAGGAAAGTGAAAGGGGTATCTGTGAACCCCCCTGACTAACACATGCTCCTGCTGGGACGAGCCCCGATCCGTGTAAATGCATGTTCATCCTAATAAGATCTGCGAGAGGCAGGTGACACCCTGATCCCTGTGGTAACGGCAGGCCCTCGATCAGCGAACCACCCACTCCGGGTGATAAATGAATGCGGGCACAGATGGCACTGCCGGTCCCCATGGTAATACCTGAATGTTTCTCACCATTGGCCATTGGATGGTGTGGGTGTGTGTTGGGTCGGTGCCCACCCGAGTGCCAGGCTCTCGATGCCTCCTCGGGCACCTTTCTGTTGACATCTATGTTGACACTGTCTGTCTTAGTGCCCACAAAGGTGCCTGCCTCAATACTTGTGTCAGTTCCCATTAACCAATCTATATTACTGCTAGTTTTGACGCCTTGGTCCATATATGTATGTTCCTTGATGCCAGAATTACTGGTCACTTCTCTGGTTATCGATGATGATCCCACAGAAATCAGCAGGTTCTGTCTCATTAGCATTCCAGCGCTACTTGCACGCTCGCACCTACCCCCTGAAAATGTGCTGGCAGAGCCTCTGTAGCGAGGTATGCCTCCCCAAAGCTTGCGTTTCTGCTCAAAGTCAGCCGGGGCTTAATGCTTCACTGTTTCATCTCCGACCCCTCATTAATAATGCTGCTACTTGTCAGGGTGCATCACAGCAGAAACAGAAAGAAATAAAAGTAACATGAGCTTTTACTAGCCAGAGACACAGAAATCCATTTTCCCTGACATTAGAGCTTTGGTCCAGTTGGAAAGTTTAACACTAAATGTTAATGTTTGCAGTGTGACGCAGGGGGATCCTGACTCTATGCATGTAGGCCAAGCCAGGGCCAATAGCTGATATGGGACCAGTATGTTTTACGTATCAACTGGACACCGTAGACTGCACAGCTGTTACGGTATCTCGGCAACACGCCCCGTGGGTTTAGGGTGTAGGAGCCCCCCGACCCTCACCATGACATCCAAGAGACACAGCCGCATGTTAATGTGTTTCAGGCACTGCGGCTACATCAAAGCAAAGCAGGATCCCGAGGAGGACAAGATGCACTGCCAGCCAGTGGGAGGTAGGACAGCCCGGCTAACATCAGGCAGTATGTTGGACTTTCAAGGCTCCTTTAGGTTCTGAACCGAAATATCAAGGTTCAGGATTTGAGGAAAGGAGACTGTACTTCTTATGTGAGACTACATTAGTTACTCTGCGTTACCTGGCTCTACAAAGCATTCATCACATATATCACCAGTCAAAGGTCTGGTTTTTCAACAAGATAATGAGCCTAAGCACAGCTCGAGGTTATGTAAGTACTGTATTAGTACTGTATTATCTTGCGAAGGAAAGCGATGGAGTGCTGTGAAAACCCAGTAGAGCTGGTTAGGGATGCCTTGGAGTGAAGAGTAAGAACAAGGTAGCCAAATTGTGCCCAGAACTTATGGAAACTCCTTCAGGACTGGTGGAGAAGCTTTCCAGGTGGCTACATCTGGAAGCTGCTAGGAAGAATGCCAAGAGTCTGCAATGCTGTCATCGAAGCAAGAGGGGGCAATTTTGAAGGGAATTCTTTTGGTTGTTTGGTTGGTGCATTTGACATGTACTGCTTCATTACCTGACGGACTTCTATTATAAAGGGAATAACGTAGCTAAAATAGAGACAAATGCATTAAAAACAGGTGTGTCCAGACTTTTGAGTGGTGTTGTATAGTAAAGTGTCACATTGTGACCAGGCACAGATGCAGGGAGAGCAGGATAGAGATATGAGTTGAAGGGCTTTATTCAGCAACAAACAAGGTAGATGAATACAG
This sequence comes from Cryptomyrus ogoouensis, assembly GCA_025773925.1. Classification (NCBI taxonomy): domain Eukaryota; kingdom Metazoa; phylum Chordata; class Actinopteri; order Osteoglossiformes; family Mormyridae; genus Cryptomyrus; species Cryptomyrus ogoouensis. The sequence continues at coordinate 22,240,332 of JAOYFF010000081.1, forward strand.
CTGAGAGAACACAGAGGACACTGACAGCACATCAGCTACACCAGCAACTGTAACACTGATAGTACATAACCTACACCAACAAATGTAACATTGACAGTATATGACCTACACTGACAACTGTAACACTGATAGTACATAACCTACACCAACAAATGTAACATTGACAGTATATGACCTACACTGACAAATGTAACACTGATAGTACATAACCTACACCAACAAATGTAACATTGACAGTATATGACCTACACTGACAAATGTAACACTGATAGTACATAACCTACACCAACAAATGTAACATTGACAGTATATGACCTACACTGACAAGTGTAACACTGATAGTACATAACCTACACCAACAAATGTAACATTCACAGTACATGACCTACACTTAGAAATGTAACACTGGTATTACATAACCTACACCAACAAATGCAACATTGATAGTATATATATACACTGGTGAGGGCAATCAGGGTAGGATAACTGGTAATTGGGACACACCTGGATAACACAATAGGCAAGCTTGACATAATGAAAAGGCATTAGTAATGGGAAGTGATGTGAGAAATCAAGAAAATGACCACATTACCCAACATATTTACTCATGTCATTGAGGGACTGGAAAAAAGCATCGGTCCGCTCCATCTGCCCTCATGCCTACCCCCTATGAACCTTTACTCTCTCCCCATTCACTGTGCCCTAAATGAAGGTCAGATCCCAGGCAGCAGGACCTACATACACCCCCACACGTATGAGGATCCCAACCAGGCCGTCCGTGATTTCGCCCAGGAGATTGAGGTGTCCAGCATTCGCATCGAGCGGGTCATCGGGGCTGGTGAGCTTCAGGATCATTTGCTCAGGGACCTCAGAGAAGGCAGGGCAGGGACCCTGTGAGGGGTGCTGACCGGGCTGTTTACGCTCACGCAGGCGAGTTTGGTGAGGTGTGCAGCGGCCGACTGCGGCTACCTAGCAGACGGGAGATCTGCGTGGCCATCAAGAGCCTGAAGGCTGGCTACTCGGAGCAGCAGAGGCGGGACTTCCTGGGCGAGGCCAGCATCATGGGCCAGTTCGACCACCCCAACATCATCCGGCTGGAGGGCGTGGTCACCAAATGTGAGTACTCTTATTGGTGGAAATTGGCTGCCTGGGGTCATGTGACCAGAGAGCAGTATTTCTGAGCATTTACTCTACAGGCCAGGTGCAGAGTCCTATCGCCAATGAGCTGGGCGGCCCACCTCAGTCTTAACAAAGGGGGCGGGGGACAGGGGTGCATGCATATTTATAAACCGGAAGAATGTTAATAATTCAAAGTGCTAATGGGATGCATTTTTTCCCTCTAGGGTCATGAATATTCAGTGGTGCGCATATTAACGCTACATCCATCGCCTTCGCATTCCCCTTCCGTCTCTCCCTCATGCAGAATGCTAATTCTGGCCTTTTGTTCAATTTAGCTTAAACAGTTTTATTACAATAACCAGAGTAGAGTAGCTTCCATTAATTTTAAAAAGGCAAACATTGCATAATTTCACAGCATCATCATGGAGCTCTCCATCAGCAGGAAGCAGTATTTAAGGCACTCTATGCAAACATCCCCGCTTAATAGTTCTCATTATGGGGGACAAATTTAATTTCTAAAAAGGTACACGTCAGGTAGGTCACGGCCGTGGCTTAGAGGCCGTCGCGGTGGTCTTCTCCTTGCCCCTCCGAGTAACCAGTCCCGGGTGCGATTCCTGGGGGTGACGGTTTCCGGTCAATTCCCAGGGCAGGGCCATTCAGTGCCCCCTAGTGGGCAGGCAGAGGTGGCCGCTCATCTGTCAGTGAGCGCGTGTGTTTATTTGTGGTTGTGGTGTGATGTGTGTGTTTTGAAGGTGGGCCTGGGATAAATGTGTGTGTCTATGTGCATGTGTGTATATATGAGGGTAGGAGGTAGAGTGTCTGTGTGTGTCTGTGTTTGTGTAATTATTACATTGTAGGGAGCAGATTTCCTTAGGTGTGCCTCCCCAAAGCTTGTGCTCCTGCACAATGTGATAAAAACCTGTAACGTCATACCTTGTAGGGACATTTTTTCAGTCCCCAGATCTCAATTTTATAAAAAAATGGAATTAAACAAAATTCCAAAGGTCTCGTATTTTGCTTGGTTACTTGTGGTTACGGTTGCGGGCTGGGTAGGACTTAAGGTTGTCATAGTGGGGCCTCATGCTGTTCCATTATGCTGGAAATGGCAGCTAGGCTGAAAGCCCATCCCCCTTCCGCCCAGACGGCCCAGTACCCTCATGGGGCGACAGATTATCAGAAACCCAGGCAGTGCTTTCAGCGGCTCCCGTTCCCGGCCTGGTGTCTGAGAGCTGTGCCATTTTCCGGGGTCATTGCTAGGGGTTTGCTGCGTCCGTTAGTTGACTCGTTAGCCTGGTGCCTGTCCTGGACCATGTCAGTGCTGGGACCGTGAGACCCTCTCCTGATGTGATACCTGCACACAGAAAGCGCTGGAACTTGGGTTCTAATTGGGTACTGTATTAAATAATGTTCTTGCTCATTAAAAGTTGGTTACGGAGCCTCCGCTCTCGGGGCGGGAAATGAAAGGGGTCTGTGAGTGACAGCATTCGCAGAAATATGGGGATTAGTTACTCAACAAATCAAATGAAGAGCTTGGAAGAGGCAGAGAGTGGAGAGGCAGGAGATGCAGTCGGGATGCTGAAATGGGTCCGAGACCCATCTATCTGAAGCGGGCTGTGACCCAACCCCACGGTTCCCCCTCACGGTTCTCTACCCAGCGGTGTAAATAGGAAGTATGTTGATGGTATACTATGTACCTTATATCAAGTGTGGCAAATTTATTATCCATATAATGTTGTTAAAGTCATCGTCTTGACATCAGCCATGTCAAGGATGGAGCCACATTAAAATGAATTAATAATACTGTAACTTGGCCATATATTCCATAATCCTTTGCATAAACCTGAGTATGACATTAAAGATACAGTGGAGGGGCTGGGGCTGAAAGAAAATGTATTAAAAGGATTACAGGAGGGGGCAGTGGTTGGCACTGTCACCTCACACCTCTAAGGCTTCAGGCCTCCACTAGAGTTCCATGTGTGTGGAGTTTGCTTGTGTCATCATGGGGTTTCCTCTGGGTACTCTGGCTCCCCCCCAAGATTGCCTATATGTGTGAGTGAAAGGTGCGTGAGTGACTGGGGTGTGAGTGAAGGGTGTGTGAGTGACTGTGTGTGTGTGTGATTAAATGGTGTGTGAGTGACTGGTGTGTGAGTGACTGTGTGTGATTAAATGGTGTGTGAGTGACTGGTGTGTGAGTGACTGGGGTGTGAGTGACTGGGATGTGAGTGACTGGTGTATGAGTGACTGGGGTGTGAGTGACTGGGGTGTGAGTGACTGGTGTGTGAGTGACTGGGGTGTGAGTGACTGGTGTGTGAGTGACTGTGTGTGATTAAATAGTGTGTGAGTGACTGGTGTGTGAGTGACTGGGGTGTGAGTGACTGGTGTGTGAGTGACTGTGTGTGATTAAATGGTGTGTGAGTGACTGGGGTGTGAGTGACTGGGGTGTGAGTGACTGGTGTATGAGTGACTGGTGTATGAGTGAAGGGTGTGTGAGTGACTGTGTGTGATTAAATGGTGTGTGAGTGACTGGTGTGTGAGTGTATGTGTGAGTGACTGGTGTGTGTGTGTATGTATGAGTGAAGGGTGTGTGAGTGACTGGTGTGTGAGTGAATGGTGTGTGTGTGTATGTGTGAGTGACTGGTGTGTGTGTGTATGTGTGAGTGACTGGTGTGTGTGTGTATGTGTGAGTGACTGGTGTGTGAGTGACTGGTGTGTGTTTGTATGTGTGAGTGACTGGTGTGTGCGTGTATGTGTGAGTGACTGGTGTGTGAGTGACTGGTGTGTGTTTGTATGTGTGAGTCACTGGTGTGTGTGTGTATGTGTGAGTGACTGGTGTGTGAGTGTATGTATGAGTGTGCCCTGCAATGGGTTGGCACCACATCCTGGGTTGTTCCCTGCTGTGTTACCATAGGCTCCAGACCTTTTCAGCCCCCATAAGGGACACTAAATATTACAATAACCCATGACTGCAATAAAAAAAAAATGCCAAAGTTCTTGTATTTGGTTTGGTTACTCATGGTTAAGGTTAGGGCTGTGTAGGGGTTAAGGTTGTCATTGTTGGGATTAGGGTTATGCCCATAGATATGAATGGAGAGTTCCCATAAATATATGAATACAAACCTGTGTGTTTATATGTGTCTGTGTGTCAGCCTGTATCTTTGACGTTTCCATACCATCACCAAGTTCCTCTAATCTTCCCTCCCCCCAAGGTGTACTTGAGCACCCTGTCCACTGACACACTGCACAGAACAGCAGAACACGCACCCCCCAACCCCATAACCGTGCTGTCAGACGTCTGTGGGGTTTGGAGGAATGGAGCTAGGCTCCCTCCTGTAACTCCAACCTGCTCCCGGAACGCAGACCTGGGTATCACATACAAAATATCACGAACAGCCAAAGCAACAGGTGGATGGTCCCGAAAGGGAGTGTATTGAACAGTAGATCTTTAAAATTGAAATGTGTTATTTGTGAGCCTGTAAAGTTTCATAAACACGTAAGGTTTGTGTGTTTATTCCTGTGAATATTGATGGAAATGTGACCTGATTTCCTGGCCTTTGACATGCAATGATGTGCGATGCTCACTGGGCCTTGATCATACGGTCTGATCAGGTATCTCCAAGCACACAAACACACCTCTGCTTCCACATGGCCAACAAACGCAGTCTCTCTGTTGGCTAGAGAAAATCACAGGACGACAGCAGCTGCTTTAAGCCACCATTCCCTCAATAAAAGACAAGGGGTGGTGTCAAGGTCATTTGGCTGCTCTTAGCCGGGCACTAATTCTCCGTGTCTGATGCGAGATTCATTGTGCCTGTGCTCTCCTGTCTCCCGGCACTGGCTCGGCCAATGACGAGATATTTTATCTGTTTATTCAGATGTAATCCTGCCCGGGCTGGCAAGCGTGCGTCGGGTTGTATTAGCGTCTGGTACTGGAAGCGTTTTCCTTGGCTGTGGGGCGCTGGAGGACCAGGTGCGCGGGGTAAAGCCTAGTCCTGCTATACCACTTGTACCCACACTTATCTTCTCTGTAAGGCCATTCATCATGAGCTAACTACTTTGTGCTCCTCCCCCCCCCCAAACAGACCCCTCCCCCTACAAGTGCCCGCTAACAACTCTAGTCTTCTCGTACAAAGATATCCCCAGTGGACCTCTCAGTCTGCTCAGGGCCTGACAGTTATTGACGCCTTTAATTACAGCCTGCTGCAGTGACGGAGGCCTACCTGCTGGTGGGCAGGCAGAGGAAGGTAGCTGGAAGGACAGTGGCAGGCCTCCCCGTTGTTTTGCCGTGTCCTGCGGGGGTTGGGAGAAGCTGTCAGTCCCCCCCCCCCACCGCCCCCCCCGCCCGTGGCCGCGCGCCCCACCCCGCTGTTGCTGC
>JAOYFF010000081.1:22253759-22288886 GCA_025773925.1 Cryptomyrus ogoouensis
GATAGATAGATTTGGAGACAGACAGACATTGATAGAAAGTCAGACAGATAGAGACAGATAGATAAATAGATTAATAGATATGGAGACAGACATAGACAGACAGACACAGATAGTTAGTTAGTTTGTTCATTCGTACATTAATCCCCTGAGGGAAATAAGATCTAAAGGAGCATACGGGTCACAAATCCATTTGCCTGTAGCTCAGACCCATTATTCTGCCCTGAGATCCAGGTTTATAGTTTCGGTCACCTTTCCCTGCAGGCAGGACCCCAGCCTGACCGATCTCGGCACCAGCACTGTGGACGAGTGGCTGGACTCTATCAAGATGGGCCAGTACAAGGAGCACTTCTCCAGCTCGGGCTACGTCACGCTCGACTCCGTGCTCAGCATGGACGCCAGGTAGGAAGCCATGAGTCAAACCGCCAGATCCACCCACCCGGCACTACCAAATTGGACCCGGAGGTGTGAAAGCAGCGTGGGTGCATTAGCAACGTGCTAACAAGTCAGGAAAGGTTGCTTCTGCGATCAATATAGTATCAAGCGATGACTGGATGCATCAGCCTAAATGTTGAAGTGATTATATCTACATCCAAATGTCAAGTGCTGTTTGACAGCTGTTAGGGCATTGTTCACTTTCTCTGACAATGTTTTACTGGCTTCCCTTCTGGGGCAGTGAGCTGGGGAACATGGGAGTGACACTGGCGGGACACCAGAAGAAGATCCTCACCAGCATCCAGAGCCTGCAGAGCGAGCAGGAGCCCCAGGTGCACGTATAACCTCCAGCCAGTCCGCGTCCTCCTGCTCCGCCTCTCCTGGGTGGACTGTGGCCTCAAAACTGTGCAAACAGCCACCCAGACCCCCCACCAGCACTGGAGCAGGATGAGGGCGACAAGGGTCCACCTTGGAGGGACAGTTGGGGCGGTGGAAATGGCCAACATGGAGGCACGTGTACAGAAGAAGAAGACATACTGTATCGTAGCTTCATTCCATGGTTTTTTGTTCAGCCATTGTTTTTCTTTGTGGTCTACACCTTGGTGTCAGCTGTGGCACCACAAAGCCAATGTGAGGCCACCGCCTCATGTGGCAGCCAGTGGGCTTTCATGGACGAGCACCCAGACGCTGTCCTTCACATCTGGTCATAGGCGTGTTCTCCGTTTGCCAGAACGGGAGGTGTCAGCGTGGTCCAGGTGGCCATGACATAGAGTGGCACGGTCAATGTTCCTGGGCTCCGAAACAAAAGAGAGGGATCCGGTGGACCAAGTTTAGGCCACGTAGATGAGGATTCACTCCTCTGTGCTCTCACTGAACTTCTCCAGGAGACACATTGGCAGGGTGTGACCCATCTACTGGGAAGACAGCGGTTCCGTGCCGGGAACGCGTCGGAAAAATTGAGTTGTCGCCAACAAAGTCAGCAGGACGTGCTCCGAGCCATGTTCAGGTGGTGACCTTCTCCAAAAGGGATTCCTCACATCAGACCCTTCAGCCAGCTAAACTACTCGGCGTGTAAAAAAAGGAATGTAACGAACGACCTCCTTGCTGCAGTATCGAAGGAATGCCTGGGCGTCACAAAGGAAAATCCGCCGCACTAAAAATGTATTTCTCATTGTATGTCAAAATATGCTCCTCCTATCAGAAAAATGTAAGCCGCCACTGCGAGTTGAAACGTGTGCATATGGTGCGCAGTGTGGTCAGTAAGCTTAGTGAGTTCTCCCATGTATTTAGTCATTTCTTAACTAAATGGATGTGTATGAAAGTCGTGGATCCTTCTCCTGATAACCGCCGTATGTTTTGACATATGTCGACAATACATTGGTGATGCTCGCTAACACCTTTGGATGTGTGTTCATTGTTGGGGGGGGCTTTGTGTTCATTATGGCAGCACATGAGCTACGCTTCCTGTGGCCACACTCGTGATTTTACACACTCTCTCAGACAAGCTGCGAGGTGGGGGTGGGGCAGTTTAATATATTCAGGGCTGAAGTTTCAGGAAAGCAGCGCGAGGAGGGATGAAGTGGAGATATTCAAGGCACATACAGATGTCAGGAGCGGGGCCAGCCTGGTTCCTGAGTGTGGGATGCGTCTGTCGTGAGAGATATGTCAAGTTAAATAAAAAAAAAGAAAATTTAAACACCAGAAAGACTGGCACTGAATCGCGAGGGAGAGACACCAGGCACATGGGAGTTACATTCACGTCAGACCTCTCCTTCACTGCTGGTAGAAATTGAACCTGCTGTGCTCCAGGTTCAGGAAATGCACGCAGGACCCCTTTCCCACGCTCCTGCCTGCTTCCAGGGCAACCTAAACACAGAAGAGACCCTCATCCTGTTTCTCCATCTGCTTTCGTGTCCGGCGGTCACACCTGTGATCGTCTTGATCGAGACGAGTCCACTACACTCTGGCAAATCCGACACCGGTGAAGGAACGTGAGCAGTGCATCATGGGTAAAATTCAGTGTTTGGCTTCTGGGAGATTACTGACGTTGTGGGACGCGTTTAACGTGTTGGGCGTTAACCTCCATCATCCATCCACTCAGAAACACCACATTTACATGCATATTCCTCTCAGACACGCACAGAGGCACTCGCAGACACACATGCCGTATCTGTGAGGACTCCCCAAATGTGTCCACAACAAAACAAATGGGAAAAGTCTACCAGGCCCCCACTGTGTGCTTTTGTCATCATCTACCCTTTCCTGCACTAAGCATGATTTCTCTGTATGCTTTTCTTCTCGAGCATCAGAGATCTGGATACACAGAGCACAACACCAGGATTCTTTGTGTTTTGTATTGATTTTATCTACCTGTTTTTCTTTTCTTATTACCTCAACATTCTTCCTCAACAAAATACGAGTCCTGTCCTCCAGCAAAGCAGGAGAGGAGTTGAGTTTTCAAAGAGAAACAGTGTGAACATTGTGGAGCGCTGATCCGAACCCTGGCGTGACGGGTGTATGTGGCCATCACCACAGCCGATGTGGACGCATCCATCCCCAGTATGTCTATGGGAAGAACCAGCAGTATGATCCCATCCAGCCAACACACGTGACTTTGTGGCATTTCACCTACAGGGGGCGCCGCTGTCCCGCAGCCACGCTTCAGCTTGCCGTTAACTCCGGCCTGCTGTTCGGCGGCTGTCCCGGCGTACATAAAGGGAACAGGAAATCCCGCCCCAGACCGACGGTGTTCTCCCTGCCATGCAGCACGCCGTCCAAAAAAAGAAGACCTAATTAACAGGCCCCGCTGACAGCGATAAAATGAGCAGTTTGCTCAGCCGACTTCCCGAGCGGTAATGACTGTGATCAGCGGAATAATTTATTCGAGGAAACCCACCATCCTTGCAAAGTTTAGACCTGCAGGTCTTCATATCAGCTCCAGCGAGCTCCGCTCTCCCATTTACAACAAAAAAAAAATCTGGTAGACAGTGACAGCAAGCGCCAACAATGTGATTCCTCCCAGCCCGGACACCGGCGTCACAAACAGGCTATTTTCGTGTCGGCTTGTAAATTGTGACTAAACGGTGAGTGCCTAGCTTTCCGTCTCCGTGTTACAGAGAGAGAGCACCGAGTACATCAAGTGAAAATCCAGTAGTGAAATATTCATGTTTAACTGCCATGAATTTTAAATGTGGGCACTCTGAAATATCTTCTAGTCTCTCAAAAGGACTTTGAGCATTCTCCTTTGGAAGGCCCACGTCCAATCAGTCCAAGAAAAGCCTGATCTTAACAAGCTGATTTTTCAGTTTTTGTTGTTACGACCAGCTTTCAGTTTTTCCACGCTGCTCTGATGTGACACGGCAACCTCGTCTACTGGAAACTCTGGGCACAGCCAGCAGCCCTCAGCATTCAGTCTCAAATTGGTTTCTGTGTGGCTAACTGGTCGGTGCTAGCCAGAGCCGCTAACGCAAAAGACCAGTTCAGCCATCCAAAAAACCTGTTTGGGGCAGATGAGAATCCCACTGGAATTTCCTACTCAAGCCAGATGCTTAGCGGGATCGATCTGTCATCTGGGCAGTTGGAAAATCTCTGTTCCTGCAGAAGACCCGACCTCTCATGTGGAATCACAACATCCTTAAATACTGAGATGTTTCACGTTAAGAAACTCAATATCTAGATCGCAGAGTCCTGCACGTATGTGCAAACCTGAAACCAAACCAGTGGCTCAATATATAAAACCAAAATGATAAACACAGGCAAGTATTACACTGGATTTGCATTAAAATTACCCATAATCCAGTTTGGTTCAAAAGTTCATAATCGCAATGGTTCACAGGCTCGTTAGTCTTTTGTTTGACTAAGAGTAACTGCTGGAACTAATCAGAAAAAGGCAGGATTAAATAAACAGGCATTACCCGCCTGCAGAAGCCATCACCTCCATCACTGTATGAGGAGCCTGCCTGTGCTTCTTAAGACAAATCGTCTTAAATCCAGACTCTGCTGCTGCTGAAACTAAGATGAGAAAGAGCAAAATATTAAATTAAAAAGTAATATTTGACAGCAAATTGGTCAGGCAGAGATAGAATGGTATTACAGCATTCGGTTTTCTATTCATTTTATTCTCATCTTTGATGGGTTGGCTACTCTCTCCAGTAGCTAAGAACGAGCAGCCTGAACCGTACATTAGCTCATACTGCCCTTCTAAATGCTTCCTGTCTATTCTGTCTTAATGTTCAGTTATCCCGTGGTCACTTTTTTTTTACTTATCTGAGGCTTAAATGAGCTTGTTGATGGTGAAATCCTAACCTAAACAACAGCACAATAAAAATGCTAATATTTTTAATCATCACGAGGTGTTTTTCCATTCTCAATTTGTGCGAGAGCATCAGTGGGCCACTTAAACAGCTTCAGTATCCATGCAGGCACATATTAAGCCTCCTGATTGGTCCTTTACAGAGTCCTCACACAGCGATCACTAGAGTCGGGTTAAACATAAGCCGTATGGGTGTGGGAGGGGTGTGCGAGTGCTGGGAAGGGTGGGAATTCTGCCTTAATGAGTTTATAACTAAATATGCATTAGGGGGACTCCAGTTCTTTCCCTAGCTGAAAATTGTGTCAAAATGTCATTTCTCGGTTTTAGTCAGGCAAAGACGTGGACTACTTGTGCGGTCATGTGACCTCTTCTCTTTCAATGACAATAACTCATGTGGCTCTGACCTCATATGTCCAATAGAAACATGGCAGAGAATATACAGATGCACACCTAACAGCACGGTGTTATACCAAAAATTTTTTTGGGGGGGGGGGGTGGTGGAGTGTGACAGCTCTCACAGAATCACTCGACGTTTCTATTTGCAACAACCTCATGTGAGATGCTGGTCCCTGCAGGGAATTATGGGAAATGATCCCAGAATACCACTGGGCAGGTTCCCATATTGCATCTGGAGCCACAGTAAAAGGGGGGGCCTGCATGGTCACGTTCCCATCACTGATCCCATTTACAGTCAATCACAGCCCCATCAGTGCCCCCCCACGGGATCTGTGTGTCCCCATAGGCCTAGAATAATGACTCCTTAACCCCTGTGATAGGTTAGGTCCCCCATGGGATGGAGCAAGGTCATTGACCCCAACCCAAATCCCAAACATTACCCATCAACCCGCTGCTTAAACACCCCCACTGGAGACTCTATGAGATGTCCATTATATGTAATCTTCCCTTGCAACCCCCCTGCCCCCCCCAGGTACTGATTGTTAAATCAGCTGTCGCCATCTTCATTCACAGACTCGTCGCCTTTGTTCTTTTCGCGGTGTAAGATGCACAGTACAGCTCCACATGAGGCCGTTTGTTCTCAAATATATGCAAAGATATTCCGAGGCTGAGGGAACATCCTCGCCGTTCTGGCATAGGCGTTATCCGAGGCACCGGCGCTTGTGAAGCGACGGCCATCACGTTGGCCGCAGCTGCTGTGCATGTAACCATCACCTCTGCTTCCCGCTGGACCGGAGAGACCGCAGCCTTCTCCTTCATTTTGACTTGCTCGTTTTTTATTTGTGCCATTTGTCACATGGAGGGAAAAAAACAAGTACAATGGAAAAACAAGCAATTAAATTCTGGCCCGGCTGGCTCCCCAGCACACAGGAACTTGTACGCGGCAGAGATTTTCGAGAGCTTAACTCGAGCCGCAATGCTTTTGGGCTTTGGCAGTAGAAAGGAGAGCGAGATAAGAGAGCGACTACACGCGTGATGAAGACGACACCCAGACTGACGCACGTTTCGACGGGAACCGAGGGAATGTAAGCGGCGTGTTCCGAGGCGGTTCCTTCCAGATCATTAGTAGTCTGACGATAACACTCAAGTGTTTTGCATCCTGCCAATGCACCTTGCAGGTGGTGTGTGTCCTCTTCGTAAATATGCGTCATAAACGCTGCTGGCTAACCACCCTCCTCACTCGCTGAAAACCATGCAGTTCACACCTTAAAAATAAACAGGCCATTCACACCCATTTCTTCTGTTCCGGGTGTTTCGTAGAAATTTATATCACTCACACCTCAGACCTTCAGTAGAGATTTTCCTTTTAATCTCCCAGCCATTAGATCTTCTGGTTAAATCTCAGAAGGGAAGATGTTGATGCGCATTCTGCAATGTGCACGGTTCGAACTCCTTACCTCTTAATCTGTCCTGGTGACGGCGTTCTGCAGACACGTCACCGGCACGGGGGGAAGTAACGGGAAAAGGGCCAAGGGACCAGAATACCCAGCTGTCACTGTCAGTGCATGCAGAATGACCTCGTCTAGCTGGAAATGAATGACCTTACGTTTACATCACAGTGACTATGCAGGACTTCAAGACAGGGAACAGGGCATTTGTTATGGAAGTCTACCTTTCCAGGGGCAGCATATTAGGGCAGTAACATGGTCAGCACCACTGGTTTCTGGGATCTGAACCTGTCACCTTCAGGTGTACGCCTTTGAATCTCTGCTTTAGCCTCTCCTTGATTTTCTTGATGCTGGGGGTGGATTTCTCATCCTGCAGTCTGACCAAGAGTCACTTCTAAATAACAACCCAATAATGGAATGTGCCAGAAAGGTTCCAGAGACCAGCTGAAGCTGGTCCGGGATCAGCAAGGGGAAGCAGGACCTTTAGGACCCCACAGAGATGCCTGCCTCGTCCCATCCATCACACACCCCCGCTGCTCCCAGGAAAAGAAGGAAATAAGAAACTGCAAGTTTTGGGATTGGCCCCTTTGCCAAAAGGAAGGTGCCCCCCAATGCTTTAATCTGGCTAAGAGGGAAGAGTTTGTACATTATGGCATGATGGGCTGCAGAAACATGTACAGTACTAAGCAAAAGTCTTAGCCACTCAAATAAAATTTAAGGCTATTTATCTGGGTAAATTTATCATGTAAACCCAATTTAACAGTAGAACATATGCAAATTAAGAGTAACAATTAATTAAAAAACTAATGAGAATTGGTTCTGACCTCCAAAAAAGTCACTGATAGCTTGTTGGATGGCTAGAAGAACACAGCTTCAGCTCCCAAACCTCTCCTCATGGGCACCTCAGCAATTCCAAATATTTGTTAAATATGTTGACTGGATGAGGCATTGAATAGCCATATAAGGTGGGGTATGGGCGAGTGAAAAAAATACTGGCTTGACTGTAGGAAAGGGTTTGAAATGGTTGAGTTGACACGCTTTGACAGACATAATGCCATAGATTTACACCAACATAAAGATCATTGAAACATCCCTTTCTTTGCACAGTACTGTATATACACTGGCGTTACAGGGGGGAACCTGGAGGAAAGAACAGGAAGGGAAATTAGAGAAAGGAGACTCAGGGTGTGGAAGAAGGACGACCAGCGGGGGACAGCAGGCCGGGGCTACGGTTTGGGGTCAAAGCAGAGAAGCAGACGGCTGCAGTTCAGGACACTGTGGCCTTTTTTGGAGTGAAAAGGACAGTCAACTGGCAAGTGAGACAGTGGTGTGGTGAGGGGGAGTGGGTCCATTTGACGACATGCCCTGAGTTCCACTCGCCTTTTGATACACACACACACACGCACACACACACACACACACACACAAACACACACTGTCTGGTTGTCATGGTTACCTCAAATTGGTGCCAAATCTCACAGCAATGTTAATGGTAGATGTTGTAAAAAGTGTTTACTGATAAATTATTGGAGCCTTAACTTCTGTATTGAGGGTGGATTGACTCCATCCCCAGCACCCTGGGTAGGGCAACTAAACAGATTCCTTGTGGAGCAGAAACAGTAAATGCTTTTGACTCTCTCTCTCCGGAAAAGAAATAAAATGCCAAGCTGCTGTCCGTTTGGTAGCCTCCTGCTCCAGATTTAGCACCGTGCAGACAAACAAGCAATTTAAATGCACGGCCCAAGACGCTACCTGGGTCTGACCCAGTTTCAGTGCTCCCCGACACCCAATCCGTTCAGAGATTGGAGGCAGCCAAGCGAGGCCCTGGGCCAGCGGAGCAGAACCGCGATTACAGATCCTGTGTGCTCCCCCCTCCGCCCTGCTCCTCGACTCCAGCCCCCCATCTGTCCAGCCCAATGGCCTATCTTTGTCACATTCCATCTGGCCCACCTCCCAGGGCTGACCTCTAACCCCTGTTTAGGCTCTTCTGAAAAGCACTCGAGCAGGATCGGGGGCGGGGGGGCTTGTTTTAGAGAGAGCCACAGGAAGTCAGTAGCAGAAGTTCGACTTCACCGCCATGTGTCAAGGTTTGGTGTCCTAGCTGCTGGACAGTCTACCGGAACTCCTGCTTGATGCATCCTGAGGACTGTAAGAAGCCAGGTGATAAATATCAGGTTGCTCTGCAGCTAGTGTCTGCAGGATCTACGGATCGGCTTCTAGCTGCGGTATGTGCCAACTCCACCGTTTGAGGTGGGCTTGTTAGCATTGTCGCTAATCATTGTAATTTATCTCCTCAGTTAAGGATGAGGAACTTTCTGAAAAAAAGGCTGGCGGCAGAAAGGAAGGTGTCAGAGCTCTTCTTTACAATCGTATCTGTGTGCCGACATGCACAGCCGCCCCTCTTGATTCCTTCATTATCATCCAATTATCCCAGCAGCTGGGCCCCGACACCTTTCAATTAGGGCCAATTAAAAGAGACCCAGGCCTGGTGAAACAGAGGGGCCCGGGGGAGTAAGGGGAGGGCTTCAGCCCGGTAGAGTCAGGGGAGGGCATCAGTCAGGGTAGTCAGGGGAGGGCTTCAGCCAGGGGAGTCAGGAGAGGGCAACAGCCAGGGGAGTCAGGGGAGGGCTTCAGCCCGGGGGAGTCATGGTAGTGCTTCAGCCAGGGGAGTCTGGGAAGGGCTTCAGCCAGGGGAGCCAGGGGAAGGCTTCAGCCAGGGGAGGGATACAGCCAGGGGAGTCAGGGGAGGGCATCAGCCAGGGGAGTCAGGCGAGGGCATCAGCCAGGGGAGGGATTCAGCCAGGGGAGTCAGGGGAGGGCATCAGCCAGGGGAGGGCATCAGCCAGGGGAGTCAGGCGAGGGCATCAGCCAGGGGAGTCAGGCGAGGGCATCAGCCAGGGGAGTCTGGGAAGGGCTTCAGCCCTTTCAGAGCTTAACAAGTGAATCACATGAGGAGCCCCAGTATTACCGATACAGATAACTGGCTAGCCTCTGAGACCTATGTGTAGTAAGCACATCATTTAATGCTGGCAGTGAGATATTAGCGGAGCAGGGCTGACCTGGGAGACTGTAGCGAGGATCTAAGTGCTGAACGAGCCAATGGAATCCCTCATCATCCAATGCGACCAGTTATTTTAGCAGCTGGGTCTTTAGCTCTGGTGCTGCGAACTTTGAATATTTATAAAGTTTAAATATCATTTGGCAATATCGGCCAAGACTGACATATCAGACCAATACCAATATCTTGTTTTTAATAAGCATTGGCCGATACCGACACGTTAACCATTATATCGTGCATATCCATGGGCTCTAGCTGGAAAAGACCCCATGAATCCCTGAAGCCTCGAATGGATTCAAGTCCAATAAATACAGGCGGGACCTGATCCAAGTGTCTTAGCCGAAATCAGTTTTGGAGGTCATGGATCAAGTTATTATTGTCACGTGCGTCCCAAGGAACACAGTGACATTCTAATGCTACAGTAGCAGAGGAGGGTTAGGGGGACAGGAGAGACAGGACAGTGCAGGAAAAGAGAGTGCAATAGAGGAGTGACTGCCAAAAAAGGCAGGGATATGTGTAATATGGCAAATGGACCATACTACTGAAGAAGAATGATAGAAGGACCACTTCCCTGGTAACAGTGGTGCAAGAACATCAAGCCTGGATGAAAAGTAGCAGGAGGCCAGGAGAAGAACCAAGAAGATATTTTATCACGCCAAGAGTAGTGAGGTTTTGGTACGTGAAGCAGGTGAAAAGCACAGGATGGAGTCTGACTCACTGTCGGATGTTAAGTATCCAGACGCTGCTTTGAATGGGCTCCTCCAGCTTCTGGCATCGGTGGGAGACCAGACGCTGCACGGGACCAGAAATGGCGCCTTGCGGGATGCGGGGAAGCCCTGCAGAGACGGGCGGCCATTCCGTGTGTTCAGCTCTGCCGTGCAGGACTCCCAGCAAAGAGAAGGTCACGGAAAGCGAGCCTCCATGTGGAGAGCGTGAGGAACCCCCAGTGATACCTTCACACCACCCGCGGTCCTGCCCCAGGCTGGTTATCACACAGAAACAGACATGCAGACACACACTCAGACAGACACACACACACAGATACACATACAGACTCAAACACAGACACACAGACATAAACATACATACAGGTATACAGATACACACACACGACAGACACACATATACAGACAGACACACACACACAGACACAAACACACACATACAGACACACAAATGCAAACACAAACACAGACACACAGACACAAACACAGACAGACACAAACACAGACACAGACAGACACAAACACAGACATAAACACACACACAGACTCAAAAACAGACAGACACACAGACAGACACAGATACAGACAGACACACACACAGATACAGACACACAGACACACACATGTCATTTTATTTTGATTGTTATTTTATCATTTTATTCTGGTTTTATTGATATTTTATTCTTATTTATTGGCATCTGTTTTGTTTTCCTCTATATTGGATACTTTCTTCAGCAGAATACAGAAAGCAGATGAAAGCATTTAACTACAGTGTATGTTTGTGTATGTGACAAATAAAACTTTGAAACTCAGAGAATTTGTACTGATAACCGTAAACAAAAAACAGATCAGTGATAAGTGGTAATTCATGCAAGACGCTGGTGTGGCTTTTGACAGGAAGCATGCAGTTACATTTGGACATTATCCCGCCGCACTGTAACCCATAATAACATACTACACGGCTGCCGGCAGCTATTGGCTAATCTACACCCGGAGTGTGGCTGGCGTCACGTTGCATGGCGTTGCATCACTACTGAGACGCTCGCCAGTAAATATCCTCGCCGTGTTAGCGCTCTTCCGCTTCAAAACGAGCTAAACAAAAGGGAAACACAAACGCCTTGCATTCCGAGACCTCGGGCTGGCAGGTAGGCAAACGACAATGTCTAATGAGCCCTTAATTGAAGTAATTAAAATGCCCCTCCCCCTCTCCCAACCACCATCCAAAGCCAACCAATCCTTTGACATTTATCTGACATGAGGGTCAGATAAAACCAGCCGTAGTGACTGACCATCCCCCCCCCCCCCAAAACACCTGGGCTGCTTTTTGATTGACATGTCTCGATGCAAGTGCTCGCCCAGCAACAACACCCAGATGGAGGATGATGATAGTGAGAGATTTGGGGTGGGGAGGGGGTGTTGGCTTATGCATGTATGTGGTCAGAATAGGTTGAATTCCCTGGGGGGCAGTTTGACACACAACTGCCCCAGAAACACAAGTTCTCCAATCATTCAGATACACCGCAACCCTAATGAAAAACCCAATGTAAATATACCATCGTAATGATGAACAGTTAATTATTAACACTAATACAATGATTCCTTTTTGAAAGGATGTTAAAAAGCTTAAAACCTACGTCTAAGTTACTCTGGTGACTCCTTCCTCCCGGCCACTGGCTACAGGTTCAAGTCCCGAGAGCTGCGAAGGATCCTGCATGTTCAGGCCTGCTGGTTAAAACCAGTGTGTCTCCAGCAGTCACTCTCACATGAAAAATACAAAACCTCGCGTGCACCGGACTGAGCGATACCACATCTGTTCTCAGTTTGCCAACACCGAGCCCTGAAGCAGAACATGCGATTTTTACATGCCCACCCCCCAACCGGTGTTTACACCCATCTGCCGGGCATAGCTGCTGGATGGCTGCGCCTCCTGCCTGGCATCCCTCTGAGCCAGTCAGTAACCCACTGAGAATTTGCTGCATGTTCCGCTTTATACATTCATCCTTTGATTGGCAGGTCTGTCAAGCTGCTGACTGAAAGAACAACTGTGCAGTGATGTCACACAATCGCTACAACAACCAGAACTTCCATGTGGAAAAAATGTGGGGTGGCACTGAGGAGGCCTCTTGGACCGGCCCCTGCATTGATGGTGCCAACGGGGCTGCGGGTTCGAGTCCCTGCCCCAGTATGGTTCCAATGCCTTTGATGCCCTTGACCAAGCAGAGTGACCAGTCCTGCTGAAGGGGGGTACCTGTTGTGTTCTGGGGGCAACGGGGCCCAGCCAGATGGTGGCTGTGCCCTAATTACCCCATGATGCGTCACACACTCTAACCCGGCCTCACCTGCCCCCCCCCCAGCTGCCCTGTAAACCCCCCCCCCCACTCCTTACTGCAGCCAATCACTAAACATAATGATTTTTAATGGCACGATATATTTCATAATAACGTTGCCACTCATTTGAAAGCGCAAATGTACATTTTCTATTCAAGCCGGCTACGACTGACTTTGTAAGACGAAGCGCTGGATGTTTTACTCTGTGTAGTAAGCCTGCCATTTTGGGATTTATCACCCAGAATTCAAAAAATGTCTTGTATCAGCAAACGTCCGCTCATGAAGGACGTTTGTGTCTTTAATGTTGTCTTCTGCATTTAATCCATCCATGAAGTTTGCGTCACGGATGACTGTTGTCACAAACACACCTGGTTCCCCTTAACCCACTGCCGGAGTTGTGTTTCCCACAGTTTCCGCAAACAGTCCCAGGCCAAGAAGGACCAGGTTTGGAAATCCCCCCAAAAATTCAGCACCCAGTTCACTCAATCAGCAATCCAAACATGGTAGGTTAGCAGTTAAGGCTGATGCTGCTTGCTGATTTACAATGTGCAGTTCTGTGACATATTCCGTGCATAAACCGTACTATTCAATACTGCATACATTTAAGAAAAACAGACATTTATGGGAATATTAATGTGGAAAATGTGTGGTTTATATAAGCAGACCGACATACAGAAAGAGCTGCATGTCGGCGTGCAGGAAAATTTGGCTGCATGCTGGGAACTGGTGCCGAGCACGTGAGCGTGGAGAACCACGGGCGGCCCGTGTGGATGGAGACCCCGTGTGACGGGCGGGGGGCGACGGTCGCCCCATCATGGCGACAGCCCCCGGCATGCACGCCGGCGAGGGCTCTTTTTCCCACTTCCCACGCTGTTTATACCACGGGAAACGAGAACAAACACACAGATGAAACGACGTGGCTCATGAACCGGCTGCCGTCCACAGCGTCACGGGCTGGACTCTCATTACATGCCACGCAGAGCCAAGCTTACATTCTGCACTCATGAAATAGCTCCCGTTGAGTTTCTCTGGTGAGCAACCTCACCTGGCACCTGCACACTCTTGTGCGATACGGCAAACCAACCCTAGAAATTAACATGATCTGCACACAGTGGCTCTCAACTAGTATAGCCTCAAGACCCACATCATTCCTTGGTCAGTATAGCATGACCCAAATTTGTTGACTTTGGGGTGGTGACAGGAAAAGGTGTTGACTGGAAGAAGTGGAGGGGTGGTATTTCTTTTTCTGTTTTTTAAGCCACAGATTCTGCAATTCATCACTTTTGGGTCACGATCCGCCGGCAGAGAAACAGTGTTTTCATAATAAGCCGCTCCCCCACTGTCAGTGATCCGTTCAGCACAGTCCAGGAGAAGCTCAAACATACTAACAGGCCGTAAACGCTGAGAGGAAATGGCTCTCACCCCCCACATTCTCCCTATAGAGGAATACGTTTCTGCTTATTCCTTGTTCTGCTCTTCACATGCAGCCCCATTGTATGGCACGGGAACAGGGGGGGGTGGAGGCGTCTCCTAGCGACAGCTACGGCGGGAGATGGACCGGTCAGGCTGAAAGACAGGGGGCGCCATCACACGACCCTGATGGGGGTTTAATGAAAAGCACAGCAGGCAGTGCATCTCTGCCGAGCCGTGATGGGATCTCGTTCTAATTACAGGGGAATTAAAGGACCAAGGCTTAATTTAGAGGCCGGCCCGAGGGATCTTAAAGCGCCACCTAGAGACGGGGGTAAGTTTCACCAGGGTGGCACCTGCCCCTCAGCCACCAGCACATCTGCCCGCCCTCAGGGAATCATAGCCACTGGCCGAATGGACTAATCCTGCCCGGTATAGAGGAGGGATTTGACCCCCACACTTCCTCGGGGGACATGCAAATCTCAAAGGAAGTTCAGAGGACCTCGTAGCTTGCTTTTCAAGAGAAACACCGTGATGTCCCCATCTGGGAGGGGCTCAATCCACAGTCGATAAAAAGCGATTTCAAAACACCAACATCTATTTAATTACATGCGCAAAATGCCTATGTGAAAGCCACTGGGTAAGACACATGACAAGAAACATGACAGCCGCCATGTTTCCCCTGAAGGTTTCATGTAGGAAGAAATTCCCAAGCCACAGAGAGGCTCCTACGTGTTTCCCATTCCGGTCAGACTAAGTGCTGGCGAGCCGGCAGAGTGATCGGGATGTGAGCAGAGGCGTTTTCTGCAGGCATTGGCACACGATCATGGAGGGCACAGCTGATAGCTCACCGTCCCGCTGCCCGCCAAGAGCTCACACAATCACAGAACACCAGCCAACGCTCGGCAAAGGATCACTGCCACACCGCTGTCACCTGGTCAGACTTCCTCTCAGGAACGCCGAATCCCTCCCTGGTGCTGGTGTGGGGCAGGGCTGAACTGTGCATCCATGTCTCACACCCCCATGAATGACTCAACAAGCAAATTCCCATATAAATGCCAGCCATTCTCCCACAATGCCGTTCTTCATGGTCCTTGACGGCACATTTATTAGCAGAGCCAATCTGAGCCACCAGTCTCTCAGCACTGGGTTCACTGGGTTATTTATATGCTTGCTGTCCTACTGCACCCTCGCATGTGATGCCTGTCCTTGACCTCGTTAAAACACTGATCGTATACAGGAGACCTTCTGTTGTGATGTATGTCTACACGTGCTCTTAATAAATCCAGACATAATTTCGATTAAAAAAATAAATTAAGTCCAGTCAGGCAAAATGAACAGCCTGTGCAAAACTTCCTGACTGCGTGCAGGTTATGGAGCGACATCTTCCATAACGAGATGAGACAGATGCCATTATCAGACGAATGATTACCCAGCATTCCTGAGGCACCTGTGACGTCCTTCTGCATGGTTTCTTTCTGAGGTGAGCCGATCAGCCTTTATTACTGTGACAGTACAGGTGGCGAGCGGTCAGGCCAGCATGTTTACAGAACACGCATATATTGCAAAACCCACCACATTGGCGAGAACCAAACCAGAAAATTTTTTTTAAAAAGAACAAACAAAACATAACTGTACAGCTAAGATGCAGAGCGGGTAACTTTTCCTGCCGCCATAAGGCATCTGAAGCATGAATATTTACCAGACCTCACCCATCAGCTGATCCTAACCGTCAACTCCCTCAAACAGAGAGGGTTACATTTAGAGGGGCTGCTAGAGATTTTGGCCCCCCCAGCCCAAACCATTCCAACTATGGTCCAAATCTTTATGACATCATCCTAACTTGCCCCCTTTTATGTTGCCCCTGGTTACACTTGACATCACGTTTAGGGGGACTGGGAGAGGGGCAGGAATGTTCAGGGCTGCTGTTTTACGTGTAACTGCAGCTTCCGCCATGTGAGCGCGCACTCGGCCCCCTAAAAAACACCCCGGATCAGAGACACTGGTAAAAAAATGCCTTTAAGCACAGATATTCTACGGATCTCTCTGGGATGGAGCGAATGATTCAATGATTCCACACGGGGTTACCTTCTGTGAGAAAGGCTGTCGCCTTCAGACAGCTGTTCGTTTTCTGTCTCCGCCCACCAGGGCGGCGCCTGCTTCCTATTCATTACTTATTGATCGAGTTCCCCCCTGATTTATGTGTATAATTATTCCTCTTTCCTTCGCAGTAATGACCTCCACAGATGGCCACGGGATGACCCCGGCCCTGGTGGCACCCAGCGGCCCGTGACACGGTGAGGAGGTGGGCTCGGAACTCGAGGCGGGTCAGAGGTTGCGTGCGCGAAACAAGTCGAGCGTGTCATTGGGACCAACCCCCCCCCCACACATTATCATGCTGACAGCTCAGTTGTGGCCCCTCCTGGGATTAAATCCCCCTTCGTATGCCCCATGAAGCCACAGACAGGAAGGAAGCGATCAATAATGACGCTGACATAGGGGGCGCCAGAGTGCACCATTGACGCCTTTAACAACTCTGCTCATTCCGATCAATCGTGCCCAGCCTGGCGGCCAGCTGACGTTGCATTAATATAAGCAGGGGGCTGCGGGGTGGGGGGGGCAGTGTGTTAAGCTGAGGGGGTCAAATTTGGTTGCTCGAACACAGCTACCAACGAGTAACGACCCACTGGAGATGCAGACTGCACCCCCACACCGTCCAGCCCACCGGTGCCATCCCCAGCAGCCTCACACCCCCATATCGGTGACACATTGCCCCCACCCATGAACAAGAAACCAAAATAACAATAACAGCGCCTCTTACTGGTAGAGCTTGTCACTACTGAGAGACACGTACATTTAAATACAAGAGTGGAACACAGAATTAGTTAAAAAGAAATAATCCCCAGGAGATGGGCAGCTCTCGCCTGCTGTACTAAGCCAGTCTCGCAGCCATTTACGCCGAATTGCTGGCAATATTTCACGTAGCATTTCACAGGCTAAATTAACTTCTAATTTAAAAGAAAAAGACTTGATTTTGCCTTAATGTGATGTATAATTCAGCACGTGTAATAATATTCGTGCAGGGCACTCTTCTGGAAGGTGCCGCGGAAGGCATGTAGGGGTCACTGGGTTCCAGAGTGGATTTTTATGTCTGGTGTCTTAAACGCTTTCTTTAGGGCCTAATGTTAACTGCTGTGGCCGCAAGGCAAACCCGTTATTACAATCACGCCGGGCCGGGCCACCGTGACAGGCTAACTGGATGCCTGGTGGCCAGCGCCACGTCCGGCCTGAGTTCATGTCAGCCTGGGTCAGTGTAAAAAGCTTTCTGCACTAAAGCTGCCCCCCCCATACCCCCCCATCGAGGGAGTGGAGAATGGGCAACCAGCCCGCTTTAAAGCCGCCCTACGTCTCGGAGCACACGCACAAAGACACGTAAACGTAGCGCTGCGTCTGAAAACCTTCCCCTTCTGTCAGCTGTTATAACGTCACCTGCTGCTCTGTCCGTCTGTGATGCTTGGCTGGGGACCGGGGGGTACGGTGGCCTGAAGAGTGAGGAATAGGGGGAAAAAATTATAATAAACAGCACTCACTGAATGATGGTCTGGCCTGGAAGCAGGAGCTATACCACACAGGTACAGTAAAAACACAAGGAAGAGAATATCCAGAGGCATACTGAGAACGCTATAAAGAGTACTACAAAAAAAACTGCAGATATGCCAAGGTATACTGGAAACTGTACAAAAAATACTACAAATACAACAAGGAATACAAAACAAACTACAAAGTGTACAACAAATCTGACAGAATATACTAAAAATACTGCAAAGAATGCTACAAATATAATGAAGCATATTAAATACTACAAAGAACACTACAAATACACTAAGGTATACTAAAATACTACAAAAAATACAAATAAACTGGGGTATGCTAAAATACTATAAAGAATGTTATAAATACACTGGAGTATACTAAATTACTACAAAGAATACTACAAATATGCTGAGATGTACTAAAACGTGCGTCTATTTTGTCTATTCACAGTTCAGGGGACGGCAAGCAGTGTCAGGCGTCCAACGACATAATTCTCCTCCTGGCTGTTTCTATGATGATGATACCAGAGGGCTCGTTCACGAGCCGGAGAGATGGGGCCAGCATCCACGTGTGATGTATCACCCATGTACAAATGCAGGAAGACTCCAAAGAGCATCAGGGACAAGGAATGAAGTCGAGGTCTCCTATCAACAAGGAAATATCAACCATAAAAGTGCAACACTCACACATCGCGAGCGGATCGCTCATGCACAAGTCATGCCACTGCGTACGTTTCACTGTCAGCTCACTGACACGCTGATTCCGTTCCTCCATCCCAACACACAGCTGCACCTCAGCTGTGCCCCCCACTGGTTGCGCTCAGCTACTGTCCTCGTTCTCAGAAGCTGATCCACACTCCTGGTGTTTCGAGTTCCGGCAGCCTGCTGGCGACCGGTGCTGGCAGCCGAGCCCAGAGAAGAGAAAGCGCATCTTAACGTAATACATGAACTACCCCAGGGTGGAAAGTCTGACACAGATGTGAAGAGAAACCGCTTCCCCCCATTAGTGAGCATATAACCCAAGTATTTAGGCGACTATATATGTCTTACACACACCACTTATGAATTAAGTGAGAAGAGACCTCAAGAGCCAACCACAGTAAAGAGGTTCTGTAATAGATGCCACATAATAGCAATCTTTATAGGCGGCCCCCGTGATGATCGCACAAAGTGGATACAGTACCTGTGCTCTGTGCAAACGAGCCGATTCATTAGAACGTCCCACGGTGCTGCGGGTTGCCATGGCGACCCATCGCTGAACGTGTGTGACTTGGCACCACGGGCCTGTGTGAGAACTTGAGGGCCGTTCACAGGTAGGGCTGTTAGTGTGATGGTTTTATCGTGAGAAGATGTAGACAGAAGACAGGGGATGCCGTGGAATCTGAGTTTTGACTTGCATTGTATCCGGACTTAAACCTC
The DNA here is from genome assembly GCA_025773925.1 of Cryptomyrus ogoouensis. Classification (NCBI taxonomy): domain Eukaryota; kingdom Metazoa; phylum Chordata; class Actinopteri; order Osteoglossiformes; family Mormyridae; genus Cryptomyrus; species Cryptomyrus ogoouensis. The sequence continues at coordinate 22,272,881 of JAOYFF010000081.1, forward strand.
CCGCTCGTCACTTACACAGGTATTCAGGCTGAGGTCGCAGCGTCAGAGCTCCGCCTGGGATCCTAAACTTCTACGAAAATCACTGGGATACAGGCAGGGGCCATTTGACTCACAGGGAAGAAGAAATACAGGATTATATTTGCCAAGTGAGCGGCACAGAATGCATACAAAAATGTGGGACAAGTTACTGAATGGTTTTAAAACAGTTATCATAATAATTTTATAATAATTACCCCCCCTAAATAACGTCTAGAAGCACCAATGGATACATGTGTGAATCTCAGGATGGTCAGGAGTGAGCCCCTTTTGTCAGGCTACCAGGAAAATATCGACAGATCGCTTAACGTCGGCGTAACGACAAATACCCCGGCGTAACACAATTGCTGGGAATCCAGTTACAGCTAAATGGGTATTCGCATTAATTATTAACGCGGCACAGAGCGTTCGATCTAGACGAGGGGCGCGGGGTGTCTCACGGAGGTCGATAACCACAGACAGAGAGGCATTCGAGGTTCCGGCAAGGATAACGACCAAACTGGGAAGGCTGGCGCTCTTTACGAAGTCACCCAGTAAAAACGAGTGCCCACATCTCCATAAAATGTCTTTCCCCAGGACTACATGGGGAAACCGATGCAAAGAGCTCCTGTCACATGACTCTCCTCCCCCTGCCCCTAGACGGTAAAGCTCCGCCCTCCCAGTGCTGACAAAGACTGCTGACAACAAAAATAGAACAATGTGTGGGATGGGGACTTTCTGCATGCTGGGACATACCCATTTCACTACTGTGGGAGCCTAAGAACAATACTCAGCAAGCACCCCCCCCAATCTATTTCATTTGCAGGGTCTAGTAATGTGGCAGGGAGAGCCACAGATAACAGCAGGCAAGCAGCCATCGTCTCCAAATGCAATAATTGACACCTGTAAGTGAGGGACTGACGAATCCCGGGACACGCATCCCCCCCCACCCCCCCTCAGCACCGGGGGTGAATCCACTGCGCTTTACTCCCCTTCATCCTAGTTAGACCCGCTTCTGTAAATTCCAACTGAGACTAAGACGAATCTTAATTCCCGAGGATTTTCCAGCAGCATTGGAGAAGCGAGACCCAATTAGCAGGAAGAGTGGGCAGGAGGGAGAGGGGGTGGGGTGCTCCAGAAAAAGCGGATCGCTATGTAACTACCCCCCCCAACCTCGCGAGACAGATGCCTGTGAAGTCATGGGGAGAGAATAGGTGGCAGCAAAGGCACACGTGAAGCACGCTGTCGACTGTGCGCATGCAAGCAGTCTTATAAACGGCGGCGGTTCCGCTCTACAGCTACAGTCGTCGGTCCCTAGATGGGCAGAATTACATGCCACACATTTGTCGCTCTCCTTGGGCTGGACGATCCCACCACCCCATATCTCACCACCTCTGCCGCCTCACGGCCCTTTCTACCTCCTCCTCCTGGCCGGCCCAATTCTCACTCTGCATTCTCCGCAGCCAGGAGCTCTAATCTCGATGATGAGGGGGTGAGCCATCATCTTACGGTCCCTTATTAAACGAGAGTGATGGGGCCCCGTTCATAACCAGCTTATTAGAAAAGAGCATCTTCATATTTCAGGTCAATCATCAATCGGGCAACAGGGGGCACCTTCATAAGGTTGATCATGAAACAGGAAGTTGGGGTTATCTTCATAAGGTCAGGAACAGAGTATCTTCATAATACTCACAATAGATTGAAAGGAGAGCCTTTGACTGCCTGAATATCTAACAGGAGACAATGGGTATCTTCATAAGCTCCATCATTAAGCCAGATGCTTGGGGTATCCGTGCACCATCTCTAATTAAATTGGAGATTCAGGGACCACAGATTATTATGTATCTTCATACAACTGATTGTTTTTCATGGAGATGGGGGGTCTCTTCATAAACTTTGTCATTATGTAGGTGGGACGCAGTTGTCTCACACTGGCGCATCGTTAAACCTTTGTGCAAGGATATCTACATACCACTTATTATTTTTGAGGAGAGGGACGAATTGTCTTAATGAGGTTCATTACTAAATAAGAGGAACCGGGAGCTTCAGGTAGGTGATTAGAGATGAGAGGGCTGTGTGATTTAAGGTGGATGGTAAAAGACTGGCAAGAAGACTATGTTTCGGGAGCTAATTATGGAGCCCCTTAACGATTCTCTTCATCACTGGAGGCCCCAGGTGAAACTATCACAACGAGGGAGAGATCTTCTCCAGCCTATGGAGCCGCTCAGTGATCATGACAGTGCTTAATGCTGACATGTAATATAGATAGATAGATAGATAGATAGATAGATAGAAAGAAAAGTCATTCAATCATACAGTCACCGCCCCACCAAGCCTCCACCCTTCTGGCGAGCCACCTCCATGACATAGACAGTCAAGAACACCACCCCGGTTCACACACAACCCAGTCCCTGAGCCACTGCAAAGACCTCTGCAAAGGAGACTTCTGTGGATGGAGCGGACACTCTCAGGCCACCCGCAGTCGATGTTTGGTAGCACATGACCTGTGAGTCATGACTGAGCCAAAAGGCACCACAGGTATCAGACAAAGCTGCCACGTATTTCTGTTAGCATCACGGCAGCTGGCTAACAGAGACCTCGCCCTAACCCCTCACGTTTCCAGGGCGACACCATACTTTACACACACTACACACTTACAATGCATAGAGATGAGGAGGGCGTGAGGCAGTGAGGGTGAGCAACAACTGCTGGGCCGGTGATGGAGCGCCCACATGTCCCTGCCAGGCCACTGCACCGCTGCGTGATTAATGCCCTTCCGCATAGCGATCGGAGACCCGATTGGGAGGCATTAATCAGGGCTTCGCCGTCCCACAGAGGCGGTATTTGGTACAGCCGGGACGTGAACCAAGATGCCGTTTCAGGGGGAGATTATGGGTCACCCACGGCTGGGATTAAAGGGGGGATCTCCAAGGATGCTGGGAGATGGAGATGGAGAAGGAAGCGGTGTGTGTCTCCATGAAAAATGGGGCCGGCAGTGTTGGAAAAACTTCGATATGCCCCCCACACTGGAGGACACACATATGCATGAGGACACACATGCAGGAGGACACACATAGGAAGGAGGACACACACGAGAAAACACATATGCAGGAGGACAGACATGTGGACACACACACAAGGACACACAAATGCATGAGGACAGACATAGGAAGGAGGACACACACAAAGACACACATGCAGGACAACACACACGAGAAAATACATATGCAGGAGGTCACACACATGCAGGAGGACAGACATGCGGACACACACACAAGGACACACATATGCAGGACACACGAGGACACACACGCCTGAGGACACACACACGCAGGAAGATACACACACATGTGGAAGAGGACACATGCTTAAGGACACACACACACACACACACAGGTGGACACACGAAGCAGACCTGCTCAGGTGAGTAGTGCTCTGTGTATCCATCGCCTCTGACACAGGCAGCCAATCAATCAGGCCTGCAAAGCAGCAGGTTGTACAGTCTGATTGTGTGCAGCAGGGGGATTGTCACTTGGTGGGGAGGTTGTCAGCCAGCAGGGGGGGGATTGTCAGTCACTGGGGGGGAGGGAGATTGTCACTCAGTGCAGGATTGTCTCTTGGTTCTGTGCATTATCTTCCTGATTACACAAAAGGCTATTCTGAGAGATCTGGGCCAGAAAGAAAGCATTTTAATATTTATGCAACCATGAAAAGTCACAGAATTCAGACGGTGAGACAAATCTGGAACCTTCCAGTGACAGGCTGGGATGTTTGAGCAGAACCTCCCATGGAGACCATACAAAACAGGAACAATTCACTAACTCTCCCCTGACTGGAAATTAAGCAAAATACGGGCTAAAATTAAAGGTGTTCCTGGCTGATGAGGAAAAGTCATTCCTGCTCACAAAGGCTGAGCCAAAGGTGTTTATCAACCCTGCGACCTGTAGCGCGGATGCGAAAGGGTCGACAGGCAAGTGTGAAAGCTGGCGTTTACGGTCCCTTGAACACACGAAGAGGCATGTATGCAACGCATGCAGACACAGGAACAGGTGGGGGCCCTGATACAAGTGTGCACAGCCATGCGATTCACCATGGAGGTGTGAGAGCAGGTGTGCAGTGCCACACAAATGTACGCCGTGCTGTGTTACGAATGTTTTACCAGACGTGTTAACGCCCTGTAATATCAAAGAGGAAAAAGCCGGTTATTAGTTAAGGTGACTGGATTCATGATTTGGCAAAGGAAGTGGGGCGGGATTAACTGGGCAACCTCGAGGCATTATGGGTAGGTGAGCATAACGAGATACATGCACCCTGTCTGCTAGCTAATATAAACTGACAGCTCCTACAACTACCACTGTCTATTCACATGCACAGAAAGAACTTAATTTATGTCATAAAAAAATCCCTCGACCTGGTCTCTCCCACATTTTACAAATATCGACACCACAGACACGGAGACACCGAAGCAGCATAGCCTATAAGCTGACACCTTCTGGCCATGAATCATGTTTTCTCTCTCCGAAACCCAGGCTCAGAGAGCGGAGTGTGGCTGTCTCCAGGCGATATCAGAGCGTGAAATTCCCTAAAAAACAAACGAAGCACACATCCATGCACAAAAAGATGCTGTGTGATTTCTCGTGGACACAGAGGGCGCCGTCAGGTGATGGACAAAATGTACCTTTTGGTACAAATTCTTCTCCTGCTGAAGAGAGGAGATGGAATCGGGCCACGCGACAGGCTCGTCGTCCTGGGGGATTGTTTTAACACTTGGTCCCGACTCAGGCTGTGTGACAGCGAGTCCCCTCTGAACCTGACAGTGGGCGGACGGCCATGTGTGTAAACGAGGGAGAGGATGTGGGAATGCGTGTGATCGCTGTTCCAGAAAACCGACAAGAGGTGGAGATGGGAAATGGAAGCTTCCCTTCTCCTGTCCCTCACGGCACACCGAGTGCGTCGGCAGGGAGGGGGCGGTGTGCCGGTGTGCCGCTGCCCTGACACATCACCAGCTCCTCATGCAGAGCCTCTTCCAGATAAACTGCTGCCACACAGCCGTCTCCACAAGCTCAGGATCCCCTGCCCCCTGGGCGCCGGGGCCTCGAGAAGGGAAATGTGAGAGTAAAGTGTATTTCTGTATGAGTTACTGTGCGAGTGTGTTACTGTGTGTGACTGGCTGTGCGAGTGTGTTACTGTGTGTGATTGGCTGTGCAAGTGTGCTACTGTGTGTGACTGGCTGTCTGAGTGTGTTACTGTGTGTGATTGGCTGTGCGAGTGTGTTACTGTATGTGATTGGCTGTGCGAGTGTGTTACTGTATGTGATTGGCTGTGCAAGTGTGTTACTGTGTGTGACTGGCTGTCTGAGTGTGTTACTGTGTGTGATTGGTTGTGCAAGTGTGTTACTGTGTGTGACTGACTGTGCGAGTGTGTTACTGTGTGTGACTGACTGTGCGAGTGTGTTACTTGCCAGATTGGCTGTGCGAATGTGTTACTGTGTGTGACTGGCTGCGTGTTATTGGCTGTGCGAGTGTGCTACTGTGTGTGATTGGCTGTGCGAGTGTGTTACTGTGTGTGACTGACTGTGTGTGTGTTACTGTGTGTGATAGGCTGCGTGAGTGTGTTACTATGTGTGACTGGCTGTGCGAGTGTGTTACTGTGTCAGATTGACTGTGTGTGACTGGCTGTGCGAGTGTGTTTCTGTGCCAGATTGGCTGTGCGAATGTGTTACTGTGTGTGACTGGCTGTGTGTGATTGGCTATGTGAGTGTGTTACTGTGTGTGATTGGCTGTGCGAGTGTGTTACTGTCTGTGACTGGCTGTGTGTTATTGGCTGTGCGAGTGTGTTACTGTGTGTGATTGGCTGTACGAGTGTGTTACTGTGTGTGATTGGCTGTGCGAGTGTGTTACTGTTTGTGATTGACTGTGTGTGTGTTACTGTGTGTGATTGGCTGTGTGAGTGTGTTACTGTGTCAGATTGACTGTGTGTGACTGGCTATGAGTGTGTTACTGTATGTGACTAGCTGTGCGAGTGTGTTACTGTGTCAGATTGACTGTGTGTGATTGGCTGCGCGAGTGTGTTACTGTGTCAGATTGACTGTGTGTGACTGGCTATGAGTGTGTTACTGTATGTGACTAGCTGTGCGAGTGTGTTACTGTGTCAGATTGACTGTGTGTGATTGGCTGCGCGAGTGTGTTACTGTGCCAGATTGACTGTGCGAATGTGTTACTGTGTGTGACTGGCTGTGTGTTATTGGCTATGCGAGTGTGCGACTGTGTGTGACTGGCTGTGTGTTATTGGCTGTGCGAGTGTGTTACTGTGTGTTCCCATATTGTGATAAAAACCTGCTATTTTTACCTTGTGGGGACATTTCTCCATTCCACACAAGGGAAAACTTAACTTTGCAAAAATCTGTGAAGGCAATCAATCAATTAAAATAGATTTTGTATTTAGTTTGGTTACTTATGGTTAATGTTACGGTTGGGTAGGGGTTGAGGTTGTCATTTTTGGGATTAGGGTCATGCCCACAGAAATGGAGAGTCCCCACAAAGATATGAATACCAACATGTGTGTGACTGCCTGTGTGTGTAACTGGCTTTGTGAATGTGTTCCTGCGTGTGATTGGCTGTATGAATGTGTTCCTGTGTGTGATTGGCTGTTTGAATGTGTTCCTGTGTGTGATTGGCTGTGTGAATGTGTTCCTGTGTGTGACTGGCTGTATGACTGTGTTCCTTCATGTTATTGACTGTGTGAATGAGTTCTGGTGTGTGACTGGCTTTGTGAATGTGTTCCTGCATGTGTCTGGCTGTGTGAATGTGTGAATCCATCATTGATTGCTTTCTCTGCCTCTCTTTACTGAGTGTCTCATTCCCCTAGTGCCCTCAGAATGGCTGACTGTCAGAGCATCTGCCAGCTCATTATGGCTGCCTGGGCTGTCCTGTGTGGGGCAGAGCTCGTCCCCGACACCGCTGTGCCGAGAAGGCCCTCAGCCCATGATTACGCTAATCAACGGCGGCCCTCGCACCGGCGTGCCTCTACAGCCCTCTCCTGGGCCATCAGCACGGTACTCATGGCAGTGCCTCATCTGCGGCCGGTCGCATGCGTGGGAGCGGCAGCTGCGGCTACCTGCTGCTAACAAGCCCCTTCGATGTCACCCCGCAACCAGCTGTGGACGAGGCCCCTGCCCCTGGCGATCTGTTTCACCCGAGTGTCTCACAACATCAGATTGCTGAGATCTTTCCATCCGATTATTCCGCGTTCACCTTCCACAGCTGTTTCTCTGTGACATGTAGTTAAGTCCTCCATAGCGCTGCTCTGCCACCTGAACATCTGATGAAGAAGTTGAAGAAGCCTGGACAGTGACGGACCAAACAGAGCAGCTTCCCAAGGCTGCAGATTCCCGCATCAAGCTCCGTAAACAGGTTGTGGGCTGCTGTCCTCTGCTTCAGTCTAGGCCGTTCTTCATGACATTGCTTCCTCCAGTAACACTGACGACATAGGCCCCAGCCATGTGACTCTCATCCATCTGAAAGTGCTTTTTATGAACAGGCTTGGTGTCAGACCTAGGCCTTGAACTGAACCGTACTCTGCATTTCCTTCTCCATAGCTCTTCCTCTCTCTTCAGCACACCAGGGACATGGCCTCGAGTGAGGCTGTTACCTTTTCAAACCTGCTGTTCTACCCCCCCCCACACCCCTGACCCATACAGACATCAGGCACCCATCTGCATGGTTGAAGTGCTGGTCACAGAAGCCCTCTGAGAGCTGAAAAAAAGCAGTGCTGTAATTGCTGTAATTATGGTTTGTCAGCTGATGCAGGACAGCCACAGGGGCGTGCTCTCCAGCTGAACAGCTGCTCATTTTCATAACGAGGGCACTTGTGCCTCTCTTACACCGCAAATCTAAAAACTGCCGGGTCGAAACGGCGGCCAGCAACAAGGACCTGAGAGAGCCTGACATCTCTGCATGTCTCTCCAGAAGCGAGACTCTGCAGGACATGAGAACCCATAAAAGGTCACAGAGCTACAGTGAAAATTAGCCCCAAGCACAAATGAGGCACCAGCTCAGGCATCATCCCAGCAGAACGCAAACCCTGCACACCTGTCAGCTGTCGATGTGTCAAAGGGACAAGCTGAACAGACAGATGCATTTACCTGGTGTGGACATGGAGATAACGTAGAGACAATGCAATTTTAACATAGAGATAACATAGCAATAACACAGAGAAAACGTGGCGTTAACAAAGCGCTAACATATTGATAACACAACATTAACATAGCGATAACGTAGAGTTAACATAGAGATAACATAGCGATAACATAGAGGTAACACAGCATTAGCAGCGATGATGTAGTGATAACATAGAGATAACATAAACATTACGTGGCAATAAAGTTCCATTAACATAGAGATGACATAGCGATAAAGTAGCGTTAATGTAGAGATAACAGCGATAATGTGTTAAAAGTAATAAGGTAGAGACAGCTTAGCAATAACGCAGTGACAATGTAGAGATAACATAGCAATAACATACAATAATGCATCAGCGATAATGTAGCAATAATATAGTGATACAGTAAGTGATATTGTAGTCCTAACAGCTATTATGTACTAATAATGCAGGGAAATAACAGAGATAGCGGATGGGCACTTAGAACAGGTGGGTTCTTCCACATCAGTGGGGAGATAACAGATCCCCAATTTTGAGCTCGGAAAAGCAGCGTGCGCCATCTCTGCCTCGTCTGCATCCTGAAAGGCAGGACACTTGCAAAGGCATCAAGAAAGCAAGGTTTCGTTTGTCGTGATGAGCCACACCCCTTACAACCTGCAGGCGCAGTGACCACACCCCTTACAACCTGCAGGTGCAGTGACCACTCCCCTTACAACCTGCAGGCACAGCGACCACACCCCTTACAACCTGCAGGCGCAGCGACCACACCCCTTACAACCTGCAGGCGCAGCGACCACACCCCTTACAACCTGCAGGTTCAGTGTCCACACCCCTTACAACCTGCAGGCGCAGTGACCACACCCCTTACAACCTGCAGGTTCAGTGTCCACACCCCTTACAACCTGCAGGCGCAGCCACCACACCCTTACAACCTGCAGGTTCAGTGACCACACCCCTTACAACCTGCAGGCGCAGCGACCACACCCCTTACAACCTGCAGGCACAGGGACCACACCCCTTACAACCTCTAGTTGCAGTGACCACACCCCTTACAACCTGCAGGTGCAGCGATCACACCCCTTACAACCTGCAGGCACAGGGACCACACCCCTTACAACCTCTAGGCGCAGTGACCACACCCCTTACAACCTGCAGGCGCAGTGATCACACCCCTTACAACCTGCAGGCACAGTGACCACACCCCTTACAACCTGCAGGCACAGCGACCACACCCCTTACAACCTGCAGGCACATGGACCACACCCCTTACAACCTCTAGGCGCAGTGACCACACCCCTTACAACCTGCAGGTGCAGTGATCACACCCCTTACAACCTGCAGGCACAGCGACCACACCCCTTACAACCTGCAGGCACAGGGACCACACCCCTTACAACCTCTAGGCGCAGTGACCACACCCCTTACAACCTGCAGGCGCAGTGATCACACCCCTTACAACCTGCAGGCACAGTGACCACACCCCTTACAACCTGCAGGCACAGCGACCACACCCCTTACAACCTGCAGGCACATGGACCACACCCCTTACAACCTCTAGGCGCAGTGACCACACCCCTTACAACCTGCAGGTGCAGTGATCACACCCCTTACAACCTGCAGGCACAGCGACCACACCCTTACAACCTGCAGGTGCAGTGACCACACCCCTTACAACCTGCAGGCACAGCGACCACACCCCTTACAACCTGCAGGCACAGCCATCACACCCTTACAACCTGCAGGTGCAGTGACCACACCCCTTACAACCTGCAGGCACATCCATTCACACGTATCCAAACTGCATGTGCACACTGGAGTGTGTTGAAGGATAGAAAAAAGCACATAATCACAACTGTGGTCACTGGTCTGCCCATTTTAAATGCATGATTAATGATCTCACAACACCGTCAACATGAATTCATTCCTGTGAATTCAAATACAGTGCAGTTCTATTGATCTGAATATCATGCGTGTACATCTACACATTGTATGATCCACAGCCATAAGCTAATTGCTGGAACACATTCCTTACCCATACTGCATGGGACTTGGACAATAAATCACAATGACGTTAAACCATGTGGAATAAAACCTGACAACAGATGGGGTGAGAATTAGTAAAAAATGGAGTTAGAGCAGTGTTTCTAAATCTGGTCCTTGGGGACCCACAGACAGTCCATGTTTTTGTTCCCCCCCCAGCTCCTTACCAGAAGCAAAAACATGGACTAGCTGGCAGGGGACTGGGAGGGACCAAAAACGTGGACCGTCTGTGGGTCCCGGTGGAACAGGTTGGGAAACACTGAGTTACAGGATGAATTATAGTAATCCTGCTTTGACATATTTATCCAGACTTATGCCACACATAAACATAACATGTATGTATGTATTTTATGGCAGAACAAGCTGCTGTTAACAATGCACAGACTGGCCCCAAATACTTAAGGCATTTGGTGTGGGTAAATATTATCTTTTCTATAATGCCTTGTGCTGGAGCAATGGGTTACATCTGTTTGTTTTTTCCAGAGCAGAATGGGATCAAGCCCATTACAACAAATCGTACCGAATCCCACTGCGAACCATGGGGCTGTCATCTGTGACAGACCCACACTGCCATGATGCCAAGATAAAAGGGAACGCTTTGAAAAATCTGGACCAGCACCCAGACGAGGCGCTTCAGGCATCCTCACAAAACGGCCAGGTGTGCCGTAATTTACATCCCGGGCAGACGTTAACAGATGTGCGCTATTAAAAATGGGAAATGTAAAGCATTTTAGCGGGTGTGTGGAAATGCAATATCAGCTACCATGCTTGGTGTCGGGGAACTTGTCACTGTCACTCGTCCAAAGGCAGCTGCGTTACCTTGTTGCCAGGCAACACGTCCTCCGTGCCGGTGGGGAGGTCACTGCACGGGTGGCATGTGGAGGACGCGCCGGATAATCACGCCGAGCGGCCTGTGATGGTGACTGATAGTCTCTTTAGGGGTGATCGCGGCCACCCATGTGGGACGAGGCTCTGATGGCGGCTAGCGGCCCTGTGATAGGTCCTGGCCGCCAGTGACGGATGGACCAGCGTGGGCTGGAGGGGGAAGGGGGGGGAGTTCATTTGGACAGCCAGGACCATGGGCAAAAACAGCAGCAACATGCAGAACCTGACCCACCCACAAAGCAGAAAACATCCGTCATATGATTACAGGTACAGTATCCGACCGCGTGGCTTTTAATAAATACCCGCAATTACCTGACACACACCTGCCAGCTGTACACAAGGAGCCCACACCCCTCCCCTCTGCTTTCAGCCACTGTGATGTCCTGGGGGGGAGTCACCCTCAGCCGTTTGGAGGCTGGCTCTTTCCAGGGACATGACACATACCTAAATAGTCACAACTCTTCACCCACGGCGAAATGCAGGAAGTTTATGAAACACCTCAAGCATTTCCAGTCCCTTTCTACCAAATAATAAAGTTTAATGCCAATTTCTCTGTCTTAACACCTGCCCCCAGGAGACAGGACACATACCCTCCCCCCCAGAATGCGAGGGACTGAGGTGGTGATGTATGTTAACTTAGGTTATGCAGAAATATACTTTGCATGCATCATCTCTCCCTTGGACTGATAAGTGCATCTTAGGCTGTCAAGCTTTTTATCTGCCAGTAATTTATTGCAGCTTTGGGGCTGCATGGACAGTGAGTGCTTCCCTGCCATTTTTGTGGTACTAGCACTGCTTCTAATCAACAAGCTCACACCCAACTTTAACCCATTTATTCAGCTGGTGCCATATTAAAGTATTCAGTGTAATTGTATTAGCCAGGACTGGAACTCACAACCTTCTGGCAGGCTCTTTTCTGCTCCACTTAGGTATGGATCTTCTCTGTCTCTGCACTATGCAGCTAGGGGTGTATTCACAGACAGGTCTGGAGCCAGTAGACTGACTGCCGGGACTGGAACTCTCAATCTTCGGGTTAGCTCTGGCAGTCACACCCTGCTTTTCCCCAAAACTGAAAGAAGTACACAACACAGACAGTAACGCATCATCTCAGATCCAGGCAGACCTTCACAGCTCCATGCTCCTTTTACCCACTGCTTCTATATTCCTCTTCCTGCTTCCTGCTGCTGGGGAGGCATCAGGATTGAAGAAGCCCCCCTCCCCGCCAAGGTAACACTACCCAGTGCTCCAACCAGAAGGTTGTGAGTTCCAGTTCCAGCAGTCTGTCTGCTGATAGGCACGATATCGAGTGGGTCACTGACCACGGGTGGACAGCCTGTGCACAGCACAGACACAAACACTTCCTTTTTTCCCAGATCCAATTATCCTTGTGCAGGAAAGAGGCTCTGGAGTGTTTTCTCACTTCTAAAAAACTCAGAAGAGCCAGACGGTCCTGCCTGTCTTTGAAGATCTGCGCTGGTGGTGGACTCAGAGGGGGGACCATGTGCGCTAACGAGCGTCGATGCGCTAACCCGTCTGGGCACGCGTCTCTCGAAGAAGACGTGATCAGAGACGGATGTGAGAAAAAAGGCCTCTTTCCTCCTCTCTTCCATCCCTACTCTTACTTTCAAAGCCTCCATCTGTTCAAGATGAGCAGGCTTTTGTCTACAAATAAACAAACACACACACACCCACACACACACACACACACACACACCGGTTATGCTGTGGATAGTTTAGAGTGGTTTTTGAGGAAACACATTAAAACAGGGGCCATATTTTGAATCAGCGCCCATTAAGTGTGAGCAGCAACAGCATCTCGCACATTTCCATCAGCCACGGACATCCTCATCACCATAAATCATGATGTCAGCCAAACAGCGAGGCGGCGGCCAGCCGAGCGTTTGTGACGGATGCGGTTCATACAGGGAAAACTGCGGGTCCCAGTCTGAGAGGGAGGGCCCCGCCGCTGTACCCTGAGCAGAGTATTTATATCACGCAGCTCAGGTAAGAGCCGTAAAGAGAATGTGAGCGGAGCCGGCAGCATCGGGACCGCAGAAACCACGCTGATGCCTTGATGCCCGTCAGTAGGAGTGTGAAATGTCTGACTGATCCCTCAAAACACAGGAACATGGTTTGACATTCAAAGGGTCAAGGGCAGGGGCTGAAATAAACAACTTCACGCCAAGCCAGAGTCACGCCAGCGGAAGGGTGTGGGTTTTAAACCCCCTGCACTACAAACAAATATAACTGCTTGGGGTCTCTCTGACGTCTCTACATAAAAGAAAGAGCCATGCTCATCTGGCCCTGCTTACTGTACTTCCTGTAATTAAAACGGATTTATCACAAGAGGACAAAGACCGGACCTTGACTTCCTCTGGCTTTGCTGGTTTCCTGCCTGACAGTGTGGTAATCTAAACACCCACCCACCCCCATCCCCTGTGACTTTGCCGATCGACTGGCACTGCGTCCTGCCCAGACGGGCGCCCGGGCACTGCACATGTAATCAAATGAGCGCATAATAAAAACGGATGGATGGATCGATGCATTTTTAACAGGTATGGAGTTTTAGCGGAGGAGGTCCCGTGGAGCCGGGCAGAGCACGGTCACGCGGAATACCTGTCGTCACAGCAATGGCGGGATGCCTAAATTATTCAATGCCAGGGTGATCTGGCGGTCACGGCCCCCAGAGATACGAGACCCCCCCCCGCACAAATCATCACTAAAAGCACAGGCAGCACCCCGCCCCTGGGTCACAAGAGCCTCGCTTGGCCGAATGAAGAGGCTGGTAGGACTGGACATGCCGAATTCCCGATCCTGCCCTCGTTTTCGGAGGGCATCGGCAAGCGGAACGGCCTGAAAGGACTGGGAGAAACCCATGGAGGCTGATTAGCTCCGTGACCCACCAAATCTGCCCACTCACACTTACATGATTATCCCTGACGGGGGAAACTGAACGTTGAGGTGGGAGCACTGCTCGCTCATATTCAGGCGTCTCTCAAAGTTGCCGCCCTGCTGTCCACATTGTGTACAACGATTCTCCATAGCTGATAGGGAGAGGATTTGTTTTGAGCCATTAGGGTGACTTCAGCCTGCCTAAGGGTAACTGTGACATGTGACGTGTTGTATGGCATTTACAGACATCTTCCTTGCAGCTAGATGATCTTGCCATGACCTCACCTGCTCAGGGCTAGTGGGGTGGAGTAGAGACAGAGTCATGCCTCCTGTCTACTGATTTCCCCACCCAAATCATCTCCACATTTTCATTCCTCCCTTCTGGTCAAAGAACAGAATGTTCCCATCCTGATTCCCACCACTGACTGGTGATGTATCACAGCCTCGCCCCTAGGGGGCAATCTGATCCACGAGTGCTTCTTATGTTGTTCAATCAGTGCTGATAATAAGATCGCAGGCTCCAACTGAGCATCAGTCAATCACCTGGATAGCAGGGGGGGATCACCCTGAAACTGGCACAGATCTTCACGTTAATAACCCATTTAGCATAAATAAAATGCAATCACAATGCACAATACCGGCATGGTTTAATGCCTCGCTGATAAGGATCCCTGCTTAAGAGGAGGGGCTGTGCATTATCACATGGGAATCCGGCCCCTGGCCCCCAGCCCCCCCTCCCATCCATAATCCATATGCTAAACCAGAGCCAATCAGCGAGGGGGTGGGTTCACACTGTTTCACACCACAATGGGAAGAAGGGAAAGAAAGTGACAGCACCTGTTAGGGTTACCGGGTGGAGGGGATTTCAAATTCCGAAGCCCTTCAATCGCTACGTGGGATTTATAAATTACCCTGAAGGAGGCAAGTTAGCTGCCTTCAGCCTCACATTAACATAGAATCTCTTTTATTACTTATTAAATTCAAATGAGATTAGGTAAGCTGCTGCTTGGCATGCAGCATTTCCCATAATTCTCTACGTGCTGGTCAGTACCTCTTCACACACTGGGCCCCGGGGGGCGGGCCGTTTTATGGCTCAACTGCGAAGAGCAGTGCATTCTGGGAAGATGGCAGGAGCACGTTTGGCTTCTGCGGGCTGCTGCAACCAGGAGGGTTGCCGTAGAGACAGGACCATCTGCAGGCACGGCAACAACAGATTGCCAGTTTCGTACTATGGACAATAAAGCATAAATTTTCATTTTTAAGGATTCTATCCACATACAGGGTTGTTAAATGGGTTTTTCGCCAGAGTACATCGCGGCCTCCATCTCTGATGGGGCCAGGGAGTGATTTTCAGTAGGACTGGTCAAAGCGAGTCCGGTCTGGGCCCAATTAAACAAATCGGAGTTAAGATCTTCCAGATCTGTCCAGCTGGACAAACCCACCTGCCTTTGAGCTTAAAAGTCCTCCTTGGCCCGATTTCATTAAAAATGTGCACACGCGCATACACACCGATACACATTGACACACACACACATACACATTGACACACACTGACACAAAGCCAGACAGACACACACACGCTGACATACACAGACAGACACGCACAGAGACACACACACACTGACATACACACACACACACACACACACGCTGACACACAAGCACGAAGCCAAATACTGTCAGGATGTTCTCTTTTTGAAAATGTGAGCGGCTGTGGATGTGTGTGAAATGCCCTATGACTGTGGTGTATTTGGGCCATCACCAGTCTTGTCCTTGTAGCCTTATATATGCAGAAAGATAGTAGAGTAGTTGAGAGGCCCTTTCCTGTGCAGCTCCTGGACCAGTCTTCTCTGTAGACCAATGGTGCTGGATGTACAGTGGGTACGGAAAGTATTCAGACCCCCTTCAATTTTTCACTCTTTGTTATATTGCAGCCTTTTGCTAAAATCATTTGAAATTATTTTTTTTCCTCATTAATGTACACACAGCACCCCATATTGACAGACAAAAAAAA
>JAOYFF010000081.1:22332283-22355303 GCA_025773925.1 Cryptomyrus ogoouensis
CATGATCCACGTCCATGCCAGCGCCCGCGCGTAGGTACGTCGCTCCAATCCGGCGTGTTAGGCAGTTACCACGCGGGAATGGGGAGGGGGGTTGAGCACCTTAAGCTTAATTATTAATCCCACGATAGGAGGTTAATTCTGGGCATTCCTCACTGTTCCCGCCCGGGGGAGGAACCCAAAACCTATTTTGATCGTTCCAGATTTTTGATTAGCCAACCAGCAGCCGGAGGAGGGGCTCGGATTACATCCTGCTCATGGGATTCCTGTCCGACACATTCCTCTCACGAGCCCACAAGCAATCGCTCCCCCCTCCTCCCCACGTGCGGCAAAACCACTGCGACAGACAGGGTGAGGCGGTGTGACAGCAGGACGGCAGAGCCGTCGGAGGAAGAAGGCGCCGGTGGCCTGCCGGGGACACTCTGGGTCGAGAGCCGGCTGGGAAACAAAACAAGCGAAAGAAGAAACAAAGCAGGCCGGCGCTGACTCACGGAGAGCTGGCGCGTCCTGACACAGACCCCAAACCTACCCGCCTGCGACCACGAGCCAGATTACAGCATCCCTGCGGTTGGCCTCCTGCGATAAAGTTTTTTAATAAACTGTTTACGGCATCACTTTCCGTTTATATTTCTATGGACGCCGTTTTCCAGGAATGCTACTCTACATCCTGGCCTACAGGAGACACGTAATCCTTTTCGGATTGTTTTTCCCCCAACACTCCTATTCCGGCATTTCAGGTTTCGATCTCCTCGGGAGGAATTATCGTAAATTACTGGGGGCGGGGGGGGGGGGGGGGCATGGGTTAAAAAAAACGCCCAATCTTAAACACCCCTGATTTATAAATCATTAGATGTTGCTCGCCGTGAAGTTAAAATGGACATCGGAAGCTGAAGCTGAAGAAGGGGGCAGGAATCCCATGATGCATCAGTCCGGCAGCTAGCTGTGGCTTTCGCAAACACCGATTGGCTCTCCTGGCACAAAAGTGCATGCCTTTCTCTCCACTCTGTATATGCCGCGCTGCACATGGTGCTGATGCTGTGCGTAAAGACAACCACCAACAAGCTGTTCTGGTCAGACACGGTAACAGAGTTGATAGAAACAACCAGGTAAAAAAATGTCCTTTAAAGTACCTAAGGGGAGCAGAGCATTCTGGGACCGGGAGGTCAAGTGGTAACAAACTGAGGTCAGGATCTAGCCAAATGGCACATGGTCAGAGCTGGGCCCCATGGCAAGCACATGGTGACAAAACAGTGACAAGCCCCCTCATGAATTCAATCAATTTGAGCTCAATTCTTTGGGATGATGGGGCGTCCTCACCCAGCAACGGCTGCCCCCACATAATGGGCAGGAACAGCACAGAACAAAGGCCTGCAACTGGTAAAATTAAAAGCAAAATAAAGCAATTAATGAAAGGAGTACACTCCTAAGGTCATCCGAGCCCCCTGGGCGATGAACATCTGTTACCTCCCACCTCTGACCCCCAGGCCCTCAGGGGCTCACCAGCCAGTCCCAAAGGCCAGCTCTCCTGCAAGGTTGTGGGTTTTGCATGATGGCTGCTTAGCCATTAGCCACTAGCATTACCTCCACCATAAAGCTCACATGACCCTGCTTAGCCATTAGCTGCTAGCTAAACCTCCACCATAAAGTTCACATGACCCTGCTTAGCCATTAGCCACTCGCTCAAGGGGTCTGGCTTAGCTGGTGGCTAAAACCAAACTTCTCTACCCTAGGCTGGTTACCATGGAGGCCTACAAAACATCGCCTGCCTGGAAGCCGTGCTGTGACACATTCATGCAACGCATCCCACAGCGATTACAGCAGACAAAGAAATCCTCCAATTCGCCCGCTAAATGACGGCGCACTGTACGCCCAAGAGCGGCTGCGATTATAGGCATGAATGGTGATTAAATTACAGCTATCATGTTGGTGTAGGAGGTATTAAACACACAAACATAAACAAAAGCACAAATACAGCATGTCTGGATATGGAGAAATCAGTCAAATATCTGTCGTGAAAGTACAGTACCCATCCCAGTACTGGTCTTGTTATCCCATAAACTGTAACGCATAGACACACAGACTGCCCAAGCCTGGGGATTCTTTAAGCCCGACATCAGCTCTACCCTAGAATAGCCTCCTTATGTTCCTATCCTACCCTCTCCCTGTTACACAGTATCCTACCACCACAAACCTCCACTCCTTATGAAAGCATCCTGTTCGCGAGGAGCAGGTCTACCAATGTTTCATGTCAGGACATTTAGTATCGTATATTGATTAATACACCCAAACCACGCATGTTTGAGGCCTTCTTTCAGGCCTCTTGCAGTTGTAACTGTAATAAACATATAGCCAGTTTGACATTGACTGCTTCATTTAAAGGACTCCCTTGGGTGATGCTGCTTGCTGTCTACTTATTAATGCTGACCGTGGGCCCTCAGCGATTTTACCAAATTCACAGAGGATTTGTCTTCTGGGCTGGGAATCCGATGGAATCTCCAGACTCCAGCAGGGTTTCAAAGGCCTTCTTTGAAAAATCCTCCCGGCTTGGTTTCCCCTCCAGCACATAACACACACACTGATTCGTGTAGGGTGTCACCTCTAAACAGCAAGAAAAAGCTCCAATAGAAAAGTGTTCCTCAAGCCGGTCCTTGGGGACCACAAAAATGTGGACCATCTGGGAATCCCTTAGGACCAGTTTGAGAAACACTACAATAGAATATCTCAGGATTGGCCTAAGCTCCCTCCCCCCCACAGAGGAACCCCTATCATTTTACATTCTGCAGCCGTCTGCTGGTAATCAGCACCCTTTGACCCCTAAGGCAGGCAGCCCACCTCACCCAGCCCACCTCCCACTCCAAAGACAATGACAGCCATGTCACAGATGCTTCCATCTGAGGCGTCTAAAGAAGACCTTTTACCTCAGAACAGCCATCACAGGTAGCCGAACGCCATCATCGCCCCCAGCCAGGCAGAAAAGGGAGGGTGAGCGGAAGATCGACTTGAGTTTGATGTCAGTGGAGCCGTGAACTTAAAGTGACAATGACAGGTCCAGCTTCACTCTCTCTGCCATTAACGAGAACACACCTCCGGCGAGCCTTGGAAGCAGGACTGTGTTGCTCACACACGCACACCTTCCTCATCCTGAAACAAACTTCTTATATTTTCCCAACATCTTCAGCTATAACGAGAATCTGTTTTTCACCGTCCCCCAGTGGCGCACACGCCAAACTGTGTAGATGTGCTCTGTGAGCAAGGCATTCACAGATCGCATGGGACAGCACGCCGAGGCACGGTTAACTATGGAGCATTCACAGATAGCATGGGACAGCACGCCGAGGCACGGTTAACTATGGAGCATTCACAGATCGCATGGGACAGCACGCCGAGGCACAGTTAACTTTGGAGCATTCACAGATAGCATGGGACAGCACGCCGAGGCACGGTTAGCCATGGAGAATTCACAGATCGCATGGGACAGCACGTCGAGGCACGGTTAACTATGGAGCATTCACAGATCGCATGGGACAGCATGCCGAGGCACGGTTAGCCATGGAGAATTCACAGATTGCATGGGACAGCACGCCGAGGCACAATTAGCCATGGAGCTACACGCTAACAGCTGGGCAAGGAGCAGTGTATCAACTCCAGATTAGCGAGAGTCGACCGCCGTGATCACAGCCGCATAATGCACCAGCAGAGTGTCCTTCCCAAGACAGACAGACATTAAACAAAAATTAAGTAACAAATTACCAGTATTTATTTACAGGGTGGTTCACTGGCTACTAGCATAATCTATTACCTAGACATCTTACTTCGCTGGAAAGTTCTGGGTGACTCCTGGAAATCACCATCATCTTCCTGAAACCTGAGAAACCCTCCACATAATTTTTTTGGGGAGACCCCCTAAAATATCCACAACATTTCATAAATGTGGGATATTAGACTTCTGTCGGTTCTTTTTGGCCCCTGTTAGGTATAATCATTCACTGGTTCACATCATAAAGGCTTTGCCCCATTACTGGATTCCAGTCTGAGTCTTCACATCACTATTCATAATGTGTAAATTTCCTCTGAAACCTAATTTTAAGAAAATCATTTATCCTGTGGCGATGAGCCAGTCTCCAAGGAAACGAACATAGTTTCCTCGCTTTGGCAGCTGCCCTCTGTGGGAGAAACTCCCACCATTCCTATCCCAGACCCTGCAGGTGACACATCTAGTGGGCCAGACTCAGGAAGACCTTCTTGTCCACATGACTAATTCATTCCAGGATCCTCTCACTCCGTTATTCACAAAAGCAGCCTCATGTTTGAATACAATGCAACACTCATGGATCCCAGTGCTACAATGATCTACCGTTCATCTTGTTGAACATGCACCGTCAACCAGCAAACACAGCGGATAAGGCTGATTAGCTCACTTGAGAAGGGCATGCTGATGGTCTAGGATGTTAGATCTGCAGTCTTTGTCCCTAAGCCCAGGTAGCCCAGGCATCGGCCTAGTCAGTTCCTCCCAATTGCGACCTTCTGCAAAGTCGCTTCCAGGCCAGTGGGGATCTCACACCTCCCCCACAAGGCCCCTCCTATATCAGTCTACTTTTAGCCTCTCGTCTGCCACGTCCAAGGGGCGCTCAGGTGTCCGTTCCACTTGGCTAGTGTCAGCTTCATCCCGGAAAGGTCCTTAGCATACCGCTAAAGCATTCCCCTTGTCACGGATGGCTGCCCCATCGCTCTGCTAAGAGACACAGGCCATGTTTCTATGTCTCTCTCCTTCACAACACCAATCCTTTGTGTTTCAAACCAGTTCTCCTTCAGTACCCATTTTTAACTTTCACATATACCTACGTTGGAACAGCAAGACTCACCATCCAGCAGGTTCTGGGCTTTTGTAGGAGATCACCAGAAGATAGTAGCAGAAGGAGACCTTTACAGGGATTGGAATCTCCTAAATGCTACCAACTCAAGGGCAATCCATGGAAAACCATCCACAGTGCTCATCTACGTCACCCACACCCAAGCTGGTTAAAATAGCCCTATGGACACTAATTACATTCCTGGGGACTCGCCGTCATATGTTTGCAGACTGCTATAAAAAGTTCAGAACAAATAAAGTCTAAATTGACTTCTCGATCCTCTTTCCAGGCCACACTAACCTCGCTCACCTCTTACCCAGTCTGTTCTTGACACTGGGCCTGCAAAATCCCACCCCAGCAAAGTGCACTGGCACTGGTGCTGGGGGGGATGGGGGCATGAATGGGAAAAAAAAGGCAGACTTTCAGCCTCCCCCCCCATCCCACTCCCCCACATAGAAAGTCTGGGCACCTGGATCTCTATCTAATGAGTGAAATCATTATAGAGCACAAAGGAAGTTAGACAACCTTTAGACTCAGACAGAGAAATGGAGAGATGGAAAGATATATTATTACCCACTGGGTAATTCTTATTATCCTACTCCAATTACTTTTCCAATTATTATCTCACTCAATTAATTATCTTTACTTAATATCTTTGTTCAGGTTACAATTAATACATCCCATTCAACTGTTTAAACACATTTACTCATGGTTCAGGAGCATTTATTAAATCCACATTCTGGTAATATAGGTGTTTAAATTTGGATTTTAGGGACAACCATTCATGGAAACTGGGGGGTGAGACTGAGACAATGGAAAACACACACACACACACACACACACAAGTTCGTCTTCCTATCTAAATGTGGACATTCATTTCTATGGGAAAAACCCTTATCCCAATCACGACACCCTTAACCTCTACCCATCCCTAACCTTAACCATGAGTAACCAACCCAAATACAAGACTTTTGGCATTTTTACTTTTTTGATTGCATTCACAGATTTTTTATAAAACTGAGGTTATCCAAATGAGGACCTCAAAAGATGTCCCCAAAAGTAGGGAAATTTTAGGTAAACTTTGGGGACAATTTGGGCCTCAAATGTGATCTGTGCAAAACCACACACACGCACAAACACAAACAAACACACGGACACACACACACACGGACACACACACACACACACCTGTGTACTACCTCGACGGATGTTAACAGTTCTATTCATCCGTTAATATCCAGATGACCCTAACTAACACACACATCCCAGCTGCTTTGTAGTCCAGGCTTTATCATAATGGCTGTTTATCTGGCATTTAGCCCACTGCTAAGCAGTTAGCGTTGCTCAAATGGAATGACAGTGAAATACAACCGAATTGTGTCCACATTGCTATCTATTCCACTCATAATCAGATGGGACCTTCCAGGAAAAATACAACCGCTTTTGCACAGTCCAGACTTCCCAACTAACCTCCACCTGCCACCGCACATCCCCACGCTGCTGAACACTCTTTACTTGCCAGCAAAAAACAGCCCCAGTAAACCCACCAAACTGAACAAGGTTTGCCCTATTTTTGCCTAATTACCTTAACGATACAGAGCTGCTGTTTTAAAAGCAAAACATATATGAAGGTTCCTACATTCCCACAGGATGAGTTCCTAGCCTTGGTCCCTTAGGAGTAAAATGTGTAATAACCGAGGCAGCCCAGCCCAGCACAGGGATGACCACAGGCTGACTGGCGACAAAACCATGCTGAGACGGGCACAGAGCGATGAACCAGAACAGATTGGTGATAAATCACAGCGCTGGGGGGGTTGGAGAGAAAAAGGAGGGAAATCACAAAGGAGGTGTGCTGCTGTTGTAGTTTCCCCACCCTCGATGTAATGGGACATCGTCACTGCCTCTCAACCTGAATGCCCAGATTCACATTCTTTCATGGGCGCCTCTTTCACTAACAATCCCCTAAATAACTGTGAGTGATCACATATGATAAAGATGCCATTTACAAGGAGGGATGTCAGAAAGACCAGGCTCCAGTGGAACAACAAATTACGACAAAGCTCTGGCCTTGCAGGGGGGGTGCAGTGTGAGGTGGTCTTAAAGATAACGCATCCATGAAACTAAAAGGTTTTCTGGCCACGGTTCCTGACGTAGCCCCCACTGGCTAGCAACCAGGGGCCCTAGAATCCAAGCACTGGCAGGGCCAGGTGTGGGACGGGGGGTATCGGCACAGGACCCCCGAGGCATGGATTTGTCAAAATATTATATTATAATTATTATATTATATCTTGTGTGTGTGTCTGTGTGTCCATATATTCCGAGTTTTAGCACTTCAGGTTCGAAAGGTTAAGCCTCTTTCCTGAAAAGGGTACCCCTCCCGCCTGAAAAATACTCATGAAGTGTGACTTCCCTGAATGCACAGAATTTGCACTAATCTAACACTTAGAGAGACCCGACTTAAGAGGGACCCGCCACTCCTCAGAAAAGCACCCCCTCTCAAACAGCTCATGCCCCCTCCATTATAACCGATAATGGGGCCTTAACCAAATTTGGGTGGAGCATTTAGTCTTGCATCTCATGTACCCAATCATCTGTTGGCCAAAATTTGGATTCCATGAGGATACTTAGGGATTCCTTATCAAAGCAAACTACAGCCAAAGCAGAATGTTCTGCGCTCCCGGAATGTCCGGAATGTTCTGGAGACAAAGGCCGGCTTGAACGAGCCGGCACCAGCACAGACAGGTCCGACCAGCACTACATACAATTGGTGGAATTCGTAGGGCTTGAAGTCCTCTGAAGCAACTGGACCGAAGTATACCCAGCTCCAAAGTCCCTATATCTGGGAAAAATGGAGTAGGTGGGGGGTGTCTGCGTTCCCTGAAGGCAGAGTCACGGGAGACTGAAAGGGAGTCATGCGAAGGGAGTCGTTTACAGAGTACGAGAACAGCAATTCGTGGTGTCACTCACTGAGGAGCATGGTGACAGCATAGTCCTGTCTTCTGATTTATTAGCTGCCTGAAAAATGACAGGTTAAGTTAATCCCAGACAAACGCAGTCTTTCCTGTCTGTGGAGCACAGGCAGGGGTGTCACCTGAGCCTTCTCCGGGAGGGCTTTGTTTCCCCGGCAATGCCCCCCCCTTATTACAACGAGCGGCTCACAAAGAGCCCTCGTTGGGGGATTCAAAGGCAAGAGTGTTAAACGACTAATCCAACCCCGAGCCTGTCCATCCTTGCTTCTGTACCTTTCCAGACAAAACCGCCATGATAATTAACCTCTGCCTGCTGTCTCACACGCTTTACTCACCAGCATCTTGGTGCTCTCCTTTCTTCTGGCCCACCAATTGGCCCTTCAATTAGGTTGCTATGGAGACTCTTGGACAGGTGTGGAAATGGTCAAACAGTGGTGGCCCATCATCTTCAGGGAGCCACTGAATCGTTCCTTAATTCCTCTTCTTTTTTTACTTACTGACTACAGCTGCAGACTCGGGTTTTCTTGTCTGATGCATGATTGGGTTGGCTGTCAATTTATAAATAAACCCAATAAAACCACATAAATAGAAAGCCAGAACAATTCTGTAATTCTCGGTTTACATCCTGTCCCCCGTTTGTCAGAAATTCAGATTATAGATGGCACTGTGCATGACATCATAATTGACAGAAGGGTGCGGCCAGTGGTCAGTTGGCTTGGGAAGCAAGAATGAAGAGTGGATGTTGGACCAATCAGGGCAGTTTCTATTGGCCAGAAGAGACCAGCTTTAGGGGACAAACCAATGGCCTTCAATGGACCAAGGCCAAGACCCAGCCCAGGAGACTCCGTAGGACATACAAACCAGCTTATCAACCACAAATGATTGACCCACATGGGAAAGCAGAAAATATAAAAACAGGCTGGTCAGCAGGCAGATTGGGCCATAATACAGTACCATATATAATGGCCTGGCTTGGGCCTTCAGTTTAAAGGCTTCCCAAACATCAACCTCAACCTTCAGCTTTAGGGCAATTCTCGTCCTGCTCTGCAAAGGGGATTGGCTGAACAACATACCCCCCTGCCCTACAGCTTCTCGACAAGGACTTCCAAACAAAACACAGCCACTCTTAACCTTTATCTGGCAACTCAGATCTCCATATTCAGACTTGCTAAAAGCTCTTGTTTTGTAACCTCAGCCCACTAATTTGGTTGCCATGGAGACGTGAAAGTAAAGTTATGTTTGGGTCATGCCATCTCTACCTTGCGGTCTTCATTGCCGGGACTGTCTTTACTGCCATTTATCCATGAGATATGAGCTTCAACAATGCTCGAAGATGCCCACCTGTAGCTTAACACGGACCATCATGATGCTTGGAAACAACAGTTTGGTCTACAAACCAAAATGTCAGAAGCCGCCCAAAGAAAGGCGACTTCTTATTGAAACTGAGACAGTAATTCTTTACATCCTGGTTACTGACCACCATGCCACCTGCTGAAAGCTTTAAGTCAAGAGTGAAATGTGTGACATTAGCCTTTACCTTGGATCTTGGAGCAGGTGGAGAGCCTGTCTGAAGCATTCAGATCAAATGGAATGAGACAGGGTCTAATACTCCCCCCTCCCCCGCTAACAAACTGGCTCCACCCACCAGTGTTTTAATAAGAGAACCTACATCCCCTAACCCACACACTTTATTCCTTGCAGGACACCTCTCCCTGATCTCCTGATTGAACTGAAGACTGAGGGACACATAGAGGGAGGAGAGTCTTTAATGGGTTTTATTGTGAGATTGAGGTTTAATACAAAGAAGCCCAGAACATTATCAGCCATTGCTGTGACCTCATGGCCCTTTAGTGAGCCGTTCTGTCTTTATTAACGGCATCTGTTATGCCTGATTATTTCCTCTTAGCTGTAACCAAGCCACACTGCCTGGCAATCAGAGAAAACACTCCAGAAAACAGCTATATACTGTGAAGGCACAGGCTGTATCAGCAGAAAAAAAAATCAATAAGATCTGGCCTTTAATGATTTTTCACAGTTACTCTCTTACTTCATTGTTGTAAGGTTTTTTGTTCATGTCTAGGGCTGTCGCGATCATATCACGATGTAATTGTATGGCACATACGCAATCATCACCAGGGCTTTAGATGACGGATGAAACAACTGTCGGGACACTAGCATTTCTGTACTATTTGGACGTTTACTTACGCCCACAATTTGGTAAGCAGTTTAATAGCGTGCCTAAAATATTAATGAGATAAGTATTGTGACGTCCAAAAGTTAGTGATCTGTATGAATGCAGCGTATCCTTATGTTTAATAAACGTATCGGACTTTAAACTGCAAAAAGTATCAGCACCATCTTTTTAACTTGTTTATCCACAATATCTACTCTTTCAAAAGATGTTGTAGCTGTTGAGCTGTTATTTTCTTCAGTTCCTTCAGTGCCACTTCAGTGCTTATCGTTTACATGATTTACTAAAACAATAGCACGTGGCTTGCTCCGCTAACTTTATTTAATAAGCATAAGGAATGCGATTCATACAGACTCCTTAATTTGGGCGTCACAATACGCATCTCATTAATATCTTAGTCACACTACTAATCTGCTTACCAAATTGTGGGCGTAAGTAAATGTCCATAAAGTACTGAAAAGCCGGCGTCTTGACAAATGTTTCACCCAACATCTAAAGCCCCGGTGATTATTGTGCATGTGTCATATAATCTCATATAATCTCGATTACATCGCAATGTGATCGCAACAGCCGTATTCATGTCCATATCTCATCGACTCATGTGGTACAGACATACCACCTGAGCATGTGTGACTCCGACTGGGTAGAATGAGATGGAAAGAGGAAGAAAGGAAAAGAAGGAGAAAGTGAGGCAGAAAAGGAAGAAAAACGAGTGAATGAGAGGATGGGAAGTCTTGGAGACATTATCTGGTACCCTCTTGGACAGTGTCTGAAAAAGACAAGTTCCCCCTCTGAAGTCAGCAAACAGGAGTATCACAGACCATGCCCCTGCCCTAAACTCCACCCTTTTGCCTATGGAAACCAGCCCAAAGCTCCTGCTAACCACGCCCCCACCCTAAACTCCACCCCTATGCCTATGGAAACTAGCCCGAGGCTCCTCCTGACAATGCCTCCACCCCAAATGCCACCCTGTGCCTAAGGAAACCAGCTCCTCCTTGACCACTCCAGTGAAGTTGTTCCTCTGGGAGCTCCTCTAAAGGCTCTATCCTCACAGTCCACCTTCTCAAAACTCTAATCCCAATATGATCCCAAGTCTGGCCTGCAGGGGCCATGCAAGCTGATGTGTTCCTCTCCCTAAAAGTTCCCTTTCTCACATTCTGATTGACTGGCAGACCAAGACCTCGGTCTGGACATGCTTGGGGGTTAATTGTCACACTTCAGGCTCCTCTGATCACCTTATATTGTCGTCGCAATATTGGCAAAAGTAGGTTTCCACGGTGACAGCTTTATATAAGCAGGGTGGGATTTTATCCCTCATCCTGACTCACAGGGAATGCCAACGGCAATGTTGCGGGGGGATGGAGCTTAAAACAACACCCCCCCAACCCCCCAGTAGGAGGGCTTTTTTCCGAGCCCTTGGATGGAGCAGCAAAAAACTACCGCCATGCCCCCCAGTAGGAGGCGCACTGTGGAGCTGAACACATTCCATGTAAATCCTAATTAATCCTTATGTGATTAATGCTCTCTTACTAACACACACACTGTACACAGAGGATCAAACTGGGGAATGGAATTTAGGGTATCCCCCCAACCAAGCTGATTTTAGTGGCTAGTGTAAAAGCTGATTATGTCTTTAGCAGGAGTGATAAAGCAAATCCCCTGCAATGCATTTCTGTGCCAACGGCCTCTCTCTCACATCAAAAAAATTGAAAAATAAGGCTATGATGAGCCAGTAGAGGAGCCCATATCTGGCTGCATATGGCTGAAAAGCCCTTCCTAATCGAATACTGATCGAATTTATGGGTACCAATATGGCCACCAATTGTGAAATAGATTCATTCAGTCTGACTGACTGGATGCCATGGGTTTCAGACTCATATCTGCTGTACAGCAGCCAGAAGTATAGTCACATGACTCTCACTCAAACCAGTACGAATAAAAATGTCTTTACACAACAGCATCTATAAATACAGCCAAATGCTATTTTTTTCAGGCAATTAAATACCTTTTAAACAGGGTGTTCAGTATGTCAGTGCTAAAAAAAGCCATTAGGCTCATTAATTCCCTCGACGGCACTCAGTCAGCTTAGAAAAAGCTTCATCAGCGGCTTAACGGTCTGCCTGCCATCACCATATCATGCTGAGAGGGGGTCTCACTGGCACCTGGCTGTGTGCAATGAGGGATCACAGCTCCACCCAGATTTATTTATTTGTAGGGCAGACCACTACCTGGTGGGCTTTGGAGTTCTAAAGCCCACTGCTCCCATTTACTGAGCATTGCCGGAACTTCTCTGTCTGCAGGGGGGTGGTCTCTTTTTCCTCTGGGAGGTCTCCCTGATTGAGGGCAGCATCTCTCTATCTGATGGGAGGTCTCTGATTGATAGGGGGGTCTCTCTGTCTGAAAGGGGGTCTCTCCATCTTCTGGAAGATCTCTCTGATGGGGCATCGCTCTGCCTCATGGGGCAACTCGCTGCTTCATGGCAGGTCTCTCTGATTGATGGGGCGGTCTCTCTGTCTGAAAGGGCGTCTGTAGCTTCTGGAAGATCTCTCTGCCTGATGGGGCATCTTGCTGTCTGATGGGATGTCTCTCTGCTCGATGGCAGGTCCTCTGTCTCTGGCTTCTTTCTGCAGCAAGGCAGATTAGTATGGATCGTGGAGTTCATGCTGTGTTTACGAATGGTTCCAAAATACTAAAGGCCAGTCGAGCATTCGACAACAGCATTAATAGCTTTCGAAAAAACAGAACGCCTGAGGTCATTTCCTTGTAATCACCGGGGAAGTGCCCGGTGATGCCACAGAAGCCATCAAACAGACTCATAATCCAGCACCAGCCTTGGCTCAACACCCCCCAAACATCTCTCAAACAAAACAAACATGCCAAAGGGCTTCACCTTTCCATCAAGTACCCTTCAACTCATTTCCAGGAGGCGTAGCAGCCAGCCGGCACAGCAAAAGGCCATCACATCCCCCTTTACAGGCAGCAATAAAGGTCCCAGACATGAGTTTCAAAACAGCCTGACTTGAAATGAAACAGAGCAGTGCAAATAGCCATCAGAATGACGGGAACTCCACACTGCTGCTGAGAGCCAAGGGCAGGGATGCTAACACCAGTAAGGCCTAGTAGACAGGAGAGGGGCCCCTGGATAAAAGAAAGGGGAAATTCTGGGACTTTTTAAGCTGGGGAGGGGGGGGGGGCATATGTGGGTTCATCATTCATGCCAAGGGGCCTACCTTATCACTAGCCAATGATGTGTTTTGAATAGTGGAGGGGGGCAATCAGCTTTCAGCACAGACCAGTACCCTTGGTGTCCTGCCCATGCATACAACACTGTTTAAAGGGGAAGAGGAAGAGGAGAGGATGCTTACCTGTAAGTGAGGAGGAAGAGGCAGGGCGAGCATGACAGACAACGCCGATCAGCACATGGGAGGGGAGGGGAGAGGGATCTTCGAGCATGCTCCACACACAGGGTCACCACATGAGGCATTGTTACATTATGTCGGGACGTTACATTAGTGTGCACAGAAATCACTCTTAACGAGGCTGAGGGCAGCACCGTGGTGGCTCAAAGTACAGCCGACACTTCAGTCACAAGCAGCAGGAAGCCGTCACGTTGCCATGACGACACGTAAACACTGTACAGGCCCGTTGCCCCCACCCCAGCACGCCCCCTTTAAAGAACAGCAGCAACTGCTATAAATCCATCTTACACATGCTACTGATAATCCCCACCAGCCCAGGGCCGGGGAATTGAGGCCACGCCAGCCACACCGGGGCACCGGGTCCACGGCTCAGCCCAGGCAGAAGGCGGGCTTCCTGCAGCCACGCCGGGGCACCGGGTCCACGGCTCAGCCCAGGCAGAAGGGGGGCTTCCTGCAGCCACACCGGGGCACCGGGTCCACGGCTCAGCCTAGGCAGAAGGGGGGCTTCCTGCAGCCACACCGGGGCACCGGGTCCACGGCTCAGCCCAGGCAGAAGGCGGGCTTCCTGCAGCCACACCGGGGCACCGGGTCCACGGCTCAGCCCAGGCAGAAGGCGGGCTTCCTGCAGCCACGCCGGGGCACTGGGTCCACGGCTCAGCCTAGGCAGAAGGGGGGCTTCCTGCAGCCACACCTCCCGGTAAAATCCGCCACACTTGCAGGGACGTGTGTCTGCTCAGCAGGAATGCTCCCGGCTTGTCCTTTCATGCTGGGTGTACAGCCTGCTACGGAGCCGAGCCAGAGACCCCACAGCGTGAGGGACTATCCCAGGAGATCTGGAGAATTATCCCAGAGGACTTTTTAAAAATAATACATTCCGAGGCTCCAATGTCGGGAAAATGGGCTGGATCTCTATAGGATTGACTAAAGAATCCTCTTAACAACTGTAATTTGCAATATAAATAAATATAAATATTTAGGTCTATATGAAGGAGGTGTACAAACATCTACATCCAATTTATTTACATAAAAAGACCAAAAATGTCCTGTAACAACAAGAGGATAGACGAGGAGCCATGCCAAATGCCTCTGTGTCCTCTGCTCCGAGTCCCTGTTGTGAAGAATCCCCTCTCCCCCTCAGTCACACTGACGGAAAAACAAGTCCGGGGAATTTACAAGGCTTACACAAACCGGGGGCAACGTTCAGCCCCCCATCAAAGCAAAGACGTCACACAACAGACATTTAGCGGGGCAGATCACGTCTACGCTACATCTGTCGCTGGGATTAAAAGACACAGGAGGTACCCCCTGGAAGGTTCTGGAAGGCCTAGGGCATTGTTTTATCTTTTGACGGTAAGCCGTTCACTAAATAGCAAATAGCATTAAATCTCTTATTTGAGCAAGCCATTGTTTAGGTAGAGGGAGGGTTCACCAAGAAGCCCCCCCCCCCCCAAGCAACAACAGCACCTTACACACCTCATCAGACTGCAGAAATGCCGAGCATTTACTCGAGACCACACTAGAAGTGTGGTGGCCACATACCTACACCTTATCCGAGACAGAATCAGCACATGGCAAAGTCAAAACAGAGAGGAAAGTTAAATGACTCATTCTGCAAATGTTTCGGGCACTGTACTTTAATAAAGCCTGGGTAACACGACACCCATGAACAACTTAAAGCAGCCTTTACAAGGCAAGTGCAGAGTTAGATAGTTTAGATCTAGAAAGTAAAAATCCAGACCAATTGAGTATAAAGAGTTTCAGTCACAGAGACCGTCTGGTTAAAAAAAATCTTTGTCTGGATTTTTACTTTCTGGACCTGAATTATCCACATCTAGGCAAGTCTAACCATAACCAAGAATGAGCGAAAGCCACTCTTCACAATGCACGTCTAACCCTAACCCTGAGCAAGACGAAACAGCCATTCACTAGGTAAATCTAACAATCCAAAATTAACCAAAGCAGCTCTTCACTAGGTAAGTCTACCTATAAGCACTATATAAGCTGGGTAAATGTAATACATCTAGTTTGGAAGTTTTTCCATACAACTCAGACCAGGTTGTTGGCTAAAATCCTCAAGGGGGGAGAGGGGAGTTCTTATCAATAGCAATAACCCCCGAGGCACCTGGGTTAATATCAAAGGTGCCGACGGAGGACAGAAGCGGACGGGGGGAGCCAAGGCTGACACCACCGATGACAGGAAGTCAAAGTACGGGCCCTCCACCCCCCGGGAGACGAGATGCAATTATATGCTGGCTAATGAGGCTAATGAGCGAGCAGATGGAGCAGTTAGGAGCCGGTCCATGGTCCCGCGCCTCGCGGCGGGGATCGGGGGAAGGGGGCTCTGGGTGCTGAAAAGGCAACATTTGCAAAGCAAATCGTGGATTACTGTCATGGCGGCGGGCAGGTGGACGGCCGGGGCCGTACAGAACTCCGCTGGGGCAGGTGTTGTCCACCCCCATCTTGAGGTCAGGTCCCTGAATGAAAACACGACACCTATGCCAAAAAAAAAAACACTAAACAGCAGAATCCGTCAGGTTTCCAGGAAGAGCCAAAAAAAAGCTGAGTGCACTGGAACAGACCTACTTATGCGAAAACTTCCTCGTACAGCTCCGTACATCTTACATGTCAGGCTGATGTCACCTTGCCGCTGTAGGAGCCAGGAAACCCACCTGATCATCTCACGGTCTCCCATCTGCACAGAACACACCTGCCTACAGGGGGCAGAGTGGTTCAGGATATGGACATGCGACATAGGCTGCCAGTTCCAAAGCTTCCGGCTACAGTTCCCTTTAACTTAACCGGAATCGCTCTATACAACATCTCAGGTGGACTGATAGGTAAGAAACTGTCACCAGCTGAACACCAGCGTGACGTAAAAGCGTGGTCTCTCTTTGCATGACCCTGCAATTCAGCCGTTCCTGACTTTGCAGGATGTAAAGCTGCATTTGAAATTCAATCCTGGACTCACATATTTGAGGTTTTGATACACCTGTACCAGCTCTTTACCCACAATGCACTATAAATCCTGCCATCCCACCCCTATCAGTTACACTGGAGCAATCAACATAAGATGACCACCCTATTCACTCACTCCTGCTGGCTCAACACAGTCGATTCAAAGTGTCTAAGGGGACACTGTAGGGGAAGGTCACTGACTGGGGTCTCACCCAGATTTCTCCCTGCTACTCATGAATTCACACCCCAGATGTGTTAAAGCACATGGATCACTCTTCAATTCCTATAGGCACCTTCCTTCTCAAAGCATGGGAATCCTCCCTCATTTCAGGAAGTATCACCACATTATTATCCAGATGCAAGGGCCATTTCACCGTTTGTCAAAAACAACCCCCCCTCCTTTCCATGATGGGTGAACTGGGTTTGGATTTCCACACTGCCGATGGAAGCTCTTCTCATCTTTAATGCAACACGGCCCGTAAGTATGTGTGTGGATTACCCATAGCCAGCCCCCTCTTTGTATCTCACGGTCCCTTGCTGCCTCAGCGCTAAAAATCCATGGCCACCTTTCCAACGGTACCATGAGTGACCATATCAAGCAGATCTATAAACACCAGCCCTGCCCTGGATCTTGGAGACCCAGCCTGTTGCCGCACTGATCCCAAAGCCCAGCAGCATATGGCACCATTGCCATGGTAATTAAACACCCCATTAATAAGAAGAACCCTAAATGGAGTTGGCACAGATCAGATGTGCAATATCCAGGACGGCCCGTGTGGCAGGTATGCAAGTCATCTTCTGAGTCTGCTACGTATCACCTGTCAGGCACACTGTCTAACAGTACACACACTGGGAACATCAGCTTCTGGGGCTGGTCTTTGGTAACATCTAGGGTCCAGAAATCATAGGGCAGGGATCGACCTGTCTAATAACTTTCAGGGTGCATACTCATGCATATTTCATATTCCCGAAATCGATTCCATTAGGAAAACAGAAACTGATACTAACTGATAATTTGTGAGCCTTATCATGTGACCGTGTTCTTTACAGATAATGATTGATGAAAGGTAAAGTCTAGACACCATCAGCATCCAAAATTAGCACAAAATCTAAACCAGGGGTCAGGAGTCAAGAGTTGGGAACCAATCTATAGCATTGAGTGACCGAGAGAGATAAACTCATCTGGGGGAAAAAGGGGGGGGCAGACCACTCCACTCTTAACTGTACTTGGAAACTTGGGGTTTTAGGCCCAGAGAGACAGGACTGATACCAGAGCTGTGGAGAGAGGGGATGGGGGTAGAATGAAAAAATTCAGGTTTAGAGTGCATTGTGGTTCGCTCATCAGCTCGTCTGGGGGTCGGGTTGCATGCAGCTGGCAGTAGCCTCAAACACAATCAGGAACAATATCATCTGCAGTACAGCCCCAAACACAATCAGGGACAATATCATCTGCAGTACAGCCCCAAACACAATCAGGAACAATAGCATCTGCAGTACAGCCTCAAACACAATCAGGAATAATATCATCTGCAGTACAGCCTCAAACACAATCAGGAACAATACCATCTGCAGTACAGCCTCAAACAGTGACTGACCACATTGTGCATCCTGTGAGTTGCACTACCCTTGAGTATAGGTGGTAACTTTACTTGGACGTCAACGCTGTTACCCAACGTATTTCATGTGCTCGGTTATTCCAAAGCTGAGCTCTGAACAACATGTCTGCTATACCTCTGATAACTAGGAAAGGACTGAACCTTAGGCCCAGTGACAGTTGCTAGGGGGTTGGGGGCGGGGGGTCAACCAGGGGTCACTGTGACCCAGGATTCAAGTTCCATTCCAATCAACTTCAGATCTTAGTCCAACTGGCAGAATCACACAAAGGAGGAAACCTCTGGAACAGATTGTGAAGGGTTAGAGGGTGTTAGCCGTGTTGAGTGTTCTCCTTTTCGGCAATGAGCATGCTGTGAGGCATATCAGCAAGCCATAGAGCCTTACCTTTTTTTCAGAAACAAGGATCCTACTCAGATTCGGTAATTTCCATTTTCAGAGATGGGTTTCACCTTTCCTATATATAATCTATCTCAAATAAAGTGCCTTGATTCAGAATCATTTGGTGTCAGAACAGCACAGACATCCTCAACCTGAGAACGGTATGTGAGGAGAGACGCAGGTCAGGGGCCAAGAGTGGAAAATCTCTGGAATTGCATTTCAGCTCCCAAAGCCCCCAGCTAGGAATCACATGACACTACGAGGACGAGCAGCTGGGTATGGTTCTAAATCAGGGAGGGGTGCCATGAGAGTCTAAACAGCTGGGGCACCAACATGAAGCCAAAGGCATACAAACTGACCCTTTGCATCAGGTAACTGTGACATATAGACTGTAATTGGTTGTGCTTTATTAAGCTGAGGACTAAGTGCTGTGAAACGGACACTTGCACTAAGTGCAATGTTTCATGCAAACGGATCTTGCATTGTTGTGGAAAGAAGTAAGTCTGCCCAGTAACTGGACACATTTAGTCAATAGTCTCTGTGCCCTGAGACAAGGTAGACTATTTTAAGTGGTCTACCTCTGATATAGTCCTCAGCCCCCGGCTTTGGGACATTACACCCTACATTCTGAATGAAGAGGTTCCTCTGTATGGGGGTCATCAGTTAGCCTTTGACATCTCCTTCCATCTAAATCTGAGCAGGCTCGTAACAGCACAACAGGCCCACTTCCAAATCAGGGATTCTTCTCTCAAAGCTTCTGCCATTCCCTTTGACCTGAGTAACCTTCAGGTCTCCGTTGTCTTTCTTTCAATGATGGAAAAGATCATTCAGCTAAGTCAAGCTCTTATTGATTTAATCCATTTTAATAAATCCCATTGGATTAAACCAGTCAGTGACTGACCACAGATGGTAGCTAAAAGCCCTCATTTGTGCCACCACTACTAAAATAACCCAGCAGATACAAAATGTTTCTATTTTTCAGCTTTATAGTAAGAAAGCACTGCTTGAAAAATGCCAATATCTTTGCTGAGGGCTTAACTAGCAGAACATGCATACTGTGCACACATGAACTTCTTGTAGCCATACGGACACCCTTAACCCTGAATAAACACACACTAGTTCGCTCGTCAAAAATGCCATTGTCAAAACCCATCAATTCCCTCCAATCATCCTGGGAATCATCTCTGTCAGATGCAGTTAGCATCTCTGACTCGTTTCCAGGGTAATGACTTCAAAGGGCCATCCTCAGAGATTGCGGCAAGCACATTCATCAATAGCTCCAGGTGGGAAACATAGAGAGACTGCTGTAGGACACTCAGAAAGGACTGGGATTCCCTATCCAGGCTCTGGAAGTGTGCTAGGGAGGGCAGTAGGGCGAATCAGTCAGAGAGGGTGCTCCCTCTCCTCGCTCACCACACTTAGGAATCACCGTGCCAGCCAATGGTCAACCGGACCCATTATCCATATCAACTGTTGGAGGCTCGATGGTAGAAACCCTCCAGTTCATCTGTGGCAAGGGGATACATCTCCCCTTGGTTCACCCTCACCTCCTCTACTGCTGTTTCTCTATCCTGAGATACCTGCCCCCTGAGCTGCATTCCCAAGTGACAACCGGATGCAAGGTTCCCCCGTCACAGAGACATAAAACAAGCCCCATGGGTCCGTCAACACCTAGGCTCGGAAAGGTCCTTGCTGGGAAAGGTCTCAGCCAGCTACCACAGCTGCCTTAACTGAAACCCAGCCAATTAAATCGGCATGAGGAGTCATGTGACTCGTGATTATATTTTATGTGGCAGCTAAACAAAGGACTCAACTGGCAGTCCAAATCCGCAAGATGGCGAACTGCCATCTAATCTGCTGGAACAGACAACAGAAGGTGTCTTTAAAGAAGAGCGGGTAAGCCAACTTGATGACGGCACACCTGAAAACAAACGTGGGGGGCAGGTGGCACCACAGGAGAGCCCAAGAGCTGGGGGGGGCTCTCAATTTGGTTCAGAAGAGTAAGTCACTGGTTGTATCCCTTTGCGGGGTCCAATCTAACATGTTTACATCCTAAATTCATCCCGATCGTTGTTATTATTCAGGATGCCTTCAAAGACGGGGAAAAGAATCTCTAGCTCATAAAGGTCAAAGTCCTTTTTAGGACAGATTTCCTTATTTACTCCCAAGCATGAGGTAGGGCGGCCTACAAAATCCAAGTAACAGCTTTGACCGAACAATTAAGTGCTTAGATAGAACAAAAAACCCTAAGCATGCCCCACAGCCCTTGAGAGTCTGAATTACCGTCCACCATGCTAAAATGAATTTCGCACTGCAATTACGACGTCTTGTTAAGGGAGAATAATAAGGTGGAGTATCGATCATATTCTGCCAAGGACGCTCCCAGGAGTGAGGTTATTCTCGACAGGAAGAGCCGAGCTGCAGACCGCTCTGATAGACCCTCGACAAGGTAAATGAAGAAGGTGATGGCCGTCTCAGTCCTTCAGGTACAAACATATCGATGCAGGTTTTTGTGAGCCAGCATCAAATCACTCTACTGCATTATTCCCTTTTTTAATACTGACCCAAATGGCCAGTCTTTCAGATCCTTCTATTTTTCCCCTTTTCCAGTAACTAGTTTCTCACAGTTACAATGACTATCCAGTGCAAGATGCATGATTAACCCATCAGAGTTAGGAAAGGTCCCTCCCTCCATGCTGTATTCAATCTGTTGCCCGTCATGCAGGTCACAGAAACCTGTACAGAGAACATACAGACAATGTGACCGCATCTCGCTGCTGCCTCAGGAAGGGCTGGGGGACGGACAATGAATTATTGGGGGGGTGGGCTACTGAACCGGGAACCCCTCACATTGTGATTACCCACACGCAGAATGGCTGGCTGGAGTAGAAAAGCGAACCGACAGCTGTGAATTTGTAAGAATTCCTCTGGATAGAATCGACCACCACATATGCAACAGTGAAGGGGGGTGGGGTGGGGATGTTTCTGCTTCAAGGCAGGGGATTGGGAAAGAGGCCTGGGGAAGCACTGGGTTTAATCCAGCCCTCGTTCCAGAAAGGAAAAATCATCAAGTCTTAGCAATCCTGCCGCCATCTGCTAAACAGCAATAAAGGCAACAGCTAACTGAGATGAAGAGGAAATGATAAGATTATATCTGCAGCAGGACGAAGATCGCAGGACCAGCGGCAGCCGCAACTCGACGGGGGCCAAACTGAGGGAGGAGCCTGAGTAGCGCGGGCACACCCAAACGGCCCTACCCTCGGGCCCGTGTCGCCAAGCGTCAATAAAGAAATATATATTTTTACCACCATTTGTTCTCTTTGCTGATGCAATGAGGGCGCAAGCATTGCTGAGAATGCAGGATGTCCCTTGGCAGGGGGTGCTGGGGGGGTCGCTTTGTCGACTTACTCACCCCACGTTGGAGCAGTAACAAGTACTGAGCCCCAGGGTGCTTTGCTTGCTCTCCAACTCACCCTCCCTCACTATCCGGCGGGACAAAAGGGGGGGGCTCCTTTTCAGGCCCTGTGCCCCCCTCCCCCACAACAACATTCCCCTCCACCATCTACAGATCCCCCGCTGTTGCCGCACGCTTATGGACCAGCTTTGGAGCGGTAGAATCAGAAAAGATAAAGGTCTGAAAAAGGCCGGCGGCGAAAGCAAAGCAGTTACAGAACAGAAGAGGAGAAAAGGGGAGCATCTGTTCAGGGCCCGGGGACGGGAACCTGGGGATGAAATGGCATGATGCCTTCTTAGCCTGTTTCTGGAGAGACTTTTCCTACCTGAGGGCACCAGTGTCTGGGCGTGATCAAGGGTCTCCGAAGGCTGGGAAAATTACGTCATGCCATGTTCCCCCCAATGCCCTGCTGATTAAACGATTTTCCGAGACCGTCCCTCCCCCGTCTCCCTGAGTAACCACATCCACAAGCTCTGCTCCCCCCCATGACATAAAACCACCTTGCTGCATTTGGGTCCTATGAGAGCCATATCTACTTCTTTTCCATTTCTAGATTCGTTCCATATTTGCTTTCATGGGTCTACATATGGCCGATTCTCAATTTTAAAATGCACAGAATTAAATCCAGCTTAACTGACAGCCTCTATGTAACATTAATGTACAAAAGAGATCAGTCATAAATTATTACCACGCTGAAATCGATGCTTCATGAATATTGCTCCGCATTACATGCATCTAAGTCCCCAAGCATGTTTACAGCTACACTTACTCTGGATCCTACTTGTGGACTTTCTGGTCATAAATCCTTTTACCTCAAGGCAGGCAATGTGGCTGCCTGGATGCCCTTCTGTGTTTAGGAGATTTAAAAATTTCAAAAATAAAA
Organism: Cryptomyrus ogoouensis; assembly: GCA_025773925.1. Lineage (NCBI taxonomy): Eukaryota > Metazoa > Chordata > Actinopteri > Osteoglossiformes > Mormyridae > Cryptomyrus > Cryptomyrus ogoouensis. The sequence continues at coordinate 22,354,994 of JAOYFF010000081.1, forward strand.
ATGTCACTCAGGATATTAGCGAGGAGAACAAAATAATGAAGTCCACCTGACCTAATTTCTGAAGGGCATCATAGCTGTTTTCCAATGGAATGCACCAGCCCTGTTATTTAGCTACATTTCTACATTTTGAAGTAAGCCTGAAAGAGATTTAGTACAAAGGAAAGGAGATAATAATGGCTACTTTAATTGAATATATTTGGCAGAGGAATACGGTGGGGGGGATGAAGGTTTGCTTGCTTATTTTTTGGAAATGACTGCTTTTTACAGAGAAAGCCGAGTCTGATCATGGGGGGGGGGGGGGGGGGGGGAG
>JAOYFF010000081.1:22370024-22403047 GCA_025773925.1 Cryptomyrus ogoouensis
ACAGATCATGTGACGCGTATTTCTGTTCAGTATTTTGCGAATGAAAATTGTGTTCAGTGCGAGCAAATTTCATTTTATGGGAGCAAATTGGAAAGTACACATACAATAAGGCACTATTCTGACTCCATACAACCCTGACACCCTTATCCCCCACCCAGCCCTAACCTTAACCATAAGGTACCAAACAAAATACAAGACTTTTGGCATTTTTAGTTTTTTGATTGTATTTAGTGATATTTTATAAAACTGAGATTCCCCTCAGAATTAAAAAAAATGTCCCCACAAGATACAAATAACAGGCTTTTGTTACACTGTGGGGAAAACTGGTCCCCACATTGTAATAATTACAGAAACACAGAGACACACCCCTGCACCCTCATGTGGGTCCCCTATCCCTGTCCAGCTCTCTGGCCTCAACCTCTGACCCCCCCACCCCACACAAAGCAGGCCTCACAGAAACACGGCACCACCCCCCAGGAAAATCCCCTGAAGTAAACCAAACCACCCAGCCCGGCTTTTCCCTGCTTCCGGAACCCTCTGAGTCGGGACGGCTTCCAAGTGCCTCTGACGGTTACTGGCGGGACCCCGGCCTTGATTCAGATCCACCTCCTCAGTGAGGAATCATAAATTCAGGGGTCTAACCTACAAGTTACACAGCTAAGCAGGAGACGCAGCACCTCAGCGAGCACGCCGGGGCAACCCAAGGACCCGCACACACGGCAGTGACGTGACACCCCATTCCCTATTAAGGTCATGTGGGCCGCTACCACTATCGGACTGGGTCCCGTCATCACCACGGCAACACCAAGCGCCTCAGAGACAAGGCGGCAGTGCCGCGATCAGTCAGGGAAGGCAGAGTTTCACTTTTACACCGGAACATTAAACACACACACGCAGACTGATGGTCAGGACTGTTTAACTTACTTCTGCTATCCTGACAGCGCAGTGCCCACCCCCCCAAATGTCCCACAGAGCCCCTCCTGGCTCCTGGGGGCCGCCCCTCTGAGTTCCCATGAAGTGGGAAGATTAACTGCCTCGCCTTTGTCCCCTATTATCCCCTGGCGGGTTCTGGAGGTCAGCAAGGCCCCACCTCCCTGTCCCATTCCCGTTGTTTAAGCCATTCAGACACCCCCCCCCCCGCCTTTCGGGATGCCTCTCCCGCCAGCTGTGAAGGCACTGACACCCAGCAGTAAAAATCCAAAACCGCGCAGCGGTGTGGACCAAACCATGCGGGCATGGGGGGAGGCTGAATTTTTTTCCCATTTGGCTGCAAAGGAATGTTAATGCTTCGTGACAAGAACCAAAATCTTTTCAATCTAGCGGAGACCATGAGGGATTCTGACTGAAAGCACCACTGCCCCTGTGGTCGTCAGCACTGGAGGGGTTTGGGCTTCAGACCACGGGAGGGAGCGACAAAAGCACCATGAGTGGCAAGCCATACCACCCCCCCTCCACCCCCCAGCCCCAAGGCCACACCCACCACAGCGGCAGCGTGGGAAACGCAGCTTTAATGCGCTAATTACCCCTCAGTTGGCATCAGGCACAGAGCCAAGACGAAAGTGAGCAGCATGTTTCCAGCTTCCTTGCCCTCTTCCTGCTCTGATGCTGCTGGTTCTAGAACACACCTGATCTCAGGCAGAGAGGAACTCATCAGGTAGGACAGAAAACCTGCTGGATACCGGAACTCCAGGGTCGGGCTGCCTGCCTAGAACCTTCTTTAGTAGAAAGCACACTCCTATAAATACTTGTAACAGGAAAAAAAGCAAACTTGACCACAAAGACGGATGTAAGGGGGGGGGGACATCTCCGCTCATCCGCATCCCACTAGTCCCAGGAGGTCCAGCCGTTCCCCCGCTTCCGGAAGTATCTGTGTCTCGCTACCAGACACGGGAGGGACACCGCGCCCTGGAGCACACACCCCCACCCTGATCCCTGCAGATAAGACGATCAGCACCGGGGGTGGAGCAGCACTATAAAAGGGCGTCAGGACTGACTGCCCCCCCTCACCCGTCTTCACTGCAGATGCCCCAAAACGCTCCGTCATCCTGCGGATGCTCACCGGCTTGAGCACCCCCCAACCGCGGTTCTCGCACCCACTGTAAAAGTTCAGACGGGGCCCGGCATTCATCCAGCGGTGAAAAAGCAGAGGAAAAGTTCAAATTGGCAAATCGCAGCGTGGGGCGGGGACACTGGAGTGTGGCGTTTCACGGGTGACTCATCCATGGGCATGGGGTTACCGGCGGCACGGAGTATCCTGGGAAATCATGTTGGCACTTCTGTCCTGGGGGAAGCGAGCGCATCTTTAACTTCCTGAAGCTGGCAGGAGGGGGCAGTGGGCAGTGGGGGCTGAACCGCTGCCAGCCTGACGAGGTCAGGTTCCAGGTCTTCAGCGGGTGGCATATAATCACGGCAAGGTCACACGGTCGCCGGCAGGAACGAACCAAAACAGCTGCGTTCCCAGCGGTTAGTGGCCCTAATCACCCACTTCCCCCATCCAGCCACCCCCCCACAGGGCTGTGGGGGTCGTTACTGTCAATCGAACCCCCAGCCCAGACGCCTGGGCACCGTCTGAGGGTGAGAGCCTCATCAAAGCAACATGTCCTAGTCTTCTTTCAATAGTGCCCCGAAAGAGTTAAGTAAAGGCTTTAATGTACTTGTCACGTGAGCTGAAGGCACATGGGGCAACGCTGCAGGGATGTTACAAAAAGGTACTTTGGAACCGGCGGATGCCATGGAAACTGTACCGTGCTTCATTTAACACATAAACACACGTATAAACACAGAAAGACAGGGACACACACACAGCACCGACCCTGGTGACACTGAGCACTGTGTCCCCATCCAGGGGACACAACGCTGGATACTTGCTCCAGGATGTGGGAATCGTGTCGAAAGGCGCAGCTTAAAAATAATGGGGGAGGAGAATATACGACTCACGGAAAATGCTGCCAACAGCACCGGTGTCCTTTTACAAGGTGAATCAAGGTCACCCTCGCCCCCCCCGAGCAGGTGACTCGTAAATCCGACATCATATGACAGAGGCTACGGTGGCATGCGTGGTTTTTAACCACTTCCTGCCGGAAGGCTGTCATCCTGGAGGGAGCTGCTTTGTGTGGAATACTTTACGTAGACAAAGAGTTGGATTGACCTAAAGAGTGCAACTAAGAGGGAGAGGGACTCACTGGTTCCGTAGCACTGCTGGAGACATTTCCAGCCCCAGAATTACCTATTCCCAGTGCCGCTGTCAGTGACAGGGTGGACTGTGACCCCACTGGAGAGCTGTGCCCCTGTCCTCGCTGTCCGAGGGAGAGGTGACATGGTCCTTCTGCTGCACTGGCGTCACCGGCACGGAGGCAGGGGTCTCCAGGGGCCCCATGCTGCCATTTTGGGGCCCGCAGGGAGGATTTGTGTGACCGCCAGCGGCCTGGATGGAGGCAACCTTCAATCCAGGCTGATCCGATCGGATTAGCGGATCTGTGCTGCCAGCCGAGATAACCCAGTCCACGGGATCAGACCCCCCCCCAGCTGCCCAAAATCAAGGCGGTCACCTTCCCCAGCTGGTGTCCTGCACGCACGGTTAATGCTGCCCACTTAGAAGCCTGCCTAGATCTTCCCCTTCTTAATGGTATGGCGGAGATTACCTAAACCGGCCAGGAGGTCCTCACACGACCTGGCGGCTACGAAAATGTACTAAAATTGGATTTGAACCTGCAGCCTAATGGTGCCTTTCCACGAGTGGTCCCACCCCAAGAATGCACACTGGACCAAGTCATAGGTGAGCAGGCTTGCTGGGGGGGGGGAGTTGCACCCTGGACCCACCACAAACACCCTGCTGACCCCCCTCCCCCCAAAAATACAATTGCTGAGTTATTGGATCAGCTCTCACTCCTAACAGAAAACACAGAAGGTTCTTTGTTCCTCCGTCTTTTAAAACCTCAGGTGATATTTAATTAGGTGCCAGACTCTCCATCCCTTTGTAAAGTCTGACGGAGTCCCATACAACGGGGGGGGGATATCTTCCTCATAGACACAGCTTTCCTACAGACACACCCCCCAGAGGGACAAATGAACACAAGCCAGCGGCCTGTGGGATCGGACCCCCAGAGCGGCGTGCGGGTGTTAGCGATCGCCACCCCTGCTGCCAGCCAGCTCAGCAAGAACAAGCCTCCCTTTCAGAAGCAGGTGTGGGCTTCCGCTAAAGCCGCCATCTGTAATCAAGGGGACCGCCGTAACCGATGACAACCAGCCCAATGCACGGGAACCACGGCCAAAATCAAAAGAAAAACAAGCGGGGCGACTTCGATCTGCTTAGTGGCGACTAGTCACTGGCACATTTTGCATAAACGAGCTTTTAATTGGCTGTTTTAATCGAGCGCTGGAGGCATGGAGCCTTAGGGAATGGAACCTGGATGGGCCTTTAGCACATCAGTGCAGTTAGAGCTCACCGCTGGGGCAAACAGAGACAGCGCTTTGGGTCTGAACCGTGGCACAGGATGGCCAGCATCGAGGTACCGAGGTTCGCCAATAAAACCCGGAATAGCATCAGAACCCATCCAGCCAGACCGCAGCCTGGCAGACAGCATGCGGCCCGGCACAGGACACTGCAGGGCAGGGCGTGACTCAGTAACGCCAAACATGCAGCTCCTTAAAACGCCGGCGCCACTCTCGTCACTGCAGAGCCTGAAGAGCATGTGCCCTGGGGAGGTAGTGGTTTCTCCTGTCTGCTGATGTAACTCTTCTCTTCTGTAGGGGACTCACATCTGCTCCTCAAGGAGGTTTGGAAAAGGACCAAGCAGCTTCTGATATCTGCTGCTTTATGTCTTACAGAGATGCTTGAAGACCTTTGTTTGGTTTAATTTCCTCAAGGACACATTTGTCATCCAGCAGAATCACCTTCTGCCAACCATCCTCCCACCTGAGAAAAATGGCCTGGAGTTCAAGTCCCGACTAAGTGCGTGTGTGTGTGTGTGTGTTTACATTACTTTTGTAGAAATAACATTTCACAAACCTCTTCACAGAGGACTGAAAACAGGTGGGACAAGACAAAACACACCTTTAATGAGTCTATACCACTTTTAACGAGTCGACACCACCTTATGACCTGAGGTGATGGATGACTGTCTAAAAGCTATGCCATAGAACAAGCAGCAGACAATAAACCCATCTGCAGAGAACGCGGGCCTGACACACGGCTCAAGAACACTCTCACGAAAGTGTGACATCATCCACAAAGTGGAGATCCCACCGCGAAGCTGCTGTCCTGAGCATATCCGCCCCCTACAGACCCTGTTCCTCTTTGCTGGAGGACCATGTGCAGAGACTCCCAGGCATTGCAGACTGTAACAGTGCAGGATACAGAGAATATAGACAGGAAAATCAGAAAAAGACTCTCCCCCGGTAGCTAAGCTCCGCGCATGCAAAAGACAAGCCTCTCATAGACAACGAGAACGGCCAGGCTACAAAAGTACCACGACTATCGGTATTATGGGATATTCCCCACAAACACAACAACGTCTCAGCTGGCGGGGGAGGTGTGGGGCGATCGGAGTTTAATTAACATCACCCTCCCAACCCTGTCCAGAGACGCCAATGAAGAACGGGATCGCGGGAACCACCCACATTAGCACTTACTGGGCTGAAACTCATTCAGTAGTATTCACCAAAAACAGATAAACAAACAAACAAACAACGCCCCGGTTTCATAAGGGGCACTTTAAACACTTAAAGGGACGATTCAGGTTCCCGGCGATTACGCGAGCATTTCCCAAGGGGCGCAGCCAGAAACAAACTGCCCTTATTCACCAGCCCTACTTGTGCAGCACTGGGGGGGGGTCTGCGGAGCCTGGTCAGAGATGCAGATCTGCACCGGACCATCGGAGTTTCTAACTTTTGAAACCTTTTATTCTTCCTGCCAGAGGGGGTCCTAGAGCCCAACAAGCACCCAGATTTATCACTGAAACATCACCCAGACATTCACAACGCTTTGCAAGCCCAGTCATCCAGAACAGCCCACCTTAAATTAATACAGCGACACTCCCTTAAACATCCCGGGGTCTGAACCAGCGACAGTAGAGAGGGCTGATTATTAAACCTTAGAATGTTATTTAAAACATCTGAAAATCACCTGCTTTAACAATCAGAGACACCGCTAATGGGAGCGTGTACTGGGACCCCAAGGCCGGAGCCAGATTTCCAGCCTGGGAAAGCCGAAACACTGCTGCTGGCACAGCCTCCAAAATAGCCCGGGGCCTAGGTGGATGGATGATGGATGGTGCAGTCCTGTCTCTTTTGGGTTTCCCAGATTAAAACATCGCCCTGATTTACAGACGCATGCCGGTGGGGGGGACGCCTGCCGGACGCCGTTTCACCGCAACGCCGGTCGAAACCCTGCAATCAGGCTAATTTAGAGTTACTGAAATGTTCGTTTATACTCAGCACAATTGCGGGCGAGATGTAATACTCGTATAAGGTATTTATTTCAGCCTTGCCGCACACAACAAACATCCTCTATGTTAATTTCAAATGAAAATAAAACTTTTGCCATGTAGGCCTAATACTTCTCACCAGCTAAAAAAAATCAATTATGTTGTAGACAGGACGCCTGTATTTCTTAGGTACACTTCAGCGCACGGAAAATGATTGAAATGGTTTAACACAACAGCACATTATGCTGAGAAATCGCTCTACCCAGCGAAAATATAATAGAATCCGATTAATTGCCTAGACACGCAATTCCTTAATGAGTCAGCAACACGATTATTCTCGCTATAAGTTTGTTTATTAAATAACTACACCTAAATCCGGTCAGTGTACATGCCCGGCTCTGCAGCTACCCGTTTATCTGGTCCTGCCACCAAGCAACCGGTACCCGGAAAAAAACGAGCTCAGCTTTTAATAAAGCGCTGATCGATTTGCCACCGCGTATAATATTTACCCGCCCGTTGCGCCGGGACCGAGGTTAACGCCGTCAGGACGAGGGGTAGCGGGTCCCGTTTCCCGCCGCCGGCAATGAAGCGCAACAACCGGTGGTCCGCTTTCTGTCAGCCAGCCGGATTCTTACTATTTTGTTAATACGCTTCAGGAAAAAAAAATGTTTCTGTTTTGTTAATACAACTTAACTCCCAGGGTAGGCAGGTAAGAATGACTTTTCAGAATCAGAATCCTTTTATTCGACCATGCACAAGAAACACGAGGAATTTGTTTTGATGCAGATGGTGACTTGAAAATGCAACCAAAGCAAAAGTACAAAAACCAACAGATATAACGAAAGTAAACATATTAAATAGAGATAGCAGAACAAAAATAAAGATATGCAAATAATAATCATTTAATATGATTAAAAGTGAGACAAGCAAATGCAGGGTACAAAGAGCGCGAGGTATCCCTGGTAGTCTGACTTCTTCCCCCGGCCGTACCTGTGCGTTTTCAGCTTGCTCTCCTTCTTGTTCAGCACCCCCGGCACGCAGCTGGTGAGCTCCGTCCAGTCGGCGTGCAGCCCGCAGCTCCAGCCCGTGGAGAAGCGCGAGAAGAGCCACGTCTCCTTCCTGTTCGGCCGGTAGCATGTGCACTTCTTCTGGCCGGGTCGGCAATCGCAGGGCACCTCCAGGCGCACGTTCTGAACCAGGTGGCGCCCGAAGGTGGTGCCCCCCGTCTTCTGGATGTGCAGGAACACGATCACGTCCTCCCCCTTGATCTTGAAGTCCACCGTGCGCTCCAGGTCCCGGACGGGGAAATAGTACTTCTTAACGTAATGCGGGTCCGGAGTGGGAAAGATATCCGTGTTGTCCTCCGCCAGGTACCCCTGCGGCGCCCCGAAGTTCATCACCCCGGGAGCCACGTACTGGTACAGGATGAGCATGAAGAAGACGGAGCCGGCGACGATTAACAAGAATTTGCTGGTCCTCTCAACCATGTTCCTGCCAGGGGCGTCCAGACCTTACCATCTCGCAGTGATCAGTGTAGCGGGTGCTGGGCTCGGCTCCGCTGCCACTATTCGCAGGACCTCCAGCCTGCAGTTGGGCTTTACATGGTGCGATCCGCCGGACACATGGCATGGACACCTCGCCCGCTCCGCTCGGTCTTCACAGCTGACTGCTGCGATCGTGCGGCGCGCCGCTGCGGCTCCTCTCTCTCCGAGCCACCACCACCATCATCATCACCCTCATCATCACCATCGCCGTCGTCGTCAGAATCGCAGAGATTAGCGACACCCACTTTCCCCGCGCATACACTCCCTACTCACGCAGCCAGATACTCTCAGGCACACGCGCATCTCACACAAAAAGAAACGCTCTGCTTCACGTCGGGCGCCCGCACTGTTCTGGGGCATGGGATGAATCTAAGCGCCTTTTCTGCTAAATCCACTTTTGTTTCATAATATTTCAGGAAAATGCAGAACATAGCAGCGTATCACCTTATTTGTAAAATAATAAAATTGATCATGGAATTGAAAATTCATTCGGAACTACTTAAACGAGCTAAGATTTTATATATAAAAGCCAGTTGTTCTGGAAATTCAGATTTTCTTATAATGTTAGGGTAAACATTGACAGTTGCAAATTTACATATGACGTTAAAGACTGCTTTGGCTAATTTTACGACGTCGCTGAAAAAATACAATTTGAACAGTATTTAAGGGAAAGCTTACATCACGTACAATCAAATTATAATTAATATATGCTATTAAACATTTTGCACAAGTGTAGAAAATAATCACGGATACACGGAATATATAGCCTATATATTATTGACCAAAACGTAAGTAACCTAAATGTGAAAAAAAACAGTGTGACTAAAGCAGTTTGCCGAGCGTCCGTTACATGGGAAAAGGGGGTCGTGAAACAGGGAATCAATCTTGTCAAGCGTAGAAAAGTATGTTTGAGCGGCGCTGCTTGCCTGCCTGCCTGCCGAAAGGGGGCAGCCGTCTGCGGTGTCTGACGCTGCATTTGGGAAACAAGCGGTCATTATGTCTTGTTTTGAGCGAGCTTGAGCGATTAACGCAGTTCTTTTATCTGAAGTACACGCCACATACGCAACTACTAAACACAGAAAATAAACAATCCAGCTGCTGTACAACATTAATACTACCACATATCCTATCAATGTTGTATTCCGTTTCTGGTTAAAATAACTAATAAATATTCCATTACCACATATCTAGTACCTAATCACTGGCATTTTTCCCGGCAAATACATGGCAGAGTCAGCCAGAACAAGGTGCCAGTCCATCATAGGGCGCCCATACACTCTGTGGGCAATTTGGAGACACCAATTGACCTAGCCACATATTTTGCTATTGCAAGCAAAAAACTCAGTATCTGGAGAAACTCTACACAGGTGTGGGGAGAACCAGCAATCTCCACACACAAAGGGGGGATGGGGTTCAAACCTGTGACGCTGGAGGGGTGAGGCCACAGTGCCGTCACTATTACATAAACAGCTGCAGATCCCTTTTTGCACCGTTTAACCCTAACTGATAGGACCACGCTGACAGTTTCAGACCTTCTCAGGTACAGCGCCCCCTACCTCCCACTATGCAGAAGACACTGAGAAGCCAGCTCCGCCCTGACAGCCAGTACCCCCCAGAAACCCCTGAGTGAGCCGCATGTGGCTTCCTGTAGTTGAAGTCGCCCTGTGGCCCGGCCTGTTCCCGGCATGTGGGTCCGTCCTTTCGCTGAAGCGCTGAGGGAAAGCACCAGGACCCCTCATCCCCGCTTGGACAAACAAAACCGCGGCTTGTCTGATCGCGCACAATGATGCCTATGTGTGAATTCAGGATGCAAGTGTCGCTTTCTCACGTCACGGTGGGGTGATACTCCAATGGGACTGAGCACGGGCAACAAAGAAGGGCCTGTTTACCGTTAACACCGTGATATTAAGACGGTGCTGTCCAGCGGCCATGGAACAGCATGAGAGGTGGAAGTTCTGGACCGTTCATGAGGATCCTTCAGAGCTTTCCAGTGACCTGTCCTTGGGGGGGGGTCATGAAGCCTTTTAATATTTTTTTCCCAGCAGTGATTCTTAAAACAGGTTGCAATGAAAACACCCCCCTCCCCTCATGGTAATGTTAAGGCAAACACGCCCTGATGGTTTTTAGTGCTGTGCTCTGATGGGTGGGGTCCGTGACACCCCCCCGCACCCCTGTTCCCCAAGGCCCCTCTGTTTCTTTGTTTTCTTGGCGGAACGGTGCCGTGGAAGAGGAGAAGTGACCTAGAGTTCACGCAGTGCAGAACTGGCCTTGGGCTGTTTTGACCGGTGCTGCTAGCCCGGTGAGTCCAGAACCATCCTGCAGAACCTTCTGTGGACAGACTTGGAACCCGAAGGCCCAGACCAAACAGCACATAAACCCGTATTAAAGATGTTTATGGAATAAACTCCCATGCAGTGTGTATCCAAGGCACCGTTCCTGTTAATAAATGTAAAACGGCATGTCGGAATCGGTCCCTAGGTAATTCCTGAGCCGCTCCAACACACACAGACAGAACCAAAGCTGCAGACTTTGATTTAAGGTGCGTCGGATTTCCCAGTACATCAGAAAGCCCACTTTGAACGTTTAAAAGGCTCTGAATCTGGAGCTATGACGGGGGGGGGGGGCAGTTGACGAGGCCCAGCTTTTAAAACTAATTTTCACCCTCTTACACCCCCCCCCCCCCAGGCATCTCTCACATCGTCGCGGTGACGATTAACAAATCGACACTGGCCTGCTTCCTGCGTCTTGGTCAGAGGAAGATAGTGTTTAATGGGAATGTCGCTCGTAGCTTCACGCGCCTGGCCTAATGTCCCGGAAACGCTTAACTTGTTAGATTTGCTGCTCTGTACAGCTAACCAGTGGACCCCAAAGGTTTGGGAGCCCCCTGTTGGCCACAAACAGTCACTACACTAGGGGGCCTCAAAGTGATTTTTGTTTTAAGGGAGGCCCCAGAAACAGCCTGGTCCTCGGCGACCCCCAGACAATCCACATTTTTGATCCCGCCAAACTCTCAGTAGGAAATCGGACCGCACTTGCGTGGACATCACAGCGACGAGAACTCTCTGCACACTCGTGCTTTGCCCCGTCTCAGCCAATCCAGATCAGTGGATCTGAGCACATGACGAGTGGAAGCCCAGTGGGAGGCAGCATCCCAGAGGAAAACAGGCTGCCGTTTCTCTCCTCAGCTGTCTGGCAAACCCAGTGTAGGACACAGACACACACATGCTACTGCAGAAACACGCTTCTCATTCGTACCCGAAGGCCTCCCCTGGCCTTCTCGGGGGCCTGTGGTACGATCCCCAAGCAGCATGAGTGGTAAATCATGTCTAACCGGAATGCGAGCTGTCAGGGAAGCTATTTTCTCTCCTGATAACGGTTTTCCAAATTCACATGTTTTCTTTGGATTCAAGGCAAATATTTGGCAGATGATGGGATGGGTGGTAAATGGAATTCCCAGACTTGGTGGCTGCCTCCTGGGGATGTTTCTCAAAGGGGGGGGGATGTAATACTCATTGTCAAGCACCCCCCAACCCCCACCAAGGCCATCAATTTCTCAGGACCAGATTCAGTAAAGGGGAAATGACCCAGTTTAGGATGGGACAGGCGAATGGAGAAGGTCAAACCTGAAGATTCCCGAGGGAAGCAGCACACATCAGAACAGCTACAAGCAGATGAGCGTGAGCTTTGGATAAAAGACCCCACTTAGAGGGAGTCTCTATCCATGACCATACGCCTCATCTTCATCTCGCATCAAGCATGGCGGATTTACTGTGTGGACAGGCCCCGCTGGGGGCTCCTGTGGGAAAATGCCAGATTTCTTCCCTTGGATTAGCATTTTCCCGCTGGTCTGATGGCTAGTTAAACAGCCTTTGTGTCGCTGAAATGCTGCAGAGTTTTGCGGTTTATGGCGATAATTTATACCACTGCTCTCCGGCCAGCGGAACAAAAGCAGCATAGATCATGCTGGCCCTGGACATTCAGAAAAATCATTTAAAAAAAAAAAAAAAAACCACAGGAGCAAACCAGCCAAACCACACAAGACACTCTCAGCCCTGCTGTGATGCCCCACGGTCTCAGCAAACTAGTGTCACATCCCAGAATGCACTGCTTACGGGGTAACGGCTGTCACCATCCCTCCGCAATCCAACCAGAATGGCTTCGTCGTGGGGGGAGTTAAGTACCGAAGGAAAGATACCGCAGAAATCACGAAACATGCGTGAAGGGAACTCACATCCGTGGAATGAGGGAAGGAATGTTGCAGAAAAGTAATGAGGCATGAAAAGTCGTCATTCTGATGAGAGCTGCCTGTCTCCACACCCTCATCCACAAACACAGGCGCTTAGCGAGAAACCAGATCCCGCAGCCATTATGACTAAATTACTTAATCTGCGGCACCATTTGAGTCTGCATAGCAACTTCTAAAGAGAAGAATTGCGGAAATCCTTCTTTCGGCCTTGGCGTGTTCCGTTTGCAAAGCAGGATGACTCTCCAGTGCCAATGTAATTTTTCCGCTGGCGTGTGCATTGCTAAGGCTTCGGCGGTACCTGGTGTTCAGCACCCCCTGCTGGACTTTCACTTTGTCACATGGGTCTGACCTGACCGATACGATCCTTCTATTCACAGATTCCCTTGGTGCAACAGGGCACCTGCATGCAATCAGACCAAGTTCCAAAGGATGAAAGCCAGCCCACATTCTATTAATAAAGGTCAACATGGAGAAAACACTTGGATTACATTAGAAAACCCTCAAGGTGTGTTCAGTTACGAGCATTCTGAAATTTGTATCATGGCTCATACGATGTGGCTCGAAGAGCATCAGTCAAAGAAAACCTTGGATTAACCCGCCCACAGATTTCAGGCTTATCCATGCGGCTTTCTTTGAGTAGAGGCACGATGCGTTTAAAGTAGTATAGTCTAATGAAATACTGTGGGTCAAGTAAAGGGTCATGCCGGCAGAAACGCTGATACTGTGGAGCTTCACGGTCTGAGTCCAGCAGGGTCTCTACCCATTGCAGTGAGTATAAAAGGGGCTGTCATTCATACAGAGGGGCCGACCTTATCATTAGCCAATGATATGCTTTTAAACAGTGAGAGGGAGCAGGGCATTCCAGGGGCCAATCAGCTTTCAGCTGGGGCCCTTGCCCCTGAGGCCTCACCCCTGTCTCCACCTCATCTCCCATTCTAAAGCATTTCTCCTGTACACCTTTGGTACCTCTTAGGCTCACGTTCTGACCGACCACACCTTGAACGGGAGCTCAGAGAATATGTGTAGTCCTGCTGTAGTCCCGGTGTGATTTCTAGCAGAGTTCTGGGAGGGCGCATGCAGGAAGAGCTTACATAATTTAAAAAAGCATTTATTATCAATTTGAAATGTAGGCCTACACTTACGTAAATAAAAATTACGCTTCTAAAATAAGCATTTGCCATTTAGACCCACGGTCCACCCGTGTCTTATTGATAACCAACTCCATCCACACCCACAAATTACATAGCAGGATATTTTTCACGTGTTACATCAGAACCCACCGGGAACCTGCGGTGGTCTTTGGGCGGGGGGAGACACATGAGCTTTAGTGTAGGGGGGCAGCTGAACATCTGGGTATAGCGGTTTCTGCTGAAATATAGCAGCAAACTCGAAAAAACGAAAAGCATCCAGGTGTTTGAACAATGCCACGTGAAGCAAGGTACTCTGGGAGAATTTCACTGTCGGGATACCCGCTGTCCAGCCTGTGAGGGCTGTAGCATGTGCACGTCCAGAGGGGCTGCTAGTGACCTCAGCGGCTATAATTTAAAACAATAGATGTATTTCGTGTACATGTACGAATCCACATTCATCTTTCTGCTCCTCTGGCTTCGACCACAAGTCGAGATTAATGGGAGTCGAGAAGCCAGCCAGCCACGGAGAAAACATGTAGACCAATAAATCAAGTGGTCTGGCCGCCGTGCTGGAGCCCTTACCAGCGAGCTCCCTTTTTCTTGCACTTTCGTTTTTTTGGCCACAGTGTTCTGGAGGCACCAAACTTCTGATCTGACTAAAGCAGCTCATACATTCAAAGGCAAAATGCAGCAGCGAAATACACCACCTGAAACGACTCACTGACCAATAAAATCGGTGACCTGCAGCCTTTGAAGCAGTCATGGTTATCCAGGATGAGAATAACAGCGCCTAACACAGAATCAAGGTCTGATTCACTGATTATGGTAATCTGACATCATAATCGAATGCAAACATCACGCAGCCCGAAAGGTAATGCTTTTTGTGTAAGCATGCAGTATCTTTGGTCTTGACTACAGATTAGATTGCCGTAAGATATCCCCAACAGGATGTAATGCGCGGCGCAGACATTTAGCGGACGCTTTTGTCCAAAGAGACATACAAGGGAGGCAGATAATACATCACAAGCTTACAGCTGTCAGGGAGTCGACCGAGGTACAGGCACTGTTAGGCTGAGCTTCCAGTTAGCATCCAGAAACAAGAGCAACAACAGCAGCTGAACAAAACACCGTCAGAACCTGTCATCAGAAGCTAGTCATGTCAGAACAGCATGAGGAGTGCTAGACAAGCAGAGAAGACAAGAACACTGCTGCCCTGAGACGTAACCAAGGAATAGCTGATGAAGACAGAGCAGGTCAGTGAGGAACCAGGTAGCACTGTAGAACCGCTCATGATTAGCAGCAGCAAGAGGGCGCCACTGAGCTGTGCCGCTACCCAGCACTTAAGTGGCTAAGTGAACTAATTGCCGCTCTGATTGAAGCAATTTGGCCTTTTCGCCGTGTATCATCCAGAAACGGAGATTCGCTCGCTGAACGACACACCAACCCACCTGCTGTGCTTATTCCCAAAAATACTGTGTTCCACTCTCGCCAGTCTCCCCCGGGAGTTCGCCAGAATCTGCAATCCTGTCCTCTTATGTTTATCAGCACAGCACGGCAAATCCGTGGGAGGGCAGGGGGAGGATTCAGTTGCTAATCCCGGGGGGCGATTACAGCCGCAGTGAGAGATTGCCCCAGACATGAAAATGGCATCCTTACAGTCTCACAGTAAGACACGGAGTTTCCGCGATAATCTGGAGAGATGAGCTGGTTTTGGCAGCGAGACGAGCAAACTCACAGGCTCAGTGTCTGCGTGGGCAGGTCAGGCCCTCAGGGGCCACTTAGCGGAAAGGGCTAGAAAGCCCACTTCTCAGTCTGGGGGGCGAAAAACAAAGTGCATTTCCTGCAAGGAGGATGGGGGGGCAGGGGGTGACACGTTTTCAAACCTCAGGACAGGCAGGATTTTAAAAAGCATGCCTCCTGGTTTTTGGAAGGGACAGGGCTTCATGGGGGTCCAAGCTGGATGAGCCACAGAAGAACAGCCCCGCGGCGGGGGGGGGTTGGGGTCCTTTGTTTAAGGGTTTATGGGAATTAGGCAGGAGCTGAAAAGATGCATTAAAAATGCCATTCTGGCAAGCAGAAAAAAACAAACCAAAGTCAGGTCCACCTGGAACGGGAGCAGCAAGGCCTGGGGAGGCTTCTTACTTTCTGCCTGAACGAGGGACAGACAGACGGGGGGTGGTCACAGAACAGGTCCCTTGCTATCCATCTCACAAGCAGCAGCAAGGTGAAATGTTCCAGGAAGTGGCACATTTTACACTTCAAACAGTGCACCCATGTCTGCTGGTTGCTCTCCTGCTCTCCCCCCCACTCAGGGAGGGAAGGAGACACTCACATGTCACTTTTGGATCCGCAGGTTGGACCCTCCCAGTCCCCCCCTGCCCCGACGGTTCGACTGGGTCTCCTACAGCTGCTTTAGGGGCTCAGATCGGCCAGCTGCCTGTAGCATGTGTGTGTGTGAGATAAGCTCTCGGTTGCTGCGAAAGCAGCCCGACAGACTCATGGATTTCCGAAGCTTGTGGAATATCAGATTGTTGGTGCCTGCGATAAAAACAGGGGAACCGTGGAACGGGAGCCAATCAGCAGAGAGCATCGCTATCACAGTGTTTTCTAGAAAGTTCTGAACTGGCACCGTGCCCGTCTCTGGGGCTTCTGGGTGATGTTAGATATATTACCTGTACAAGTATCCCGACATTCTGAGAAATTAAAAACAATTTTCTAGATGCAAAATTCACACTGTGCTGTATATATGGAAAGAAAACAATAAGAATGTTTTTAATTTACCTTATGTTAGTTATAGGTAATTACAGTGCAGCTGGCCCTGGAATCAGTTTCCTGTCTGTCCCTGTTTCGTTCCAGGGAGCTCGTTAGTTGGCTGCTGCCCTTTCAGGCCCTGCTGTTCACACTGTATGCTCGAGGCAGACTAGAGGTCATATGAAAAAAATCACATGTCAAAAAACCGGGCTCCCATTGGTGCACCCCCTTCCTTTTCAGCCAGTGGCAGGGGACCACTGTAAACAGGAAATGAATAAAAAATTATTTCACCCCAGGCAGAGGGGTAATTATAGCGTCTTTTGCGGAGTTACTGCCATGTGTTTTATACGGTTTCTGCCCCCTCCTGCTTTTCCTGCAGCCGATGGCCCGGATCTAGCAATCAG
This sequence comes from Cryptomyrus ogoouensis, assembly GCA_025773925.1. Classification (NCBI taxonomy): domain Eukaryota; kingdom Metazoa; phylum Chordata; class Actinopteri; order Osteoglossiformes; family Mormyridae; genus Cryptomyrus; species Cryptomyrus ogoouensis. Next base: position 22,386,525 of record JAOYFF010000081.1, read on the forward strand.
GCTGTTTATTATAGTTTTCCCAGCCTTCAATCCGCAGGGGTGACCCAGGGAGCCAGGAGCAAATTGATGCGATTTCCATCGAACAGGAGTTTATTTGCTGCTTTAAGCGCTGCTACCCGAGCGGCAGTGGAGCTCAGAACCAGATTTCAACAGAAATGTTTAAAAAGGAGAGATAGGAATGAATACAGGGTACTGTTTCTGGCACTAGGCTATAGGGGGCGCTCTCCTGAGGACATGCTATGCGTCGCACTACACTCACGCTGCTAAACTTCACTAAGCACCTGGCGTTTCTTGGTCATTTATATGCCTGCATCAGTAGGGCTATTTTAGGGGGGCTTCCCCCTCCCCCCAAATTAAATGAACACTGATTAGATTAAATTGTGTGTTTATATTCATCCCCCCCTTTTTTATAAATTTTGAGTGATGTTACTGACAGCCCCACTTGCACTGAGGCTGCTCCAGAGAAGCTGATTGGTTGTATGTATTAGCCTGACGCACCAATCAGATTACACGGCTGGGTCGGGGCTCTGCTGTTTATCATTGTGTCAAAGATGAGACTTTCCTGGCTGCAGCTGTCAAGCCAGAGCATCTGACAACGTCCGGGGCAACCCCTAAGCAGCTGCTCTTAGCAGTCAAGCCATCCCTCTTCTGTCCTGTCCAGGCATCAAGGGCGCAGGGCAGAGGAGACCCATCCCAGGGTACACACCCAAAACCTGGAGGCATGACAGTGCCAGTGCTACCCACTGAGTCACAGTGACGGCCTGGATTCACACACTTTGCGTTTAAAAATATGCTCAGGTCATTAAGGTTAAACATGAATGTTAGATACCTTGATACAATTAATATGACAGAATAAGATATATTACATTGCTTATGTGTTCAATTTGAAGGTGCAGAACCACCATACCAGGCCCCACGCCAACAGGACACTGCCTGGGCCTCACACACACTCAGCCTGTCGGGACCCAACGCTGATGGGACACTGCCTCAGCCTCATGGTCAGCCTGTCCAGACCCCAAGCTGATGGGACACTGCCTCAGCCTCACACATGCTCAGCCTGTCCGGACCCAACGCCGACGGCACACTGCCTCGGCCTCACATTCTCTCACACGCTCAGCCTGTCCGGACCCAATGCTGATGGGACACTGCCTCGGCCTCATGGTCAGCCTGTCCAGACCCCAAGCTGATGGGACACTGCCTGGGCCTCACACACACTCAGCCTGTCGGGACCCAACACCAACCTAACACTGCCTCGGCCTCACATTCTCTCACACGCCCAGCCTGTCCGGACCCTACGCTGATGGACACTGTCAGGACAGGCTTCATTAATACCCTCTGTCTGTTTTTTAATACATATGTAAACAAGTAAAATGAAACTGATAGTCCAAAACGACATGACCCCGACCCATTGGGTTAAAGGAGAATTTTCCTGTTTTTTAATTAAAAGATAAAAGCCTACTCATCCTCTCAAAAATCCCCTCACACAATTGCACAAACAAATATATTACTTTTCCTGATTTGGCCTGGAGCTGGAGGAGTAATTTTTATGTCTTTCTGGAATAACAAACAAGATAGGAATGTACTGTGATGGATTTGGGATCTGCTTGGGACGGGGCCTCACATACCACATTAATGTGACCCACATTCAGAGGAGTTGTCACCTTTCCAGCATCAAGCCACGTTTGCCGTGGAGACCGAGATAGAAACAACGGATTGCAACCCGCTTGTTGCATCCGACTTTCAGAAAATGCACTAGGCTTCAGAACGTCCTGTATAAGGCTCAGAAGGTCGGCCTCGTCTCGGTCAGATGGGACCTGGAAAAATCAGGAACATCTGCTTCTGTGACCAAATACATACAGATGCCAACCGAGCCTCCATGAGAGTCTCGATGACAGAAAAACCGAAATTTACAACAAAATTACAGCTTTCCACAGAGGTGCTCCCTGACACATCGAATGCCATTTTAGCTAAACAAATATGAAATTGTGTGGAATAATAAACAGCAGTTAAATAACTGCGTCGATGTGGGTCTCATTACGCCTCAATGGCTCATCGTGTTTTGTCAATGACACCATGTTCCCAATTCAGCAAGGCTCAGAGAGGCCACCCCCGCCTCTGCATTTGAATGCACTTTTGTGGTCTACAAAGCTTTTTAGTCTTTGAATAAAGCAGTTGGACCCCCACCCAGCACAAAGAGGTGAAATTTGAGAGTGAAATTTTCCAGGTCAGGCTGTCCAGACGAGCCTGGTGTCACATTTCCGATGATGCGATCAGCTCTCCGATTCCACCTGGTGTTGAATGACACAAGTGTCGTGATGTTTCCAGAGTTTTTCAGAGTGTCGCCTGCTTTCGGCTGAAACACAGTGGAGGGCCATGCCATGATTTTTTTTTTCATGTATTTGCAATGTGTATACTAAAAGCACTCTGCTTCTCGTGGAATGCTGTCAGGACTGCATATGAACATTGACCTGGATTCAAAAATGTATTTGAAGAATTCTTGTGGGACTGTCAAGCGAGAGCAAAAGGTTAAGCAACAGCAGTGGGAAACAGAAAGGTTTCCTCAGTGCTGCAGGAGAACCAGTGATTTTGCAGCCTGATTTAAAGCATTAATAAGCCTCAGTTTGGTTCCTCCACTGTCAGGTTACATCAGTGAAGCTGGCCCTCAGTAATCTCTTCCAAACAGATACAAAGAGGATCCATAGCCAGATAGACACCAGCTGTCAATATAAAGTATGAATGTGAAATAAAGCATACTCAAGCGGGAACTGAATTACAGTGAGATAAATCGGACCGAGAATTAATCTTTGAGGAACACCTCACAGGTATCACATATCTTACAGAGTCAATCACAGTGGCCAAAGCATTAAAATTAAAATGAGAAAGTTAAAATGAGAGAGTTAAAATGAGAGTTCAGACCTGAAGAAATGGGCAGTATGGAGTATGGAGGCTCCCAAGGAGCATTTCTCAGTAACTCTGAACAGTGCGGAGAATTTGATTTAATGGTCAGTAAATGCACTGTATAATGACTGTATTTGACATTAGTAGTGGACAACCAGCCTGGATTAAGAATACTATGCAGGATATGAGGTGAAACAACTGGAACGGAACGTCCATAGATATGAAGAGAACATGAGTAGACTGGCCATTCTCCAGAGCCACTATTCTGTCCACACACCATCCCCTAAGCATTTGAGTTTGAGATTTAGCGTAATATTCAATGTTATCGGAATCTGCGCATAACAGGGGCTCGTATCAACATTGTGGGAGATTTAGCATGCAGATGTATGGTGTGCTGAGTTAAGGTTAGTTCAGCCTGGGATCTGGCCATCACCGCAGGCTGGGGCGTTTAGGCACAATGAAAAACATCTGCAGAATGATGTCAGAGCTCCAATGCTGATGTCTTAACGTGGTAGAAAGCCCAAAATATCTATGCCTGTCTCCCCAGCAGCAGTATACAAAATGTTCTAGTAAACTATATCATATATATGCTTGTGAGCAGAAGGTCACAGGTTCTAATCCCAGTGTCCACCGAGTGTTTTCAACATTGGGCCCTTAACCCCCAATTGCTCATGGACTGTCTGCCCCTGCTTTTTGAACTGTATGTCGCTTTAAAGAAAAGCCTCGGCTAAATAAATGAGCAGCTGTTACTTAGTGATGCTATGCGAAAATGGCTGCCTGTTTCGCAGTTATAAAAGAGTCCAAAACTGGGTGTGTATCCTTCATTAACTGTAATCTATTAAGTGCATGAGTTTCAGCAGAATGAACATTCCATGGGATATAAGGTGCTATATCAGGACTGCTCTCAGTGGAGCAGGGCTGCAGCTTATCAAATATAAAGCATTTTGACAGAGTTATTTACTTACAAAACCTAATTTACGCCACAAACACATACGACAGGGATTTCATGTTATTTGCATCCCCCCCCCCCATATATACGTATTGTTACTGCCATTACCGTTGTTTAGCTCACTGTGGGGGTAAATACTGAGAGCCACCTGAGCCCGCTGCAGAGCTGCTGATAGAACACGCTGTTATACAATGTGCAGCTTCCCAGGGGAATGGAAGGTACAACAGCTGTGTCCTCCCGATCTGCTGAGGGAGACACGCAGAGCTGCCGAAGCGCATCTCTTGCACTCCGAGCTGAATGTCATCATGTATCACAGGGGACATCATTTAACTCTCCAGCGGGACACAAGTCAGACAGAAACTTTAGATTAGGTATTACCTACTGGCTACGTTAACTTACACATTGCTGCTAGAACGCTGTTTTATTCAAATGTTGCCTCTGAAACGTTTAAATAGTAATATAGCAGTGACATAACATAACACTGTATTTCGGAAGATTCCAGTACAATAATGTACAAACATTGTCCTCTAGAGGGCAGCAGCTGGTATTTGGGGGTTCATAGCTCTTTTTAGTACAGAGCAGGAGACTAACTTCAGTGCCAATGGCCAGCAATTAGTTTATGGAAACTCCTGCTTTACCCTGGGCTAATTTTAAACCGTATTTAAATTATGTCCCACTGGTGATGTCCTACACATCGCAATTGGATGCGTCTCCGGTAGACAGGTTTGAGACCTTGAAGAAATGATTTGCTGATCTGAGAGGGTAGTCGAGCGTGTTTCTTGGCTGAACTGTTACTGTGTTTATGTACGTTATTAAAGTGATACCCCACCCATCCCCATCTCTGCCTCCCGATCAGGTGAACACGGAAAAACGCGAGGATGGTTGATCAGGAGGAGGAATGATCAGGACTGCGCCTGTTTAACACATTCCCTCCTGACTTTGCCCGCAAGCTGTGCATTCGCTGTAAGGTGAGCGCGCTCAGAGAAGGGAGGGAGCTCGTGTCCGCACCCCTGAGGATTCAAAATCACCTGCGCCGCTCCTTCGCTGAACCATGCTCACCTCCTACTCTCTAACCATCCTCGTCAGGTGCTCCCAAATTACCCATCATGCACTGCACACTTATCCCTAATTAAAGACACTAATTAAGGCGGAGTTTCTGTCACTGATCGCCTTGTGACAATCCATGCATCCCAGACCCATGAGCAGCAGCAGTAATCATGTCATCTGGCCCCTTGGTTACCCAGAATGCCCTTGGGCCCAGCTGTGTCTTCTCTCACCCTGCGTTTTCCCTCTGTCCCAAAAATGTTCCCTAATAAATTATTTGAAGTGAAAGAACTTTCCATTTTACTCCTTACCTTCAACCCCAGATCTTACTAGTCAGCTCAGTGTGCATGTGTGTTTACTTAAATCCTCCATACAGTGAAAACTGCAGCGACAGGTACGAAAATGTAGCTTCTCTTAATGAAGTTTGTGGGAGATTCATTATGGGACATTAAGGAGAATCACTGAGTGTGGAATATTTTCAGCGACTCGCGATTGATTAAAAAAGAACCCATCTCTCCCCAGCAGTGCTGTCAAGGAGAGATAAATACCACCTGGGTGTCACTGATCCCCCCCGGGTCACTGCGCTGCAACTGCAACTGGCTTGAGTCCCGCAGGAGGACCAGCTTATAACAAGCAGTGCTGGTCACAAGCACTAGAGGAATGGAAGCAAGCAAGACTGGGATCTGAGGGAAAGAATTATGGGATGTGGTTACTGGGAGATACCAGGAGAGCACTGTGGGGCCCCGTGTCGTTGTATTATGGTGTACCGCTGAGATGTCTGAATGAGAGGGACCATGCTCTCCTTATCTGACTCTTTCTCACTCTCCGTTTGGCTTGCTAGGTTGGCTCCCTCTCAAAAATAGTGCTCCAGGTGGTCACCTACGTCACATATCCGCATCTCCACACTAGGGGGCGCCTCACGCAGCAAGCGGGGCATCCCCGCACCGACTGATTGGCCGTTTGTGTCAACGCCCTGCATCTGTTCGTGTGACGCTTCTAGTGTAATGTGGATCTGCTTTGTGAGAAATTTCATGCCCCCAGTTCCCCCCCCCCATTATCTTCTCCCCTATTATCTTCCGTTTTATTTTATTTTAAATATTGCAACACCACCTCCAACATCTGCCTGTGATCCTGTTCTTCACTTCCCTAATCTTGCTGCCAAAACCTCTGCTAGGCGGACAGCAAACCGTGGTTCAGAGCCACGTGCCTTCAGATCTGGTGAAGAATGAGGCATTCTAAGGATAGGTGCCTCTCTGACGGATTGGGGAACCAGCGTGAGAAGCTCTGCAGTCACTACAGGTTGGGGGGGGGGTAAATGCAGGCCCGTGCACCCCCAGTCCAAGAAGGAGAGTCACCGTGAATAATCTATCTCCCAGAAGAATGGCCAGGATGCACTGACAGGTCATCATAAAGCTCATCCGGAAAGGAGCTCTGTCTGAAACAGACTGCTGCTTTTCTGTAGGCAGCGGGAGAGCCCAACACCAGTGTGCATGTGTGTGTGTGTGTGTGTGTGCAGGCAGCGGGAAAGCCCCATGCCAGTGTGTGTGTGTGTGTATGTTTGCGCTCAAACAGCAGGAGAGCCTCACGCCAGTGTGTGTGTGTGTATGTGCACGGGCAGCGGAAGAGCCCCACGTCAGCGTGTCTGTCCATGTGTATACGCGCATGCAGCAAGAGAGCCCCACGGCAGTGTGTGTGTGCGTGTGTATGTGTGCATGCGACAGGATAGCCCCATGCTAGTATGTGTGAACGTGTCAATGCACGCAGGTAGCAGGATAGCCCCACGCCAGCGTGTGAATGCGCGCAGGTAGCAGGATAGCCCCACGCCAGCGTGTGAATGCGTGTAGGTAGCGGGATAGCCCCACGCCAGCGTGTGAATGCGCGCAGGTAGCAGGATAGCCCCACGTCAGCGTGTGAATGCGTGTAGGTAGCAGGATAGCCCCACGCCAGCGTGTGAATGCGCGCAGGTAGTGGGAGAGCCCCACGCCAGAATGTGTGTGCGTGTGTCCCTGTGTCTACACATGTCTGCACGTGTGTGTGTGATGTTCTTAAAGAGCCCTTTCTTGTGATCTGCTGTGTCCCACAAACCACCTTTATCTTACATTTCAATGCAGCCATTTCTAATTCCACTCACCGACAGCCTTGAGACTTTGAGGGCAGGGGGGGGTGATGGCATGACCTTCCTCCCAGGAGTGATGGGATTAAGGAATTTCCCCCGTTTGATTTATGGCTCTGCTGGAGCCAGCCATCGACCCCCCACCCCCTTATTATTTCCGTACCTGGAGCACTGAGTCACTGAATGATAGCTTCTGAAATCCCCCCCTTGGAATGTTCACCGCTGCCGTCCCACTTCCGAGGAACACTGCACGATTCCATAGGGACGGACCCCTTCTATCCTCCTGCCTCCCTGGGGAATCAGGTGGGGGTGGGTTGCCTAGGCAACTACTGTAGGTAATGACCAGACAGTTGCAAGTTCAAATCACACAAGTGAACAATTTGAATGGCTTCAGAAAATAAAGGGAGCAAAATAAGAGTCACATGATGCCCGAATTGTTGTTTTTCCGCTGTTCCGTTGAGTGAGAAAAAGGGCCGTAAGAAGCTGGAGTACATGGGATTCATCTGTGTTTCCCGCAAAACAGGAACACAGACACGGGCACTGACTGGAAGCTGGGAGAAGCATCAGCCACAAAGCTGGGCTCCTTAGAATTTCAGCAGAATAATCATAATTAATAACACATTCATAAAACAGGAAGCTGGACATAAAGCAGTCAGATCTCAACGGGCAGCTTCATAACACTTACGCTGGATGGGGTCTTGGGGGATCATAGAGCTTATCACAGGAAACACGGGGCTTAGGGCAGGGAAGACCCTTGATGGGATGCCAGTCCATCTCAGGGCACGTTAGGGACAATTTTGAGATGCCAAGTCACCTAACATCTTTCTATAATAGCAGGATACCAGAGCAGCTGTGCCTCCTGCAGTTCTGATCAGAGAATCCACCTCAAGCTAAGCAGGTTTGGGCCTGGCCAGTACTTTGAGGGGAGACCAACTAGGAAAGCTGGGTTGCTGCTGGAAGAGGTGTTGGTGTGGCCAACATGTTAACCCATCCTGTGGTCACTGTGGATCTCCATGTGCAGTGAAGGGAACACCGTGCTGTAAAAATGGTGCCGTCCTTTGGCTGAGACATAAGACCAAGGTTCTGACTCTCCGAGGTCATAAAAGATCCCCGGGCATCTTTTGAAGGAGTGGGGTGGTACCCTGATGTCCTGCCTAAAATTGCCCACTGTGGCCCTATCAGATCTGGCCTCCTAATCATCCCCTGTATCTAACTGGCAAATTCTCTCCTGCCCCTTCACCACCCCTACTGTGTGGTGAGCGTACTGGTGCAGAATGGCTGCTGTTACATCATCCAGGTAGGGGGTACACAGCGGTGGTTGAAGTGGCTCCCCATTGGTCCTGTAAAGTCCTTTGGGTGTCTTGAAAGGTGCTATATAAATGTGTCATTCATTCATTCATTCATTCAATCCCACACAACACAGGGATAACAAGTAAACTCCTTAGATTTAATCACAGACCAGGAGATGGGATTCACACCCCCCAGGCAGAGGTGTGAGGCACCGGTATTTCCGTATCGCTGCAGAAGAACTGGCTAAATGGAGAGCAGTGAGCCTGCACTGATCCCTGGACTTACTTCAGCCAGAAGCATTGTGTTCCTAGCCTGCCAATTAGCTGCAGATGTGCGGAATATTATGGGCTGTGACCTTCAAACGTGAATCATGTTTCATTTCAGAGTGATGACTCCTGCTGTCTCTTTGGAGAAAAGAAGGGATAACAGACCATCTGTGATTATCACGCTGGTATTTCAGATTTTTACCGAAAACCGCTCTTCCATAAATGTATGTCAATCAGCCCCCCTTTACATGACACTCCCTGCTTGCAGAAAGGCATCTCAGAGCTGCCCAGCAGGAGGCGCTCTCTCACACAGTGGATCTTCGAAATGCTCTTTCAAATGGGATATTTAATGTTACTACACACACCTTACTGGACAGGGGAGCGTAAACATTGAGAGTCATGTGACGGCTTTGGGATACAAGCAGATCCACACACACTCAGGAATACACACACAGACTACTCTGGTCCTTCATTTTCTACTTCCCTTCCCCCCCATGTCCCTCTGTCTGTCCTCCACACCTCCATATCCTCTCATCTCCGCCTTCTGTGCCACCCTCCCTGCCCGTCTGCGTTGCCCACAGATGCCCGCAGCTGTCACCACCTGTCATGCCCCATTTTCATGACTCTGTGGCTGTGGCTGCCCTTACCACCCCTAAAAACACACCCTGGGGGGTGTGAGGAAGGGGCTGTAATCTTTGGCATTCTGCAGGACAGTCAAGTATATATAAAAAGTTTGCTTTGGCCAAATATCTCACTGAAGGCTGTTGTGCCATAAATATGCCAGTAGGAGGGGTAGTGGCTAGAGCACTGCACTCTGGGCCTCAGGGCTGAGCCTAACAGAGCCCAACATGAACCTCAACTCAACAAAGTGATTGAACTCTTCGAACCAAAGCTAAGAAGATCCACAACACTGGCAGGTGTAGAAATGGTTAAACTGCTCATGGAAATGTGCTTTTTACGCAGCTAAATAATGTAAAGCAAGTCATTTCTAAGGTGTCATTTCTCCCCCCTCATGCCCCTGCAGTGGCATAGCCCGGAACGGCCGGCCTCGCATTTGCATATCGCCCAATGAAAAATGAACAATTTCATTATCCATAAAAAGAGCATTAGGCCTGATTGATATGTAATTTTACACTGAATGAAAAGTAGCCTGTCAGTCATATTTGATTTGAGGCAAAAGTCTATTATTCATGAATCCGAATTGAAGTGGTGGCAGGAGTGGCAGACATTGTGCAAATGACTAACTTTCCAGGCCCAGAGGTTCCAATACAAAGGTACCGACAAAGAGACTGGATTCTACACTCCTGCACTGCAAAAGATTCAATGAAAGAAACTAGCATCAGGGTGTCCAGCCTTTCCTAGCTCTGAGCAGCAGCCAATCACAGCCCGTGAAAATGAACCTCCAACCACTCGTACTATGGGCCACAGACCGACTCCCTCCTCTGCACGTACACATGCAACCTGTCTTCATGTTTTTAGCTTTATTTTTTACCTCAAAACCAGGTTTAATCCCATATGCCGGATCCCTATAGGTCACTTGATGGAGAATAAGATTAATAGTCTTTTTCTTTCTGTCTCCAAGTTTAAATGAGGCCAGCATCAGCTCCCACGCATCAAAACATTGACATCATCCTGGGATTTTTATGCTTCTGAGAAACAGAGGGAGGTGACAGGATCTTCCGGGGGAACCTGAGGGCCTCCCCACCGGCATACCATTCCACCTTCTGGGCAAACGTTAGTCTCTGAAGCTGAAGACTCACAGGCCTCCGTGGGAACACCAATCTCTCCTGCAGGTCTTCCCGGTTTCATCCAACACTCTCAGCATGCTGTGTCCTGAAACTGCCACTCCTTTTTTTAATCTCTCCACTTCTTTAATATCATCACTCTTTGAGGCCGCATTGTGCTGTTACAGAATTAAATGGGCGTTTATTGGGCTGTGGTGCTGACGCTCTGCTTTTGTGCGACTGGCGAGGAGGCTATCACCGGAGTTAAGGTGTAATGAGGACATCTGGGAGACACGTAAAGAACAGTATTCAGCAGGTTGTGTGTGTGTGTGTGTGTGTGTGTGTGTGCGTGTTTAACTCCTGAAATCCACCTCCAACTCCAGGGATCCACCTCGTCCCCTTGCTCACAAAAGGAGAAACAGAACAGTGATTCGTCTATTTCTATAATGTTAGCATGCCCAAGGGAGGTGAGCAACCAGTTGGGCAAAGTTGACGCTTGCAAGAATGAAAGGGAAAGTGATCGCATCCTGTTTCTGAGCCACAGAACTGTAGGAGGTGCCGCTGAACCATCAGTTGCAGGGAGGAGATTTTTACAGAACCTTCCAGAACTCTGCCTGCTACTCCGCACTTGAGCTCCAGTTCCCGAGCGAACAATCAGCGTGTCCATGTAGCCAAATAACCCTAACAGAAGGACTAAGACCATAGGCATTATTACTGATTTTCTTTTTATCTTATTATCTGTTATATATGCAAATAGACTTCTATGTGGATGACTCTTTGAACTGAAATTTACTATGGCAGCGCAGGAACACAGACACAATGCAGCGATTTGAGAGCAATCTGTTGTTCTTACTGCGACGAGCCAGGCTTCACTGGAAATCTGGGTCAGACCACACGCGGCAGACAGACAGCTGACCCGCTTCTGGGAGCGAGGGATTTATTAAGGACAGATTGATATATTCAAAAAGGATTCACCAGAAATAACACTAAACCAATAAAGGAAGCAAGAACACAGTGCTGAATAAACGAGAACCTCTTCTGCTCCGCTCTTCATACTACGCGATCAAGCAATCAGACTGACTTACTATGGAACTTTTGACAATTATTCTCAAAAGAAAAACCAAAATCAGCAACATTGAATAATACACACAGCACTTCTATATTGCCTGGGAAAAAAGTCTACGAACGTACATATATACGAAGAAATGACAAAATGCTTTTCTGACTTTAAAAAAAAATTTGTTGATAAATTACCAATAAAAAGTTATATACACTAAATTCATGCAGTATTGACAGGACACGATATGTGGACCTATAGTTAATAAGGTATTGACACAATATGGTGTCTGTAACCTACAGTTAATACGGTATTGATAGAACAAGGTTTCCATGACCTACAGTTTATACAGCATTCAGAGAACAAAGTGTCCATGAGCTACAATTAATATGGTATTGACAGAACGAGCTGTCCATGACCTACAGTTAATACGGTATTGACAGAACACTGGGTTTATGACCTACAGTTAATACGGCATTCACAAACCACAGAGTCTGTGACCTACAGTTAAAAATATTATTGACAGAACACGGTACCCATGACCTACAGGTAATACGGTATTGACAGACCCTAGTTTCTGTGACAGATTGAGAGAACATAGTGTCTCTCACCTACAAAACAGGAACAATAATAGTACATTCATTAGCAGAATGTAAATATATCATAATATCCTAACATACCTGAATAGCTTTAATATACATTAATAAGAACCATTATATGATTATATACAGTGTCTTGAAAAAATACTCATACTCCTTGAACTTTTTCACATTTTGTCACCTTACAACCACAAACTTAAATGTTTTTTATTGAGATTTTATGTGCTAGACCAACACAAAGAAACACATAATTCTGAAGTGGAATGAAAAAGATACATGGTTTTCAAAAATGTAAGCAAAGAAAAATCTGAAAAGTGTGCCATGTATTTGTATTCAGTCCCCCTGTGTCAATACTTTGTGAAGCCACCTTTCGCTGCAATTACAGCTGCAAGTCTTTTGGGGTATGTCTCAAAATTTTGCCCATTCTTCATTGCAAAATAGCTCAAGCTCAGCCAGATTGGATGGAGAGCGTCTGTGAACAGCAATTTTCAAGTCTTGCCACAGATGCTCAATGGGATTTAGGTCTGGACTTTGACTGGGCCATTCTAACACATGAATATGCTTTGATCTAAACCATTCCATTGTGGCTCTTGCTGTATGTTTAGGGTCATTGGCTTGCTGGAAGGTGAATCTCCTTCCCAGTCTCAAGTCTCTTGCAGCCTCCAACAGGTTTTTGCCCAGGATTGCCCTGTATGTAGCTCCATCCATCTTCCCATCAACTCTGACCAGCTTCCCTGTCCCTGCTGAAGAAAAGCATCCCTACAGCATGATGCTGCCACCACCATGTTTCACAGTTGGGATGGTGTGTTCACGGTGATGAGCATTGTTACGTTTCTGCTACAGATAGCGCTTTGCATTTAGGCCAAAAAGTACAACTTTGGTCTCATCTGACCAGAGCACCCTCTTCCACGTTTACTGTGTCCCCTACATGGCTTGTGGCAAACTGCAAATGGGTCTTCTTATGTCTTTCCTTCAACAATGGCTTTCTTCTTGCCACTCTTCCATACAGGCCAGATTTGTGAAGTACACGACTTATTGTTGTCCTGTGGACAGATTCTCCCACCTGAGCTGTGAATCTCTGCAGCTCCTCCAGAGTGACCATCGGCCTCTTGGCAGCTTCTCTGACCAGTGCTCGCCTTGCTCGGTCTGTCAGTTTAGGTGGACGGCCATGTCTTGGTAGGTTTGCAGTTGTAGCATACTTTTTCCATTTTTGGATGATGGATTGAACAGTGCTTCTTGAGATGTTCAAAGCTTGGGATATTTTTTAATAACCTAACCCTGGTTTAAACTTCGCCACAACTTTATCTCTGACCTGTCTGGTGAGTTCCTTGGTCTTCATGATATCATTGGTTCACTATCTTCTTTCATCTTTTTCATTCCACTTCACAATTATGTGTTTCTTTGTGTTGGTCTAGCACATAAAATGTCAATAAAAAAACATTTAAGTTTGTGGTTGTGAGGTGACAAAATGTGAAAAACTTCAAGGGGGTATGAATACTTTTTCAAGGCACTGTAATTATATGCCATTATAATGTAAAATTAATGTATGTTACATCTGTCATGTCTTGTTCATTAAAAGTATTATGAATACAATGCTTTAAGACATGGTAAAGTAGACTTACATGCTGCTTATGAATGAATTATGAAGGTGCAGTTAAAGTGCCACCAAACGTTCTGAGTATACAAACAGAACATGCAGCTGCTGTCTTCCTTCTAAGACAACTCACAGCTTGTGTTTGTTGTTCCTCTGGGCGACCGTGATGAAAACGCTGGTTATAGGGCTTGTTTTCACTTTTGTGTGTGAGTCTTTCTGGCTGTGGTGGTGGTGGTGGTGGTAGGGGGGAGTCCTTGAATCACCCTAGACACATACCAGGAGCTGTCCAGCACAAGTAGGGGGGTGAGTTTGGTAGGGGGCTGGCAGCTGGTGTGAGAAGTGAGGGCCAGCCAGTCGAGGTAACGAGGTCAGAGCCAATGACAAAACGCAGACAGGCAGATCCAGAAAGTTACGCATCTTTCTATAAACTTTACCAATCATTTGAGTCCCAATTATGGCCATTTTGCCTCAGACTCCATTACTACCTTTCAGAAACTGATGATCCACTTTTTCAAATGATTAGGTGGTGCCAAAGTGATACATACATTTTCATATTTAGCAGATGCTTCTCTCCAAAGCAACGCACAAGCAAGGCAAACAGCACATCAAAACATACGGCTGTCAGGGAGGCGACTAGGCATGAGTGCGGCTAGGCTGCGGTGATGGAGACAAATATTCCGATTTTGGGAAATTGCAGTGAAAGCGGGGAATCCAGGAGTGTGATTTCGACAAGTGAGTTTCCGGCTCACTTTCACACTTTCACAAACTGTTTATTTCCCCGAAGTAGGCATATAGAGAGAAGTCCATAGCTGATTTGCTGCTCCTAATTGAACTTTTAATGAGCTGGGCTGTGTGATTGCTTAATGAAAGCACTGCAGCCTGGTGGGAACCTCACAACAGGGAGAAAAGTCGATCTCAGTAAAGTGCCAATTATTAACGAACATCCTGACTGTGTCAGATGCCTGCAGAACCGCATCTGATCCTGGGGTTTTGGGGGGGGGGGGTGCAGTTGTGCCTGGATCCAGGTGTGCATTAACCTGTCATTACGCCACTACGCCTTATTTTTAAAAGTGCCTATTGACCAGAGGGCTGGATGAAACACAGAGGCCAGGGAGATGAGTTGGTAGTTAGTTTAAGGAATTGGGTGTAGTCACATGACTTTGATATTATAATAAAGGGTTCCGATTGGTCTGCAGGTTTGAGTCCTTGGGCCATCTCCCAATGACAAGGGGGGGAGTGGCCATATCTACAGGGGGATTATCTGGGAGTATTGTGTTGTTTAATGGGGAGCATCTGAGAGTATTATGATCTTTAATGGAGTATCTGGGAGAATTGTGATGTTTAAGGGAGAGTCTGCAGTTTAATGGGGAGTATGTGGGAGAATTGTGATTTTTAAGGGAAAGTCTGCAGTTTTATGGGGAGTATGTGGGAGTATTTTGCATTTTAATGGGGAGTATCTGGGAGTATCATGTTGTATAATGGAGGTATTTAGGAGTATCGTGTTGTTTAATGAGCACTATAAACAGTCTGGTGTTTCAGTTCTGTGTTACATTAACTTAATCCCTCCCCAAACCAAAAGGGTAAACAAGTTATTTTATGACCGAATGTCATGTCACATGAGTCTATCTACCATCTCAACTGGAGCAATTTCTGGAGCAAAGTCATGCCCTGCCTCCCACCCAGTACATCCCAGGACAGGACCAGACTGACAAATGGGTTCTGGAAGTATCCAGAAAACACTGGGAAGTTGAACAAACACCTGGCCTTGACAAGAGCACAGGTCCATTCAGCACTAATTCCTCTGGACATCTTTATAACCCTCATCCCAAACTCCCCATGCCTCTTTCCCCGTTTAAGCTGAAAGGCTGCTGGTGAGCCCCCCATTCGTTAGCATGGGCCCCTCTGCGCTCACTGACACATTTGAATTTTGGCTGGGTAATTAGTTTTTCTGAATCACAGGGACGATACTGAAATCCCCCCCCCCCCACCCCCGCAATTCCCTGGAGCGTGAAATTGCTTTTTGTAACACTCTGCTTATGAGTTAATAAAACTGGATCCTTTCTAGCTACCTGCCCTTTTCAGTGAATCGTGGGCGGGTGGGTGCAGAAGGGCAGGGGAGGGGCTGGATTATTGAAATAAGTCACTGGGTTTTTTTTTTCTTATTTTAACCTTTTGTGGCTTCTGAAAATGTTTTATGGGGGTTTGTTGCTGCACATCTGAGGAAAATAAAAAATTGAATTAAATTACATGCAGTTCCCTTGCCAACAGTAAAACATACAGAGTATGGCTGGCAAACTCAAATATGTTCCAGTTTTGGTGGAACTGAATATATATCTCTCTTGTGGCACAAAATGAAAAAAAGAAAAAACAAAAACATAAGTAATATGTAACAATAATAATAAGTAAAGAAAAGAAAATATGATGTATTTGTGCAGCAGTCACCCCAGGCCACAGTAGGACATTCACCTCCAAGCATTAAACATGGGTTCTGTTCCCGCATTGGGGAACCAGCACGTTCAGCATTAACAAAGATCCACTACATCCAGCAAAGTGTTGAGAACTTGGGTGTTATTAAAATCAGAGGCTACGAGAGGTCACACCCACCTCACAGTGTTTTCACGTGACTACAGCTATGTGTCATCTGAAAGCAGAGACGATGCAGAAACATCTTATCCAAACAGAGGAGCTCCCCGACTCCCAGCCATTCTCCCCGACTCCCAGCCATTCTCCCCGACTCTCAGCCATTATCCACGACTCCCAGCCATTATCCATGACTCCCAGCCATTCTTCCCGACTCCCAGCCATTACCTACGACTCCCAGCCATTCTCCCCGACTCCCAGCCATTATCCACGACTCTCAGCCATTATCCACGACTCCCAGCTATTATTCATGACTCTCAGCCATTATCCACGACTCCCAGCTATTATTCATGACTCTCAGCCATTATCCACGACTCCCAGCCATTATCCACGACTCCCAGCCATTCTC
>JAOYFF010000081.1:22430177-22449659 GCA_025773925.1 Cryptomyrus ogoouensis
CTGCCCTGAAGGTTTTGGATGCTGCACACCCTGCTCTGTCACTCCAAACGTTTCTCATGGCCCTTAACTGTCTCTGCCCTGAAGGTTTTGGATGTTGCACACCCTGCTCTGTCACCCCAAATGTTCCTCACTTGAATGCAAATCTGCTAAATGGCAATTTCATCTGTTCATTCATTTTTAAGGCTATATTTTTCAGACCAATTAAAGGGCCCGAGGAAGGTGAGCTACCCCAGTGATCTGTTTTTCCGATTTGCTAATCACGTGGCCTTTCATGACAGCTAAACAGGTCAGCAAACTTCAGCTAGAGGCTAACAGACCAATCAAACTTCAGCTAGAGGCTAACAGACCAATCAAACATGTGGTTGAGAGAAGAAGCCCCACCCACTTCGAACCCGTCATTACTACCTTGCGGTTAGGATTAGGGTTGCCTTAAGGGTTAGAGCTAGTGGTCCCTGATTGTTTCAAACAGACTGAAAAACAGCACATATCCTAGGGCTGTTGCAATAATAAATGAACACCGGAAGGGTATGCTCTCTTTCACAAACCTGGGCAATACCTTACCGAGTTATCTGTGCCATGCTTCTTAAACTAACAACCCCGTTCTGTTATATATCATTTTTGTACATAAGAAACTTATTTTTATTTTATTGCTTTAATATTCTATTATTTTTGCACTGCAAGGGACTGCACACAATTTTTGTTATATTTTTTTGTATAATGACAATAATGTTTCTGATTATGAATTTTAGAGAGGTTCGTGTACCACAGTCATCAAAGCAATCTAATTAATTTTTTTAATTGATTGCTAAATTATCTGAGGCCTCACATGCCTTTGCATCCCTTACATTTTGATGCCTCCGGTAATCTACCCCGATAAATCGAGTCACACAGTTTAGCCAAGAGCTGCTGGACCTGGATCAGTTCCATACCTAAACGGTCATGCCCCCTGCTGGACGTTCTACAGGAAGGAAGTCAGCCGGACGGAGAGATGGAAGGCAGTGACCTTCTCACAGCGACTCCATCCTTAATGGCGCGAACATCAGGAGGGAGGACAAAATGATGACTGTAATGATGAAGGAAAAACCACAGCCATCAAGCCGCCAGAGCCGCCGTCGGCACCCTCCAGACGCGAGGCCACTGCTCTCTATACTGCTATTTTCTCCCCTGAAAAAGAGGGGAAAAGGGAATGATTGAAAGAGGTGGGGAAAATCCCACATGAGGTCCATCAGTTCTTTTAATCAGCCCCAATTATCTCTATGGCAACTGCTGTCACCACGGCAATGGGGGGGGGGCATTAAGTGTTACTAGGAGATATAGCAGCTTTTGGCGCTGAGCAAGATTAAATAAAGGAGTTTCAATTTGGGTCTCTCTGCCATAAAGCTCCCCCCCCCCCCCAGTCTCACAATCAGCTGAAGAGTTATTCCTGAGGCCGTGTCAGGCCGTTCCAATCAAACGTGTTTATACTTCGTGTTTATACTGATCACAGTGTCCTTGGGGGGGGGGCAGGCTTGGTGGTCTTTTGGGTTCGGCTCAGAGGTATATAAATGTCTGCCCATCTCAGATTTTTAAAAATTCAAAAACACGGCTCTGATGAAAACTGGCTCTAACCGGTTTTAATTCCATTCACCACGTGTGTCAGTCTACATACATTTTAAGACCATGCTGCCTGCTGCACTTCACTGTTTAGTGGTCAGTGTTCTAACTTTGCTCGGCCATCTACTCGGCTTTAGCGCCTACTGGTGCATCTCTCACCCCCCCTGCCCGTGTGACTCATCGCACCCCCGCACTGATCCCGGGGGGGTGGCTGTCAGTGGCCCAGCCAATGCGTCCAAAGTGGTAAAAGATTCCCAATGGCTCGCCGCTCGATTCAATCTACTGAAGAGCTATTTTGGGAAGGTGGGGGGGGAGGGGGGCAGTAATTCGGAGTTAAATTCAATATCCATCCATCAGACGTGTCCTCCCGTGACACAGAGACCAGTGCCCAGGCGGCACCTTAGCCGGGGGGCGGGAAGGGACAGATGATCCACAGAAAAATAAATTAGTCTGATGAGAAGCGGAACGGGAGCCTCGGGTTCCAGGAATGAGGTGGAATCGGGCCGGGTCAGCTCATGGCTAGGGGCTGACCCAGATACAAGAGGTCACTTTACGACCCCCCCCCCCGGTGGTGGAACCCCTTTGGAGGGACAAGTGGACCGTATTTTGGGTTTTAATCAATAAAGAAGTTTCAAACGAGGGGTCAGCATCTGAAGCCCTGGCATTTCTATGAGATCCACACATCAGAAAACCATAGATAATAGGTTAATCTTCAAATCTACACTGTGGATAAAGGCAGGTAGGCATGCATCCAGCACAGGGCAGTTCTGACATCTCAAATGACCTCTGATGACCCTAAGAATGAGGTCATGGCCTCAATGGCTGGCTCCCGAGCCGCTTCTCCATGGACAGCTGAACCTTACCTGTAAGTGGCATCTGATCATTCATTGCTCAAGCCTAGTTGGTCAGGTGACCCATCTCTGCATTACGCCACTGGAGGCAGTTTATAAAAATAAATTGTGGTCCCACAAATCATAGGTTTTCAGAATGACCGGCGTCGTTGGGTTCGCCTCGCTGGAAAGGCAGTGACGCCGAGCGCTATCTACAGCATTCAGAAAGCATCGCTGCTAATCGTGATGGCTGATGTCTGTGACGGGGCTCCTGCGCGTGACAACTCACCAGAAATGACATCTCTGGAACGGAAAACATGTTTGACAAAAGGTTCTCTGGCTATAGAGTCCACATCTAGGCCAAAACACACTGATCTTTGACCTCCTTGGCAGCCAGGAGGCTGGCAGGATCAGAGCTACATTAGAGTAGACGCGAGTCTCATGTGTGACTTCTGTGGTATGACAGATGTACAGCATAAAATGCAGCATAAAAACTCAAATTCAGGCTTGAAAACGACAGGTTTTCTGTTCCCAGAGCTAAAATGATCAGACTCCTGGGCTTCTTACGTAAAAGGCGGCCCTGACTCACTCTTCGGGGATGTTTTGGATGCCATCTGTGGAGCTGTCAGGTCACATGCGGCGTGCGGAGGAGCCCCCGCTCACAGTGCGGCATCACCTGAGCCAGAGAGAAAGACAGGACAAGGACTGAAGGCGCCTAAGGCCGCAATTCAATAGGCACAACCTGTACTTCTCTACCTGAAGTGTAAATATTACACATTATATTACATACCGCCCAAGGTTGGTTATTCCACAAAGTTCTCAGGGAATTTCAGCTGGGAAAAGCTCCAGCAGCCTCCTTTCTCTCCGCCCCGGAGGGTTGCTCCGCATTGCCGCCACGTCGGTGCTGCCGGGGTAATCGATACCAAGCTGACTACAGCTGAATTGCAGGTTTGTCAGAGTCACCGGCTTCCCGAGTTCCCCCTCCCCTTCCATTTAGCCGTTCCCCAGACCGCCTCATCGCCCTTAAATGCCATCTCTGGTATGAGGCCCTGGATCATTACGCTGGCATCGATCTGCGGTCCCGCGCCGGCACCCTGACATAATGCCGCGCCAAAATTCCTGCAAAATAACAAAGCACGGATGGACAAAATGCAGCATATCGCTGGCAGAGCGCCCTCGCTTCCATCCCGATAACGGGTCACATGACCCCGCAGGCTGCCGGGCTGACACGAATCGATAAAAAAAGGCACGGCTTAGCCAGCATTCTCGCTGATGACGATATCCGTCCACAGCAGGGCCGTAAGTCGCTGGCCGGCTGCTTCCGATGGTAATCACCATCGGCGGACGGTGGAATATTCACCACCAGCTATCGGTTGAAGTCAATTTCAGGCTCGGTATGACTGATAAATGTTCTGCAGGAATTTTTCACCACACAGGTGAAAAAATGAAGTGCTTGCATTTTGGATAACAGCATCCCCTCCAAGGGATTCATGCTGGAAATGTAAGGAGCACAGACTCTTATTTTGGGGAGTATGTTTATCCTGAATCCTCAGAACACACCCTGATGGAATCGCGACCCCTTTAGGCACCTGAAGGTCACTGTGTGTTCCATGGCGGGCATTGCAACGATGACAGGTTGTGTTCAGGCTAATGCATTCGGCACCCAAAGTCAAAATAATTAAAATGTGTGAGGCACTGGGGGTCAGGTCATGCTTTTTATGCCTGGGGGGGCATTAAGCCTCATTACAGAAAGCATGATCTACATCCTAAAGAACATAAGGCTTCTAGGGCAGTTAGAATAAGGTTAGCACATCTCTGCCCTTAATTACTTTATTCAGATGGACAGCTAGTGATCTCACAGGGCACGTCCACAAACCTATGACAGGTGCACACTGGCGTGGCTTTGGCCAGAAACGGACACAGTGACGCAAAACCAGAACCCAGGACCCCAGAGCACTTCAGACAATGGAATCAATCACTGTGATCAACCAGCGTGAGACTTTCAGTACGGGAAAGAAGGCACGGACATACCGTACCAGTCAAAAGTTTAGAAAAATCTACCCAGAGAAAGGTTTGTTTTAACTATTTATTAACTATTTAACATCTCAGAATATCATAAAGACATCAGAACTATAAAATAACATATATGGAATAATGCACTGACCAAAAAAGCATTAAACAAAAAATAATAATTTGTTGGGGATGCCAGCTCTATGGTTTGTGGGTCAGAAGGTTGCTGGTTCAAATCCCTGGGTTGGCAGAGTGATCCCACCATTGGGCCCTTGAGCAAGGCCCTTAACCACAATTTCCCCAGGTACTGAGTGACCCTACTGTCTCCTCTACACCAGTTTCATGAGGTGGCCTGCTGGGATTCCCAGCTGTCTTAAAGGAGGTCTCACATATGCAAAGCACTCATTGACTGCTTTTCCTTCACTCTCTGGTCAAACTCCTCCAAAGCCATTTCTAAGCCATTTTTACATATGGGTCAGGTGGGCAGGTCATGTGATGTCTTTATGCTGTGTATGTATACAGGACATATCCAGGGCTTACAAGAATATTAAGAGGCCCAAGTCATTTACTGAACAATCCAGATAAAAAAGTGTGCGCCATGTGTCATGGTCACAACGTCCTTGTTCCCATCTCGCCAAAGCCTAGTGCATTGTGGGAATTCACTTGCCAGATGAAAGTTTGCCTTTGGGTGAACAGCAGCAGCTACCTAAGTAGCACTGGCAAATTAATCATAAACCCCCCAAAAGCCCTGTGGCAGTTTTTTTTTCAGGAATTATACTCTTGCTCCCCTTCTCCTGTTTAGTGCCGCAGGCATATTTAGCTAATATCACTTGTTGCATTTGATTAATGAGTGAGCTCCAAACCTATGACCGGCTGATCATGCTAGGCTAATCATTTCAGTGCCATCCATGCTAATATGAAACGTAGCTAAATCCTGGGATTTAACCTAGCATACAGACTGCTCCCACCTGCCTTAGCAATTCAATTTGCCTTCAGCAAGGGTATTAGGGGGACTTAAACTGGGCCAAGGAACAACAGCACTTACCCACAATGCTTAGGGAAGATGGCAGCCAAGCGCACGTGTGTTAGCACTGTTCGCTGCCTCCTTGCCATGGGCTGCTCAGATGTAATGCTTCCTCCCGAGTGTTCAGATGTAAAGTCTCTCTTTAAAAGCTCGCCTACAAATTGTGCCGGTCTGTCAGAGGTAGATTAATGCGGCATGTCGCTGAGGGGATGCGACAAGCGAGCAGGACATTGCAGCGCTGCAATTTACAGCCTGTCATATGGACATGGCTCTGGGGGAGTCGTCCACCACCAACAATTCGCCTGTCTTCAGTAAACAAAGACATCTATTCTTAGGGATTTTAGAATCAGCCTTACACTTCATGGACAAGGAAAATGCAATGCAGTGCAGGCAGGTTCGCCCAATCAGTTTAACTCTCTACGCCTTAGGTCTGCACTGATACCAACCAAAACCTAGGTCGACCATGTAGCTTTTGAAACTTCAGAACCCCACCCTTTGCTCGTTCCACCAATGCTAGACATCAGGAGTGTGGCCCAAAGTGCCTTGGGGGTGTGGCCACAAGTGTGTTGAGGACTAGTCCTGCGTTCGATTTTCTCTCTCCGAGTTGGAACTCAGATAAAAACGTCATGAAAAACATCACTTCCCATCGGAAACACGCCTCCTTTCTGACGTTGAATCTACTAAATAGATCTACTAAAACATTATGAAGCTTTTAATGTGGTTTGACTAGTTCGTGTTTCTTGTTTGTTTGTCTCTCAGGATAAAAGAATCTCACTCCAAATCTGCTAAAATATAAAGCAAAAACACACATGTTCATGGAGCCATGTTTGTTTCGAGATGTCTAGCTCGACAGGAGATTGGTCGGACATGACGTCATGGACCTCGGAATTTACAACTTTGGAGAGATAATCAAATGCACCATGATTACAGCCAACGAGGAAGTGGCTCATAATATCTGATCTCAAGCCCGCCTCTGCTTCTACATCTGCAGAGGCGTGAACAAGCAGGAGATTTTCAGATGGGATCTGCCTGGGTGAGAAAGATGTCTCTATGACACTACGCCAGGTGGTCTAACAGCTGGGCCTGGGACAAATGTGTCCTCAAGCTCCAGAAGAGCTGCATCCATCCCATAACTAAGCAAGGAAACTCCACAGAAAATGCGCACACTCTGCCCAGGATGTATAGCTACCAGGAAGACTCAATGAGCACACCTTTCATTTTACCTTCTGGCTTGATTTTCACTAATAATTCACTCGGGGGGGGCAGCACATCCTACCTGGTACCTGCCTATTGCTGTCCCTGACAACCTTGGTTGGATAGCTGGCTCCCACACCAGGTGTAAATCAGGAGCTAATTTGAATGTATGCTGGATTCTTCCAGAAAACCTCACCCATGGGTGCGGTGGCAATTTGAGGATGAGCCCCGAAGAGCCTGAGGTGATCTGAGAGCCCCAGGTATTGATGACTTTTTGAGGATCAGTCCCAGAGAACCTGAGGTGATCTGAGAGCCCCAGGTATGGATGACTTTTTGAGGATCAGTCCCGGAGAACCTGAGGTGATCTGAGAGCCCCAGGTATGGATGACTTTTTGAGGATGAGTCCCGGAGAACCTGAGGTGATCTGAGAGCCCCAGGTATTGATGACTTTTTGAGGATCAGTCCCAGAGAACCTGACGTGATCTGAGAGCCTCAGGTATGGATGACTTTTTGAGGATGAGTCCCAGAGAACCTGAGGTGATCTGAGAGCCCCAGGTATGGATGACTTCTCCTTGGAGCGTCCAGGCGTCTCAAGGTCACAGAGCAGATCTCTGACACGGTGCAGAAGGGGAAGCTGAATCTGTCTGTAATTTGTTACTGATCGGGCAGTCTGCCCCCCCCCCCCCAGGCATGCACAGCGGCACCAATCATTAAGGTACCATTCCTGAGAGCTGCATCTCCACCGCAGCTCTGGTGGAAAAGGTCTCCATAGACCTGAGGTGCTCATTTCACATAGTTCATCAGTGGAGACTCACATTTATTAATGTGCCTGGTACCTGGAACGACTTAAAACATGTATTTTGTTATTATTCCATTAACGGAAAATTGGCTTTGCAATGCTACAATATAAGCGATTATTGAAACCAGGCATTTCACATAAGCAACAATGGCAGGGTGATTCACTGGCACTAAAACCTGCAGCTGACTGCAAATAAGCTTCTGTTCATGTGACAAACTACAAATGCTCTCATCACGGTCATTTTTACAGAATTCCTACTAGTGATGCGGGGGTCGACCCGTGACCCGCAGGTGCGGGCGGTTTTAGGGCAGACATTTTTAAAATATCGCGCGGGCGGGTCAAAAAGTTACAAAACGCATTTAATTATCGATCAAAACGTGTTGTAAACGTGGTCGGCGTATATTTTTTAATTTTGGAGTTTTCAATTTGTAGGATAAGCTACTAGTTTGCTGAAATATCACAGTTAAGTATGCTCTGCTCTACTTCATTTTAGACAAAATTAAGTTAAAAGAAGACCTAAGTTCTACTAATTTCATTCAAATCTGAGATTTCTCAGATTTTTCTTTGTTTTAGCGGTTTCATGTGGACGGAAATATTTTAGAAGATAATGTTTGTGTGGAGGAAAAACAATGTTTTAAAAAATACCCGTGTACGTGTGGACAAGGCATCATTCCTACATTATTAAGTCGTTCTAAATTTCTTACTGCTGTACTTCATTAAGTAATTTAATGTTGCTATACTTTAACGTGAGTTAAATATGAATTTCTGTCAAGGTAGTTTTACACCCTTATAACTATCCTAGTGGTTTTATTGGCCCATTTTCTCACCTTCTTTTGGGTTCCTCAACAGCAATTGGACCATTTATTTTCCATAGGCAATCATATCAAGGCATGCTAAAAAGTTTACAGCCACTTAGAAGAGAATTAGAAGCTTTTTATTATTATTATACCCGGTATAATGAAATTACAGAGCAGCTGCCCCTTCAGATACAACAAAAGATCATTTTTGTTTCTTTCTACAAGCCCACTATGCATGTTATACACCCAGCAAAGGTCTCAGTCTGTGATGTTGTTTAACAATATCATTTTTAATTATCAGCACTTAACTAGATAATATTATTTTACTTTCAGTCAATTTTTGTTGCTTACAGAAGCCCAGATTGGACATGACATATTAACTCAGTTTTCATACTACTGGCTTAGCTAGCTAAAGATCAGCAAAATTACTTGTTTTTGGGACACAATTTGTTTGATTCAGTTCACCTAAAAGTTTTGTTCTGGTCAATTCTTTCAGTGTCACTTCCTGTTTGCATAAAATATATCTGAAACACTTGTATTCAGATATATCAAACAATCGCCTATTATTTACGCTAAATAGTGCTAAGGAGTAAGCTAAATGCCACCAATAAGCCATGTGAGGAAAATATCTGTAATTGAATCATAGTCTAAGTCTCTCAACACTGTCCCTTAACTACTCATGTTTGTCAAAAATGCTAGTCGTATTTGTTAAAAATGTGAACTGAACATCTCATCATGTAGGTAAAAGCACATGCACCTTGGATAGAATCATTTTAAATAGGGAAAATGTGGCATCTCTAAAATCAAATTTAAAAAATTGTTGCAGCTTACAGGTAGTCACTGGCCATGTAGGCTATATACTGCAGCAGTAGATGGTGAATTTCAGTCATGACCAAAGTATAGCTCTCTTATTCAGGCATGACCAAGAGGTAACCTGTCAGAGTCTCTCCTTCACTCACCCACTCACTCACTCATCAAGAGAGGGACTCATCAATCACAGTTCTCATTCGTTCTTTGCGGGGTACATGTTCAGTCACAGGTGGAGTTTCTGGCCAGTCATATGCTCGCTTACAGTACGTCCTTACATGCCTCACTGGCCATAACTGAGGAGGGAAGCAGCTTTCAAGTCACATTTCTGAGGACAAGGAGAATAGCGAAAAGAACGAACCTGTGCAGGGAAGTGAGCGTGAGTGTAGATTTCCTGTAAGGGATTTGTTCCCTGCTAACAAATCGGTTGCAATCGTCACACCATTATAACTATCTAGCCAGGTAATTTATTGCAGGCTGTCACTGTTATTACAAGGCTGCTGTAACAGCGCTGTTGTGTGTGTGAAATGCTCACAATGTTAACTTGCGGTCTAACATTACTTTCAGTGTGATTTAATAAAATATTATCTTCACCTCAGTGGGTTTTAAATCAATGTGTACAAATAAGCACAGTGTTGGTTCGAACACAGCCCCACCTTCCTATGCTGCACATGAATGTCTTCTCAGTTACTCTGGGTGACAGATAACACCTCACTGAGTCAGACTCCATGGTACAGCTTTATAGAATTAGATCATTCTGACACTACCCTGCAAATAAAACATCAAGATGTAAGCTCATTGTTGCTAACCCATGCAGAAAACCTACATTAATGTAAATTTAAGAACCTGCTAGATTATTTTTGCACCTGAAGGTTAAATATATTTTCAGTTGATTTTTATACTAATCCACATATTTTTTTATATTTTGTATTTGTGCTATTGATAAGGCTACATGCACCTTTGGCTCAAGCTGTTAAGTTGGTGCAGTATTTTCATGCTTGATGTTTTTTTTTATTCTTTGAATAATCCATATACTTGTTAAGCTAGACGAAAACACATTTTGAATAAGGTTATAATATGTTTAGTACTTGTTTGGGTTTGCAGTAAAATAGAAAATTCATAAAAAACAAAAATACAAAAAGGGTATTAGGTAGTGAAGATTAAAATCTAAACAGCACATAAAAATGTAGGTTGAATGAATGAAGTTGCTGAAAGCCCATATTAATGTAAATGTGAGAAGATGCAGCATTTTGCACCTGAGGGTAAATCCATTTTCAGTTCATTTACATGTTGGTGCACATTCTTTGTGGGACAGACGGCGTGTGTCTTTCCATTTTAAGCCTCTGTGCTGGTAATCGGAAGGTTGTTGGTTCTAACCCCATGGCTGGTAGGGTGTTCTTACCGTTGGGCCCCCAAAGCCCTTAACCTGTAACAAAATGGACCAATTAATTTGTTCCAGGAACTGTCTCAGTTTGACTCCTCCAGTGTCTGTGTTTTTGGACAAATGCATCTGCTGAATAAATGCTAAAAAATGTAAGGGGATAAAAATACTAAGTACTCTGAATACTTTTTAAACAAGCTATTCTTCTATTTCAGTCATATGGAATAGAGGTACTAATCCTCAGAACTAATTTATTTTGGAAGTAACAATACTTTTACTTGAGCAGGATTTTTCAGTACTCCTTCCACCAATGGCTAAAATGCAATTTCCTGTCAGGGCCCTTTGTTTCGTCCACGTACCCCTGGCTGATCCCATAAAGAGAAACCAGAGAAACACAAGCAGCTCTGGATGGGATGCAAGAAACCTGCAGCCACTAGAAGCCTTTCCGAGCTCTGGCACAGACTTCCTTCCCATATCGATCGCCCGCTGGCTGCTTAATGGCCATTTG
Organism: Cryptomyrus ogoouensis; assembly: GCA_025773925.1. Taxonomy (NCBI): domain Eukaryota; kingdom Metazoa; phylum Chordata; class Actinopteri; order Osteoglossiformes; family Mormyridae; genus Cryptomyrus; species Cryptomyrus ogoouensis. Next base: position 22,441,121 of record JAOYFF010000081.1, read on the forward strand.
AGTGGGGGGTGTGTTTAAATGATTGAGCCCCAGTAAAAACCAGAAGCAAGGACCATAGCATCAAAGCAACCTAATTAGTGTCTGTCCATTAGCTGGAAGCTAAAGCGCTACCAAAAAGCAGGTGATGCCAGGGGCCATTGGGATCGCCGGGCCGCCTTTGCAGATCGCCCGATGAAACTCAGCTTCAGCGTGGATTTTTTTAAAATAGCTTTACAAACAGCTTTGAGCCATACGTGGAACCGCATTCCCCAGCATCCACGTGGGCTTGTTTTGTTCCTGCGGCGACCAGGAACGTACAGGAGTGCTCGAACCATAATCCGTTTTTTTTTTTTTTTTTTCAAAAACCTTACATTTCAAGTTTTCTTCTTTTTTTTTGTACTGAATTTTAGAAAAATGCCAGTGTCACTGAATAGACCTAAGAAGTTTGGACTTTAAATCCCAGGAGGGTAAATATTTTCATACCCTTAGTCCTGAACTGAAAATATGTTTTGTGTGAGTAAAAAAAAAAATATGTGAGTCTATAGTAAGAGGCAGATCCAGAGAGAGGAAATGATGTGTTGTGTCCTAAATAATGATGGATTTCAGGGCTGCAACTTCAACAATCCCCAGCTCACGGGTGATGTAGGCATCCTTGTGTGCTCCGGGAAAGACTCAAGTTTTAAAATCTGCTTCACAGCCCCAACACACACACACACACACGGATACTTTTACCTATTTTCAGAACATTTAAACATAAAGAGTAAAACGCTATCAGTAAGTGGAAACCCCATTTACCTTCCTGAAGAATTCCACCACCCCCCATTAACAATGGGCTCCTGTAGATCAACAAGTACATTATTGCGCTAACATGAAGGTCGCGGGTTCAAATCTCTGGGAGCATGTGGAAATTGTAAAATGCAAACAAATAAAATCAGCTTAAAAGGATGATGTTTTTGTCAAACTTTCAAAGCTCTGCAAGGAAGCATGAGGGATGGGGGGGTGGGGGCAATATTCCATTTGATTTCATTCATCCCCCCCCAAATAAGCAGACCTGTGCATTTTAATCATGTTCCCCAAAATTAAACTCTCCCCTACACCATTGAGCTGTGCTATGAGAAATAATTCAGTTGGATTAAAATCGAAGTGTTCAATGGAAACAACGTTCTGCGTATTAATTCCAACGGAGAGTGCCCCCCCCACTCACGGCATGCTCAACATCTGTAAATGTTTGTGAAGGGGATGCCCACTGGGAGAGGACATTTGCAGAGATGACATGCTGCTATTAACAGTGACACTGAACATCCAGTGGGGTCTCGTCGTCCTTTAGCACTATGTCTGATCCACACAATGTCACCTAATGGGGATTCGAAAGCTCACACGGGACTCCCCATCCCACGAGGGCAAGGGAAACTTCATCCCGGGACTCAGTATCCATTATCAATAGAGTTCATCATGTGGAACCTCACGCTCTGCACAGTGCCCCCTGGAGTTCACACTGCTGTATTTCACCAAACCATGGGTACCGAACACAGTGGTAACTCATGGTTTCCTAGAACACATCTAACAAGCTCCAAGTTGCATGGCCACCTTCTCTAGCCGAGTCCAGCCTTCCAGACTTCAGCTTGGTGGGGGTGATGCCTTAAATCTACATGGAGAACTTTGTTACAGCAAGTGCTACTGACAAAGCAGTGGTGATTCCAGCCTGTGTTGCCCAGCTTCTGTCCTCCACCAAGCTGCCAACTGTTACAGCGGGACATGGCACCGGCGGAAAAAGAGCAACAATCCAAGGAGCAGCTCACATAAAAAGTGGTTCATTAAATACAACCGAACAGAAAGGACAAACTAGAATGAGTCCATGAGGGGTCAAAACTAAACAGATCAAACAGAAATGACAGCAGGGAGCAATTCTGGAAACTGCAGTACAAAAGGCAAGAGGAACACAGAAAAACTACAATGACTGACATGAAAAAACTACCGTGACTAAAGCTAACAACAACAATGACAGAACAAAACGAGATCAGGCACTTATAACTACACAGATAACAAGGGCTAACAAGGGGCAGGTGTGGAATTTGACCAAAAACAACCATCAGCAATGGCATGGGACAACAAGCAACAGGTAGAGTAAATTACAAATAACAAGCACAGAAACTAAGAAACCTTGAACACTGAGGGCTAACACTAGGAAAGACTAGGAACATAAATACAAGAACAGAATTTAACCAGGGAGTAAACACAAGAAAGTGTAACTGGAATATATACACTTAATAAACCAGGAGAATATAAAATAACAGATGTTATAAAACAACTAGTTGAGACTAGCCAGACCCACAACAAAAAAGGGGAGTTAAGAACAGTAGCCGACCGCTTAGCCCGTTAAGCCACACGCAGCCCGGGGAGCTGGTAAACACACTAGGGACTAAGGGCTACAAGTCTGGGGAGGGAACAGGATGGCAAGCGACACCTGCTGGACAAACAGGGACAAGACATATGGGACAGGACCAGATGGGCACTGATCCTGATATCCTAGCAGCCTCCTTTGTTGTCCTCATGGTGATGTTATGGACTTGTGCTTCTAAGGACCGAGCAAGCATATTTATGTGGGATCGCAGACATCGTGATGGCAGGTTTTATACAGATTACGTTAGACTAGCACAAGGCCGCAATCGCTGGGCAGACATTCAGTTAGTAGTTTGCAGCAGATCCCTGCTGCATTTGGATGAGCACCAGGTCACAGAGTGGTATGTAGAGACACACAGGTCCAGCCGTGGAGTTAACAAGAAGAGTACTAGATGGACAAAGCCCGAGTCAAGGGGCCTGAGGTCGAAAAAGTCTAGAAACACTCACCAGAACCAAACGCGCAACAATGTACTAGGAATGAGTACAGCTACATACCTGCCAAGATAACCTGTAAGCGGCATGCAAAGAGCAGGCACTGTGGCCAGGACACTTATACAGGCTGCTCATCTCAGTAACTCTCCTTAAATTGGGTCCATGTGTCCACTAAAACAAACACACAACCCCTATTCCCCATGCACACACAGAGGAGACATAAGTCGAGTAAACCATGGTCTTTGGGTGGCTCATTGGCAAGCACCCCTGTCTCCCCACGTCCGTGGTTCTGGGTTCAAATCCTATCTCTGCTCTGTGTGGGGTCTGCATGTTATCCATGTGCTGTGTGGGTTTCCTCCCACAATCCCAAGACATGCAGTCAGGCTAACTACTGTCTCTAAATTGTGAGATGGACTGGAGTCACTGTAGGAAGCCCCCCCCCCATGTCCTGGAGACATAAAGCTAAAGCATTACAGCAAACATTCCTGTATGTTACAGTACCGCGTGTGGAGGGGAAACCCACTCAGTGTAATGCGCTCAGCCTGAAGATACTGCAGAACCAGCTTCCGTTCCCTTCAGGACAAGGCTGACAGGATTATTAGGGTGCCATCTATAGCTTCTGGGGGAGGCTTCCTGAAAGCCTGGGTGTATCCTCACAGGAGGAAGCATGTCTTACCACAGTCGCGCTGCTGAACATGTAAAACACAACTGGGAGACTCGCTCCAGGGTTCACAGCCCCGCCAGGAGACCTGGGGAAGCGTGCAGTGGGATAGTCTTTTTAATTCATTTTGTATGCGCGTTTTCACAACATTACATTGTCTCAAAGCTCTTTACATAATCCCTTCCCAAAGCCCCCAGTGAGCAAGCCAGAGGCGACAGTGGCAAGGAAAAATTCCCTAGAAGAAAGAAATCTTGGAAGGAACCAGACTCAAAGGGTGGAGCCCAGGCAGAGGAAGTTCAGCATATGAGATATGACCCGCATTTTCATACCAGGGGGTATTCCACAAAACAGAATTTTCCAGTTAGCCGAATAACTTAAGCCAAACATGAAAACCATCCAATAGGAGGAGAGGTAAGTGACATTCCTATTGGACAATCCTTACATTTGGCTTAAGTTAAAAAATTCCTGCTTTGTGAAATACCCCCCCAATAATGTATTGCCACAGGTTACAGATAAGACACTAATTGCTAAAGAAGCTTCCTGCATCTGAATTAGGCAGATAGCAATGGTTACTGAGACAGATCAAGTAGCGCTACGTTTGTTTAGCACCATTTTTTTCCAAAGTGACATACAATTGAGGGAAGAGGATCAGATGGTCCCTGGAGCAATTGGGGGTTAAGGGCCTTGCTCAGGGCCCCAATGGTGACATCACCCTGCTGACCCTGGGATCTGAACCAAAAACATTCCAAAAACAGGCAGAGCATCCTATCCCACTGAGCCACACACTGCGTCAAGCAGCAGCCAAACTGGAGGAGAGCACATGTTTGTGTACGGTGCTTGTGATCAGCTTTCTCTTCCCCATGCACCCTGCTCTTATACCTGGGAACTAATTTCACACTTTGCATCGAGCCGGTTAGCAAAGGGGGCTGAGAGATTAATCAGGCAGATTACATCTGCGGCCGCTCGGTAGGATGGATCCCGCCTTTAAGGTGTGTGTGGTTCTCTTCGGACGGGGGGTCGAGGCTCTTTTATTTACAGAAATCTGCCTTGACCTGTTAAACTCAGATGGCCAGTCAGGCTGGGCCGCTCCTCATTAGCACAGGGCGTGGGGCGCAGACTGTCAAGATAGTTTTAACATGAGGAATTCTAACCTCCCCATTTAAGGAGGTAAGTGGTGACATCTTACATTGCGAATTGTGTGCACCATGTGCCGTGAACACAGCAGCAGGAAGGCAGGCTTACGTGGCTGACAGGGTGGGGGTCCCTCATGATGTGGGGGGGGGCGGTGGTTCAAAATCGGGGGCGGGGCATATGGGGTAGGGGGGACACCGCACGTCAGGAGACAAGCCTGATATGCTTGCTGCCTGCGGCCGCAACACCGCCAGCCAGGGCAATTAGCTCCACCCCTGCTGGTGTCCCGGCACAATGCCCCAGCATCCACCTTTGTCTTCCACCCTCTGTGCTTCTCTGAATACACAGTTACTGTTGAGGCAGAAGAACTGTATTCTGGGAAAACGTGAGATACACGATCAGACGATCACATTTCTAAGCCAAGCACTGACCATAGGCACATTTAGAACATCACCCTGCTATTTTCATCGTTTTATATATCTCATCTTTTTTTTTTCATGAGGCACCAAAAGCAGTGTTTGCCGCATAAGCGTGACCCCATCTATCGCTGGTGGGAATCTATAAAATATGCAGCAGACATCAGCAGCCTGCGACTTCATTCAACAGGAACGTGCCAGAAGCGCCAAGTGGCAGGACCCTTTAGACTTCTTGAATGAATGGAGACCTTGACCTTGAGTGTGGATTAGCATGGCCAGCTTTACCATCTTTCTATACCTAAGCACCACATGGTTGCTCAAACCCCCCCGCTCCTCCTGGATCCTGGTTCAGATGTATCTTAAAGAAACAGGGCTGATTTGAGTAACATTTACAAACCTCCTAGCGCTTCATGTTAACATACAGGCCAATGTCGTGTGAAGGATGTGACATCATCAGAGAGGTGTAGCATCTCGCAGAAGGGCCAGGGCTGACTATAAACCAAGCCTGCCAGGTGAAGCCCGTTGGAGACCTCACCGGATCTGAACGTCTCCGGATTCAGATCTCAGCAGGGCCCTTCAGGGCCCCGATCGAATCCAGCCCTGACTCATCACAGCAGGAGTGGCCAACCCGCGGCTCCCGAGCCACATGCGGCTCTTTGCCTGGTTTCATGCGGCTCTTACGTTCATATCGAAGTTTGTGTTTGTGTTTTTTTTAATGTGCGTGTTCGCTTCGCTTGAGTTCAATACGGTATTTTCATCAAATGCGCATGTGCGTGAGATGAAAATACCGCAAAATTTCCCAGTAGGGGCAAGATCATTTAAGTAAACAATTTGTGTCAAGTTCGCTCTCAAAATGGCAGGGAAAAAATGCACAGCAAAACGAAAATATGAAGATGAACACAGGACGTTTTTAACAGAGTGGGAGAGATTATATTTTTTTGTTGAACGTAATGGCAAGCCATTCTGCCTTATATGTCAGGCGTCATTAGCGCATTTCAAAGTTTCAAATCTTCAGCGCCACTTCAGCTCACTCCATGCTAACATCGACAAGGAATTTCCAAAAGGGACTGAACTTCGCAAGCACGGGTTGGTTACTTTGAAAAGTCAGGCAGAAAAGCAGATCAGAGACCGTAACGCTCGCATCGTATCAATTGGCTTGGAACATTGCACGGGCTAAAAAGCCATACAATGAAGGGGAGTTCGTTAAAAAATGCCTCAGTGACGTTGTTGAAATCTTGTCTCCTGAAAACGACGTCCAACTGTCCCGCCACACTGTTGAACACAGAATATCGGACATTAACACGGCTATTGAATCACAGTTTCACTCTGACCTTCAAGCATGTGAGTATTTTAGTGTCGCATTGGATGAGAGTTGTGACATACAAGACAAGCCTCAGTTGGCAATATTTGCACGGTCTGTGTCAAACAATTGTGTGATCAAAGAAGAACTCCTTGATATTGTGCCATTAAAAGACAGAACCCGTGGCATAGATGTGAAAGAAACAATGATGGCTGCATTTGCGAAAGCAAATCTGCCCATACCGAAACTAACTGCAATAGCCACGGATGGAGCGCCAGCCATGATCGGATCTGTGAACGGGCTTGTGGGGCTCTGCAAAGCTGACCAAACATTTCCAGAGTTTTGGAATTTCCACTGCATCATCCACAGGGAGCAACTCATTGAATTTAGACAACGTCATGAAGCCTGTGATGGAAATCGTGAACTACATCCGCACACATGTGCTTAACCACAGGCAATTCAAGAATCTCATCGCTGAGCTGGACCAAAGGCTTCCAGGTGACCTGCCGGTGCACTGCACTGTGAGGTGGCTGTCAAAAGGTCAGGTACTCTCTCGCTTCTTTGAGCTTTTGGATGCCGTGAAACTGTTCATGGAAGAGAAGGACAAGGACTATCCCGAGCTCTCGGACCTCAAGTGGATTATGGATCTGGCCTTTTTGGTCGACATGCTGTGTCACTTGGACAGACTGAACCTGACCCTGCAGGGTAAGTTAAAAATGCTGCCTGACCTGGTGCAAAGTGTGTTTGCGTTTGTTAACAAACTGAAGCTGTTCAAGGCGCATATTCAAAAGGGAGATTTAACGCATTTTCCCACTCTGCTAAAAGCCAGCGGGCAAGTCACTAGCGGCGCCCTGAATAAGCAAAGAGCCAGATATGCAACACTGGTTGAAAACCTGCATGAAAGCTTTGTGGCCCGGTTCCATGATCTACAACTGAAAAGGCCACAGATTACGTTCCTCGTCGACCCATTTAATGCGGAGATGGACTGTTTGAAAGCCCCGCTAGTCACAGATGAGGCTGCAGCTGAGTTAGAGATGATCGATCTTTGTGAACTGAAACCTGCTCAATGGGACCATTGAGTTCTGGAAAAGTGTGCCAATGGAAAAATACCCAATGTCAAACGGGCTGCGTTCTGATCACTCTTCATAACATTCTGGAGTATATGCAAATTGCCATCATAAAAACCAAGGCAGCAGACTTTGTGAAAATTAATTAATATTTGTGTCATTCTCAAAACTTTTGGCCACGGCTGTAGAAAAGGGGGCTGAAGCGGGGGATGGGGAAGTGTGTAATATTGGAGGAGGAAATATAATTCTGAAACAGGATGGATCCTTGATTAAGGTCTTCCCATTCTGCATGGGGGGACACCACACAACACCACTGTCCATCCTGCAGCAGCGGGGACTTCACAGGAATCTGCAGGTGATGGGGGTCTGTGGTCCGGCCATGTCACAGCTTGGTTCACATGGATTTGCTCCCTGAATTCACCCCTTTGGACGTCTTATTTTGTCACTACCCATTTGAACATTGACTATTGTCCAGAGTGACAGCTATGGTGACCCCTCAGTGACTGCAGTCTCCAAGGGACGTCCTGTCGATCCTCAGGACTGAATGTGAGGCCGACTCTACAGGGGAGGGGGTCGCGTGTCCATTTTTCCCCATGAGCCGACCAAGGCTATCAGTAGTGAGCTAAGACCGCCCCCAATCAACCATGACTGCAGAATTATGGGAAATCAATTAGGATGTAAGCTGTAAGGATTGGTGGGAACAGGATGGAGAATTGGTGGGGAGGGGAAGAGAGAGATAGAGAGAAAAGCTCAGTAACGTCGGGAAAGGCTTTTAGATCTGGGCACTATCCCCATCTCCGTGCCCCTGCAGGAGGATGTGTAGATCAGCATCACGACGGAGCCTTTGTTCTGCCTGCTTCAGGCAGCTTCCTTTGAAGCACAATGAGGAATCTGTCCAGGCTCTAAACGTCTCATTCGCAGTGCACAGGGGGCCAGCGTAGCTGCTGCTAGACTGTCTTTGGTCAGACACAGTTCAGTTGCTAAAAGCACAACTGTGTGTGAACAGTTAGCTAAATGGGGGAAAAGGAGGATCGACAGTGACCCCTACAGGTGATGAATAGAACTGCAAGAGCACTGTTTTTTCTCTATTATAATACAGAGATAATGAGTATGGGGGTGTAATTATATTGTTTCTTTGTAATGTCTTATTTAA
>JAOYFF010000081.1:22449759-22479193 GCA_025773925.1 Cryptomyrus ogoouensis
TAAAATAAAGAAATAATGAGTATGGGGGGTTAATTATATTGTTTCTTTTTAATGTCTTATTTAACCCCCCCCCCCCCCCCCCCACACCCCAGCACCCCACTGGGGCTGAGGAGCTCAATACAAAGTGTGTGCCACAGAGACAAATTACATTCATAATTCACTGTGAGGCCACCGGTCGTGTTCACTAGTGTCGCCCCGGAAGAACTTTTATGAAAAGGTTACGCCAAAACGGGTGACACGGTTGCTGATGGTTACCAGCAGCTCATCCTCCCGCCGGCATCTCCTCTCCTGGCTGGGAATTTCCGAGGACCAATTCGGCGGGTGGCATTTTACACCACTGGGAACCGGTGACTCCATTCAGGCAGATGAGTTTTGAGATGTAATTAAGACATGGAAATGTCCTGCTAAACACCTTCCTTTTAATTCACACGAGTGATTGAACATGACGGTCTTGGCCTATGCCTGATCACAGGGTCACTGTTGGTGATGACCGTGGTGACAAGGAGGGAACCAGACCACCCCAATGGAGATGTGAATATGGGTTGGAACAGTGCTGTCTGCAGTGGAGAGATAGTACAGCAATATTACTGCTGTCTGCAGTCTCGCAGAGAGAGAACTTCAGTGAGGGGGCTTACATTTACTCTGTCTCTGTCTGACACTTCATCCCCCTTCAGACACGCACTGCCACCCTGAACCCTTCCCTACTACTTTACCTCCATAGATCCCTCGTTCAAAGCCCAGATAATATCTAATTGACCCCCATGAGTAAAGAGAGCAGGGAGAATTCTGGAGAATTCACCACAAGCGACTGGGCATGTTGATGATGTTTTTATCATGCAAATGGAGCGAAAACAGAAGAATGCAAACATCCAAGGGTAAAGAAGATGGTCATTTACATGAAGGAGACCCCGACAAAGGTGGCTAACTGGAGAGATGACAAGATTCGAGAACTTCTGTCAGTAGTGCTGTAAACAAAACGCTGATTTCTGCAGCGTACTTTTTGCGTCATGCCCTGCCTCCTGCTCTACCCAAGTGCCACCCTCATCAAAACCAATAGGAGTATTTCTAGTAGGTGTGAACTTGCCTGACACAGTCAATCTCCAGCTGTGTGTAAACTGCGAGAGAGCAACTCTGCACCAGATCCTCCAGACAATGTCTGGAGTTCATGTGTGAAAATGGCCTTAGAATGATGCTTAAAGTATGTGTGAGTGTCTGTGAGTGACTGTGAGTGTATATGACTCTGAGTAACTCTGAGTGTGTGAGACTGTGAGTGACTCTGAGTGATACACAGCGTGCCCAGGTGCGACATGTCAGGGTCGTTCCCAGCTCACTGTCGCCCCCTTAGTCTAGCATTGTGTCAATACAGAGGAGCAGGACAGAAACATAAGGAAGGCTCCAAAGAATTTGGAGGTTTGTCCAGGACAGGTTCGCATGTGACCTTGAACAGCACGCCTGACTGGCGCTGAACTTTTCAGGTCATCATGGGGCCAACTGTTATTATGCCTGGTCCTGGGAAGGTCACATGACCAGTACGCTCCAGGGTGGGTCAGGTGAGGCCTATGACAGGCAATCACAGCCAGTGTTGTAAGGCAGTCCAGTAACAGGCTAGATTTAGGACTGTCTGGTACACATGGGAATGAAACAGGGTTTAAGAAATAAGGAGAAATGAATATATGTAAAAGAAGCCCTGCGACATACAGCACATGGGCTGTGAGTCACTGTGTTCCCTGTGCTATGTCCCCTCTACTGTGTTGCCTCAGCTGTGCTCCCTGTGCTTTGTTCTTTGTGCTGTGATCCCCATACAATGTTCCCTGTGATGTGTTCTTTGCACTGTTTAACCCATGCTGTGTTCCCTGTGCTGTGTTTCTCATGCTGTGTTCCCCATGCTGTGTTCCCTGTGCTGTGTTCCCTGTGCTGTGTTTTCCATGTTGGTTTGGGCATCTCTGTTTTTAAAAGGTGGCCATCAGCAGACCATAAGCTGTCAATTAGGGCATGGTAGGAGAGATTTACAGAGAATGACAGGAAAAGGAGGTTGGGGCACATGTGATGAGGTGTATTTATAGAGTCACACAGTAGGAGGTCTCTGCTGTTCCGAGCCTGAGATCAATCTCGTTTGTCACATGATTCATCGCCAGGTCCAAAGCAGCAGGGGGCGCTGTGTCATTTCCCACACACTCACTAAGGCAGGGGTCAGGCAGACAATAATCAGAAATATATAAAAACATGCACACTGTCAGAAATATATATACACACACACACACACATACCTTGATATGCATGCAAATCCCACGTACACGTGCTATCACGTGAATGTCATCTCTCACTGGGAATTCACTGCTCCAAATACAGCTCCATTCAAATACATGCTCTTCACAAGCAAGCACACACACAGACAGCCTCAATCACAGCCTCAGTCAGACACAGTCAGCATCCCACAGACATACACACACCAGTTTGTAATTATATCTTTGTGGGGACTCTCCATTCATTTCTATGGAACCATAAGTAACCAAAGTAAATACAAGACTTTTGGCATTTTTACTTTTTTGACTGCATTCACAGATCTTTGTGGGGTCCTGAAAAATGGTTGCCACAACATCAGAATAACAAGCTTTTATTACATTTAATATAACCCTAATCCACACACAGGCACACTCATACACACACACAGTGCCGCCTTAATTAGAGAGTGAGAGCCACCATCCGTCATTACCCGTTTTAATGCCACTCTCTGTCTAGGTTTGATCTCTTCATCTGCATCGCAGACTGAAACACTCACGTTATTCACCAAAGCCCCGTACACCCCTCCCCCAGCCCCCACATGAGTAAATCTGGTCCACATCATTTCCTACGCTTCACTCCCTCTCTCTCTCACTCCCTCTCTCTCTTCATATCGAAAAACAGCAGTACTGCAGTGGGGTTTACATCCCACACATTTGATTGGGCTGCGGATTTCCCATTTTGGAAACACGGACATATGTGATGGGGGTGGGGCTGGAATAGAGGGGGCAGGGTTATGGTCGGTATGGGTGAAATGTTGTCATTAATGTGTGATGTGGAGCTTGTGTATAAGAGGGTGGAATGAAGCTTAATGTGGAATAGGGTGGAGCTTGCGGAAAGGGGGCGGGGTCATGTTTAACACGAAGTGGGGGTGGAGCCTGAGTAGACAGGGGTGGGGATATTATCGGTTAGCTGTGTGGGGCTGCAACCTGGCCTACAGTCTGGCAGGTCACTCCAACCTGGAGGAAAGCAGCTGGTTAAAAGTAGGGTGATCCTGCTCCTTATGTTAGAAGGGTCTGAGATTAAACTTTAATGTCTCCATCAGAGGGGCCGTAATGGATGTGGCAGTAACCCGGTGGAGGGCAGATGCCACCAGCATGCTCAATAATGCATCCAGGCCAGACTTGGGCAGTGGAAAAACCCCAATGAAACATTTATCAGGAACGTATTTAGGGTATCGATTAGCATCGGGTTCCACTGCATGAAGGGGGTTCTTGTCACTTGGGGGGGTCGGGGGGGTTCTCATGTTAGTTAACTGTTGCAGAATCTCCTGCATGGTTCTTTAAAAATGGGGCAGGTTCACCTACGAGTACAAGAGCATGGTACTCACAAGGTACTCACTCCAGTGGCGTGCGTGTGTTGCGTAAATATGGCTCACTAAAACACGCACGGTGACTGCTTATTATTAAAGGTGCAAGGCATTTACCCTCAGGCCACAGAGCATAACGTGTCTAAAAAAGCCAGGAACATACCACAGGAGCACGACATGCATTGTGACTCAAGGGAACAGGTCCCAAAGTTATGATATTCATCTCGTTGTTAAGCTAAGTTCCATCACCTCTTTTTAGCCTTGGCATTCATTAAACAGATGGCATACAAACATTTGCCGGTAACGTCACGGACCTTGCGGTTTGATTTACTCAGTGCACCTAAAACAGGCAAAAACATATTCAAAATATCTGAAAGACATCTGGGAAAAGTAAGTACAGACACACAGATATGTGTGTTTGAGCAGCTGCACTGACTACCTGTCTGTCGGCGATGACTCAGGCAGAATGGCGGCTAACGACCTCGTTAGTCTTGGATGTTTGTTTGGTCCACAAATAGAAAATATGGGACACTAAAGTTTTCCTTGAATTCCACTGAAATGTTATAATCAGTGCCTCCCGGTCACTAGCAGAAAATGGTCTTAAAAGTAAAAACTGGTGCTATGCAAAGTAAAAAGACATGTAGCCCTTATTCGAATATCACCGGGAGTCTGCTATGAATGGGAGGAAGTGCTGTATTGATCCTCAGAAATAAAATATGGGAGCAGATGTACAGCAGATCCCTGTGACAAACACTTGCAGACAGCCCAGAGCCCCGCCCCCCCCACACACACCCCGCCCCCAGAGAGAATCTGCGTGAGGGGGCACAAAGTTGGAACACACAGGAAATATAAAATTTACTGCCCTTTCAGGAGCTCAGATAAAACAGAGTGAAGGTCGCAGTGGCTGAGGATGAAATGAGTTTTCCTGTACAGGCATAATTCTCCTGGAGGTTCCCGGTGACAGAGTATTAAATCAAACTGGAGCTACCCAACCCCCCGTCCCACTCATTCTCCTGTTATTATGTTATTAACCTCCTGGTTTTGACATCACAAGCTGGCCATATGCCCCTTTCTCCCCACTGGCACCCAGAAGCGCAGGATCATGGTTTCATAACGCCGCAGCGAGGTCAGTGTGGATGGAAGCATCCAGATCTTTATGAAAGGTATTTACAGCTCGCCGCTGGCAGATTAGAACAACCCCCAGTACTCTCTACTTATTTAGCATTTTTAATTCATTCAGAGCACTCTGTACTCATTCAGCATTACATCTTCATTCAGAGTACTCTCTACTCATTCGGCATTACTTCTTTTTTCAGAGTATTCTGTACTTGTTAAAGAGCTTCAAGAGCTCATTAATTGTATTTTCCAAAGGCTTGGTGAATTTGACCAAGTCAATTAATGAAATTGAGCCTCTTATTTAAGGTGCAAATAAAACAATAAATACAACACAACTAAATTCATTTTTAAAAAATTCATTAATATAGCAAGAGCAGCAGTCTTTAAGCCATATCTCTGCAATCCATCCTTGCCCTCATGCCCACACACACAGACACACACTGTTCTTGACCGTGACACTGGAACTATGGACCTTTCAGCACCATGGACAGTGTGTGGCCAGCTTTGGAACCATGGAGAGCTCACGGTCCACTCTGACACCACAGTCAGTGCACAGAGAGCAGGCTGGTACTGGTCAGGCGCAAAAAAAAGCCCTTCCGCCATGTGACCTACTGTGGAACAGTTGATTGGACACTGGCTGATATATGACGCCACCCCTAATCATACATTCATCACCATATGCAGCTTATGCTCATTGAACACATCCAGTTCTCAGGTTGTAATTGTTCGTACTACTAAAGCAGAAGAGTGCTGAAGGTATGAGCTGGAGGACAGTGTTACCATAGTATGTGGCGCCCCCTGTTGTCAGCTTAGCCTATTGCCATTCTGCCATGGCAGACACAGCAAATGCAAGCTTGTCCCAGAAGCAACTACGGCTGTTTGTGAAATGTTATTCCCGGGCAGAGGGATCGCGTGGGGGCTGCAAGACTTTTCCGAACCAACTGAGCAGCTCAGCCCAGTAAGCTTGCTGCTTCATGGGCTGGATTACAGTGAAGCTGGTCCTGCTTTAAATCCAGCCCAGTAAGCTTGCTGCTTCATGGGCTGGATTACAGTGAAGCTGGTCCTGCTTTAAATCCAGCACACAGCTCACAAAACTGCTCTTCGCATTGGGAATGACACGTAAACTGTGCATTTCTGCATCTCACAGCAACACATTGATGCTCTCCAGAGTTACATTACATTTTATTTATTTGACAAGCATCTTTATCTGAAGCAATGAACAATTAAGAGAGTACGGTCTGCCAGTCCCTGGAGCAACTAGAGATTAAGGGCTTTGCTCTGGGGCCCAATGGTGAAATCATTCTTCTGACCCTGGGATTTGAACCAACAACCTTCATAACACAAGCACAAGGTCCTAATCCAATGAGCCACACACCACTCTGATTACTGATGTAGCACAGGCTCACCAAGCAGAGGGACGATTTTCTAACACAGCAACGCTGTGAGAAGACCCCAAGAAGCCTTAGTCACTGCAGTGAGGAATTTGATTCTTCTTCAAGCCTAGTTGTCCTCCTCCAGAGCACGGTGATGCCAAATCCCTTCATTTGATGAAGGCTGAACCCCCCCAGGCCAAACTACAGTGGGACATTCCAAAGATCAGTGCGAGGATGGCAGAGCCAAACTGAGACTCCAGCGGGGAGGAAGGATCCTCCTCCTATGCAGAAGGACTCCACAGCATCACAGAGCAGCAACGAGAAAGCCCTTCCATTCCACTGACGGGGGGGACACCATGTCACTAATCGAAAAATCGTCCCTTTGACCCTCAGCAGTGTTGTCTGTCCCGCGAGAGAAACATTGATTGTTGTCACCGTAGTGGGCAGTCATTACGCGATTAAAAGTCACTTCAGTTCTGGCGGTAAAAGAGTCACACGCCCTTCGTCTCCCCACGGATCTCTTCCTGAGCGCCGCGGTCTATCACGAGGGCTGGAAACAGCCAGAGCGCGATAGCAAGGTGACCTATAAGGGGCATGATTAAAAGACGGAGCGGGGAGCCATCAAACGGAATAAAGGCTGAGCGATGCGGAGCGGCCATGACGCCATTTCTGTGATTTATAATTGCAGCTCCTCGCGATGACTTTGCTGCAACCCCAAGTCCCTGGGAGACGAGCCGCAGACAGTGGAGGTGCTGCTGGGGTTGGGGGCCTCCTTCCAGCATGAGGACGCCCCCGGGGACCGCACGTTGCAGCTTTGGGGATTCCCTGCATGTCTGAAGCACGCGACGTGAGCGATAAGGTGCTGTTTGCTGTGCAACGTTTTGGTTGGTCAACCTCAGCAAGCTCACCGGACAAACCCAGATGACCAAAAAGTTCATGGCGCCTCTTGCCAAGGCTTTGGGTGCATCTGAAATCGCATTCAGGTACTGAATGTTGTTAAAAGCCTACAGTTCGATCCTTAATGCAGTATGTACTGTATGCATGAGAACAATATGCATGCACCATCTTCCATAATATCTGTACCGGATGTTTAATGTAATGACGTGACTTGACCCCTGCAAAAATTAAAGATTGTTAAAAAATTATTGATGAAAAAAATATATATTCGCAACAACTTCTGTAACGAGGCATTTTTTTTTCTGCTTAAATTTTTAGAGAGACGGCACTTCCTCCGCCATCTTGACACAAATTCCTGAGTGAGTGGCGTTCTTCGTCTCCTTTTGCAGGTCCAGTGGCCTTGTGTGATAGCATAGCATCCATTGGTTGCACTGTTTGGAATTTCGCAGAATGTAGTATGTTATCCAGGTATAGTTTTGCATACTGTCCCATTCATATTGAGGACTCGGACACACTGCTCACTTCGCATACTGTCCCGTTCATACTGAGGACTCGGACACACTGCTCACTTCGCATACTGTCGCGTTCATACTGAGGACTCGGACACACTACTTTACATACGGCTACATTTCACCTACTACATAGCCAACAAGTATGCGATTTCAGACGCACCCTTTGACTTTCCATTCTGTTCAGCGGACAACATAAACTTGAAAATGAAACCACTGAATATTGAATATTATTGAACCTTTCTCCAGATTAAATTAAGCAAGTCCAATTCATGCATTTAAATGATAATTTAATAAAACAGGCATGTTCTAAGATGTATATAATAAATCGAACATTTTGTAGGTATAGATTATATCCATAAATACAGAATATATGTATTTAGGTAGGCCACAGTAATGCAAAAGTTTAAGTGTTCAGGGCCTGACTTCTGACAAGTCAACTACAGCTCGATTTCATTGGATATGCAACAGTTGCAAAGTACTATCATTAAACATTCAGAAAAGTCTCTCCCATAAAAACTGCAAATTTACCTCTGCTTTGGTACATTTTTAACTGGATAATTAGTTTTCCTTTCAGCGAGACACAGTCCAAACACACAGTACACGGTCACAGGAAGGTCTGTTTCATCCCAGGTAGCTAATTAGATTCTGGTTGCGTTTCACGCTGTTTTTAAGAAATGCCATAAAAAAGATTACCCTTATTGATCCACCCATCCCTAGGGATGCTATTCTGAATGCCACGTCCCGGATTCTGAGGTTTCATATTCCCTCAAGGGGAACTTGAGTAATGTCTAACAAGCTATGCTCCTGACCGAGGTAATGTCATCTGACATCTGTAAAGTGGATGATATCTGAACTCTGGGAAAGGTGAACTCTGCTCAGTTCCACATATCAGTAAGACACCAGGCTGCCACCCCTGGTGCAGCTTGGAATAGGCGGCGAGGTGATGGTCAGAGAGCGCTACATGTACACAGTAGGTGGAGCAGCTCTATGCTGGCAGCACAGTGCTGCCATCCCTGGTGCAGCTTGGAATAGGCGGCGAGGTGATGGTCAGAGAGCGCTACATGTACACAGTAGGTGGAGCAGCTCTATGTGCTGAAGCTGGTTCCATCCAGTGGTCTGAGCTGCTCTCTCCTCTATGGTGACATACAGAGTATAGCTGGCACTAAATGGCACTAAATAAAACAGCATCCAGTTTATCCTCTTCAGGCATGTCAACGGCCACCTAACAAGCTCTGACAGGACCCTGGCTGCTATAGTCGTACCACTGCAAAGTCAGGCCCACTCCTCCGGAAAAATGGAGGTGCAGTTGATTAAAACAGCACTTTTCCCCCCACGGAGTTATTGAAAAAAAAAAAAAAAACTTTAACTCCTGGCAATGAATCAGACAGGCTTAGGAATTGATTTCACATTAGTATAAAAGATATGTATTCCTTCACTGACTCCACATAAACTGCTATCATTTACTGAGAACAAAGCCGTGAGTGTCCTATTGCTTCGACATGTTAATTCCTGTCTAAATAAATATTCGCTTGTCGCCTTGCCATGAGACACCTGCTGGAGCCTGCCTTGGCCCAGAGGTTGTTTCCTGGCTGCATATCACATGATGGGAGATTGAAACGGGGTGATTATAACTAGCGACAGGCAGCACTGCCTTGGAATATTACCCTGGAGTGGGGTAGTTCATCAGTAGGACCGGTGGACACACACAGAACCTCTGCTCTACCCTGACTGGAAACCATGGGGATTTACCCCTGGGGTAATACCTGGAACTGGCTGCCTACAGTTCATCTGCAATAGCGCCGCCCTACTGGTGGAAGTGTGCAAAGTTTGTTTTTCAGATAGGCGTTTTATGTCGTCCAGTGTCACAATCCTCTCCCAGCTGTCATCCTGCGGAGGAAATGAGAAAAGAGACTGTGAGGAAAGGAAGACAAAATATCATGGAGATGTTTAGTTTGTACACTAATGACGCGTGACATGCTCAAATGAGTATCGATCAGGCACACAAAAGGGACGGAAGAAATGGCCAATCTGTTGGCTGAGGGTTAAGGGTCGGGCCGCCCCATTAGTATAGAGACGGTCTGATCCACGCTCTGAGAACTCGATCTTCATCAGAGATGAAGACTAGGGATGACCAGGGAAGGTGTCACCTGACAGTCTCCCTGAAGCTGAAACTCTGCCGCATTTCTGTGAGAACAAAGACACGATCTGCGGTTTTGAGCAGGTTCAGCATCAGCGTCAGTGACAGAGAAGTGCCCTCGTTTTCTGTGTCTGACTTCACTGAACTTTCAAGGGCCAAATGAAGACATTTCAGGGCTGTGGTCCCTGTGCGGCTGGTGTGCCGGTAGATGTGGCGAGTTAAATTACAGTTAGCAAATAGCTTAGCGGGACCAGCACCTGGCGAAAGCGTCACAGGAGAGCTGCCTTCTTACGGCACACGTCAGGCTTCTGGTGAAAATCCCAGATGACTCTGTATAATTCTGAAAATGGTGACTGGCACCGGATGTGGCGAGCGGAACCGGGAAGGCGACCCATTGTGCTTCTTAATTTTGTTTTTCAGAGGATCCAGCGATGCTGGCACCCGGCAAACGGCCCGAATCCTGAGTTAATGTAGTTTCCGTTATTTGGACGCCACACAAATGAAAAGCGTCGCTGATGGACCTCGGTGTGGCAAAGACGAGGCAGACTCAGTGGGAAGCCGCAGGCGTTTGTAAGAACGTGCTTCAGCCTGGCATGAATGATAAACTGCGTGTGTTGCTGCTTGCCGTGTGTCTGACTCTCCCAAATATGCACGTTTCACACTTGCATTTTCTTGGGGAAATACATTTTTACAAAAAGGCTCAATTTGCTTTCTTTAATCATAGCTTATCCTGCTACTAAACTAGATTTGATTTTTCATTATTTTATTGTTGCAAAATGAGATATATAATATTTCATATGTCACAGCAACGACTGAAGGTATGTGGGTAAAACTCACTTTTGACGGCTCATATTATTGTCCTTTTCCTCGCAATGAGGACTTTCGAGATAACTCACTTTTTCGAGACCCAGAGATAACTCACCCTTGTTTGTCTTTTTTGTGAATAACTGGCTTTTTTTTGGGGGGGGGGGGGTGTTAAATCAAAAATCATCCATCTTATACTCATTTCCCAGGGAAGAGGCATCTTTCACAGCCATGCAAGGAAATAGTAGGATTTTTAACTTAAACTTAACATTCAGTGAGGATGATGTTCCATGAATGTTCCATGTTCTTTTTCTGGTCCTTGAATAGTCTTATTAGGTTCCAATCCACACCACCCGACCCTCAAATGTTAAGATTGTGACAATGTGGGACCTTCCCTGCCGGCCCCAGGAGGATGGGCTCCCTCTTTGATTCTGGTTCCTCCCAAGCTTTCTTCCTTCTAGGGAGTTTTTCCTTGCCACTGGCTTGCTCACTGGGGGATTTGGGTGGGGATTCTGTAAAGCATTTTGAGACAATGTAATGTTGCAAAAATGTGCTATACAAATAAAATTGAATTGAATGAGAGCCAATCCACATCCACCTAACCCTTTATGAGAGCCAATCTGCACCATCCAACCATCTATGAGAGCCAATCCGCATCTACCTAACCCTTTATGAGAGCCAATCCGCACCCGCCCAACTCTTTATGACAGTCAATCCATACCACCCAGCTGTAAAAATATGCACTGATCAACCATTCTAACTAAACCAGACCAGCAAACCGCCAACTTTAGCCTGCTTAGTATCCATATCTTAAAGAGCTCACATTTTCTTATTTGATGTACATTTCAAAAAGTACAGACACTGGTGAAACACACGTACTGCGTATGCCTGCGTGTTCACTCAAAGGCGTAGGGCAACTCACAACCACCGGGTAATTACTTTGAAATTATATTAATTATTTTTGATGATAAATTACTGCCATTTTTGGTCTGTTTCATTCTATACATGCTATGTACAGCACAGTATACACATTTTCTGGAGTCAAATATACACCTTCATTTAAATAAAACCGCAGTGTTATCCTACCTGATTCAATGGCTGTGAATATCCTGCCAGCCTGGGATTGAATTTGCAGAGGGTGAATAAGAGGCAGATGAGATATGATGCATAGATTTCTGTTCTTAGTGACCCATTCACTCTGCTAACACGTCGACAATATGTCCTAAGTTAAGTCTTAATTCTTTTAGGCAGTTTTACAGAATTGAATTTACTCAAAATGAGGTAACAATCTGCACTCACTTTTTTGGGTAAATTTAAACTAATGTTTGTTTGTTTTTTTACTGAAGTCTATGGGCCCTTGAGCAAAGCCATTAACTCCCAACTGGACAGGAAACTGCATTGGGCTCAGACTGACAAAGACACTTGAATCATGCCTGGTACCACTTTGCACCAGAGGCAGAACAAGGCCCTTTATCTTAATTGCCATTGGGCATGTTATTTGCTAAACTTGGGTTTGCTTTACTCATAAAAAGTGAGTACAAATACGTTGCCTTAATTACTTTGAGTATATCCTATAGGGTGGTACTGAAATTAGGTAGACTTTAGCTTAATTTACTTTAAATATTTTATTTCTTGATATTGGGTATATTTTATTAAAAATATCAGTTTAAAATTTACCCCAAAAAGTGAGTGCAAAGTGAGTAAATTCTATAGATAATTTTTACTAAGCCATCTTCAGGTTTAGTGCCAAAAAACGTCCGTCATTTGATATGCTTTCCAATTAATCAATAACAGAGCATACGCTTGAAAGTGCATTTTTCCCTTCATTATTTAAGTCTATTTATCCCAAAAGATGCAGCTGAATTGAAGTTGAGAGCGCCGGCTACAATTACGCCTTAGTCTGCTCCTTAATGGTAAGTGTGTTTGCAGTTTGTTATTTGTCTCACGTGTACGTCACTTTGGACAAATGCAACTGTTAAATGTGTTAGGAAAATATTGGGACCAAACCACAGGTACCCCGGGGCTTGATGACTGTTTTGGAAGCTTGTAGTCTTTCAGAGGAGTGACCTAGCCTGACCACCGCAGTCTTCACGAGCTCTTGCCTGTCATCATTCGCATCCCCGCTTTTAGTGGCATGAACGGGGTTATAACTATATCCCCAGGCTGTGCAGTATAACGACATCGACGTAATGGACTAACTGACCTACTATTGGCATCAAACTACGTCTCAGTGGATCAGAATGTCAACTCGCTGCGCTGTCATCCATTCTCCAAGAAGCCGAGCAACTATGGACTCATAATCACCACGGAAATGGTCAGAAAGTGAATAAGCATTTCTACTGAAATCACATTTGCAGATAATTCATAACATACGATCCCCTTTTCTTGGGAAAGAAAAGTTGAAGTATTTGACATGTCATTGTATCATCACAGAAATAATGTTTGTAATATCACTTTCCATCAGTGTAGTAGTTCAGCTACTGTATAACCTAAGGTTTGGTTCCTATATATATTTTGTGAATACAGGATGATACGTGTGCTTAATACTTAAAATCAAGATTCCCGTTTCTTCGGAAAATGCGATATCAGATTTGTATCTCATAATTGATGATAGTTAGCCATTTGCGAAGTCTGCCCCTTTCGGCGAATAAGCCTATGGCCTAAATTACCGCCCTCCGGTGGTGCGAAACGGGACTGGTAACTGAGCGGAATCGCACACATGCTGATAAGGAAAATGTCATATAACCCATTGGTATAATAAAAGCCGCCATCATCTCGCATCCATACGATTTCACCGGGAGACTTTCGCTTATGCGGCAGCGGCCTTTTAATGTTCATTTGATGTAGTTAATTAGTAATGTACGCGTAAATTATTCAGTTTTATTGAAAATATATTACAGCGAAACCTCGGGGTTGTGTGATTATAATGCATTATTAATTCCGCACAGGAGCTGCGTTAAAATACGCTAAGCGTGTGCATTATTGATGATTAATCTCCGCAGCTTTGCGCGCAGCATACATAGCAATAAAATTACACTCCTGAGTGACCTTTGCAGCAATCCCCATTAACTGGGACGCAGGGAAAATGAAGACATTGCTCTGGAAGGCTGCCCTTTATCGCCGGCGAAGTAATTGCACAAAGCGGATAAAACCGGCACAGATGAAGAAAAACACAATAAAGGACGCGTATAAGCTCTTGGTAAATCCTTATTATTGAGCAACCGGTCTGCGGCACTTCAGAAGGGATTGCACGTGAATTGTGCGCCATTAAATACAAAAAGCGGTAAATAGCACCACCTGGTGCCTATAGGGAATAACAGCGCCGCTCGGTCTCCAGCTGTTTATCTCTAACAGCATGGGCAAAATGTGCCGGAAATTGAGCAAATGTCCACGGCGACGGACGACTCGATTAAAGGGGGTGGAAATGTGAAGGCACCGGGAAAAATAAGCAACAGGAGACACGGAGGGGCCGGAAAGTTGCTGGACCCAAAGCCATTTGCAGCGGCTGGGGAATCAAACCCCTGAGGAAATTACCCTGCTGGATAAAATTACCGCCGTGACATGTACTCGCATTAGACACTGGAGCCCGTCTCTACACTTATTAAATCGATTCAATAACCTATCTAAGGTGAATAAAGTCTGTGTCCTCTGCTCTCAGAGCTGTTATGCCCATTTATTATTACTAAGTGCCGGTAAACATTATAGTGAGCGTATTCCAGAACATTCTGACTGAAGTCAGAGTCATCAGCCTTCCGATAGGAGGTTCATTGTACTGCTGATTGACTCTGAGTAGGGGCGGATCTGGGGGGGGGGGGCAGGGGATTTGGAAGTTGCCATGGCCTCCCTATTGCCACCCCAGATAAAGATAAAAAATGAAATATGGATTATTTTCTAAGAGAACCGTAGAAGTGACACAGCGCAGCCACCCCCCACAATAACTGCAGCCTGATCACCATCCCAATCTAAATATTCTGCAGCCACCACCGTGACTTTCGTTGTTGCTGACCCCGTACTCATTGTATGGCTATAATATGCAGTGAATGATCTTTAACATTATTACAGGTGTCTGGCATATGGGACAGTTTGCACCCACTGACAATTCTCCTTACCTTAGCAATAGAAACCAACCACTGAGTGATTTTACCAGTCTGCTTAGGAACATAGATTTTTCAGTTGATTACAGCGTCGGCTATAGTAATCATTGTTTACACAACTCATCAGCAGAAAGGAAAACAGAGACAAGCAGGACATTATTTTCAAATTAATTTAATGTTAAAGTACAATATTAATCACCTTTAATAATTTTTCCCTAAGGCATTAGACTGTCAAATTAATTTCTACTGCACTGAACGGTAGAGCAAAGCATGGCAATCTTCACTTGAAATGGCGGATCAAGAATACATTAAAAAAAAAAAAAAAAAATTGATAAATAAAACTGGACGTTTCTGGTCGTTGAGGGGTTCTGAGTACGGCCTGGGGGTGGGCAGGCTAATGCCCCTTTTTCAAGGGATATTATTTGGAGCGTTATTGGAGTGCAATGGTAGTCATAGTCACCAGTTGGTTTCCTGTGAACGGTCATTAAATCAAACTGGGCCTTTTAAAAGCAGTCCTGAGGGGCTTCTAGGTGATTTTGGTTATCAAGACGACAGCTAAAACATTCAAGGTGTGTTTTCATAGGCTAAATGGGCACAGCACCACTCGCAAGGCTGTCTTTGGAAATCCTAGAGGCAAGGAGGTTTGTCTTTAGGGAGGCCTTTTCCAAACAGAGTTGGGCATGTGGCAGTTTCGGTTAGCGCCAGAAGCGCGTTAAAAATGAAGCAGGGGGGGCGTTGTGAGCCTGAGACAGTGAACATGTGACTCCTGCCATGAACACACAACTTTTCCTCCATACCACGGAAACCGGGCAACAGAACTCTGCACCTTGGGGACTGTGTCTGCACACAAACAAGTTCCCTTCACTGAAAAACAGGACCAAAAACCTGAAAAACAGGCAAATAAGTTACCAAAGTAAATTCAGACTATATTCAACAAACAGAACACATACAGGCTTATCATACTGCAGAA
The DNA here is from genome assembly GCA_025773925.1 of Cryptomyrus ogoouensis. Taxonomy (NCBI): domain Eukaryota; kingdom Metazoa; phylum Chordata; class Actinopteri; order Osteoglossiformes; family Mormyridae; genus Cryptomyrus; species Cryptomyrus ogoouensis. The sequence goes on from JAOYFF010000081.1 coordinate 22,465,252, forward strand.
TATAAGAACTCAGACCCAGAAAAGTAGCCAGATTTCATATTATTGTGTCCTCTATAGACAAATCACACATACAACATGTATTCATTTAGAATAAAAAATAAACGCATAGACATTAGCATTTTTGCTCCTCTGACCTGCCCTGAATGTAACACCCGTTAATTAAAAGTGAACAAAAGGAGCGCGAATGTCGCCAGTCAAAAGAAGTTGGGAGTGAACGCGATGCCAATCATCTGGATTGGGAGGGTAAACAAACAAGGCGCGAAATCCAAAAAGGCGTGAAACGTGGTGCCTATCCCCCTAAAACGCACAAGATACTACGCTCGGCTGGTGGTTACTTACACTATTACACTGAATCCAGCAACAAGAGCGGAAACATGGAGCAAAGCGTCGCCTGGCCAGGGTCACCGGACCCAGGGGATGTCCGTTAATCTAGCAGACAAGGACGGTCAGGCACGAGGCGCACGAGGACACGGGAGCAGCTCACGGACACATCACAGGCACGTCTTCGAGGGAATCGGCGCTACGGGACTGGCGGGCTGCGTCGTTACTGCATCACGCTGCAGCTACAGGACCATGAAGTCAGGCAAGAGTTTGGGGACGGAGCCTTCTCAGGGGGCGTGGCAGTGGATGTGGTGTGTGGGGAGGGGGAGGTTTAACTCAGTAAGCCTAGAACACAAACAGTGAGCCCAGTGCCATGCCAGTGGCAGCACCAGCGAGAATGCCCAGTGCCATGTCCCCCGCACTGTCCCGACGCTCCTCCTGAACAATGATGTGGCGTTGAGGGTAGGCCCCTGAACGACAAGAAATGAACAATCTTTGTTAGTGTGGGCTCCTTATCGTACTTATTTATCGTACTTAACAGGCAGTGTTTCACGGCTGAAAATGCACTGGTGCGTTTCATGGCTACAGAAGGTTTCACAGGAAGTGTCTGTGGCTTCGACTGGCAAGCACACTGTCCAATGGCAAAGAAGAATTCGCTGTCTCGTCCGTTACCTTGGTACTGATAGGGGTACGCCAATCCATAAGGCTGCCCGTCAGCAGTGTATAGCACCTGTGCTCCAGGAGGTGGAGGGGCAGGGCCATAGGCTTGGTACACCTGTGGGGAGTTCATAATTAGCAGTACGCTGGCCTGCCTTGCGCCAAACAAGGTCAGTCTGGTGTATTAAAATGTGATGCACTCACTAATGCGGAGATCTGAAATTATCACAGCCACTACCTGAGGGGGTGGGGCATACTCCGAGTATGGGGGAGGTGCAGAGGCCATGACCTCCTCAGCAAAGCCAGCCTGAGGAGAGGGGATCACCTGTAATGGACACGGAGAAAGACGTGAGACTAAGTAACAGCAGGGCCATAAGCCAAGCCAGTTGCACACTTAGTGCTGCCCACATCCGGCACCCTTCTTATAATGGCCACCAGGGGGCGACCCAGATCAGGAAGTGAACACAGAGGCTATGGGCTCAACAGGGCAGGTGGGCATTCACTCACCACGTTCACCCTGGCATCTTGGAGGGCCATTAACCACGCCCTGAAAAACAGAAGGCCTATGCCACCATGAACCCGCCAACATTTCATATTTCATACTTTATAACAAACCCATTTTAGACTCTCAAATGAATTATTAGTATAGCTTGTGGTAGGACGTCAAGAGCAGAACAATTTTAGTAAGCAATTAACTCACAGGGCATCGTCTGCGCTGTCTGCGCAGATGCTGATGGTTCTGCCATCTCTGCACACGATCTGCAGTAGGGAGTCCTGGCCCTTTCCCTCAGGGGGACTGAGGTCTGTAGATGAACACAGAAGGCCATGAACCCGGGTGCGAGAAAGACATCATGCATACGTTTCAGAAAGTCCTCCCCCACATGCGTGAAATGCAGGTGATGGGTTACAGGCGTACAGACCCCGACACATAGCTCCGGAGCGGATGTTGATGCAGTCCACCCTCATGTGGACCTCATCCTCCATGTCCCGCCGGTGCTGGTCGTTGTAAAAAACCAGACGGCCATCGGACCACAGATCAAACCAGTTCCGTTTCCAGCGGCGCAGGATGGTACCTAAAACAGAAGAATCCCAAAGCAAACATTATATTTAAAAAAAACAATAGGCCTATTTCTCTCTCCCTCTATACACACAGACTGTGTGTGTGTGTGTGTGTGTGTGTGTATGTATATGTGTGTTGTAAAAGCGCCCTTCACCCGACTGGCAGTTGCCAGTTTTAGCAATCGATTTTCCATCTTACGGGATGCTATTAATCACAGCATGGACACACACTGCATCACTCGTGCCCCACCGTTAGCACTCACTCTGTCTTTGAAGCCATCCACTTTTTACATAAGCCATCGTCGGAAAAAATAAGGAAGTTCCCTGCAAAGGCAGAAAATGAACAAACAAACAGTTAAATAAATAGGATGTCAGTACTCCAGACAACAGGGGACGTAAGAGAGCAAGTTAGTAACCCACTTCAGACAACCACAAACCAAAAAAAAAGCATATCAGAAGCAAAATGTAGTAACTAAACATATCCAGTATCCACCAATAAAGTTGGTGTAAAGACTGCTGTTAAGTAAATTAAGGTACAAACACTATTTCTTAAATTAAGGGGAAAAAATCCCATTTACGCACTGCTGTACAAAAGAGCCGGTCAGGTTCACATTACAGCTATTGATAATGGTTAATCGTTTAATGAAGAGTGCCGCCAGCTTATTTGGGGAAAGGCTATAAATTTATACGGCAGGCTCGGTGCGCCCTATGTCCGCGCCGCTCCCATGACGGTACAGCCATCACGGCCTCGGCTGCAGCGCCAACAACTAACAAAATATGCGACATAGTCTACAGATACGATGGAAGCGAAAAACGGCGACTTTACATTAATTGGGGAGCAGAGACGCCAGTACCTGTGGATAAGCGACGGATCCGCTTCAGCTTTTCTGCTAGGGGCAGACGGGACTCGTTGAAAATGACATCAACATCAGCTGGCTTTGCCTCCCACTGCATGATGGGAATCGTAGTTTTGTAGCATGAACTAATCCGGTTAAATTCCCCGAGACTTCGCGACGAATCGTTTGCCGTCGCAGTGCCTGAAGTTATGCCCCGATGCGGATACTTAATCAGCTAATGTTCTGTGTCTTTTTTGCATAAAGTGGTTACGTCAAGCAATCGAAGAAAGCTTGGAGGGATCGCATATCCCATAATTCATTATTAAACACGAGTCCGGGTTAGTGATCGTGTGTGATCAAATATTTCTGCTGGTAGCTGAGGGTTAACAGCTTTGCAAACTCGTTTTCTTTTGATTATTCGGGCGGAAGTAACTTAAAACTACATGAAGGGCCGTATTTCATAGAAAATTGCTTGCTCGTGGGACCAAAAATACAAAACAAACAACAGTACGACATCAACATTACCATAAACCTTCATCAGGTTTCCCAAATATTTACACTGCATTTCCGTATACGCCCTGAAGGATTTCAACACAAAGGCTATCTAGAAATTTCCACACTGCTGTCCTTCTTTGCCTACTAACCACGGGTTTGGGTTACCTAAATAAAATGCACTTTCTTAATGAGAGGAGCCTTCGTTGCACATTTAGGCAACCAGAGGCATCACAACACTTTATTAAAGATACTCATTTAATTCGTCTAAATTTATTTTTTCACACCGCACTTTCCAATTTCTGCCTTGACACAAACACTGCTCGGTAGTTGATTACTGTAGCTTTTAATTCCTTTCTGTTGATACGGTGTTTGCAATTAAGGAGCTAGTTGTTTAAGGTTTACTATGATGGGTACACTGCTACCGCTTTGCATGTAAACAACCCCCTGGCCTCGGTGCAAGCTAACGATAGCCAGCACCTTTCTAACTTTGACGGCTTCATTTCAGAGCTATATAGTGCCTTACCTTCGTTTCCCCTCCTTCCCAGTTCCAGCACAATCCTCGTCGATTCCGTCTATATTTCTGTATGGGGTTGGTCGCGGATGATATCCCTCAGTTTTAATCCCGAGTATTCGGGCGTGAACCGATTTACTTTCCCAGTATCAGACGTGCAATTATATAATTATATACAAGTACTGTTACTTAAACCCAATCGTTTTCTTGTAAATGGGTATCAGGGTGGATGAGGTTTTTCAGTAGTAGTTCTAGTTGTTTTTATAGGCAATTAATACAGTACTCACAATTTATATGCAACAAAAAAATTGATCGACTTATTTTGTCAGTCAAACCGTCAATGCTCATCCATTAATGATCTGCTTCTTGAACCGTAGGTAAAGTCTTTGCCAGCGTTTTTGGAACAACGTTATTGATGCTCATTTAGATTTTTATAATAGTAGGACCCAAATGTATTAGAATGGGTGAGAGAATTAACTGGTTCACTGCACCATTTTTTTGTTCTCCATAAACCATCACCGTATGTACAGCAACATTCATACCATGCTGCTACTGGGTTTCATATGCATATTATACATACGTGGTCTTCTAGCTGTACCCCTACCACAGTATAGCGACAGTCGTATAGTAACAGCGAGGACCAAGCCCACTTTTCTGTCCAATCAGCGCCGCGGCTACTGTTTTCTGACATTTTCAGCCAATGGGAGCGAAGGAAGTTATGAATAATTAATTAAGACATAAGCCGCTGGAGGACTTGACGCGGGCTATATTGAAAAAAACACATGTTTATACTTCTGGAAAGTAAAGATGGCGACGGCAATATACTTGGAACATTACCTTGACAGTAAGTAACACGATCCGGACACATTTTCTAGGAACCTGATGTTAAATTTAGCGTACCTGCCTAGGTGCCGTGGATAAGTTTTTACCTTTTTTTGCCTGACTCGCAAAGTAAGGAGACGGGAAACTGAACACCTCGCTTAAGCTCCCAGCTTTGGGGAAACGCTGATCAGCTCCGTGCTTTTAACGTGTGAACTCGTAACCTTTTAATTTGCGCAGATGGACAGGGGACAGTGCTCAGAGGCACCGGAGGCGCGCCTTGATCAGCTGCTGGGTGTATCGGATTTACGCGTATGAACAGGAAGCCCCGCAGTCCTCCGACTATATGGCGGACATGGAGTTTTCTACCCTCTAACATGAGACTAAAATGTAAATTGGGAAAGTGGCAGAGGGACATAGTGCACGATACATTAAATGCCCGGACATGTGTATAATTGCGGCTGGTAATAAGCCGGGAGGGTAAAAGAGGTTTATTGCCAGGCAGGCGCTTAGTAAGCGGGCGGGATGTTTGATTTTTAAGTGCGTCACACGCACACATGGCACCCCCGCTGCCTGTCACAACTGGGAAACGCAATGTCCGCAGTCCGCCTGCGCACTGGCCTTATTCATTTAGAGCATTTACCGTTATTATCACTCTCCCGATGACATATTTTAATTACGGTAGGCGGGCTGACCTGTTGCACATGAAAAGAAAAAAACTCTGTCCTCCGTTTGACAGAGAGCGAGTAAAATAGCTGTCACCGAAACGGGACGGTGCCCGGGGTTCAAACCTCTTGCCATCTGGGGATTTCCATCCGAGCCGATCTGGTTGCGTTTCAGGTATCGAGAATCTTCCATGTGAGCTGCAGAGGAACTTCACCCTTATGCGGGAGCTGGACAGCAGAACTGAAGGTAAACACGCTGTAGAAACGTCACCAAACATTAACGTCACCTTCTGAGCTGCAGTGATTCCCACGCAGGGGGCAATTAACGCACAGGCTATCCTAGGGTATAGCCTCGGGCCCCTGCAAACATCGGGGCCTCTCGCTTGGGGGAAAATGAAGCGGTTGCTTCAATTGGCAGCACCTGAGTGTACATGCTGTATTAGTCTAGACCCCCATATTAATTGTTTGCCGTGTGCCGCAGAGAAGAAGAATGAGATCGACAAGCTGGCTGCGGAGTATATCGCGAACGTGAGGAAGCTGGCCTCTGAGCAGCGCGTGGAGCACCTGCAGAAGATAGAGACAGCATATAGGAAGTGCAAAGAGTACAGCGACGATAAGGTGCAGCTGGCCATGCAGACCTACGAGATGGTCAGTGCTGTGTGTCTCAGAGAGGGGGGCGTGGGGGTGCTCTCTGCGCTGGTTAATCTTTAGCCCCCCGTAACCCATCCCCAGGTGGACAAGCACATCCGGAGGCTGGATGCTGACCTCGCCCGCTTTGAGAATGAGCTGAAGGAGAAGCTGGAAATAAGCAGCTACGATGGACTGGAGAGGAGGAGCCTGAAGAGCAGCAACAAGAGTAAGGGGGGAGGCCCATCAGCCCACTCTGACTAGGAGGAGCCTGCACTCTGAATCAGCCCTTAATAGCATTAGTGTGGGATGGGGAACCCGAACCACGGAGGGCTGGTGCAGGTGCGGCTTTTTGGGATGACCTCTAAATCAGCCAGTAATAAAGCAGTGATTCTCAACTCCAGTCCTGGGGACCCACTGTTATTGGCTGATTGAGAGGTCATCCCAAAAACCCACACCCACACCGGCCCTCCATGAATCAGGTTCACCACCCCTGGCTTTGGTGATGCTGTCAGGCTGTCATCAAAATTGTTGACCAGTCAGTCGCTAATAGTAAGGCTAGCCGAAACCCAGCGGGCACTATGACCCTGTGTGGCAGAAGCAGTCCCTCATACACAGACGTGATTAAGGTTAGCAGTCACCTTCGCGATCATTCACAATCATCCATTGGCAGCCACATGACGGTACCATACGCCAAAAATGAGCGGCCGCTTTTTGCCGTACCACAGTCGAGACAGCCTCACTCCAATAGCGCTGGTGCATCGACGTGTCCCCCTGTCCCTGTGACACACCTCACGCACCTCATTTCTGTCCCCAGAAGGAAGCAGGAACCTCAAGGACAAGAAGGGCCCCAGGGGCCGCAGCAGGAAAGGCTCCGACGACTATTCGCCGAGGAAGAAGAAACTGAAGCAGAGGTAGGCGGGAATAGGAGCCGCCTGGAACCTGGAGTCTGGCCACTCTGCTCCTACTATCCATGCCGACATTCCGACACCGGTTCCAAAACTCCAGAGCGATGTGCCTTGTATCCACATGGGTAGGGAGTGTTAACATTTGTGTGTACGTTCTGTGTCGTCCCCCCCAGTGCGGAGTTCAATGATTCACTGCTGGCCGTGCACCCCTCTGATGTGCTGGACATGCCCGTGGACCCCAATGAGCCGACGTACTGCCTGTGTCACCAGGTGTCCTACGGCGAGATGATTGGCTGTGACAATCCTGATGTACGTGTCGTCCATCGGGGTCTTTGGCTGGCCCAGTGGGTGGCACTGTGGGCTCGATTCCTGTCCCCTGGCTCTGTGTGTGGGGGGTCCACATCAACATGCAGGGCTCGTTCATTATGAATGAATCGTTTAATTGCTCCCCTCTCTGTCTCTTTCCCTGAACAGTGTCCGATCGAATGGTTTCACTTCGCTTGTGTCGATCTTACTACTAAACCGAAAGGGAAATGGTAAGTATTTTTTAACTATGCTGGAACAGGATTATTAAGTGTTTTGAATGTCTGATAAGTGTTTCTGCTGTTTGGTGTCTGTTGCGCACATTTTAAGAGGTTAATGGTTTGTGCTCCATTCCAGGTTTTGTCCCCGCTGTACCCAGGACAGGAAGAAAAATAAGATGTAAATTTGTTTCTTTAAATATATATTTTGTGTATCGGTAACATAGTGTAATATATTCAGTCCCTTTTTAAATTGCCCATGATTTCCTACTTTTGGTCAAAGGCAAAAGCTTTTATTTTTAAATTTGCTGTTTTTGAAATACTTGAAATAAGTGGCAATCCTCGTATACCATTGTATGGTTCAGCAGACAGTTTTTGATGAACGTTGCGGCACCCCTGGGCAGCAACGCTGTCATTCCTGCGGACTCGAGCCAGGAGCATCCCCTCCAGTTTTAACGTTTATAGCTACCTCGTGGGCCAAGCTTGTGCACGGTTTCTGTGACTCTGAGCCCTGCCTGAGATCCCAGAATGCCATGCGTTGCATTCAGCACGAACCAAAAAAAAAAAAAAAGCTGTCAATTTGGCTACTCCGTCCGAGGGGGGGGACACTACCTGCCCAACCGAGTCCTTTGGATTTGCGGGGGACAGTTGTTGCTGTGTCCATCTGGCTGCATGTACCGTCCCTTCATGGTATCTCCCAGCCATAGTCTTTCACTTTCACTTTGTCCTCGTGTTGTTTTTAATCGTTTTTTTTAATACTCTGGCCTCCCCCAATGAAACATTAGCCAAGCTGCCATGTGAAGAAAATTTGCTACATGGCTAACAGCTAAGCAACGCCGGTAACCAAAAATCACTGCAAGGGGAAAAAGAGATGGATTGTTAGTGTGAACTTTCAGAACGCACTGTTTTTTACAGAGGTTTTTTTTTCTTTTTACCCAGCAATGTGTCAGCTATGTAGTCATCTGTCTCCTTTGTTTTATTGTTATTTCGTAATTTTATGTGAAAAAAACTGCTATCACCCAGCTCATTGTATGTGACACACTGATCGGTCTGCAGGCCACAGCTTGGACACCTAACCGTCCGGCTCCAGTATGCAGTACCTGTCAGGTGTCAGAGGGGGCAGCCCGTACTGATGTACTATGAAAAGATACTTCGTACTGGAGCCCCACAATGCACTGGGTGTCTCACCCACAAAATGTGTATGAGAGGTGCAATCACCTACAAACTGTTCTTTTGACAAATTCCTCTACAGTGTTTCTGTTCCCTCAGTTGGGTCAGTGTTAATGTGTACTGTGGGTCCCAAACAATACACCCACATAAACAGCACTGTGACTCAACCTGGTCAATAACCCAGTCAGTTTCAAATCCCAGTAACCACCCACGTTCTGCCCGTTTTGGAAGTTTGTTCAGGAAACTCCAAATGTATCTCCATTGTGATTGTAAGGTTATTTTTATATAACTGTGAAAATAAAACAATCTAGATATTGTCTTGTAACTTTAAGGGAACCTGTTATATTCCGTGTTGGCCACTAAGTGTTCGTACTTTGTAACTTGAATGTTTCATATCAGCAACCAAATAAACATTTACCAGTATTTACCGCACATTATCGTTAATTATCTCATGTTGTGAACGTTCATGCTGGTGGGAGTCCTGGTCGGCGGCATTAGGACTTTAATGGGGTTTATTTCGTAATTACTGCCACCCGTATAACATGCATGTACTAGAAAATTATTTTAAGTATTGTGATTTTAACGTATCCTTAAATTTGCACTGATTTCGTAGTCTGGAATGTTTAGAACAGTCCTTGGAAACCTTGTAATTGTAGAATTATCAAAAATGTTAAGTATATTGTAATGCTGTTCACAATATATAACTGATGTGTGTAGAGTATGTTATGTTCAAAAACATGACTGTAAACGACTAGGATGATTAGAAATCAGCTATATTGTCTGTTTCCTTTGTAAAACCAAAATCTCAATTCTTTTCTATTTCAAAAGGTTTTATATATCTATATATTTTTTTGACCATGAATGTTACCAATAAAAGTGCTGTCCTCTCTGTAGCATCATGGGTGTCACCTGTTTTAAAAACACAGGGTCTCCCTGCTCTCTCTGACCCCGTCAATCATTCACTTGGGGATCTCTCCATCGTTTACATATATATTACTTGAATTGCAGTCCATACGTTTTAAACATAAAATGACAATCCTAGAACTTTCCGGAACAAATTTGGGGTTTGCATATTGTGTGAATAACTCATTTATCTGATACACGTCACAAAATCACTCCCATCAGCTAATCATCATAACAATCGTAGTAACACAATGTAGCACATGGTGTATGGAACCCAAGTGCATTTATATCTGGACGCCGTTCATTTTCTGATAACTTCTCAATACTGTTGGAAAAAAAAGCTTTATTTCATAAACAGCCATTTATCACAAGAGGGTCAGATCTGAACTTGAGATCACTCTTCTCCATAAATGTGCTGGTCACCGTGTGCAGTTCACTGAGTGTAGTGTCTGTGATACACAGTTCAATATCCTGCTTTGAGAGCACCACTCTTTTGGGTCCCTGGAGACAGAATTATTATTAGCTGATGAAAAACAGGTGCCTATTATTCATTTCAGTAGGGAGGAGTTTTTATATGGTACCTGGAGGTCTCGTGACATCAGGAGACTGAAAGAAGCAGAGTAGGCTGACGTCTGTCATTTGTCTTCCTGTACCCAAATGCTCCCTCTTCCTGTCCTTCTAGCTCCATCCACTGTCCCAGTTGGAGTATCACAAGGAGGCATGTAGAACTACATGCTGGGTATTTGCACACATTTAACCAAAATAATTGAACAAATGTGTCTATACATGGGAGCATGTTCAATGTGTAGGAGAGTTTGATATTGATGGTACATAACTTAAAATGGAAATAGAAAGGATTATGTATTGGGGGAATGAAAGAATCCAAATTTAATATTGGTGGGTACACGCCCCACCATTCCAAAGCCTCCGAGTGTTACTGTCGGGCGTGTAGTGGGGGGGGGGGGGGCTAGAAGCCGTCATCGGACTCATCCTCGTCCCAGCTGCAGGGCTCGCGGGCATCCGACTCTGGAAACTCCACTTCCAAGTCGTAGACAAAATCTGGGTCTTCCTCTCTCCTCCGGTTCCGCTCAAACAGCTCGTCCATCTGGGCCTTCCTGCGAGCCAGCTCCTCGTCCTCCAGCTTGTTTAGGTCCTCGTCACCAGAGTCCGGCCGGGGTGCCAGCAGGGGGCGGGCCAGGAGGTGGTCCCGCAGCACAGTGTGGAGCCTCTCCAGCTGCTCCTGGGACACGCCCTCCAGGTAGGGGCTGTGCCGCAAACTGTTCTTCAGCCGTTCTGCTGCTATGCTGCAGTCTGTTCTAGGGCAGGGAAGGAAGAGATTTATTGGAGTGGTAGTGTGAAATAAAATAGGCTTGAAGCACCACAAGAGAATAAAGTGCGAGAGCTGACAAGTTAAAATCAGATTTAAAAACAGAATCCAGTTGGCACTCCATGGAATCAGGCGGTCAAATCCTCTCACGTTTCCTGACCTGAGAATTTCGAAAAATTCCTCACTGGCATGATCCTCTGACGCATTTTGCCGGTGTCAGCGTCTTCGTATATTAGAACGATAGCCGGGGGGCTGAACTTCACTCCGCACCGTTTAGCTACGTATGACATCTTCGGACAGAATCCTCTACCGATCAAAGACCCGAGGGCTGATGTAGGGACCGCTCATCTGGACACAGCCATCAGTTTGATCAGCCCCACCCCGGGCAGCACATTTAAGTTTCACTTTGTTTTAGCATTTAAACGCCTCATTCCGGGTCAATAACTCTGCCCAGTGCATCCAGGAACGTATTTAGAAACTGAAGCTAGCTTACTGCTAAAGGTAACCACCTAGCACATAAACAGTCGATGCTGCACACACAGGCGTACGAAATTAATATCATACGCAATAAAAAACGCAGCAAGATGCTAATTAGATCTTACATCGCTCAATTTCTGTATTCAGTACAATATCCCACATTTTCCGATCTCGATGCACGGCGTTCGTCTGCCCGCGTTGCCATCACTACTATTAGGGCGACTACAACATGCCTGTTCAGTTCGCAAATTTACTAACACAACAATCACCGACTTTATATGTATATAGACTGTTTTTTTCCAGATACATTTAATTATGCACAAAATATAGTCTTTGCGTATTTTTTTCTATTAAATGTAGTATTTCAAAAAAGCAATCTCATTAGCCACCTATGGACTGGTCGATTTGACAGCTTAGTTCAGCTTGTTTTTGGGCAATGTAGAAGTATTAGGAAGAGGAGGAAGTAAAATGAAGCTGGCTTTTTACTGCATCTTATACTTGACTTATGTTGAAGCTAACATTTCGGGTAAATGAATGCGGGGATGCGGTGGGTTGGAAATGTCGTGTGTTCATTTTACAGGCGTACCGGTAGTGAATTACGTTACATTTGGTTTATCACTTGATAACCAACTGGTTATGTCCATTCCCGTTAATTATTTTATGCACGTAGGTGAAGATGACTGTGATTTCTCTGAAGCATGGTTGGAGCAGCTGACTATATGGAGGGAAATACAGAAATCGGGATTTCACAGGTATACGCGGACGGCCAACTTACTACTTCTTTCTTACCCAGTTTTACATAACTAGTTGTTGTAATACAAAATGACACCACTGACAGTCACCGAAGTACCATTTATTACTGTGGATTCTAGGATTTATTAGATTGAAGATGCATGAACATTTATCTGGCTATTTATACACCCCGGTTTTGTTTAGGGAGTTAGTAACCGAAGTGCTTTGTAGCACTGAGATACCCGGTGACCTCCGGGTTTTGCTGGTACAACGCCTCCCCAGTGGGGTCTACATAGACCGATACCAGTTAGCATCACAGCGATCGGAGGCAGCGTTACAGGTATGGAGATCTTCAGGGAAGGTGTTACCGACGTTACACTCTTTATCATTCCTGCCCATATAAAATTACGTTCTGCAAATCTGTTTTATCGCTGTATGTGTTTGACATAAAGAGAAATTTGCCTGTAGGTTCAGATCTTCTAAAGTCAAATAATCACCTTGAGTTATAATGATCGGAAATTAGAGTTTATCATTTTTTGTATTTCCTTTGTGTGTTTGCTTTGATGATTGTTGCTGGCCCTCCTTTTCCCCCCAGGTGCTGCTGGACACTGAGCTTGACCTGGAGGCCCCCGCCTACTCATCCGCAGATTTCACCACCTTCCTCTTCCCCTCTTGGGACCTTGATGGAGGAGGGGTCCGTCGTCTCCTAGCAATGGTGCCGATCCACATGCGGTACCAGCGGCCGTCTCGCTCAGGGGAGCGGTGGGAGCGGGTCGACATTGAGGCTCCGCACCTGTTACTCCGTACTGATTCATGTGAGTTTGTTTTCTTATACATCACCCAGACATCATACAAAATGCGTGATGTGGAACAAACACATCAGAGAAAGTAGGACTTCAAATAGCCAGAATTTAACTTACTATGACTTGCGGCAGGTTACAAAATTTAAAACGGTCTATAGAGAGACTGAATATGTGGACATACATAATATTTTGATAAAAGGGCCCTGTTATGCTTTTCTGATATTCCTCTTTCCTTTAATGTGTTATATGCTGTAGTTTTTTGTGCATGTAGACAGTCTGCAGTGTGTTAAGGCCCAAAGTACACGCCAAAAGGAGTAACTGTCACCACAGAAACCACTCTTCTCTAATCTGCCTAAAACACCTTGTAGGAATTCCAGCCCTTAATTCTATGAAATGATGAGGTCACCTCGTAACACAATCCTTATTGGCTGTCTGCCTGCAAGGATCTGTCTGCTGGCTTTGAAATAGGGAACATGTTGGGCAAGCTGACCAATCATAACACACTGGGCTTATTAGGGGTGGGGCTTAAAGTTCTAACAGAGTGTTTCAGATGGAGTCGTAGACAGTGAATAGAGATGTACAGTATGACAAGAATAATGTGCTTTTGGAATTTTTAAGCATGAAAATGTATTTTATTGACCCCTAAAAATTAAATTATGAACAGTAAAAATGTGCTCAAGTATGTTTGACCCCCAAAGTCTAGTTCATGTGACTAGTGTGTTCACTCTGTACCATACTTGGGCTCATGCATGAGCACAGAACACAGACATGACGTCAATGATGCGACTGGCACATGCATGCGCACATGTACACTATACATGAACCAAACCCGGAAGGAATGCATCATTAGTGACAAACATTGCGGTAGATTGATCACTTTGGTCTGTGGCAGAGGTGCAGTGCTTGCTGGAAATCTGAGTTGATGAGAGTATCTTGGAACAGCTGGATGCAACACGCAAAAACTCCAAGATGTCTGACAAAATATGGTACTATGTTTATACGTGCAGCATGATAGAATGAAAATCGTCAGAGGTGGACATTTCAGGTCCAGAAAGTAAAAATCCAAACCAGGATTTCGTTTCAACCAACCAGTTGACTATAAAGAGTCACA
>JAOYFF010000081.1:22544550-22557546 GCA_025773925.1 Cryptomyrus ogoouensis
ATTCCTACCCTTACCTGTTGTCATGAGCTCTGGGTAGTGAACGAAACAGTGAGATAGCAGACACAAGCAGCAGAAATGAGTTTCATTTGCAGGTGTCTGGGTTCAGCCTTTGAGAGAGGTGCTCAGATATTCGGGAGGGGCTCAAAGTAGAGCTATTGCTCCTCCGCATCAAAAGGAGCCAGTTGAGGTAGTTTGGGCATCCATCTAGGATGCCTTCTTTATGCCTCCATGAGGAGGTGCTGACAGAGGTGGCTGGGGAGAGGGAGATTTGGGCATCTCTGCTCAGACTGCTGCGCTGACCCAGTATCAGATAAACGGAGGAAAATAGATAGATGGATGGATTCCTTGTATTATGGTACAGACTTTGTCTGTCTCTTTGTTTCATGCATAAACTTTGTAGGGACTTTATCCTCACCTCATTTGTCTTTGTACCTGACACACAGCCTGTTTAAAACTACATGCATATAATCTCTACAATCACATAACAAATGTTCAAATCACAATCAAAACAGCATGAATGAGCATGACACATATTTCGACTTGAACATGACTTCATCATCCAGATTTAGTCTGAGATAAAGGGGCATATTTCAGATACTTACTGTACTAGCTCCATGTTTTAATCACAGCTGCAGCGGTGCAAATTAAATAACAGAGGGCATGTGTGCAGAGTGTTATGCAGAGCTCGCCCCCTAGTGGAAATAATCAGGAAACTCTAAAGTCTAACTAGAATTTGTTTCACAAAAAGCTTCGTGTCACAACACAATGCTGCAAAACCAGGGAGTCATATTAACCTCATCTACAAGCAAACTAATTATATCACTAGGTTAATTCCTATGCGGACGACACCCAAATATACATTTTGGTTACGCCTAACGACACCACATCTATTTTCACTTTAGCTAATTGCATTAACAAAGTCAATACCTGGATGGCTGAAAACGTTTTATCACTGAATGCTCAGAAAACCCAGGTTCTGTTGTTTGGAGGCAGGTCTGCAAATAGAAATTTTATAATCTCCACACTCCACTACAAAGGGCTGAACTTTTCCCTCAGCAGCTCCGCCCATAACCTAGGTGTCATCTTAGATACAAGCCTCTCATTCAAATCACATGTAAATGCAGTATCGAAGGCGTGTTTCCTACAGCTACGCTACATCGCCAAACTGCGATTTCTTACTATTCAAGACACAGAGGAATTCATACATGCCTTTGTATACAGAAAGTTAGACTACTGCAATGCTCTGTTATCTGGGAGCACATACTGCACACTAAAAACTTTGCAGCATATTCAAAATGCAGCAGCTCGAATTGTCAGCAGTAGCAGGAAGTCTGAAAACATAACCCCTATTCTTAGTTAAGAACATAAGAAATTTACAAACGAGAGGAGGCCATTTGCCCATCAAACTCGTTTGGGGAGAACTCAACTAATAGCTCAGAGTTGTTAAAATCTTATCTAGCTCTGATTTAAAGGAACCCAGGGTTTTAGCTTGCACTACACTAACAGGAAGACTTTTCCATACTTCAACTACACGCTGTGTAAAGAAGTGCTTTCTCAAATCCAATTTACAATGTCCTCCTGCTAATTTCCACCTATGGCCACACATTCTAGTATTTAAACTAATATTGAAGTAGCCATTTGGCTGAACAGCATCCAGAACTGTTAGAATCTTATATAAATAGATCATGTCCCTCCTTAGTCTCCTTTGCTCCAGGCAAAACAGATTCAGGTCAGCTAACCTCTCCCGTGAAGTAGCTCTCAGTTTCAAAAAGGTTGGTGACCCCTGCTCTAAGACCAGATCATTCTCGTAGCCCTACGTTGCACCCTTTTATATAATCATAGTATCACCTCCCTTGACTTAAACTCCACACACCTAGAGATTTAACCCAACATCCTATTGGCCTTTTTTATTGCTTCCCCACACTGGCAAGAGTGGGACAAGGAAGCATCAACATACACACCAAGGTCTTTCTCATAATCAGCTACTTTTATTTCTGTGGAACCCATAAAATATCTGTACTTTATATTTCTGCTCTCTCCATGGATTATTTTACATTTGCGTACATTAAATTTCATCTGCCAGGTGACTAATTGCAGTCAGTAATTAAATCAAGATCCTGTTGTAGCCTCTGTGCTGCTAATTCAGTATCTGCTACATTGTTCCTTGCATTGGCTTCCTGTTAGGTTTAAAGCCGACTTCAAAGTTCTCCTACTTACATATAAGGCGCTTAAAGGTCTAGCTCCTGCCTAGCTGACAGAATTACTTACAAGCTGCATCGTCCACTCAGATCACAGAATGGTTTCCTTGTCATTCCAGATATAAATAAAGTGACAGTGGACGGTAAAGCATTCTGCTACAGGGCCCCTATATTGTGGAATGGTTTACAAGCCTATGTTTAGGATGTCGAATCAGTCTCAGTCTTTAAATCTCGACTGAGGACCCATTACTTCAGTTTAGCTAACCTGCACCCTACCACACCATAACTATGGCTGCTGCTGCTGCTGTACATGTCATTTTATCTACTATGCTTGTCAGTTTGTGTCAACGCATGTTCTGACCATCCATGCTCTCTGCCTTCCCACATGTCCGGGTGCTGCCCGGGGTGGGCACCATACTAACTGTATCATCATGGGTGCAGCATTCAGTGCCACCCTTCCCAGGCCAGTGTGGATGGACTTTTTCTTGATTCTTAATCACAGCTTATTCCTCCCTTTTAGCAAGCAAGTGCACTCTTTTCTGTTTTCAGTAATGTTAGTATGCCCAGGGGGGGTTGGGCAGCCAGTTGACCTTGGACCCCCAGAGTTTTCTTTTCTCCGTACTTGGGAGTTTTTTGTTCCTCTCCTCCATTGTTATCTGGCTTTCTTTATATAATTTCTTTCCTTCCTTTTTCCCATTCTGTATTACTCTCTCTAATGATGTTTAATGTATCACAACACATCCATGTAAAGCGCTTTGAGATGACTCTGTTCTGAAAGACGCTATATAAAAATAAATTGAATTGAATAGAATATTCATATCCCTTAATAAACAGGCGTACTGTGCCGTTGGAACTGATATGTCACATACAAAAGTCACAGTGACATTGTTGTCATGGGCATTATACCATTTTAAACCTGCACAGACCTGCAGAACGTGTACCAGCCTTGTTTGTATTAAATGAACCTGCGGTGGTCGTCTGTTCATCCCTTCGCTTCTGACCACCTGCAGACAGAGAGGGACAGAAGTTATTCTGTCCTCAATGTGTGTGTCCGTACATAAATCGACAGATAGCGAACAAGCTTCAGAGAAAGTCAGAAGCTAGAGTAAAGTTGAATGATCTTTACTGTTCATTGCGGGCAATGGGGGGCACTGTACCGGCACCGTGACCCTCTGACAGCTTCATCCCCTGCTGCTGTGAGGACCTGCTCACTCTACACAGCCCTGCACCCCCCCCATCCCACTGAAGGGGGGTATTTGAGATGCTCCCCATTCTGCAGACTGATGTAGGAAACACACTGGGGCAGAAGCATGTTTATCACACAGGGTATAAACTCACCTGGAGGATCTTCTCTCTCTCTGTATGGCCTGCAAACAGGATCTGATCCGGGAGGGAAAAGAAACTAATTAGCAGATCCTGTGTGAATTCTGAATGTTTATTCCTGTTTGTACCAAACCCTGTCATACAGCCATGATCTCTGAACACTAGCAATGTGTTTCTATGCTGCACTCACACATACATTAGGGAGCCTGTAACATCCCATCATATTCATATCACTTAATCAGCATGTGTTAAGCTATTAGTAAACCACACGCCCCAGTGACAATGAGCGCGTCGTCATGGACACAGATAAAACACAGACGGAAATCTAGGCTGGGGAGTCAGCCTTTCTATTAAATAAACCTGCACTGACCTCCAGGGGGCGTCTCTGCATCCTCTTGCTTCCCATCTCCTGCAGACAGAGAGGGACAGAAGCAGCAGAGTCAGTGTGAGCCTGTAACTCAGAGATGCAGCAGTGAGTGTGAGATGCAGGGTAGCAGCAGAGAGCTGGGGGCCGGAGGATAAAGGCGGCCTGCAGAGACTCCCTACTGCTCTCAGCTTCTGGGTCACAGTTCTGTTCATGCAGGGTGACAGGGGGAGAGGAGGGGGTCATCTTCATGTAGTGTTGGCCATTGCTAAAAAATCAAAAGCTCTTTTAACAAAATATCAGCAACAGCCTTTTAACCTTATATAGGTTTAAAGGCCATAAGTGAGTAATACACCCATAACCACCCATAAGTGAGTAACACACATTTAGAAAAGGGTGTTGCTCCCTGGCGCCACCTGGAGGCACTGCATCTGCCTCTTGTTAGAGGCTTTTAACGCTCCCCCTTCTGCGTCCCCCATCTATGATTGACATCATATCCTGTTCAGCACCATCTGGCTTCAGTAGTTCAGTTCAAATGGGGGTTTGGGGTCACAGCAGACAAACTGTAACCTCATTTTAAGGTGCATTTCTACAAATATCACAGCAGCACTAATAAGAACAGACACTATCACCTGATTATACACATTCCACTGGAAGCCCCGAACACAGACAGAAAGTTCAGGGCCAGTGGTGTCTATATGGTCACCAGGACATAAATCATAATAATAATAATAATAATAATATTAATAATACAACATCTCCAAAGGAAACCACGTACAGTACATAACAACACATAAACATCATCACCCAAAAATCAGCCACTGAGAGGCTCAGCCTCCCACAGGTGGAAAGTGGGAAGGGCCTCATAGACACATTAAACATCCACAATACACAGATAAACACTGAGTTTCTTCCTCACAAAACAGAACACATCAGCACTACACACTGCTGTAGTCAATGCAGACACCAGCTACACACCACTTAACTCACACAGAACATATTCCAACCCCGCACCTCAAAAACCTAGAATGCACCCAGAAAGAACCCAGAAAGACACCCCTATGAACTCAGCTGGCCTCGGGTCGATAAACGAGCATCAAACAGCTGGCTTACTCACGGAGATCTATTCAGTGAGACTGAAGGATTCATGTTAACTATACATCGTTAACACCAGAAACTACAGTAAAATACATACTGAAGGACACAAGCATTACAGACACCACCTGTAGATGCTGTCATTATGCACCATTCACTGTATAGCTTTTAGAGACCAAAATCTTATTATCTCATTATCAAGGATAAAATTGACATTAACCACTAGCACTGATCATAAAAAAGCAATAAATAAATTATAAATATTAGGCAAAAAGGGTAGACCATCTCAATTCCCTTAATTCAATTCCCTCAGCCCCATGTTATGGGTTGGCCGCTACACTAAAAGTTTATTCGGCCTGAAGGTCATCCGACCCGTGATGAGTGACGGTGACCTCTAGGTGCAGGAGATGTGTCTCTGGGTAAGTGTGAAAAGGTGTCCTGTCCAGTCATTGAAACTGAAGAAGACATGTGATGCTTATGTCAAGTTCCAACATGGGCTTTGGAGAAAGGTTCTTGGTTGACGTAGCTATCTGTAGAGCAATCAAAGCTATCGTCTTGGGGTGGTCTATCATCCTGGGCTGTTACGGGTAATGACTAATCAACATGTCCCTTCCTTTCATTTGTTATTTGATTGGTGTAGGAGACAGGACCTGTCTGTGACACTATTGTAGCTGGGATCCAATTTATACCCTTATAGTAGTTTTGGGCAAGAACGGTTTCCCCATTAACTGAGATGCTGTATTTGGCTTCACTCTATCTCTCTCCCTGGGTTCACTGCTGTGTCTGTACCACCTGCCTGATTACCAGGGGTCTCAAGATATTCAGTTCAGGATGGAGGAGTCATTTGAAAATGCCAGAAACTCTGACTGCTGTAGGGGCTGGGTTGTCCCAACATTCCCCAGCCAATGGAAAATTACACACCTGTGCTAATTATTCCCATAAACACACCCCTGCAGAAAGAAATTATGACATAGGGAACAGTGAGTTAGTCTTGGAAGAATGGAGGCATTAGCCCTTTTTGATCCTGGCCGACCATAAAAATTAGGAGCATCTTCGTTTTGCATGTTGGCTCAATGTTTCAATCGATTTAATTTTCTCTTGTGGAATAGAAGAAGCTGTTTGGGTGGTTCAACGTTTTGCACAGGTCCCACAGTTGCCCGCCTAATAGATTATTCATACCCGATTTTTTAATGTTCTCAGACTCTCCATTGGGGGCAATCATCCCTCTTGGCCTTTCATACTGGGGTCCATCGCACTTGTGCCTTGCTCGAACAATGATTTTAGTGTCCCTTGATGTTCCGAGACAACCGCAGTTTTGTGGCCACCTGTGTTGTCTGTGTCCAGAAAAAGACCCTTTTCTGAGCCCAGCGGGTCTCCTGCAACTCCTATCTCTTCCTAGTCACCCTTGGTCTCATACAGCATTTGATTTCATAAGTGGATTTCCCCCCTTTCGGGGGTTTCATGGGGGTCCTTTCTATTGTAGACCATTTTTCTAAAGCTGGCCATTTTGTCCCTATCCCTAATCTGCCCCCCGCTAAGAAGACAGTGTTGTTGCTAATCAAGCATATTTTTGGCCTTCACGGTCTGCCCGTTGGCATTGTTTTAGACAGGAGACCACAGTTTGTTCCTGACTCTGGCAGGAGTTTTGCAACTCATGACACCCACGTCACCAGGGAAATCCCGTCTGGTCTGATCCTCCTGAATACAGTGTCTGCCTTGGTTACGTTTATCTGTGGCTGTATTTTCTGCTTTTTTGAAGCTAAACCTCTCACAGCTAATTCTAATTGCTCTAATTTGCTGGTTCTATTTCAGCGAGATCTTCCAGGTTTTCCAGGAGTTTGAATGTTTCCCATATCTCTGTTCTGCTTATCTGCCTGCCCATCTTTTGACCCTGTTTTAGCCTTCAGACCACGAAACCCGTCCAGCCCTTCGAACATGTGACCCTCGCCTGTTTACCAGCAACCGATTCCACATCGCCCTCCTGCCGACCAACACTCATTACCTAACCTTCGCACGCGTCCCTCACTTACGGCTTTGCTTATGATTTAGACCCTGTTTTAGCTTTCTCTGTTTTGAACATGGACTGTTGACTATGGTTTTGGATTGCTCCTTAATAAATTCTGCCCACCTAACCTGAATCTGTGCAAGTGTCCTCCTTTTCCATGCATCACCCCTGCAAGTTGTCCTGCCAAGCAAGAACACCCTCCCCCCCGGTTATATAATATTAATGTTAGTAAGCAAGCTGGCTGCAGGAGCGGTGTGTTTTAATGTGTGCCTTGTGTTTAAAACAGAATGACATTGTAACTGTTGTGGAGCGGGTTCTGCACATGTGAGCGAGTGTTTCTATATGTGCGGGGGTGTTGCAGTAGAAATTCGGGGGTGTTGCAGTAGAAATTAAACTCTGGCTACTACCACATTAAGGGGAAACCCTAAATTTCAAAGCAGCCTTGCTGAAAATCCAAGCAATCCCATAGTACCAGCACAAGAAATCTCTGGCGCCACCCCTGGCTGACAGAGTTAGCTGAGGTAATCAACTAACCAGGAGGGTTTTTCTTAACCTGTAAGGTTCACTCTGCAAATGGTCATGATGTTATTTTAATGTTAGCACATTTAACCCTGAGGATGCAGACTGCAGACAGCCAGGGTGAGTTTGTATTTTTATTATCATCCTTCATTTTGTAAGGGAAAGTGTTGTGGGACCGAGAAGAGGTGCATAGTGGGATTGTTGTCAATGTCTTAGGCCTTAGCCACAGAGAGTTTGTTCTTGCGTAGTCAGGTATAGAGTGCCATCCATCCATCGTCCAAACCACATCTCCTTCTGGGTCATGGGGGGTCCGAAGCCTACCCCAGAAGCTACAGGCACGAGGCGGGGAACAATCCAGGATGCACTATAATAAAAAATTCAAGCACACAGTAAATATGACACAAATATATAAGTGTACATGCTTAATAAAAATGTTGAATGTTGATGAGTATTTGAGTTGACTACATCAATTTTCATTAGTGGAACTCAATAAGGAATATTTGTGTGAAACATACATATATATATTAAGTTAAATTCTTTATAATAAATACAGATTTGACTAACAGATAAAATGGTTTAAATATGAGTAATAATTTCTGTATTTTCAAACTATTTTACTTTAGAATACATTACAAAAAGCAAGTAATTTCGATAAGTGAAATTATTATAGAAATGTACTCAATTTTCTTAGAGACATGGTCAAGGAAACGGAACAAGTTACGCCGTTATTCTGGGACAGATTTGAAAAAGCATTTTGACCATATTAAAAAGGTTTAAAAAATCTTGGATCACCGACAACACCAACACAACCTTCTGCAACCTTCAGGGTTTGGTCAAGGAAGCTCTCCCACATCACATTAGAGTCAACTGTTGCATACAAGTCTGCAAGTTCCTCGCACAAACTGAATGCCAACTCATCTGAAACAGCTAAATCTTGGAGTCTGGCCAAGTCCAGCCTCATTCTCCGAGTAGGTGGTAGCCTACTACATCTAAGCTGAATCTTCAGAGTAGCAAAAACAAGTCTATGGTCAGAATTCCCAAACTGGGCACTTCTGTAGACCCTGCAGTTCTGCAGGAGCCTCCAAGGATGTGATCGATCTCCTTCACCGCACCACCAGTATTGGAGTACCAAGTCCAACGATGCGGCTCAGGGTGTTGGAACCAGGATCCCATGACTCGCAGCCCCTGACCTTTTTGCAAAATCTTGAGAGGAAAGGAAGGTTAGTTGTCTGATCACTCCAGACCCAATCACTCCCTTGCACACCAGCTTTCTGTTTCCAACCCACTGTCTCCTCTGGTGTTGCCCCTGTCTGTAGGAGAGAAAGGTCAGTGGGGTCAGTAGCAGTGATCATCATCAGCTTAACTGGGGCCTCTGGGTCTGTGGCGGCTTTCTTTGCCCACCAGTCGGCCCAGTCATTTCCCACACTCACTTCTGCTTAGTGTGTGCTTTACATTTTACTATGGCCAATTGTTTCGGTAGTTGAATAGATAGGAGGAGATCCTGCCATGAGAGAATGATGTTGAATAGGTTTGCCTGAACTCGTGAGGAATCCTCTCTGTTTCCACAGTGCCCCGTGGTCATGACAGACTCCAAATGCATACCTCGAGTATGTAAAAACAGTTACACTCTGGTTCCTCTTTTTCCTGCATGCCTTGGTCAGAGCAAACAGTTCAGCAGCCTGTGTGGACCACGTCCTTGGTAACTTCCCTCGTTCTATCAGTTCCCCATTTCGGTCTGACAATCATGTGAGCACCCATCCACAAAAACTTTCAAAAAGTGTCTCGCTCTGTTAAGGGGTCCTTGTCTAAATCCTCCCTAGGTTTTGCCAATGCAGAGTTACTTCAATGTAGTCATGATTGTCCCCTTCCATCTCAGAGGGGAGCAGTGTAGCAGGGTTTACTGTACCACACCTTTCTATCGTCGCATTTGCTAAACTTAGCAGAATGTACTGATAGTGTGTCAGTCTAGCAGCAATCAAATGGGAAGTTTTTGCCAGAGTCAGAATGGCATGCACTGCAAGAGAAGTTTGAATACAGAGAGGATGCATCAAAGACACGCAGGGAGGGAGCACGCAACAGCATCAAATTTTCTGGAATAGTAAGCTATCCATCTAAATCGGCCCCCATGCTCCTGCCCCAGGACAGCAGTCATGAATCCTCCTCTCTCATCCGCACACAATTGGAACGGTCGTTTCTAATTTGGGACCCCCAGTGCTGGGACCTCACAAAGTGCCTGCTTTAGATCGGTGAATGCCCACTCACATTCATCTATCCATTCTAACGCATCGTGGGGTCCCAGTCCCTTACCATGCATCAGGTCTTGCAGGGGCTGGGCCCTTGTGGCAAAATCCTCTATCCATGGACGGCAGTAGCCAATCATGCCCATCCACTTCATTATTTGCCTTTTAGTCACAGGTCTTGATGCCTGGGTGTTACGATCAGCAGTCTAGGGTTGGAGATAGCCAGAAAGGTAAGGGAAAGGGAGAGGGGAAGATGAGACAAGCGGGGAATAGGGAAAGGGAACATGGGAAACAAGAGGGATCTTTTTTTATATTTTTTTATTTTTCACAAACACTTTCACAAACACCAGGTGTAACAGACTTCAGGAATGACAATGGCCAAAACAACAAACAAAACACCGCTACCGAACAAAACCCAATCTAAACTAATCCTGCGTGAGAAAAACAAATTACAAACAAAACAACAATACTAACACCTAGCTCCCTAACCAAACCAACAATAAATCGCCACGTCTCGCAAAAAACAAAAAGGCAATCACTCCTTACACACCCGGTTATGAAGACACACAGCAAGCACACAAAACATGAGCAACGGTACCGAAGGGAGAAGGCAAAGAGTAGTCGAAAACAAGAAAAGGGTCAAACCAGAAAAACAACAAACCAGGGCAGTACCGAAAAAGGGCGAAGCGAAAATCGAAAACCAAAACCAAAACTGTCATACACAAGCAATCCAAATCAATAAGCAAACCAATAATCACAAAGAAATGAGCAGAGCTTTCGACGTATGCGAGCTGTGGCCTTTTCTTTGCAGAACCAGGAAAAGACGAGCGGTGCATCGGAGGAGTCGTGGGCGGGGTCTGGATGGGGAGGCAGAGCAAAGATGCAGTTGGCGAATGACGACGAGGGAGGGAGGTCTGGAGAACCTGTAGGCTTCCCCTAGAAACTTACGGCACGTAACACTGGGTAATAGCTTCCACCCTTCTGGCTCCCAGCTTTCTACCCTGGGAGTTCAGGACATGTCCTAGATATTGCACTTCAGATCTTACCAGCTGCAGCTTGCTGTTAGAGGCCTTATGTCCATTCTCTGCGAGGAACACCAACAACACTCTCGTGTCCCTTTCAATTCTCTCATCTCTACACACAACAATAAATCATCCACATACTGCCCCAATGTACTTCCCCCTGGGGGAGAGAAACGTTCCAGATTTGTCCCTAGCTCCTGAGCATACACGCTTGGTGATTCAGTATAGCCTTGTGGCATGACCATCCAGGTGTACTTTTTCCCTTTAAAGGTGTGTGCAAACCAATATTGGGAATCTGGGTGAACGGGAACAGAGAAGAAAGCATTTGCCAAATCAATCACTGATAACCATTTAGACTCCGGGGGTATTGATGACAGTATGGTAATCGGGTTAGGAACTATAAGCGCCTGTGGGAGTACTGATTCATTTACCCCCCTTTGGTCCTGAACAAATCTCCAGGATCCGTCTGCCTTCTTTAAAGGCAAGATGGGGGAATTCACCGGAGAGTAACTTATTTCAACTATAGTTCCGCACGCCGGTAGAGCACCATGCACTTTCTCAATTCCCTCTTCTGCTTATTTAAAGAGAAAGTACATGCAAGCTGCTGCCTGTACTAAGTTTTAAGCATCACCTGCAGAGGTTCGGCGGTTATTATTCACCCAAAATTGTTTTTCCCCTTAGCCTAAAGGTAGTCTGGGAACTCATCCAACCAAGCTGTTGGATCCTTGTTCCCCTCAGGTGACCCCTGTGTTCTACCTTCGCTGTGAATCTCCCATTTTACCTCAACATACAGAGTCCTGTCATACTTTTGCACAGCCCCATCCTTAGTTACCCATCAACCATTTTCTACATACACCCAGTCATCTCGCTGCCTACATTCTCTCACCCACAATCCTAATGACTTCCAGCTTCTCCCTTCACACTTTCCTAATGAGACATGTGGGATACTTTTACCGCCAGGGCAGAACCAGCGAAGTTGCTGTTCCTGGATTGACACAAAAGCAGCAGTAGTCTGTTTTCCCACATAAATGTGATCTATATGGATTGTCTCTATGGGAAGTCCTTTTTCAACAAAGTCTTGCATGCTCTCCAGATCATGTTGTGTGGGGCTGTCTACATAAGTAGCTGTGCAATGGAGTCGTGGTGCAGGTTGCTGTCCTGCTGGAACCAGGTCTCAGCCAATGGTGTCGTCCCACAGTGTCTAGGTGATGTAACTCGGAGCCCTCGTGGCTGACTGATCTTGTAGGAGGGGAAAGAGGCCTAATGCGGGTGAGGTGATCTCCATACCGTCTTTGTTCAGCATTATATTGCATCCCAGCTTCCCATCAGGTTCACAGGACAAGTGTCATGCACTGAAAAAAAGAACATGTTGGATTTACTTAATTCAGTAGTGGAAGTGGTTGCACACAGATGTTTTGCTTTGGCAGCAACTTGAACAATTGAGTTAAATTAACACAAGTTATTCATATTCAATAAACCTGTGTATTTTCTGTTGATACAGTGTGATTGAAACATGTTTTGTTAAAGTAATTTGAGCTCTTGGAACATTTTAATCCTTCTCGATTTTATCACTTTATTCCAACACTATTCAATAATTTTTCCTCCAATACTATTTGGTCACTTAAATACTACATGTTATTTTCATATTACATGTTAATATTATAATCGAGTGTCAATTACACAATTTTACAATAGAGGCCTTAAAACAGATTGTTTGTATTGCACTGAAAAAAAAGTTGGACCAACTTAAAAAATTTGCTTCAATTGGTAACACACAAATGAATTAAGTTTTTTCATATCAAGGTAACAAGTTTAATGAACCCATTTGCTTTAAGTTAGGTGTACTGAATAATCTGATTACATTCAAATAAATAGTTTTTATTAATGCAACTGAAATTTTAGACAAGTCAACTTTAAGTCTGCAGTTTTTACAACACAGTTATTTGCTTTATAGAAAAGTAAAATACTGCACCATAACAACCTATAGTACGATTTCAAGAAGTCTTTTTTGTATACTTGCATTTACTACGTTAAATATATTTAAAATACCAATAAAATGCATTTACTAAAAAAATTTATACAATCTTTTGTTTTCAGATTTTATTATGTACAACCATATAAATGACTTCTTTGTCCATTTCTCTAAATGAAACATGCACTAAATGCATATTTAGAATAGATATGACAAGAAATGTTCATAACTATGTTGATTTAACAAGTTGTCAAAATT
>JAOYFF010000081.1:22626529-22636596 GCA_025773925.1 Cryptomyrus ogoouensis
CCTCCCCCAGGCCCTATCCCTTGGCTCTGCGCCCAGCCCTGTCATTACATTATGTGTGCAGTCTGGTCGACGGATTAGAGAGCATATCTGTTTTTGAGTATCTTTGGGTAAATATCAGCTGACGTAACTGTAGATGGAGCGAAACTCTCAAGATCCGTGTGGGTCTTCATGGGGGAGCAGCTGACGTGCACGCCAGCGCCCCCTGCAGGCAGACGCCCCAGAAAGGCATTCCAGTGAGGTTCAGGCTTGTGGGGGACTGTGTCACCCTTCCTCCTGCTATAGGTTATTGAGGGACAGTGAGAATGTGAATCCCCCCATCTTGCTGCTCCTGATCGTCATTTTATGCAGCTCTGTTTAATACAGAAGCGATACACCTCCTAGGGTACAACAGATTGTCCCCGCGGGATCTGAATAGCTGGTCTCTTAGTCATCAGCCATATCCATAATGTTGTGGTTCTGGCTTCTATTAGATGGCAGTCCGCAGAAGGTCGGAGGGATCCTTTCTTGCCAGGATGCGGTTCTGCTCTCCTGATGCTGGGGAGCTGACTCAGATTCCCATGCATGAGTGTGGGTCCACGTGGATCATGTCCGGGCCGCCTCGTCACGGCTGAGTCCTGACGGCACTCTCATCCCCGGCCCATGATGGTCTCACAACCCTATGCTGTCCATGCAAGTCCTCAGAGCCCGACAACCAGGTTCTGGGTTTATAATAAAACAGTGAGCGTCTCCAAATAGCTTGCATTTCTGTCGCCGTGTGACAGCGCGTCTGTCGACCGCATGGACATCTGGAGCCCATTCTGGAGTGCGGAGGGTAGGGTGAGGCGGGGTGGGGGGTGGCGGGGGCACACTGAATGCTATTGTCCTTCCTCCCCACCCTGGGCACTGCTTCAGTCCAACACACACACAAGGAAATAGGTCCACGCCCCTTTCCAGCATCAGACGGGACTCTGTGGCATCTGCAGCAGCCCTGATGGACTGACACACACAGACACACACACACACCCTCTAACACACACACACACCCTCTAACACACACACAGACACACACACACACCCTCTAACACACACACAGACACACACACACACCCTCTGACACACACACACAACTTCTGACACACACAGACACCCACACACCCTCTGACACACACACAGATACCCACACACCCTCTGACACACACACACACACATACCCTCTGACACACATAGACACTCATACACCCTCTCTCTCACAGACGCACACACACACCCTCTCTTGCCTGCCCCTGGGCTTGCTCTCTCTGACAGTCCTCTCCCTTATTTACCGCGTAGCTCCGGCGTGATGTTGACACAGGGAATCCTGGGAGTGTGTCGGCAGCCTGCTGTTTCGCAGGAGCACAGGCCCCGCTGATGGCCACACGCTGCGATTTCTGCTGAATGTGTCCGAAGCCCATCCCTGCCTGACAGGCTGCTGTGGGCCCAGGGAGCAGAGAGGAGCAAAGGAGTAACTCTCACTTGCTCTTACATCAGCCCTGTCACCGCCAACCTGCTCCACCGTGCCTTCCTCACTGCTCCTGGCTATTTTTTTCCACCTGACAGAAAGTGAGCTCATACTGTGGCAGCTGTGCTGTTTTGGTGGAATAAGAACCAACATCCCAGAGACAGGGTCCAGGCTCAGGGTGCTAATGAAATAGGGTAAAAACCCCAAACTGTCAGCTGTTTAGCACCAGATTCACCACCAGCAAGGCCAGTAGCCCTGGAGGTCCGGCTAACGTTCACCCCAGCTGAAGGCTGATTGGGCCCTGGGTCCCCCCTCTGCTGTCACTCACCAAATCAAAGCATATCATTAGCCAATGATAAGATTGCCCCCCTGTGTGAATTATGCCCCCTTTTATGCCCCCCATCATAAAGCATCCTACAATGGTTCTTGAGAGTAAGAGGGGGATGTTAAATCACCTTAAAACCTGCTATGAGCACCTTAACAGTTAGGGGGCAACTATTAGCATTGAGCCATTAGCCACTGTGAGGGTTATGGACGGCCATTGACAGGAGCATATGGGGTTGTTCCTGAAGAAATGGAAGCACGTGTCCTCTGGCGAGGGTGGAGCGTGGGAGAGTGTGCTGCTTTTCCAGGAAAAGTGTACGCCTTCACACGCTACGAACCTGCACAAGCTGCGCCCTGGGAACGCTGTGCATGTCATTCGTACGTCGTTAGCGCGTGGGAAACGGCATGCGCTGGCTCATGGCGGAGTGACCTCAACCCCGGGCCACGTCTTGGCGGAGCAAGCTGCACTCCATGTGCTCTACCTGAGGCGGGCCACATCCCCAGAAGGGGCAGGCAGGAGAAACTTCGAGAACTGGGACGGCTGCGTTCTGGAACCACATGCGATTCCAGGATTGGATGGGGGGAGCGCTCGGGTGTTGCATGAGAACATTCCAGAATTGTGCAAGAGGATTCAGAAATGGGGTTGTGGTGTCTTGGAACCGGGACAGAACTTTCTAGATTCATGGGAGCACATTTCATAATGCTCGGGTCCAAGACGAATACCGGTACTTTTACTGTATCTCACTAGTCATTTGATTGCATCGGGTGTATGTATAGTTTAATGATGGGAGGAGAAACTGAAGGAGCTGTTTAAGGAAAAAAAAACTGCAATAAAATATAGTTAAACTGCTGTCAGACCATAATTAAAAATTGATGGAATAAGGCCTCTGAGTGTTAAAGCAGAATGAAAAGTCATGTCTTCTGGGGCCCAAGAGTTCCCATCTTTCTTTTTGTCAAGCTGTTATTAAATTTCAGAATATCTTAATAGTTTTCAGATAGATAGGGCCAGATACTGTCTCTGAATAACAGCAGATCTCTCTGTGGACAGAAAAAAAGCATTGCTTTACCAATAATTCTTACAGCACTAAGTAAAGTAACCATGTTTCATGAATTTTGATGGTGTTTTACACTGGGTGCATAGCTGGAATTTTGTACATTTGCTTCAAACACAGCCAGGTTTTGGGGGGGAGGGCATTTTTATACATCAGGCTTCCATGGGGTTTGGGGGACCCACTGAGTTACCAGTAAGGAGAGACTAAGGAGATATTTTTAGTTGTTGGTTTAATTCAGTGTCTTGGGTATGATGCTTAACTGCATCCGGTCCTGCAAGCGGTCCACCAAATTCCAGGGAAAAAAAAAATTGGGGGGGTTGATGGCAGAATTGGCCCTCCACACCATAAAACAGCAGCTCAGTCTAAATGGAGACAACACCCTTCTGCTCTCTGCAGGAGTAGCTCTGCTGCTGCCGCCCACAGGAAGGCTGCACGCCTCTTGAAGGGGATGGGGGAAAGCCCTCAGGAGCCTCATCCCCAGAAGAGTCTAAACTCTTGTGGTGCTGAGGTGTCACCCGCTGCATGGTGACACTTGGGCTCCAGTTTTAGGCAGCCCATCCGGGTAGGCATGTGGAATGTCTTGTCTCTCTGGCAAGATCACCTTCTGCCTCTGCTGTTGGGGGAGCTTCATAAACTCCACATTTTGGTGGCGGCACTCTCTGAGGGAGTGGCCAGATCTCTGTAGGTGGGTACACGTACTTTTGGTCTGGTTGGCTGCCATACTCAGGGAGTAGCTGTTGCTGCAGCGGATCGGCTCCTCCCGGTGGTGTCCTGTGTCACTCCTTTCAATGAGCCTATTATGAGGATAAGGCACTCTTTTATTGTCTTGTTTTGTCTGGTGTCTCGTGTGTGCTCGTGATGTCTCTTTGAGGGAAATATTTTACTCGCAACTTCGCTTGGTGGTTGATGGTTTCCCACCAGGTGACGTTCCTCTGGTCATGGGTGACTTCAGAGCAACCACTGGCACTGACAGGGCTGGCTGTGAGGATTGTGTTGGTCCCCATGGTTCTGGAGACTGGGGTGAGAGTGGCTCCATGTTTCTTGACTTTGCGAAAGGTCAGGGGCTGTGGGTCACTGGATCCTGATTCCAATGCCTTGAGCCGCATCATTGGACTTGTTACTCCAATACTGGTGGTGCAGCGAAGGAGATCAGGCATATCCTCATGGGCAGATGCTGGAGGCTCCTGTAGAATTCTGACCACAGCTGGACAGCTGTGAGGGCTCTGAGGGCAGGTAAGGAGGCATTTGTTAGATGAATCTGTGAGCAGGTGACACACCATCTGTGGTCAAGTGACCCACGTCCTGCTTACAGAGGGATTGAAGCATTATGTATATCTGAATCTGTTCTTTGGAGACTTGCAGTCAGTCCAGGTGATGGAATGGTCCTTACGGATGATACTGCGGTTCTGACCCACTGAGCCGGCTACTTTGAGCATTTAAAGCTGATCCTCTGGCTAGGATGTTTGACATCTCTGGGTCCACAGTTCTCGAGGCTGATTCTCCAATCAGCTGTGAGCCACCCAATCTCACTGAGATTGCACGAGTGGTGAATCAGCTGGGGGTAGAGAAGGTATCAGGGATCTGTGGTATCTGGGGTGAACTTCTCCAGGCTGGTGGTAAGGCTGTCCTCCTGGCATTGCAGGCAATCTTTGCTTCCTTTTGGAAGCCAGGCGTCATCCCAACTGACTGGAAATTGGGACTTGTAGTCCCTATATGGAAAGGGACAGGTCATCGCCTGGATTGCGGCAACTACAGGGGGATAACACTGCATTCAGTGCTGGGTAAAGTCCTTGCTAGGGTCATCCTTAACAGGATCCGTGATCACTTGCTTGCCTATCAGTGACCGGAGCAGTCTGGTTTTACGCTTAACTAGTCTACCATTGACCACATCTTGGCACTGAGGGTTCTCAACAAGCGCAATCCTGAATATCGGCAGAAGTTCTTTGCAGCCTTTGTCGATTTTCATAAAGCGTTCGACTCAGTTGATCGAGTTGCTCTGTGGGACATCCTGAGACTTCGCAGGACCCACCTGACGTTGCTGGATGTCATGGCTGGCCTGTACACTGGTACAGTGAGTGCTGTGCAGAATGGAGGGGGAACCACTGCATTCTTCCCAATTGATTCTGGGGTTCACCAGGGTCGTGTTCTTGCTCCTACTCTCTTCAATGCTTGCATGGACTGGGTGTTGGGCTGGGTTGTGGGGTCCAGTGGTTGTGGGACATCTGTTTGTGAACAAAGATTTACTGATCTTGACTTTGCCGACGATGCTGTGATTGTCATAGAGTCAATGGAGGCTCTGATCGGGCCTTCCGAGAAACTGAGCTAGTAGTCTGAGTGTCTGGGATTGCATGTGTCCTTGATAGAAACCAAGATCTAGGCTTTTAATGACTTTTTGTGCACAGCCATCAGTAGTGTGGCTGTCTGTGGGGAGAATGTTGACCTCGTTGAGAGATTCGCTTACCTTGGCAGCCACATTCATGTCTCTGGTCACTCTTCCTATGAAATCAGCAGATGGATGGGGAGAGCATGGGGGGGTCATGAGGTCGCTGGAAAGGGGTATGTGTTGCTCCCAATATCTTTGCAAGAGGAGGAAGGTCCAAGTCTTTAGTGTCCTGGTGCTCCCTGTCTTGCTGTATGACTGTGAGACATGGATGCTATCCAGTGAGCTGAGACGAAGACTGGATTCCTTCAGTACTGTGTCTATTTGGAGAATCCTAGGGTGATGCTGGTTTGACTTTGTGTTGAACGAGCGGTTGCTAGAGGAGTCTCGAATGAGGCACATTACCTGCATTGTAAGGGAGCGTCAGTTACGGCACTACGGCCATTTCCCTGAGGGTGACCTGGCTCACAGGATCCTCATTGCTGAGGATCCAAGCAGCTGGACTAGGCTGAGGGGACTCCCAAGTAACACCTGGCTGCGGCAGATGGATGGTCATTTCTGGAGGGTGGCATTGGACCATGTGTCTGCCTGGGGGGTCGCCAGCCAGGATCCTGTGGAGTTTCGCGATGTGGTGGGTGTGGCAACGCATTGCATTAGCGCATGCTCTCCAACCTGATCTGTTTAATTCAACCTTCCCAGTGCTTTTCCCCAGTCTGCAGGCCGATTCTGGGATTTTTTAAGCTGGGGGGGCATTAGTGCGGCCAAAATTCATACAGATGAGGTCAACCATATCATCAGCCAATGCTATGTTTTAAAACGGTGAGTGACAGGCAAGGGGACATTCTGACGACCAATCAGCTTTCGGCTGATCTATACACCCCCTGGTGAGCTGCTGCGTCATTTATAGAAGGTTCTCCTTTAGTGGTATTCTGTCTGGGATTTTGGGGCCTCCCCAGCCTGGGCCTCCAGTTGAGAAGTGTCACTGTCTCCCTGAGCCTTCCGAGTGGGCCGGCGCCAAGATGGATGGGCAGTTAGCCCCAGGAGATACGGCTTAGGAGACAAAGCGGGAATTTGTCTACAGAGATTAAGAGAGCAGCATGGTAACAGCAACAAAGGGTCCCAACAGCAGAATTAGGTGCGTGTCATAAGACGGGCTCACATGAACGGGTCGCTGTGGGATTCAGGAGCGTGCTGCTGGACCTTAAGCAGAGGCGGCCTGCTTCTGAGGGTCCTGGCCCATTGTCATGCAGATCAGACACTCAGATTGGATATTTACTTACCACGTCACTCTTTTCGGTGTCGCCTGGTAACCAGGGAAAAGTCGTTCCCCTGGGAGATCTGGAGCGGTCCCAGTTCTTGGGCGGAGACCTGTAGCAGACGTGGCCAGAGGGCTGTTCAGAAGTCGGATTTGCAGGTTATTTTCTTGACTTAAATGAAGGGGGGGTGATGGTCCTAAATTGATGGGCCAGACCTTAATCCAGGGGAACAGCTGGAGAGAAACCAGATGTGCATGAGAGTGTAATATTCTGGGATTCGAGTCGACAACCTTCCGGTCAGGAGTAGCTGTCAGCTGGATCCTCGGGAGGTTTTATCAAGCAGCGCTAAGCCTTGCAGAGGCCCAAGGCGGGGGAGGGGGGCACCCATGTGAGAGACCCTGGGTGGGGGTTTGTTCCGTGCGTGGAGCTCAGTTCCTTGTCATGCTTCACTCAGGGTTCCTGACACATTTGAAGCTTGTAGAATAACCATCATGCCTTGTGCATCTCCGATCACTAAGATCCTTCATTACAGTCACATCCCATGACCTAGTGAAATGCAGATGATAGACTTACAGGGTGAAAATGCCTCAGTTTATTTTTTCAGTTGAAGACCTAAAGTAGAAAAACTATTATCAAGCTGACTTTCACATGTGTTTGTGTGTTTCTGCCTGTGTGTGTGTGTTTGTATGCATGTGTCTGCCTGTCTGTATGTATGTGTCTGTCCGTGTGTCTATCTGTGACTGTGTGTGTGTCTGCCTGTCTGACTGTGATTGTGTCTGTCTATATGCATGTGTGTTGGGTGTCTGTATGTCTGTCTTATGTATGTAAGTATGTATGTGTCTGCCTGTCTTTGTGTCTGTCTATGTGTGTCTGTCTGTCAGTGTGTCTGCCTGTCTGGGTGACTGTCACAATGTGTCTGTCTGTCTGTTTGTCTGTCTGTCTCTCTCTCTCTTTAGGTGTGTTTATGCTGGCACCTTTTCTCTTAGACCTCGGCATTGCTCTGGAACCCTGACCCTACACCCCAGCTTATCTTTATAATGGCTTCAGTTTAATGATATTTAGGGAAAACAATCAGCTTGATGCCCCCCCCCCCAGCTCCCTCCTAGGGCCCCTGCCCTGTTACAGCTGAATGAAATGTCCTCAGGAAAAATGACATTTGGGGATAAACTGCCCCCTTCTGGTGACTCAGGCTGCACATTTTTACTCTTGCATATTCAGTCTTCACATGGCTGACTGCTTTATGGTTGCTGTTTACCGATGCGATTTGGACCCGGCACAGGATCTTCCCGTGATCCCAAACCACCATCCCCTGTTCCCAAATCCCCTTCTCAACCCTGACACGCTGACGAATCCCACAAACTAAACACGCGGCAGAGTTACAGGCACAGGATGTCATAAACTCACGTGATGGTGTTGGACTGAGTTGTTCCCAGAGCCTGGCAGACTAGGGAGTTGTTCCATGTTTACAGGACGTTGTGTTTTTGAAGGAACAAAATGCCACAAACTACCAGCCAGGGCGTGGTCCACATTCAACAGGAATCTACGTTTTTCAGTCTGACTGGGCCCCACAAATCAACCAGACCTAGTAGTATGATTGCGTCCCCTCTCTCCCAGAAAGAGAAAGGCATGCCAGGGCTCTCTGTTGCATCACCGCTGGGTTAATTTACAGCGCTTTGGCCCGGTGGGGAGTCCTTGTTTAATTAGTCCACTCCCCCTCCCGGCTGGGTTTGAAGCTGATCCTTAAAGCGTTGTGTGCTCAGACGGGACCTCTATCTCAGAAGGGGCTCCAATGCTATCACATAAACTGCTCCGGCAAACAGTGTGATAAGTAACCCAGTCAGCTAGTCAGTCCCAGGAAGGTTAAGCTGGTTATCAGCTAAATGTAACTCTCCGCAAAGGCCAGGTGCAAGTGACCTGGATTAACCCTCTGCACTCGTTTGTCATTCCTGATTGAAGGGTTCCAGAATGACTAGGTCTGACCAGAAAGCTCTTTGGCTTTTGGGGAAACAGACAATTTTAACCTCCACCTCCACTCCCCCCTGGTCCCTGTCTAGCTTACTGGCTAGAGGCCCCCAAGCCCCTCAGCTCCGAGGGAATCTATCAGAACAGTGTCACTCAGGACTGGAGTATGTAATGTGTCTTTTGGATCTCTGGCCTCCAAACCGCCCCAGGAAGTACCTACTGCTTCATCGAGGGAGGACATGCTGTTGTGAAATATGAGCAAAGCTGAACCATAAAACCACACTTATAAATAAAATATGATGGGGATGTGTCTCATTTATGCTATGAGCCAGAAGGTCCAGGTGACCTTCTCGGGGGGGCCCACCTTGTTCTGGTTGTTTGAACCCCACCCCCCTAGAAGACCTCATGCTGTCTTTGTTTTGATCTGACCCTGTGGAGGACCTGCTGTTCATTTTCCTTTTTAAAAAAAGAGCCTCATTCCAGAAACTGCCCCCCCTCCCTCGAGGTGACCCTGTCAATTATTATGACTGATGGCAGCGCCCCCTTCTGATCCACATGTAACCTGGAGGTCAACAGAATAACGGATAGTAAGAAGTACAGATTAATTTGAATAAAATGGCAAATAGTAACCAGAGTAAGAGCAGTGCCTCTGAAAGTGGAGGGAGCCGCTGTAGCTTGCAACTCTAAAGGTGAGCGCATTCACGCATGTGGCCACCAGGGGGCAGTACAGGACTTGCGGTGACCGTAGCAGATGCACACGGGACCTTGTCGCATAGGAAACCTGCTAGGAGCCAAAATCTTTGTTGAGCCACTTAGCCTTAAGCAGCTATTTATTCAGAAGTGATTAGGTAGCTAATGTAGCATGTTGTGTGTGTGTGTATGGGGGGTGGGGTAGAGGGTAGGGGTAGTCAGCACAGGGGCCCGATCTGAGCAGTAGATCGTCTGCTTCTTTACACAGCACCTCTGCTAGGCATTCCTCAGTAATTGGCTTCCTATCGCTCTGGTTTCCCACAGGGTGGGGTGGGGGGGGGGGGAGTGGCTGACTCTAATAAAGTCCATGTTTCGCCCTGGCCAGGCCTCCACTCAGAGACAGGGGCCGCGTATGGGGGGGAGAGGTTTACGCTGCCTGTGCTCTGTGTTGGGTGTCAGGGCAGGGGGTCCTTCTGGCCTCCATGACGACACAGTCCACTTCCACAATGTCCAGAACATTCAGCCCAGCGTTTCCCTGCTGTCACAGGTCGTCTCCTCCACAGGAGAGCTCACAGACTGTCAATTATTTACACCATTGCAGTCTCTCAAGATCCTGTGGGGGACTTTTCCGGAAGCCAGCAGAGCTTTGGTCAGATGATGCGTGTCTTGTGGCCCTGGCATAGCTGGGGGGGGGGGGGGGGGCAGAGGGGCAAGGGGAACGGGAGGGGGAAACGGGGGCGCCTTAATTAAAGGAATCCGGCACCAGTGGGCCACGCCTCCCTTTGATCTGGGCTTAATGAGGGCAGTCTGTACGTTTATAATCTGTGGTTCATTCATAAAATCCTCCCCCCATGACAATGTCCAATATCCCCCCCACCCCCCCCATGTGGACAGAGATGGGCCAGGCAACTCCAGAAGTCCACACT
>JAOYFF010000081.1:22663046-22679974 GCA_025773925.1 Cryptomyrus ogoouensis
TCTTCAGTCGGTTTCTTCCTGGACCTCACCACCGCCCTGGCTTGGAGGGGGGCGGCTTGTGGGGGCGTGGGGCGAGGGTTGTGGGTGCGGGACATGCGGGGGGAGTTGCTCTAACCCCTCATCAGTGAAATGGATTTTTTACGGGTTGTCCTGCTCCAGTCCAGCGGCCCCTGGCTTCATCTCCGCAGGTCAGCTGAGCATCTCGGGAAGTTCTCCTCCATGTTATCCAAAGCCGCCACAACTCTTTTGGTGGGGGGTCTGTTCGGCACTAGGGCTCCTCAGTAAAGCATGATTGGTAGGGGGGTGGGGCGTGCAGGACCGCCTGCAGCATTTGTAACGGCCTCGCTGATTGGTTCATGTGTGACACCTGCCTGTGTGATTGGCTGCTGTTTCCCCCGGCTGCTTCCATTCGGGGTTTGGGGTGGAGGGGTGTTTACAGGTGACTTCTCATGCCTCACTCTTGATGAGGAGCTCCATGTGAACTGGGAGGGAGAGTAAGGGGTAGCAGAGGTGGCCGCTTTGAGTTCGCTAAAAGCCTTTGGCTGTAAATGTTTTATATCACCTGAAGCCCCCACATTGAGCCTCGTTACCAAGTCAGTTTACTGTCTGATACTATTTTTGGAGTCCTGCCCCCCCCCCACAGAGACTGATGTGAGCTGATGGTTACTTGTCACTTGGAGGTGATGGGCCCTTGCTCAGAGGGGTAAAAGGCCCAACTCATCTGGGGTGGGGGGGGGATGCCGTGGAGAGGAGTAATATTTTGGTCATTAAAAATCAAATGTTCCCATTGTGCTAATGTGAGAGTGGGAGCCCAGGATTCTCACTCTAATGGCATGTTGGTCCCACATAGTCACTGTCACTCCAGTTAGACTATAGTCAAAGCCACAGTAGGGGGACAGCCACTGTATGACAACGTGGCCGGAGACATCAGCATCCATGCGTCTGATTCTGGAATTTTCTCATGACTGATCTCTGCTCGGCATCGGTTCCTGTCAGGCTCTGGGACGATACACCGAGCTTAAGATGGGGCCCGACTGTTTGTCCAGAAGATGGGGATGAAGGTGGGCGAGGAACAAGTGAAGAGAGAGGGGGAAGGAAAAGGGTGAGAAAGAAAGATCTGAATCGGGATGCAGGGTGGATGTAAAGCCCTGGTACACAGACCTGCATCCAGGCGTACTTGCAGGAGCTCCAGGGCGGCCGAAGGGTGTTTCTGCTGAAGGAGTTTGGTGAGAGGGCATCCATTTGGACGGGGTCCAGGTAGCCACCTCCACCCTCTGCATGTCAGTGAGCTGCTGGGAGCTTCACCTGCACCCATCTGCCGTGCCGGTGTAACAACGGGTTTCTGGGCCGCTAGACTGAGCCCTCGCATTATACAGGATATGTCTGCACGCTGCGTCCCCTCTCCCCATCCCGGTTCCCATGAGGGGGGGGCTGCAACAGTTCATGAATAATTTACACGGCAGAGGAGCAGAAATCGGACAATCGTGGACCTGGAATAAATTTACACTTGGAGATGTAAAAGGGGGGGGTGGGGCCATGTCCTGGTGGTGGGGGGGAGTTAGCATAGGTTTTAGGTCTCTGGGCCTGAGGATTGGTGCCCTCAGAAATCAAAGGAGCTAGACAACAAAGGAGCCAGGGATGGGGGGGCCACTGTCCCTGGGGTTCTGGTGTGATTTTTTTATTTTTATTTTTTTTAATTTTTCTCCAGGGTGCAGGGGAGACCGATGCCAACCAGGCAGCCGCCTCCCTACAAACTCATTTTATGCATTTAACGAAGACCGAAACAGTGACAGTCACACCCCCCAAAAGTGGTGACATCATGCTGCATATGTCTGGCTGGCATGGGGAGGGCCCTCTGCCTCTGATTGTACCATCATCATCATTGAGATTATGTCAGGAACCTCAGTCTAAAGTAAACTGCACGGCTCAGCTCCAGGGTGCGAGAGCTGGGGACCCCTGGGGGGGGGGGGGCGGGGTTCTTCCTCATCCTGTGATGCATACAGCGTTGCTGGGGGAACTTTGTTTTTCCCTCTTACTCCTGCCTCACCACTGTGGCTGTGCAATTCCCAGAATGGGGGGGGGGGTGTGCTTTGGCGCCCCCAGGGACGGGTGCAAGCAACACCTCAGGAGTGATGGTCAATCGGGTCTCAGCAGCTCCCCCTGGGGTTGGAGAAGTCCAGCGGGGACAGAGGAGCTCATTAACAAAGATGGACGGAGAGGGGAGGGGGATGGAACTGCCTTGATGTGGGATCCTGTGTCACATGTAGAAATCGACCATGAGGACAGACATCAATCAGGTTTACTGCCCTGTCCTGATGGTTTTATAAGGCTGGGGAGTTTTCAAAGGATAGGGGGCTGCAAGAAACGACTGTAAGGTAGTTTGGGTGTCCGGGGGGGGATACAGAATTAATGAATGAATGGAAAAAAGACACAGTTTGTGTTTTCCCCAGCTGATGTCGTATTGCATGTACCAACGACAGTCAGTGCCAGTTTGACTGTGCAGTGTGTGTCTCAGCTCCCCGCAGCCGTTATGATAGTGCTCTGCTTCCCTGGAGTGGTGTCCCCATCCCATCCCATCCCATCCACCACACACACCAGCCCAGGCTTGCTGTCCCCTAGCTTTTATGACTGGGATAAGCGCCGCTCTGTGGCTCTTTCTGTTTGTATGGACAGCACCTGGAGTGCCGGCTGTTGGCATCCAAGTGCAGGAGTGGTGAGGCAGGTTCAGGAACGTGACGTCGGCCACGGCCTCTGTCCCCTGGTGAAAGCCCCTCCCCCTGTCCCGACAGAGGTGTACAGACACTGCCGCCTGAACGTGATTCGGGTGGCTTATAATTGCTGGGGGGTGGGGTCCCTATGCAGCCAGCTGGTTTGTATTTATGGGGAGGGCTGTCATTTTGGGTGGGGCGGTGAACTCTGTTCGGGGTGGTTTTTCTTGTCCTCGGTTGCAGATGTAATCAGGTAGCCGCCATCTGTTTGCCCCCAGGTTTGGGGTGGGGGTCCACAGTCGTACCTCAGGACACCCTCGGACACATTTGCCGAGGGGCCTCGTATCCTCATGGTTCTATAGAACTGCTTTGCATGCTTGTTAAACACATGCACATTACAGAAATCAGACTTATGAGGAATATCCACTATACCATCACTGATGCTAACCTAACTAATGCAATAAAAAAGACTGACGTTCCTATACTTTAATCAGACTTGAAGCCCCCCCCCACCCCCGACTGCACACGGGGCTGTTTATCTATCCTAAATGATGCTTCACTTCTCGCATCCTGGCTGGGGGGGTGGGGGGATTTCCTCTTTCTGCTGCTAGGGCAGAGCAAAAGAATAGATCACAGCCCACGCTGATGCTGATTCGCCACCCCAGATTACTTTCCTGGAAGGAAACTAAACACAGAAACCGAGAAGGACCATTGTCATTTAGGGCCCCCAGGCCACTTGAACTACAGAGTGGGGCGAGGGGCTACGATGAGGCAGCACGTGGCCTCGGAAGCGAGCCGGCACATGTGAACACACGCTGATGGTGGGGAGATGCCCCCCTGCCAGGACAGCCGCGGTCAGCTGACCCGTCTAAAGTGCCAGTGAGGGACAGGCAGGCTGACGTCTGTAGTTAAGCAGCATGGAGGCCTGGCTGTCGGTGGTCTGCACGTGGGTCTGTCCGTCTGCCGCCCTGCCGCTATCTGTCTGCTGTAATGCGCAGCTCCCTCAACTCTGTTGTGAGGTAGCCCCTCATAACAGCGGCTGTGAGCTGACGCTGGCCCCGCATTATGATGGGGGGGGGGGGGGGGTCAACGCTGTCTCCCCCAGCCAGACGCTTTCCGCTTTTCACGCCCAGGAGTTTCCGCACCTCCGTTTCCTATAGCAACTGCTACCCTTGACGCCGCCGTCTGCGCTGTGTTGTGACTTTTTCCTGAAAACTGGTGGGTGGTGAAATCTGGCGCTGGTCCATTCTGCCGGCTCTGTGTCATCGCTGGGTCACTCGGGGCCGCGGGCCCGGCTTTGTGCTACCAAGTACATGCTGAGTTTGTCACAGGCATGCCATAAGTAACTGTAACAGTTGGGACATTGTCATCCACCGCCCCCCCCACCCTACCCTACCCTACCTGGCAGGGGCTCAGATGAGCACAGAGCCTGTATTGAGCCTGAGTCACAAATGAAAAAGCCCCACATCCAGTTGAGTGTGTCATGTCTCGGTCTCTGGGCCTGAGGATCGGTGCCCTTAGAAGTCAAAGGAGCTAAATGACACACGAGGCAGAGATGGGATGGGGGGGGTGCGTCACTGTCCCGGGGCTCTGCAGTTTTATCAGCTACCTCCCCCAGAAGCTACCTGGTGCGGTATAGAGGAGAGCAATGAGGACAAAGCAGCCATCCACTCCACCCCCCTGGTGACCAGTGCCTCTACCAGCCATTGGGTGAATCCCCTCTGGCTGCCGGCTGATTAGCTGCTCTTCTTACCCGTGCCCTGGTCACTCAGTGAAAGATGCCTGGATGCCTGGCCTGGGTCCGTGTCCCACCCACTTGACAGCATGCATTCTTATTTGCTAGAAACGCAGCAGTGCTTCACCGCCACAGTGTCCGTCCTTTCCTGTCACTGCTCCGCTTCTCTTTTGCCAGCTGGTGTGTGAGATTTACTTTCATACACTAATATTTTGTCCTGACCCCACTGTTATTTCTTCTGAGCTCATGCGAATAAACCTGCGTGTGTTTAAATCCCAATCACTTCTCATCGGTTGTTAGCATTGTGTTTAAGAACATGAGCACAAGGATGTATAGGGAATATGAATCGATGGACTTGGTGGTGACAGAGCAGGAACTGTATGGCTTTTTTGATGGGTGCCTCTTACCGCCGCCGGAACTGCTGACCAGCAGGTCGGGTCCTTTACCGCCCCCCCAGCTCCAGTCACGCCGCTGCTGATTAAGAGGGAGCTGCACTCTTCATCTTCTTCATGATAGCTCACTCTACATCTTTCTATTTGTCATTAATATATCTTGGATTATTCCCTATGTGTGTCCTTGCTGCTCATGAAGCTCTTTTGAAGGAACTTATTACCTGCCCCCATTCCTGCCACGGTGGTTCTAACATGCCCACAGCTGGTGGGGGGTGCAGGGGGGTTTCATATGTAGGCTATGCACCCCCGTACCCTGGGTAGGTAAGCCCCAGCATATCTCCTGGTTGCCCAGTGAAATGCACCCCATTGCCTTGCCTGGATTCCCTGGGTACCACATGTCCACATGACACCATTGCTGGGGCCATGTGCTTTCTGATTGGCCAGAAACGTTGCACTGTTTCACTGCGACCGTGACACTGTCCTTCCTTTCCTGTCACTTCTCTGCTTCTCCTCTGTCGACTGTTTAGTGTGATCTACTTCCAAACAGTGTAATATTTTGGAGCTAAAATCACACCTGCTCTGTTTAGGCCACGTCCATTACTTAATCTCGGCCTGATCTCCCCGCTCTACAGGCGAGCACCTGCGGATCTGCCCCCAGGGGTACACCTGCTGTGTCAGTGAGATGGAAGAGAGCCTGTGGAACATGAGCCAGCGTGAATTCAGGGGCCAGGTGCGCGACTTGGGCCACGCCCTGCAGGCCTCGCTCAGCACCCTCTACGGGAACTTTGATGGTGAGTGATGGTGGCGGGGCTGTGTGAGACTCCCAGCAGCCGTATTTTGGCTCCTGGGGGCCGAGACAACAGATCTTCATATCTAGTGACCAGTGTGTGTGAGAAACACTGTACAATAACACACATGTTTCACTTTCAGTTCATAGAATTGTTTAGATGGGGGGGGTTAGTCTGAATCATACGCTGCCTATTAATTGGTCAGGGTGCATGGAATACAAATGTCACCACATTACCATGACAACCTGACACCTGACTGAGCAGAGCAAAGCATTCTGGGAGGAGCAGATGCCTGATCGCCTCAGTGCTGCAGCTGTTTGTACCGCTCTGTGTTTAGGGGGGTGGGTCACGTTAACCACCAGGCCCCTGCTTTTTGGGAAATTATCCCAGTCCCCCCCCCAGTTGTGACACTGTAATTTGCGGCTGTTGTCCAGGGTGCGGTCACATGATCACGTGTGTGGATGTGACTCGCATCTTAGGAATCCGGGGTGCTTAGCCAGCTGACCGGCCTGGCATCCCGGGAGGGTGGATGAGGAAGATGAGGGGGAGGAGGAGCTTGGGGGATGCTCTGGATGTTCCTGATGTAACCACCGTACCCCCGTTTGTGAGCAGGGCTGGAATGGTGTCTGATATTGCCCTCTCCCCCCCCCCAAAACTGAGGCTGTCAGTGGCAAGATGAGGTACCTAGGTCAAGCCCGGAGGTGTGCTAGTTAGTGTGGAGAGCTCTTCACTGATGGTTAATTACAGCCTGAGCTCGTTAGATGGGGGTGGGGGTGTGCCGTTCCCCCCCCAACTCTTCTTCTTGTCAGATCATCATGTTTTCACTTCAGTGCCCCCTCCAAGCTACACTGGATTGTTACTCAGAATAAACAGAAATATCATGGGATGAGGGCGGGGTTTCTGTGGATCACAGCCAGGCAGCTTTGCCCTTGAAGGAGTGGGGGGGGAGCCGTGTGTCTGAAACACATTGTTTCAAGGTTAATGAGATGCCGGGGGCGGGGGTGGGGGGTATGAAATCTGATTATAAACCTACAGGTGTGATAGTGGTTATGGAAATTTGACTCCCCTCTAACTGGTGAGAGAGGCTGGCCAATCAGGATGGCGTGCATGGCAGCATGGGGCAGATAGCGGCGAGGCTGTGGTGAGGGGACGGTGAAGGAGGGGGAGGAGGTAGTAATGAAAGCATGAGAGCGGCAGTGTGGTTAACAAACCATCATGTTTTTAAACGGGCATTTCCCAAGGACGGCCGTCCGCATCACACAATGGGAAGGTGGCTGATTCTGCCATCTGGCATTCTGAGAAGCACGTGATTGCCCCCTGTGGGTGGTAGAGGCCACGGTGGGTCACTGTTACTGTGCTGACCGCCCTCCCCAACCGGGGTAACTCTCCGTGTGTTTCTCTCCCCCCAGATCAGGACAATTTCCACTCGATCTGTGTCACTTATGGGGTCAGTTCGGTCACCAGGCCATCTGGCTGCATTTCTGAGATGCCCACAATGACCGTCCAACAACCCCCCCCCCACCGAACATAGTCACGCTTGTCCTGGGGGGGAGGGGGGTTCTCCTGTTGAGCCCGGCATCTCTGGGCATGTTCCAGATGCATGGGGTAACTTAAGAGCAGCCTCGTCCAGAAGGCTTTTTTTTTTTTTCCGGCTCTGTGGCCTCATCACTTAAGCCACATCACCTGAGTCTGCATCTGCGCAGTGCTCGCCCAGCATCTGCACTCTGGTCGGTCTGCATCTGCGCAGTGCTCGCCCAGCATCTGCACTCTGGTCGGTCTGCATCTGCGCAGTGCTCGCCCAGCATCTGCACTCTGGTCGGTCTGCATCTGCACCATGCCAGGGCTTTTCCCTGTGCTGTCGAACCCACTGCTCAGGCACATGCTTGATATTTAAAGTTTGGGCTTGACTTACAGGGAGGAGGCACTGTGGGGTGTCTGTAATTCTCTCTGTGTATCTGTGTGACGCCATAAGACGCCGAGGTCATCATGTGACCGTCCTGAATCCAGGTGGAC
The DNA here is from genome assembly GCA_025773925.1 of Cryptomyrus ogoouensis. Taxonomy (NCBI): domain Eukaryota; kingdom Metazoa; phylum Chordata; class Actinopteri; order Osteoglossiformes; family Mormyridae; genus Cryptomyrus; species Cryptomyrus ogoouensis. The sequence continues at coordinate 22,670,683 of JAOYFF010000081.1, forward strand.
GCTCGCTGTGTCTCCCGGCAAACGCTGACCTGGATCTGGTGCTGTGGACCGCAGTGCAGATCAGAAGCCTGGGATCCAGCTGCTGTGAGGATCTAAGCCCTGACTTCAGTGGTGCTCCTGCAAAGGCATGCGTTTTGGCCCTGAGTGTCGCTGTAATGGGCAGGATAAGGAGCTTGTTCAAAGTGCTGGGAGGTTTGAGGAAAAGCATCCAGATCCATGTGGGCTGTGAGCTGAAGCCTGCCGGCGCCGGGAAGTACAGAGGACCACTCCCAACCTGGGCTGGACCGTTACTGTGGTCCAAAATTAGCTTTGAGTGCACGTTCCTGCGTGCTGTGTCCGTGGCAGGGAAATGGGCAACGCACAGGGAGCCCCCCCTCCTTGTAATGGGGCCGGATTTGGTAGCATTTCAGGGCTGATGATCACAGAGGTCTGTCCCTGTGTGTCTGTGATTGTCCCCATCTGTGTCTCTTACTGCTGTAATGTCTCCTCCCTCCGATCAGCTCTCACCTATATCTGGATATCTCTCCTGTTTCTGTGACTCACTGTAACCCACTTCGATGTTTCTGACGATTCGGGGGTGGGGAGAAGGAGCAGTGCAGGGGGGCATGGTCTCCTCCGATACCCCAAACCTCACAGTGCTTTTACTGTCAGGCTGGGTTGCACAGATTAATTCCTAACCCCCCACAAGACCCTGGTCTAAGATTTTAAAGGATAGCAGGCATCCAGTGTAGGGGTCTGAGGGATGTCAGGTGCTGCTGGAGATGGGGGGCAGAGACAGAGAGAGTGGGGGGGTAGACTTTTCTCCTGTTGTTCTTCCAGTATTATTCCCAAACTCAGAAACGGTCTGCATGTTGTGTTTATTTGTATGGCAGTGGGCGTGCGGTTTCATAGCTCCTGTAAATAACTTCCTTTTAGGGGGGGTGCTGATGTGCTTGTATCTCCCCCCTCCCAGGGTACTTTGCAGAGCTGCTGAACCGCTCTGAAGGCCTCCTGCAGGACTGGCTGGGCAGCACTCCCGGCGGGCTGTACACAGAGGGTGCGGCTGTCTCCCGCGAGCTCTATACCGACCTGCGCCGCTACCACCGTGGCTCTGGCGTCAACCTGGAGGAGGCGCTCAACGACTTCTGGCCACGCCTACTGGAGCGCCTGTTCCGGGTGTGGGGCCTGCAGGAGCCCACCACCGGTGATTTCCTGGAGTGTGTGGCCAAACAGATGGAGGCGCTACGGCCGTTTGGGGATGCCCCTCGTGACCTGCGGCTCCGGGTGAAGCGCGTCTTCGTGGCCGTGCGCTCCTTTGTCCAGGGCCTCTCCGTCAGCCATGACGTGGTCCGCAAAGTCTCACAGGTACCCAAAGGCAGCACTTCCAAAAGGTTCTCCATCACCATGCAGCTTGGGGCAATCCGCACTCTTAGCAGTAAATGCCATTTTTAATTTTTTTTTACCCTACTCTCTATTCCTCTCTTTCTGTCTCCCGGGCAAATGTTCGATTCACAGTGACACAAATCGCTGTTTGGGGACAGTCCCTGTTTGCTCACACCTCCGCACTGTCATGTCCCAGCTGGGGACATGCCATCCAGGCCCCGAACGCGGCCGAGATCTCTGGCACTTTCCGGCGGAAGGAGTGACTCACGTTTTCCGTGACGGTTGGATGAAGCGGTGTGCTAATGTGGTGTGGGTGCAGCATGTTCCTGAAGATCACGCCTCACCGCTTCCTGCTTTAGACATATACATCATGTTAACTATTCTTGGGGGGGGGGATTTGCGCTGCTACTTGCTGCGTTCTCCGGTCCTGTCTGATCGGCATGAAGATCGAGCAGGGTCGGGCTGTGGGATGGGACCATTTCCTGTATGTTGTATGCCTGTGTCACTGATGTCACCGGTGGTCTGCCTTGTGTTGTGGGTGAGGAGGGGCTGTTCCCAGAGTGTCACACATATATAAGCAGATCAACAATCGGGTCACTTGCTGCCTTTTTTAAACCCACCCCAAAGCATTCTGCTCTCTTCACTCATACAGTTCATGTTCATCAGAGGAGCTAAGCTAATGAATGAGTGAAACAGCGACCAGCCCCCTGTCACAGGTGTCGAACCCCCCCGTCCCAAACCTCTTCCCCCACCTGGCTCCCCTAGGCACAGCTGGTCCGTGTGGAGATCCACTTCTTGCTGTAGGTTGCTCCTGGGACTAGCGGGGGGGATTTCTCTCTGCTTCTGGCTGGAGCTCTGTGATGTACTCTGCTCTGGTGATGTTTTAACAGGAAAACTTTTTTTTTCCATTTTTAAACATCCAGACTAAATTCCCCTGACCGCACATCTGTCTGACACCTTCCACATCCTGTTTGTAGCACATTCCTAAACTCATTTCCTGGAGGAGTGTAAACCCCACGCATTGCAAATCTGAGGGAGGGGGGGGGGGGCAGGGGCTTGATTTCACAGCTGTGTGCTTAACCCTGCTCATGCCGCACCCTCAATTTGGCTGAAGGCTCACCATCATCATCATCACCATGGTGAAAAGCAAAGCAGAGCATTCCATCTGTCTCTGGGATGTCACAATGATTCATTAGCAATTTCGTTATCTGGGACAGCCGGTGAAGGCCTCATGAGTCGCGGTTACAAATATCTGCCGCTGTGTTCAGCCACCAGACAGGATTTCATCACCACTGATACGCTTGTACGCTGTTTTAAAGTTAGTGTTCACCAGCAGACATGGTTTGTCCGGCATTATCTGGGTCCTGCATCTCCGAGTTGCTGCCCAAGCCTGTTTGGATTTTAATCAGCAAAAGCAGGGATTTTGGAATTTCAAAAAGTATGCAAGCATTTGTCATGTAAAATGTGAAATTCAGTCTTTTAATCTGTCCCTGGTAAACAGGACATTACAGTGACCGATCGGACCAGAGTCCCAGACCAAAATGACCCCTTCTGTTGCAGAATAACTGCAATAATGTTAAATTAACAAACCACTGTCACCCTGCTTGAGAATGCCCAGTGGATGAGGGGGAGGCTGGGTCACCTGAGAGCACAGGCTGTAAACCCAGCTGCTCCTGGCTGTGGGCTCGATGGGTCAATGGCAGAGTCTGATTATCTGTCTGTTGAGCAACTTAACCGCTGCCCCCCCCACTGAAACATTTCCCAAAAAGGCCACTGAGGAGTGGACTCGCTTGTGTGTCTCGGAGAGAAGGTCAAAGGTCATGTCAGACACAAGCCATGTTTAAAATGGTTTGGGGTTCAAGATCTCCACCGAACAGTGGCTCCGCCCCTCCCCAGCTTGGAGACAACAGAACACTGGGTTTGTGACTAGCGGGAGCAGATTGTGGTTCATTTTGGAAGGTCCAGGCAGCTACAGTAATGGGTCAGAGGTCATGTAATAGATGGATGGATGGACAGAAAGCAGATGGTGGGTGATCCAGTGCTTAAAACTATCTCGCTCTCTCCAGTAAGACACTGCACCGCGCCCTCACTGAGCCTCCCTGCTGTCCCCCGCAGGTGTCGCTGAGCTCAGAGTGCACCCGTGCCATCATGAAGATGACATACTGCCCCCAGTGCCACGGCATCGCCTCCATCAAGCCTTGTGCCAACTACTGCCGCAATGTCATGAAGGGCTGCTTGGCCAACCAGGCTGACCTGCAACCCGAGTGGAGCAACCTAATCTGTGAGCCTGGGGGCCCTTTGGGGTTAGGGGTCTGAGGACCCATTGGGATCAGGGGACTGAGGGCCCTTCGGGGTTAGGGGTCTGGGGGCCCGTGGAGTGGCACACTGACCCCCTTCCCTTCTCTTTCCCAGTTGCCTTGCTGCAGATGGCCACCCGCTTCATCTCTGGGGACTCCAGGCTCGACGTGTCCATCTTCTCTATCCCCCAACATATCTCTGACGGCATCATGAACATGCAGGAGAACCGGGACATCTTCACCAGCAAGGTGACCCACCTCCGGGACAGAAATCCCTATATACACTGGCTAGCTTCCTGATTGGGGGTTTCATTTTAGATTTTACATTTACATTTGTTTGCCAGACAATTTTATGCAAAGTGACATACATTTAATGAGAAAACGGGGTTAGTCAGTCCCTGGAGTGATTTGGGGTTAAGGACCTTGCTCAAGGGCCCAACAGTAACATTACTCAAGGGATTCTAATTGGTGATATGCCAAATTCGCCAAGCCACACACCGGCCCAGATTTTTATTAGAAGACCGTTTTTGATGGTTTTACATAGTATTTTCTCACCATCCCTAAACCTGCTGCATTACACACACAAACACAATTCCTGTTAACTGCTACACCACCTGTTGGCCTAGGGTGGCATTACGCCCTGTTTTGCGGTTGTTGCATTCCAGGTGTCGCAGGCTTGTGGGAGTCCCCAGGTCCGCAGCACCCACAGCACCCAGCCAGAGGAGGCCAGGAAGCCGGGGACCACACTAGACAGCAAGGTTCCCAACATCCTGGCAGCCAGGCTGGAAGGGCAGGTCAGTCCGCCTGCTGTTATGGCAGCATGTCATGCTAAGGCTTAGACACGTGCTACAGCTACACTAAGGCTGTTAAACTAAAGCTACACAGCGCCTGAGGCTACAACACACGCTGCATGTGGTGGAGATGCTAAAGCCTTTATGTTAAAGCTCCAGAGCACTACGGGCAAAAACACACACTGTATGCTAAGCTCTTTACGCTAAAGCTGCCGCCTGGTAGTGGCTAAACCACACACCGTAAATGGAGGTTTTGCTAAGCCCTTTACATGAAAGCTACAGGGCACTGGGGGGTAAAACACTCACCGTACACAGAGGCTATGCTAAGCCACTTAAATTAGCACTCTATCTGTACATTTCCCAAGCCTCTCATCCCCATGCTAAATGTGTTAGTGGTTCATAGAGGCCTGCACATCCCAGTCACCCGGAGTGAAGCAGGATCAAACCCACCTGCTCGCTGTGATCCGTCTCCTTCACTGGGGGGCATCAGTGCATGCTCAATCAGTTGTTTGCTATCTTCGAAGCTTTGCCTGGAGCACCCCAGGGGGACAGCGGGCAGCTCCTCTCAGGAGGCTTCCAGAAGGTTCTGAGCCACTCTAGTAGAGCCCACTGTGAAAACATTCCCTGTCGGCCCCTCCTGCAGGATGGATTTCAGGTGTAGAGGAGGCCAGGCATGAACTGGCAGCCCCAGGCGGCTAAAGGGGGGGGTCCCGTATGTTCTTTTGTCCTTGGTGCTCTTGCTGTGGATCGTGCCCCCCCCCCCCTTGTCACTCTCAGAAACAGTCCAATGTTATAGCGCCTCCCCCACTCCTGTGTGTCCCCCCCAGATGTCACAGGTGAACAGCAAGCTGACAGAGAAGCAGTCCTACTGGGTCCAGCTGCCAGAGGTGCTGTGCGGGGACAAGGAGGTGCCCAGCATCTCCAAAGACAAGTGCTGGAACGGCATGACCAAGGGCAGGTGGGTTGCCCCCGTTCTTCCGTGTCAGTGAGGTGATCTGAGCCGGTGAACCCAGAGTGTCTCCCTATACCTGACAGGTACCTCCCTGAAGAGATGGGCGACGGCCTAGCCAACCAGATAAACAACCCCGAGGTGGAGATGGATATCACCAAGCCAGACATGACTGTGCGGCAGCAGATCATGCAGCTGAAGATTATGACCAGCCGACTGAAGAACGCCTTCGACGGCAACGATGTGGACTTTCAGGACGCCAGTGAGTGGGGGGGCTGAGGGGGCGACAGCCTGTGGAATGGGAGGGGTCTACAGCCTGTGATCGCCACCCTGATCCACTGTGGCATTTTTATTGGGTCACCTGATGGTGGGATGTGACCTAACCCCCCCTGCCATTCCCTGTCCCTGCTACAGGTGATGACATCAGTGGCTCAGGCAGTGGTGCGTGCATTGAAGAGCACTGCCCCCGTGAGGACTCCCGCGTTTTGGCCCCCAGGACGGACCGGCCTGGACCTTATGCCTACACTCCTGAGAAGAAAGCCCCTGCCAAGGACACGGGCAGCCAGGGCCCGCCCAGCACACCCCCCCTCCTGCTCTCATTGGCTGTTCTACTGCTGTGGCGGTAACTGACAGATCTCACGAACCAGAACTGAGATTTGGGGAACGGGGTGGGGGGCTGGGTACACAGGGGAAGGGGTCGTAACAAACATGATGCACGTCACATCGGTTTTTTTAAGGGATGGGAAAATGGTCTTTGGAATCTTTCATTTTTAGCATTTTTTTTTATTGCCCCCAGATTTGACGTAAATTTCAGTGTGGTGTCAGCGTTAGCTTGCTAGCACTCAGCCCCCCCCCCCTCCCCCACACCACACGGCCAGGTCTGACGTCTGACTTCCTCCCCCCATTGGTGAGGGTTTAGGGTTAATTTATTATTGGTGGTGGGGGAGGGGGGGTTAAAAATAGTCAAAAACCAACGCTGGGGAGTTTACAGGAAGATGCCAGGTCTCAAGTGTCCAGTGACCGCAACCACATCATGGTGCAGAGAGATGTGATTACTATGGAAAAGAGGCTGCGGCTTGTGGGGATGGGCAGTCTGGGGGCTGCTGGGACTGCCCCGTGGCTGTCAGAGGTCGGAGAGGTGAGCAGAAACACATGGCGGGGCCCCTCCTGTGGCTCTGGGACACTGCCAAATTGCCCTGAGAGGAGAACATGAGAGGCGAGAGAAGCAAAAGTCTCACCTCTACTCTGCCGGGCTTGTAAAGAGAGGGATGTGATTCCTCTCCTTAAAGGACGAATGGAGGAGCCACTGACTGGGAGAACGGATGACAGCGACAGGAGCACTGTGCTGCTGGGCCTGGAAAAACTGCATGGGAGAGCGGGGGGGGCGAGGTGGCTCTTCAGTGAGCAGCACGGCAGTGTGTAGAAAGGAGAGCAGAGCATTGAGCACGTGAGCTGATGCAGGGCTGCGGATTTGCTCTGCTGGGATTACGGAGCACTTTCTGTCCTGTGATTTCCCACGATGGCGATGATCCAATGGATGAGGGACGGAGGGAGAAGAAGAGGGCAAACTGTGACATTAACAAATCATTCATTTCCACCTGAAGAAGCGTTAATCGGCTAACAGTCTCGGCTCCCCATCCCCTGCCCTCCTCCGCCTCCTCGAACCCAGTCTCCCTGACGCCAGGCCCTCGGCTACAGCACTGGAATCCGGCTCCTATGGGCGAGAAGGCCGATGCTTTTTCACAGTTTGCCAGGAGACAAGCCTTCCAAACCGATTAGCATTCATGGAATAAGCCTGTGTTTTACTTTCTCCTCTTGCACTTTTTCATCACAAAAAGCTGCCAATAATACTGAGCACAGCCCACTGCTCATGGACTTAAAGCTCTTTTTGTTTGTCTGCCCAGGGCACATGTTTGCAGAGCAGTGAATGGGCACTCTGTGCAGATAGGGGAAGGGGACTCACTCTTATTAGTATGCTGAGGGACAGGTACTCATCACTACGGGGATGGATCACGGGCCCTAAACACACAATAGACATGGCAAATGTATCTGCTGTCTGTAAAATGCAACCAAAGCCAAAGCGTTTTTTTGGGGGACTCCGTGCTTGCGGATGAAAAATGATGATTGAAATGTGCTGTTATTGTTGTTTGGTCTTGGATTCTTGTGTCTACCTATGGAGTCATAGGAGTACCATAAAAAAGAATAAATCTGTAAAAGAATAAGGAAATAAATGTTGAAATAAATACAAATAAAAATAAAAGAAATTTTAAATAAAAGGAATAATTAAAATACTTTTCTTTATTGCTTTTAATTTTAGCATATTGCTTTTATTAAAGGGACAAGCTGTTAATTAACTTGCTTTGGGCACGCCTTCCTGCCCAGGCTGAGTAGTCAGTTCCAGCACACATGAATGCTGCTTTGGCAGAATCCGTGTATCATTCGTTCATTCCTTTTCGACGGAGACCCGGAAGGGACATGGAGGGGAAAAAAAGCCCTTTTGCAAGATCTCGCAAAACTTTCCATTACCGTTAATAACTGCGCCCTGTCCGTTTAAATTACAAAAAACAGATTTTATTTATGGACTAATAAGTATGAACTTAAACAATACAATCATGTCCTGTAAAGTGTGGGACAATGCACACCATGTAACTTTCATATTAGGTATATTCATACTGATCGCCCTGTACTTCGCCTTGCAGTAGCCTGTCGGCTTCGGGCTAGCTACCTGAGGCTAATGCTGTATACAAAGAAATTATGATGGGGTAAAAAAGTAATTTTCTCTCGATAAATATAGACTCATCAAAGCTTGTGATAAACTAACAAAAACAAGCAGTGAAACTACAATAAGCTATATTTTATGTGCAGTTACAATATTATAGTATACAGACATCCCAACCTGCAAAAACTCATTTCCGGGAGCTGTACGCCTCAGACCCCCCACCCCTCCCCCTACTATTAGCGGCTTCCACTGTCAGTCGTTTGTTTAGCAAGATATTTGTTAGTTATTGGGGGATCGATAACAATCAAAGCGGGATAAAGGCTTTTATTTATGCGTTATTTCTTTATTACTTATAGGATCCCGTCACATAGAAGTTCATGATTCTTATTAGATCTGGCCAGCAGATGGATCTATCGTTTTCCACAGAATGAAAAACAACGTAATGTGATCCCACTAATAAGCGCCGGCAAGTTTTATATTAGACTCAATCATATTGGTTATAAATCGAACTTTCCGATGCAGAAATATGGAGACACGAGCAAAAATTGCCTCCAAGGAACTACAATCGAGCCGAGTTCCTGCGGCGTGAACATGACAAAAGTCCCTGGTTCCAGAAAAAGATTCAGATTCCAGAAAAAGATGTTCCCGTGGGAAAGTGCCTTTAGTAAAACGTGCCCACGTTTAAACGTATTGTGTGATGGAATTAATAAAACGTGACCACGATTTAACTAAAACGTTTTCCGCAAGTAACTTTCCACATACGAGCGTAACACACAGGGCCGAGGAGAGGAGGGTGCAGCCGGTACATCGCTCCGGGGCCTATGAAGCTCAAGGGGGCCCATGAAGCCCAACTCGTCTCATAATTTTTGTTGTACAGTGATCCCCAGCTATACTGCGGTTTTAACTATTGCGCCCCCACTGAATCGCGGATTTTTCTGTGGAACATATGTAATTTTCTATCGCGGAAATCTGCGGTTTTATAGTGATAATTTTTTATGGGTTTTTGACAAAGCGTATGTATAAGTATTTTCCTCTGCTAAACTATTAATAACAATGTATTACTGCAATTATAACATATATATACCTGTACTGTAGGCTATATAAATAAAAATGGAGTAAAAATTCAATAAGTACATCCTACCTGTAGTGTACTTTGCAGCCTATTCATAACAAA
>JAOYFF010000081.1:22689881-22706954 GCA_025773925.1 Cryptomyrus ogoouensis
CTAAATGCATTGAAGCAACTGCCATGTGATTGGTTGATTCGATAATTGCATTAATGAGAAATTGAACAGGTGTTCCTAATAATCCTTTAGGTGAGTGTATATGGGAAACATAGCCCTGAACAGGACTTATCTCTTAGCCTACTAGTAATACATAACCTTACATAAGTGGTTGTCAGAATATATGTTTTCCTTGCCAGGTGTGGAAACTGCATGCATTCCCCTTGAGAAAGAAAATATATGTTGTAGGTTGTGCGGGTCCACTGGGCTTCAAAATGATGTATGTGTAACTTTGGGGGCGTAGTTAATACCGTTGTGTAACAGTCTAGGATTTTTGAACCAGCCAGTTTTACCACCTTCTTTTACACATGGCACATGGGTTTATATTTGAAAAAGGGAACAACAGTGTCTGAGATTCACTGTATGTCAGTTCCACGTACCAAACTCTTCTGATTCCATGATGCCATGGTAAAGTCAGATTTCAAACACGATTTTCGAACAGGAAGGGCAAATTTATATATTAGTTCCAAACAGTCTCTTCCCAACAGAATTTATACATTTTCTCTGATTATAGGTGATTTAGCACCTTCTATAAATAAAAATTGTTGCAAAAGTATGATTATGCTCTAAATTTATACTGTAAGATGTTTCTCCCATCTAGTGGCCACCCAGCAGACTTGAAATTTGTGTCTGAACAGCTTTGACTTGAATACAGAACGAAGATGCTACAGTCCAGTTCAAGCAAACAAAAGAAAACCACAATGCAGGTCACATGATCACTTGTATCACATGATCATGGAATCTGCGATCCAACCCACAAAGCCATCAGGGAGAAGAGCAGAATCTTTCCAGCACTGACGCCAAGCCCCTTATAGGCCATGCTTTGGAGATCAATTCAGAGCAATAAAAGCCATCCACCCATCCATCTTCAGACCACTCTTCCCATGCATGGTGGGGTGAGTGGAGCCAATCCTATAGGACACAAGAGAGGGAAAACCCTGGTCATCGCACGCCTGCAACAAGACCTGGATAGCTGAATTATTCATTCCAAGCTGGATTGCCTGTATTGTATATTACCACCAGGGGGCAGCAAATACACAATAATCTGAGTCTTTATACCTAAACACTGGGAAGGATTCACCACCTTAGAGTTCATTCAGTTCTGTTGAAACACTTCTCCTTCATATATTATTGGGTCCCTGCATTCCTTTCCAGTAAAAGGAAGATGGATGGATATCGTTAGGTGTCACCACAAACTTGCCTAAGCACAAAACAAGGCAGCATTTCACTGATCGCAGGTCTTGCTCATACTCAGCTACCAGTACTCTCAGGTGCCCGACTAACAAATGGTGGACTGGGGCCCAGTTCAGCACATAGTGGTGGGGGCGGGTGGTCTAAGTATAACCACAGGACAACAAGAAATAAAAACACAGAAAACAATATCCCCAAACCACTGAACTCTGTAATTGGTATTTCTATTCAGTATGCTTCAGACACTCTATCTGAATAATAAATGAAGAGTAAGGGACAGGTATTGGATACGTTCCCATTCCCTTAAAGCTGGGGTCATGTCATGTCCATTGATATATTGACAAATGTGTCTTTTGAATTGACCTTGTTAACTAATTGGCTCTTCCGAGGCCCACATGATTAATGACTGGCTAGCAGAAGGACATGCATGAAGGTAACACACACAGGTCTCTCCCCTCGCTGTCCCGCTGCCACCGCAGAATGACTGCCTATATTAACCATCAGCCCCTACACTTGTGCCCAGGGTTGCACTGTTCTCTGAAATTTATAGTAAAAATGTGGGCAGGGCTCCAGGTAGCCATGGCAGAAATGCCATGTTTGGTGTGTTTCAGCGCCACAACCAGCCCAGCTGTTGTACCTGTATAAACTAGCACAGCGTGAAGGCAGATGCTGGTGTCAGGAGACCAACTGTCTGGCAGGCAGCTGTAAGCTGTAGAACAATCCACCACAAATCCAGGTGCAGGTCTGCAGAGCACTTGTATACCAGGTGTCTGGCAGTCAGTGGCACCTGAACAGAGCTGATGCCCCCCAGAAGGAAGGCTAGGATGTAAATTGATGAAAGAATAAAACTGCAAATATTCAGGAGGAAGGGGAGCACCCAGCCTACCATGGTGGGGCTGCTGTCAAGTTACAGGTCTTGGCAGAAGTCAGGCTTTCCTCCAAACTTCCTTTCGCATCTCTGCATTTACACACTTTTGTTACCTGAATGAGAGCTGAACTGAATTATTATAAAACTTCTGAGAATGAGATTCCAGCTCTTAAGCCCTGACCCAGTGCCTACACCTGTGTGACAGTATTGTCTGCGTCAGTGTCCCAGAACCCTCACACGAACGCTTCACACCTTATGATCTCACGTTTTATCAGTACTGATGGTCTCAGGAATTGCTGGGCTAGCAGTAAGCATCCTGCAGCAGACCAGCTAGTGCGTCACACAGCAGCTCTGTACACGAGCACCACAATCGCTGTCTAAATCGTGACAACAAAGGTTGTTAAACTGTACAAAGCAGAAGTGGGAGAGGAGGCTGAAGATATAAATGCATCCGCATCCGCAGCTTATGGTAATGGCCAGCAGACATGAGAAAATAAATCAGCTCCTCGTAAGGCTGCTTGATTATGGCAAAAATCATAATCATGATTATTTTAGTTAACAATAAGATCACAATTACTTAACATGATTTTTACTCATTGACTTTGGAAATATCATGCCTTTATTGAACTTTTACAAAAGCTTGTCTTTTTAACCATGGATTTCCATGAACTCAAAATAAAATTCAACTGAGAAACAAATGAAAAGGGACTCGAAAGGGGTGCAAAACAGGAGCATCACTGTGAAACAAAATGCAGCAGAATAATTGCTTTATCTTGATTATTTTTTGATAATTGTTGGACGCCAAGATCGTAACTGAAATTAAAATTCAATTAATCTTCCAGCTCTACCTCATCACTCACTGTCCTCTATAGACCTCCATGATTAACATACTCCGGTGAAATCCAACTCGTGCTCAATTCCCTCCCCAACACGAAAGATTGGGAGGGAGCAGATCGAAGAATGTACAACATGGTAATTCAGTGCCTTGGGCTTTCCTGCTAAGAGCACACAGAGACCTTCAACCCCTTTGACCAATGAAGATGCCCATGGTGCTTCACCACTCACAGTTCATTGTCACACTTAGACGAGTGATTCCTGGTGCAGAAGATTCCATTCCCAGCCCTCACTACACCACAGTAGACTGCTAGCAGCTCTGCACTGGCCATTTGTGTATGCTCATGGTCAGGCAGGCAACATGGAGGCCCACCAAAGTCATAACCTGTGTCTGAGCAGTGCTGTGTAGTCTTACATATAATCTCATGCATGTTTGGGGTGGGGGTTGTTATTACTTGTATAGCCACCCATGTCCTGACAAGCCAACTATGCCAACCCAGTCTTTTCAGTGCACCACAAAGCATCCATTATCAGGCTGAGACAGAACACCACAAACCTCAAAAATGGAAAAGGTGCTGTTTGCGCAGCCAGCTCCCCCGAACAGTCGTCATCTCACTACCACACCTCGCATGACACAGTCCAGCAGCCTGAGTGTATATAAAGGTTCCTTCTGCAGCTGTGTCAGCTACACTGGTATGGAGGGGAAGGAACAAAGTATATCTGCTCTGAAAAACATTCTGACTCGATAAGCTTCAAGCACCCAGCAGGAAATGTGCAATAAGCGTTTTTCATTTTGTTACGTGGCCGTACCAATTTATCTGATCCTGAATCAGCAACTATCACAAGGGCAGGAGCTGTGACAATGTGTTCGAATGGATGTGTTAACTGTTTCGAGGTTATGTCACACAGAGCACCCTGGGACCCTCTGAACTGATACGAATGCTCGCAAATGTAAACGTAGTTATTTGAAAGTATAACATGAAAATCTGAAAGCAGAGACTCAGGTCCTTTTATTATGAAGAAGCAGTCAGACCCTGCAGGCTTTACTGAAAATTTTACTTCATCCCACAGGAAAGACAGCCAATTAACTCGTGTCAAGCAGGGCAGGCAACTGCATACAATTCGTGATATTTTTGGGCATTGAGGATCTCAATGTGAAGCTCTCTCTCTCACCCAGTCTCACCATTTCACTCCTCAGTCAAATCTCAGTGACAAACAAAATGTGTTTCTCTTGCTCTCACCACTGGTGGGTGATGCAGCACAATTTTTTCTTGCTAAAACGGAAGTCCCACACTACATACCTCAAGTGCCACAGATCGCTTAATGAATCGACATTTGATCAGTGTTAGCAGACATCTTACATAGGGGATTTGGGAATCACTATGATCTTGACCTGCAGACTTTCATTGTATTAAACAGTGCCAGTGCAACACATTGCTCAGCTTCCCCAAATAAAAATTGGGAGGACCGACTGTTTCTGCTGAGCCTGCAGAAAGATTCAAAGCAGAACGTTCTTCTAGGTCTGGCTCATATGTTTGATATTTGTCCATTTTTTGCACCCCAAAACGCATGCTTGAGTGACCCAGTGACGCATGACCCCCACGCAGTGTAAAGACTACAGAAAGACAGAGAAGGTCTGACTACATGGGCATTCCGTTTAACCTGTGCATTGACTGCCTGAGGAACCCTAAGGTTTAGTGAATCCAGCTTTCCCAGTTCCTTGGGAGGCCCATTCCTTTACTTCACCTGTGTCTGATTACGACTCTCATACAGAATGGCTAAGACCCTTATGCTTGATTCCGCAACCTAGTGACCCCCTGCACCATAGCCTGTGATCCACACTGTGCTAACCAAGAGCATCATGAGGATGCAGTGACTGCAGAATAACTCTGATGTGCAGACTGACCACTTCCAGACACAGCACCAATGTGTTGTTTTAACTGACTTGACTTTCACCTCTCAAAGGGCGCCACACATACCGACTAAATGCAGAGCCAGTATGTATAAAAAGAAAAATAAAAAGACGTGGTGTGTAGGCCAGCCTGCATTGCTAAGGCGACTGAAAGTTCTGTGTAAGGCAAAGTCCAAGGTCAAAAGAACAGAGCGCAGCCTAAAAACATAAGCAGCCTTTAGAGGGGCCTCTAACTCAGTCCTCATCAGCCTTAACATTACCTCAAAGACAGATGCCCACTGCAGCTACCCCACCCACGCCTGGGCCCCCACCCCGAACCCCATCTGTGACAGTGCGGCCAGTCCCAAGGAAGGCACTCTGTTTAACGGCACTGCATAAATCTAAAATACTGGCTCGCTAATTAACACTGACGGATAATTACTCGTACATGGGGTGGGGGGGGGGCATAAACAGTGAGTGATGCAGGACTGTGCTCTCCGAAGACAGGCTGTGGATCCCCAGTAGGGTGAAAGTGCGGCTGTGTAACAGTGAACAGGGTTTCGCACCCCTGTGTGGTGTTGTTCTGCTACTCCAAGCTGCCTTAAGACCTCGCACTCCAACACAGCACTGAGGTTTTCCTTTCTCATACTAAAGGTTCACAAAAATGCAAGCTGCACAAATTACAGATGGAGCCCCTCCAGGACAAGCAGACCATGTTTATTTTCCCATTTCTATAGAAAAGCTAGACTTAACAACATAGAGATGCACCGATTGCATTTTTTTTTGGCTGATTCCGATTTCCGATTTTTTTGCAAGTATGGGACCAACCGATACCGATTTTTGCCGACTCTAAGAACTATAATTCACAGCATATACAAACAAAAATCAGCTTTTTTTCAATGCAAAATTTTATTTTCATAAAAGAAACTATTTAACTTGACAATTTCCCCTGATCTTCTCTCACTTAAATAAGTCTCATACTAAAATGCTCTGTGACTGGAAAGAGGTAAAAGTGAGAACTGACTAAAATGAGTTGCTGTACACACAACTTCGTCTGACAGATTTTACTTGCATCAGATTTAAATAACAAAACAAATTTTAGTTATGTCATTTTCCAGTATGTTTAAATTCACCAGATAACATGACATTGACCTTTTTCTCTTTACTTGTCTTAAAATAAAGTCATAGATTACAACCCTCCATATAAAACTAAAGTATACTATTCTCTTCCAAATAACAATAGGTGCAGGGTAATTTTATTAATACCAACATCGCATGTTATGCACGCACAATTCTTACATCGCCAGTAAGATAGATTAAGATCAGGCTATTTCATACCTTCATACTTTACGGACATTATGACTGATCTGACTAGGAGTTAAAGTTTTGCTAAAACATTTTTACTGTGTTATAGGGAAATAAAAACCTTAGCTAGCTTTGCAATTTTAATGACTATTCGTTTTCAAGATGATCAAGTATATATTTAAAAAATTATTTTAAAGTTTACCTCTGATGTTTCACCACGTTTTCGTGGTGGTTCCCCCACTATTTACTTTGAGTTTACATGTATTGCAAATTGCAGGCTTTGTGTAGTCTTCACAATGAAGAACTTCCACATGTTAGCCTGCAGCTGTAAGGCTATTGCCTGTGCCACTGTGCATGACGTGCGGTGCATGCGTAAAACTGACCGGTTCGGTACCAAGAATACATGAGACTGATAGGCTGGTCTCCGGTCCGGCCAAGCACACTGAAAATTGGCCGATTCCGGTCCCAGACCGGTCGATAGGTGCATCTCTATAACATAACTGTCTCCCCATTTCTGCAGTGCTGCTACACCAATGGGAGCCACACCCCGCCCTCCTCCAACCATTCATATGGAAATCAGGGGAAATGTCACCAGTGGCATTTGGTAGGACATCTATAGGTAATTACTGAGCAGATGTAAATCACTGCAGCCTCCGGCCTGTGGGGGCACAGCTCAGCTTCTCTGCCTGCATATTTTATAGCTGTACAGTGTGACTGCTCATTCCGAACCTCTGCAGTGGTTTGGACTATCGCGGGGTAGCGGGTCATGTGATGACTAAGGAATAGAACACCATTAGGAGTCCACAACAATGGGCCAAGGTACTGAAACAGTTTAAATAAAATGGGCCCGGTCGCAGGTGTAGAAAAATATTATGGGAGTGAATGCTGATTCTTTAGCCAGGAGCATGTGAAATGACAGGCTTCAAGTGCTCATCTCGGTCCCCTCTGACCTCTCCGTGACCTCCTCCCATAAGCATTCGGCCCTCCTCTTCCTCGCTCTCTCTGCAGCACTGGCCCCCCACTCTCTTTCTCACTCTCACCTGCTTCCGTGTATGTGCTGGCTGCTTGGCGGACAGTGAGGAGCTTCCCGTTTGGAGGCTGAAAGGCTCCGGGGGCCTGGCAGCACTGACGCACTGCATGCATGGTGAAATGTGTACAAGTGTGTCAAGCAGCGCCATCACTCTGACCCACAGCAGTCAGCACCTCCACCGCCTCCACAAAAACACACCACGGTCCACAGATTAATGAGATCTGCATCCCGAGCTCCCAACACAACACTCCCGACAGGGCGAGCCATGAGAAAGCAGGAGCCCTACTGTGCGGCAGCCAAGGCACTTACAGACACATTCATCGATCCTGCCCTCCTCTCTGTGGGCGTGTTTTTTTTTTTTATTTCTCCTCCTCGTATTCTTATTTCTGCGGCTAGGCGCAAATGACAGAAATGTGCCACTTCCGAGTGCATGGGCCTGTCACATCAGGAATGACAATGTCGTCACCGTGTGGAGTAGGCGGCCGCGAGCCTCCCTTTGTCTCCGTCACAGTTTGAGGTGGCACGGTGAAGAGTCGCTGAACAACGTGCATGAAATAGTCTTCAACCCCGCTGCACTACTTCTCAACCGGCAAAAGCCTCAGTGGGGCAGTCAATTATACAACCACAACCACAGAGCCGCAAGAGACAGACACTGCAGGCATAACATCCCACTGCCAAGAAGCAAACTACCTCCACAACGAAAGACACCCTAACTTAAGCCATCTTCAGCCAGTGGCTATAGATTCAGCGAAGGGCACTGTCCGGAAAAGCAGGCTTCTATAAAGCGCTGGACACAGTCCCAGAGCATCACTGACTACCCACTGAGCCACTGGGTCACTGTGCCACTGATTTCTGCATTTATCACGTCCATTTTATAGGTTGTCAAACTCAATTTCTGGATGGCCCCAGGTATGCTGCTTTTCATTCCAGCCCATTCCCTTGACTTAATTAGTCCAATAACTCATTATCTGTAGCACTCATGCGTGTGTGTGTGTACTGCCTCAAACACCGCAGTGTCCATACAGAACTCTGTGAATATACAAGCTACTACAGCTGAAGTATACTGTATTTGAAGTGCTCTACATTAGTCACTGGTTAACTACCTGGTACAGCTGCTGTTCCAGCTAATATACTAGCACTAATCAACTGGTGAGTAAAGCAGAACAGCTCTGCTGTCCAAACCACATGAAATAAAACATGTTAACAACCAGCTTTTCATTCCAAAGAAAGCTGCTGTTTTTGCTGAGACTATGCTATATAATTCGTTTTAAACATACCGCATGTTCGACAAAACATGGATGTCTTTGTATAAGGGAGCACAGGGCTATTTTTCATTTTGGTTCACAGTCGCAATATTTGCTATTTACTCCGGTATCTTACGGTACTGCCGGTCTGGTGTCATTTTTCCCTTTTCAGAGCAAGATTGATGTGTCTCACAGTGTAATCAATATTTATTACAGTGATGTACATGTTTCAGAAGCTCTTCCTTTCTGCCCTTCTGCTAGTGGCCAATATACTCCCTGTGTCTGAAAAATTGGCTCACTTAAGGCTCCCTTAATGCAATGGTGAAGCCAGAGACACTATGCTCTCTCCAAATGCTGCTTTACTGAAACTTTGTTTTGTCACTTCTCTCTTCCCCTGACTCATTCTTCTGCTGTCCTCTCTTCCTGTCACTCACTTCTTATGGCATTCCTTACAGCATCTCCTCTTCCCATCAGTCATGTCCCGTGTTTACACTTCTAGGCTCTTCTACATCTCTGTTTGGCCATTACGATTCAAAACTCACCTATCTAGAGTCCTACACAGCCCACAATCCCTACTTTTTCATTATACAACAAAGATAGTAGGTAGACCACCTCCAGCAGCCTACTCCCAAGGATGAGACGCAGAGCCACTCATCCTAGTAAGTAGACCTCCTCTAGCAGCCTACTCCCAAGGACGAGATGCAGAACCACACGCAAGAGGACCACAGTGTCATGGTGGGGAGACAGCAACTTTAGAAAAAGATCAGCAGCAGGTTAAATCTCCCAAGAGGGGCCCTGCTGTTGTAACCCAGAGGGAGGTAATTAGTCTGAATTGCTTCAATAAAATACCCAGCTGTGAGAAAGTAAGCTCTCTCCAAGTCTCTTACATAAAAGTGTCTGCTAAGCAACTGCGTGATAATGGCACAGAGAAAAGGCACAGGTCGCAAAGAGGAGTGATATGCCAGCTGGCTTTCACATGAGAGATTCATCAACAAGATTTACTAAGCACAGCTATGCCTGGTAATTCGTTTCATCCACAAAAGATAACATTTTAAACTGCGGTCACTTATAATTTAAAATACCGACACAACACATGACTGGTTTTCTTGTTAAGCATTTTCTGGCCTGTGCAGTGGGAAGTCAGTAAAGTACAGCTAAATAAGACTCAAAACACTTTCATCCCAGAGACCTTTTCACCAGCAGCACCCTGTAGTGCCAGGAAGGGCCAGCCAGTGACACTGTGGGGGGAAACCAACTCAAATCACTGGATATAAAACCTTTGGATAACTTCCAAGATAAGTGTTAGATAAGAGAGTAGTGACTGTAACCAGAAAGAGCAGTTTGAAAATGGATGTAGATATCGTTTTTTTTAACACATTTGTTTAAAAAATCAAGACATCTGCCTATACCAATATTTTATCTGATACATTGTATCTCTAAATGGATGGGTGAATAAACGAGGGCAAACAAAAACACAATAGCTCTTGTGGGAATGCAGGACTTTAGATTATGTACACACAGACACACATACACATGCCACCTCACACAAACACACCGGCACACTCACTCTCGCAGTGAGTCGGCTTCAGCACATGGCAGGATTATTCAGATGAGGGGTATTTTTAGAGATTCTGTTTCAGTCCAACACAGAGCACAAAAAGGCACACATCTGCTGAAAGCGACAAGCTAAAAGCAACAAGAACAAACTTCTCCTTTTATTGCACCCCCACCTCTGCCCCACACTGTGGACAGAGTAACCAGATGGGCCTGGGTTTAGATCCCCTGTGGGACAGAGCTTCAATGGGCCAGTGCTTGGCCTGCTGGACTGTAGAATGACTGACAGCAAGCATGCAGAGTCAGAATAAACAGTACCTGACTATGTAGTGAGATGGACCATGCAAATACAGACTGTGAGAAAAGCATGAGCTATAACGATGGTGGATCAGCAGGTCAAACTCAGACCCAAAATCCAACTGAAGGTTAAATGTCTTAGAGGTGCGTCCTTAAAGAAATTATATGACTTACAGAATAAAAAAGTTTAAGGAAAAAACATCAGGATATGGACTAAAGAACTAATTACCAGTGAAAGCCAGATGAAGGATTAGCACAAAAAGTTTGACTAGGACACATAACAGTACATTTTATTTAAGAGGTGTAAAGTTTAAGAGGCCCAACCAGGGTATTTTTTTTCTTTTTAGTTTGCCCCCCAGTGATTAAATTTTCATAACTTTTGCTCCTGAATGGAATGTGATACAGCTTCAGCTAAAAAAATATTAAAAGAAAAACAAATAATTTCCCTTTAACGACAAGCTAATTCATTACTGACGTTTCCTTCTGCTACAGTAACATAACAAACGCTTAACGGAGAGTTAGAACAAAATGCCTCATTGTATCTAAATATACTTCTTTCTAATGTTTGAATGATTCTCTATAATACTGCGATTCATCAGTGACAAAGAGTATTCAGCCACTCAATCCATCAAGCCCCCGTCTGATAAAAAAAGGCTTTGTCATTCAAAATCACAAGTCGCCTCTACACTTCACACCAGCAAAGCTGTTGCTGGCCTGCGTCACAGCCCCATACCAATCAGTCTTCCATCAGCAAAGACAGGCTACATTTGCCACAGCTATTTTTACTCAATCAACCACTACCAATCTGAACAGCATCCGGAATAACTTCCGCTTCCCAGCTGTTTTTATTTTTTTTTGTAATGGGGTAGAAAAACGTTTTGAAACAGTGATTACACATGTTGCTTCAAAAACCTTAATGGGTTGCGCAGAAGTCTGCCTCCGATTGATTAGGGTAATGGTTACATTGTGCCATTAAACTATTCTATGGCCACTGGTGCACGATACTCCCACCCACCAAGGACTGACGCACCATTTCCTCCCATCAAAACCAAAGTTAAGGCCAAAGACAGTCATGTGACTTACTAAGATACAGCCCTTTAAATAACACAGATATAAGGAGCCACAGAATCTCTTCCAGTATTTCTTACTGGCTAACAGATGATGTCAGTTGTACCCATGCTATAGAATCCCAATTTCCAAGTTCAATTAATTTATATGTGTAAAACAAGGAAACTTTTGTCTAAATGTCAAGGCAGTGGTTAAATGATCAGACATTACAGGAAGAAAAGATAGATTGTTTTGCATCAAAGTATCAAGCTGTCAAGGCAATAAATATACATTTCCAATGTGACAGTGCTGTGTATTACTTTTTGAAGTTAGCACATACCCAACCCAGCCAAATTAATTTCTGTGCAAAGAAAACTACAATCTCTCCCATGTCTGAATGAATGTACATATTGCTTTTTCATTTTACAAATAGATTTAAGGATGGAATATTTAAAGAACAGCATATGTTACAGGAATATCTTTAAAGTGAATGCAAAGGAATGCATGGCAATATACTACACTGTTCAATGAACATATGTAAGCCAATTCTCCAAAATAAAAGAGGCGAGGTTAAGACCTAGGTCACTATTAGGCATCGATTTCCCCAGGGAAATTATTTGAGCTGGGCCTAGTTCATCCATGAATGAAAACAGATGGTTGTAATCCAAAGAAGCTAGAGAGATGGAGTTGGATGTGTGATGGTCACCATGATACCAGCACAGCTACTTTGCACATCACTTTCATTCCTCCTTCTTCAGTCCAGTTTATTTCTAGCTCAGTCATTCAATCACCCCAAAATTCCTTGTCTATTATTCTATTTTTCTTTACACATAAGTCACATATAAGGCAGATCAGTTTTGACAAGACTTGGAGGAGCAGTAATCTGCCTGCCTTTGCACCTGCTTGCCTGTCTGTCAGTTTACCTATCATCCCAGTTACTTGCCTTCTCGTCTGTCCTGATGGGTCCCTGTCTTCCTGCCTATCAGATTATCTACCCTAATGGGTCCCTGCCTTCCTGCCTGCTGGATTACCAATCCTAATTGGGTCCCTGTCTTCCTGCCTGCCAAAATACCCCTCCTGATGGGTCACTGTCTTCCTGCCGGCCAAAATACCTACCCTGAAGGGTCACCGTGTTCCTGCCTGCCCGATTACCCATCCTAATTGGTCCATGTGTTCCTGCCTGCTGGATTACCCATCCTAAGTGGTCCCTGCCTTCCTGCCTGCTAGATTACCCATCCTAATCGGTCCCTGCCTTCCTGCCTTGGGACCCTTGGAAATTTATTTGAAACCTGTTGTTACTAACCTTGGTTTTGAGTTGGACAGTGATTTTAAATTGGACAGCCAAGTTAGAGCGGTGGTGAAGTCCAGTTTTTATCATTTAAGGCGACTGGCAAGAGTGAAATCTTTTCTTTCAAGGCAGCATTTTGAAACAGTGATCCATGCTTTTATTACTTCTCGTTTGGACTACTGTAACTCACTTTATGTGGGTGTCAGTCAGTCGTTGCTCTCACGTCTGCAGATGGTCCAAAATGCCGCTGCACAACTGTTAACAGGAACCCGTAAAAGAGAGCATATAACTCCTGTGCTGGCCTCACTGCACTGGCTGCCTATGTCCTTCAGAGTTGATTTTAAAATTCTTATGTTTGTTTTTAAATGCTTTCATAATCTTGCTCCGCCGTACCTCTCGGAGCTTCTCCATTCCTACACACCCTGTAGGTCTCTTAGGTCAGCTGACCAGCTGCTCCTGGAAGTACCTAGATCTAAGAGGAAGCTCCGAGGGGACAGGGCCTTTTCTGTTGTGGCGCCTAAATTGTGGAATAACTTGCCCTTGCACATTAGAGAGGCCCCTTCATTATCAACTTTTAAAATACGTCTAAAAACCCATTTTTATTCCCTGGCTTTTGGCCTCAGTGAGACTTAGTGAGATTTTCCTTGTAATTAAATTAGCTAGTAATAAATTAACTTATTTGCATTTTATTTATTTCCTATGAAAGTTGATTATTTGGTTTTAAATGTACAACACTTTGTGTCAGCTGTGGTTGTTTTAAAGTGCTTTATAAATAAAGATGATGATGATGATGATGATGATATATTTTAATTTAATAATAAAAGTACATATTTGTGGACAGTGATGCATTTTTTTACAAATCAGCTGCAGTACGAAGTTGTCACGCCAACGGGGGCGGGGCAGCACAGCGGCTAGCAATTGCCACAATTCCACTACACTATTTAAACCAAAAGCGAACTACCGAGAGTTGCAAAGTATTGTTGCCATGTTTATGACATCTACTGAGTGCTTCTTTGTCTCGTGTCTTCCCCGCTTGCCCTGCCTGCCTCGTCGTGCCCTGCTGTCTTGCCCTGCTGCTGACTGTGCAACTATAACAGAACATGCCGCTTGAAAATCAAAATACTTAAGCAGGACTACAGGAAAGTGAAGGATCATAATAACATGTTTGAATACAGCGAAAGACGATGCTTTGTGATGATGTCAGTCAGGGGCGGTCACTGATGATGTCATTTGGTGCCGGTGCCAGTTTTCACACCAGTGTAAAACCGACACAAAAGTACCACCATACTTTTGGTACTTCATGGAAGTATCGAAAGTACCAAAAGTACGCTACCTGGTGCGGTGGAAAAGCTCAACTGCTCAATGATCTACTGAAAGGCAGGAAAGACTCAAAAGATCGTTTTGAAATGAATGAAAAACCATTGAAGGCATTCCAAGAGCTGAAGGAAGCACTGTGCAAAGCTCCTGCCCTGGGAATTCCAGACACGAGTCAGCCTTTTATCTTGAATGCACATGAGAAGATTGGCTACATGACAAGGGTTCTAATACAAGCTCATGGTGGCCTGCAGTGACCTGTAGGCTACTATTCTGCAAATTTGGACAATTTAGCACTCGGATGGGGGCCATGCCTGAGAGCCGTCCAGGCGTCATACATGGCGGTCAACACTGTCTTTAGCTTGATGTTGGATCAAACTTTAATTGTGAGATGCCCACACTCTGTCTCCACTCTCCTGATACTAAACAGAGCATTAAAAGTCACAGCAGCCCAATGGGCTAAGTTTTCAGCAGTCTTGAAAACACCCAACATTGTGACTGAAAAGGCTAGTCCAAATAACCCTGCCACCCTGTTGCCAGAGTACACAGAAGGGACCAATTATGACTGTGTAGAAATAGTAACTGACATGGAAGAAGTGTGTCGCACTCCATAAACGCCATTGCATAATCCAGAATTGGTGTTTTACACCACAAGTTTATTAATAGTTGAGGGAGGTGTGAGATGTGCTGATTGGGCAGTAACAACAGACTTGGAGGTGATTGCAAGTGGCAGCATGCCTAAAGGCACATCACTGCAAGAAGCTAAGTCAAAAGCACTCATTGAAGCATGCAAAATTGCAGAAAATCAGTCAGCTAATGTATTCACAGATTCCAGATACACCTATGGAGTGGACATGATATTGGACTACTGTCGAGTCAACTTGGTTTGCTAACTGCAGCTGGGACACCAGTGACAAATGGACAATTAGTTGAAGGATTATTGATGCAATCCAACTTCCTGCTGAGCTGGCAGTCATGAAATGTAAAGCTCACACCAAAGCAGACACAGTAGAAATGCACTAGCAGATAAAGCAGCTAAAAGGGCTGTGAGAGGTGGTGACATAAAAAAGTGGCGCAGACATAGACTAGAGATGTGAACAGCTAAGAACAGTGATCAAACATCTTGATGACATCAAGGATAACCAGAGCAACAGTCCTGCTGATGAAAAATGGTCATGGATGGAAAAATGTGTGAAACTTCACAAAGATGATGTATGGAGATATGGATACGGACCCAGAACAGTGATCCCGTCATCGCTACTTGCCTACCTAGCACACCAAATTCATTCAGTAGGTCACCTTGATCTGGAGAAAATGGTGCATCGATTCAGTCAAGACTCGTGGAACCTGCAGTTCCGATCACAAGCACAGCAAGTAGTGAGACAGTCACCTGTCAGAAGAACAATGCAGGTCAACTCTAGTGGCGCCCACTCCGTCTGGTCCCTTTCTAATCTCTAAGTGGACTATATCACTCAATCAAAAGGTCACGGTTATTCAGATGTTCTCGTGGTGGAAGGAAGCAGTTCTCTGCCAAAAAGCCACAGCCACTCACACCACAAAGACACTGGTCAAAGACTACAATCCATGCTGGGGCATGCAGGGCCTACTGTGCCAAATTGACTCAGACTATGGAACACATTTCACTGGGGTAGTCTGTGAAGAGTTCAGCCAAATCATTCCATTTCATTGAGTGGTCATTCCACTGCCCTCATCATCCACAGTCATCAGGACAAATGGAGAGGATGAACAGAGTCATCAAAAACAGGGTATCCAAATATCATTAGGAAGGAGTGCCATGGGTTCAGGCTCTCTGCAGCATCAGAGCAATGACTGACAAAAAGACTGGTTTGAGCCCGTTCAAGATCATCACAGGGTGTGTGATGCATCTCCCCTACAGCATAGATCTGAAAAAAGCAGACATTCACCTTGCTAGTGAAAGCCTGATTGTCTATTTCGTTAAGCTCACCAATACTGTTCAGTCTGCTTTTCAACAGGTCTCCAATACCAGTCGATGGAGGTCACATCCTGGTTCCTGTTGAATGGGTACTGATCAAGAAATCCCAGAAAGAACAGTTTGGGGCTAAGTGGGAGGCCCGTATCAGGTACTGTTAACAACAAACGCAGCAGTTAAAGTGTATGGTTAAAGCAGATGAATTCATGCTAGCCACTGCAAAAGAGTAGACTATGTTCCTGAGACCTGACTCGCTTAGGTGATGTGCTAGTAACCTCTCCCTTAGTAGCCTATGCTGTTGAGCAACAACATAACAGACTTTAACCAGCCAAAAGATCAACAACGGCACTACTGATTGTCAAAAGACAAGCACACACACATATTGTGGATTGTCAAGCTTTTCATTTGCTTTTCTGTTAGACTATGCAATTCATGTAAATATGGTTGCCAAATCTGACAATCAGCTTTGTGCTGAGTTTTTTACAGTTATATCCTGATCAGTCATTACTTATTGTACTCAGTTATTCATGATGATTCAATGTGATTTGTTTTCAATAGAATTGTTTTCAACTGCCACTGTTTGGGTGTATTTTCTATTCAAACTCTCTCTCACATCCTGTTGATTACTTCACCTACTCCACGAGCTCTCTCCATTTGGTTCCCCCGTGCCAGCATAGTTGGTGAGTCAGCCTTCACTTTCTCATTTACTATGTTGATTGCTCAGTTGGGTGCAACTCTAGCTAACGTGGTGGTCAGTGGTGCTGGTCAGTGGTGCTGTCCCAGAATATGAACACCTACTCCTCACTGCAACTTCGTGCCTGGCGCAGTCATCCTGGCTCGAAGAAACAATATATACTTGGTGTAAGGAGCCTGGCATCGCTCGTCGCCCACGATATATTCACCGCTCCCCACGTCATCGTTTTCGTATAAACTGTACCTCCTCCGATGCTATTCCGACAATTTGGACTGAGAGACCAGAGACGTCAAATAGCACATCAAGACTCCAGATTAGATCAAGGAGTGCATTGAGTTATCTGCCGATCGCTACGGAGCAGAATAACCAAGGCAAAGTTGCAGATTGAAATTTTCAATGTGCTCTCTTTAACTGTCGGTCCTTAAGAACACAAGAAATTTACAAACGAGAGGGGGCCATTCGGCCCATCAAGCTCGTTTGGGGAGAACTTAACTAATAGCTCAGAGTT
>JAOYFF010000081.1:22716786-22727858 GCA_025773925.1 Cryptomyrus ogoouensis
ATATATTACATAGACAGACAGACACAGGTTAGGTATCTATACCTTTGTGGGGATTCTCCATTGAAATCTGTGGGCATAACCCTAATCCCAACTAGGACAACCTTAAATCTACCCAGCCCTAACCTTAACCATGAGTAACCAAACAAAATACAAGGATTTGGGGATTTTTAGTTTATGTCCATTCACATCTTCCTTTTTATAAAATTGAGATTTATACTGTGGGATCAGGGAAAATGTCCTCACAAGCTAAAAAAGCAGCAGGTTTTACCACAGTGTGGGGACATTTGGTCCCCACAATGTGGTATATATAAACCTACCTCCCCCACCCACACCCACACCAATATGCAGTAAAATGGCAACATTAATGAGAGAGTACATAGTTTCCCAATGGTGTGACCCACTCAGGATTTAACCTGCTTAATAGCCCAAAACACCAGCATGAGCCTGACACTGTTAATCTGCATCTCCCATGGTGAGAGGTTAGTGAAACACTCATTTTCTTTGCACACAAACATAAGCAGTTTCCCAAATGATCATTTAAAATTGAATAATGATGCCCACTATAAAAAGGTAGAATTTTTTGTCCTCTCAGGTTTAGTACAGTATATTAGCAGACTCACACTCATGTCACAAAATCTGGATGGTTATCAGTGGCTTAACTTTGATTTGTCAGAAATGTTATTTTAACAGTTGCCAAGCACTTTATCTTCTGCTTGGCTGAGAAGAGCCAGGAGCAACAGATGGCCACTTGCAATACCTTACAAAGCTGACGAGAACATCTTAAAGTGGGCGCAGTGAGGGGGTGGTTTCTGGCAGGCCTGTCCTCAGTTTCCTTCTGCCTATGCCTTTTAAAAATGACGCTCAACAAACACTTGCCGATGAGAGACAATTTGACAGAAACTCTCAGCAAATTCCTCCGCCTTACAGAGAAAGAGTTTAAGGATTTAGACTCTGAACAGGAAGTCTGATTTACAAGGTGTTTCACTGAAGCCTGACTCTTATCACCTCAACATCAGCATGGTATTTTCTCCAGTGTGCCACCATTCTGATGACTGATTCTACCATTCCAAAGCATCAAACAGGAGCTCAGAGAAACAGTTTTATAAACCCGCATTTGAAGAAACATTTCTTCACATTATACTACTTCCACCCATTTCCTGAATGATGAGACCAAAAACTGGCGGCTGGTGACTAGGTTTGACAGTTTGGTCTGACCTATTCCAGCAAAGCATATCCGAAAACCTGTCAAATGCCCCAGATGTAATACAGAACTATGGCTCAGGGCACTATTATACATACTGGGCCCTACAATTTGGTTGTGCCGCATGAATTACTTGAAAAAAACTAATGATTTTAGTAGAAAAAAATATGCAACTTGAGCGCCTGCAGTGTATTGTTGCAAGCAAGCAGAGTTTGGTATGGCATAACCCCTGTCCTGGTTACCAACCCAGACACACTTGTGGAAAGCACGTTATCATGGTTCCTGTGGGAGCACTTCTTCAACTGGCACTTTACTGACCACTGTGGATCAAGGGGAATCCCATTTTCCACTCCCACTCACTAACTCTTCACTCACCCTTCACAGTCCCTCTTTCAGATTACACTGTGAAAACCGAGGCATATTAATGTGAATAGATACACTGAGATTTACTTACCCCCAGCATTGGGGAGTAACTAGTTACATGAAAGAGCGTTATGTAATAAAATTGCAAAATAAATATAATCCATTACAGTTACTGAGAAAAAATATGTAATTAAATTACAGTTATTAATCAAAATGTTCGTGATTACTAAGGGGTTACATCTGGATATATTCTTTTTTGGTAAAAATCTTATATGTAGAATATAACATTCAATTTGTTGATTTACATCTTCTTGCAAAGCCATTGGGACTTCTCAGCTTTTATTGCCCAGTTTAAAACATTTGTTAGAAAAGTAATCAAAAAGTAATTCAATGAAAAAAGGTTATATTACTTTGTTGAAGTAATCAAAATAGTTACATTACTTATTACATTTTTAACAGGCTAACTAGTGATTTGTACCTCCCCGACCCTGCTTACCCCCGACCCTATGATGAAAACATTAGCAATCATGCTTGTCACTCAGGTATGTAAAAAGATATTTTCTTTAACATTTATATTTGATCAACAGCCATTACATTACTAACCAGGAGAGCAAGGATTTAACAAGCAGTTATTTTTATGACTCCTAGACATTGTTTTCCAGTCACAGGGGGGCACAACTCATACCAGTCACCATAGCTTGCTAATGACTGTGCTGTGGATGTGACAGCAGTGGGTCCCACAAAAGACCAACAGTAAGACTGTGTCAACCTCAATCACTCAACAATACCCCATTAAAAATGAAACCTTCAACCTTGAGCATGTCCTTGAAGGAAGACAAGTCTGTCAAACTGAGGTTCAGCTTGTGTAGTTAAAATGATCCTAGGCTTATGTAGCTATTCAGGATGACAAAGCTGTATAATTTTGTTCGAGTTAACAGACTACCTCTTTATTCCCTGCACTGCTGTCTAACTGCAACTCCTGGGAAAACCAATCCTGGTCTCTCATCTGGCAACAACCACCAAAGCAAATTCCTTGTATGTGTAAACGTACTTTGGCAATAAACTCTATTCTGATTCTGATTTGCTCTGTGCCAAGTTGCACAGCTTCAGGTTTCAGGCAGAGAAAAAGACATGATACATTTTCAGGTGACTTTCTGAAAGGACTGTTGACTAGACTAACTGAAAAGGCAAAACAAATGAGAAACACAAAGTGACACTGGTCACTTGTGTTCTGTATACTAGGCACATGTAATCTTACAGTGAAAACGAGCCTGGCGCAAGGCATACTGGGGTTCCTGTCACCAGGAACTTGTCTGTTACACAGTTTTATTTTTTACTGAGATTTAAGTCCACAGTATTCTCAGGATTCAACTGTATGAGTCCCTTGAATGTAGCACCCAAAATACTACCAGCTGTTAAGTCCAGCTGCAGGCCTCTATGCCAGAGGGCCAGTCAAAATATGTTAGGTGAATGAACATGTATTTTTCTAAATATATTCCCAGGCAGGGGTACTCATCTTTATAAACATGCATTCTATTATGTATTTTGTGTTACTTAAAGTGAGGAAAACTACAATTTGTGAGTTTCACCTGCATCATGCAAGCATTAGCAGACCAGGAACATGACAGCAGGCAAAGGAGGAGTTTCACCTGCGACTATAAGAGCAGCATACAACTGAGACACTCAGGGGCGCTCTGTAACGTAACAGCTTCTCTTCTGGTGGGCTGCCCAGAGCCTTGGTGAACGAGCAGAGAGAGAAACCGGGAAGTGTGACCGAACAAGCGGGCAGCAAGAGAAAAGAGAGAGAGTGATGCGATTCCCAGCGTGTATGCACTCTCACGTTGGTTTGCTAAAAATATGCACAGAAATGCATACGTTCTCTATGCAAAGGAATGTCTGGGGACGTCTTTATTTGAATTACAAGTATAACTGACAACTTAACCAACATAAAATCTCTAAACACTGTAAAAGCTCTGGAATCATGAGATTAGACCTGGCTAATATAGTGCCAAGAAACAACACAATCATGAATGCAGGTTTTTTCAAAAAGACAAAAGGGTAGAATGCATGTCTTCAGGATTCTGAAGCACTGTAAACTGTAAACCATGATTTTTTGTTGTAACCGTTTGGAGCGAGTTACTGATGTATTCACTTTCAACATGGAATAAATTTAAACATTTTCAGCAACACATTTACATTCAAGCAGGTTTTCAGGAGCATAAGGAACACATATATAACAATGAATACCAGATGTATATTAAAATGTACATGAATCACAGTCATTTAGAAGCACGTAGCCTATACACTTTAACACGCACTGAAAATACATCCCTTTCACAGACCTCCTATGTAAACAGAATTTTTCTTTTTGAGCATTTAAGAGCACTGCAGCAGCCTATGGTCACACACATGACTGATAATGGAAGGAGAGGAAGACTGCATTCTCTCACTGAGCAGATGGAAGCTCTTGCTTGTGGCAGATTGCTGCAGGGCTGTCAGTGTCATCGGTTTACAGACATAGGATTGTCTCCATGAAACCACTTCTTCGTGAAAGCGGAGTGCTGTCATTTTGCCCCCTCTCTCTCATCCAAACAAAATCACTTTAGTACATATGAAGCCTTCTGTGCCACTTAGGTGCTTTTCCTAACAGTGGGGGACAGGGGACATTGTCAAACCAGCCCTGAAATTGCTTTCAATCTCAGACGATTAACATGCCTCGGGATGCTATTTGACCAGAACCCCTGTGTTATCAAGCTCTGTAAGGTAATCTACTTGCTGCAGTTTGGACTGATGTATAACTATTACGGGCAGCTTACACAAAACCAAAACCAGCACTGGAAAAGAAGGTGGGCAGGAGTTGGATAGAATGGGTGACAAAGACTGTTACCACGCTAGCAAATCAGAGGCTGATGATTTAAATGAAGCTTACAACAGGAAATGATATCAGGGCTAAAAACTTGTTACATGGATGTATGCCCTTTGTTCACTTGAAGGAGCAGAGATGGATTTAAGACCATCGGCATTCAAAGGGGTAAATCCACAAGCCTGACACTGCCAACCATTCAGCACGTGTCAAGGCCAGCTGGATTAACTAGTCACATTTCCCAAAACAAACAGGGCCACTTCCATTCATGCATCTTCTACCCGCTTATACTGTTCCAGGTGGTGGGGGGTTCTGGAGTCCATCCCAGGCAGCATAAGGCACAAGGCTGTAGCACACTCTGGACAGGATGCCAGTCCATCACAGGGAATATATACACTCACAAATTAAGGGAAAATTCAGAGATTCCAATTAGCCTAATTGCATATCTTTGGACTGTGGGAGAAAACTTTAATTCCTGTAGGCCACCTTGCTGCCAGGTCCCCTTCAACTTAAAAATAAGAATAAATCACACAGGAAAGTAGTATGATCAGCACGACTCAGTCAATTGTCTGTTACCACAGTTGGAATGAGGCAGCAGTTCTGGTGCTATAGAACCTCCTTCATTGCAGAAGGAGACTTAAAACCAAACTGAGTACATTTGAATAACTTTTCCTCTCTTGTGACTTTTGCATCTCTGCTTATAGTCATAGTTTTTTTTAATGAAAAGAAACAATTGTCATCAAATGAAAAAGAGTAACGATTTAACAAAATTATTGCTAACTCCTATATTAAACCTGTAGTAGTCAGGACAAATTTCATTTTTTATGGTAATTTTGCAAAAAATATGGCAACAGCAGTAAAATTGTAAATGCCTCTCCATCGTGAACATATCCTGTCTGGCTCATTAACCATCTGTATGTCCATATTCCATAGATGCCTGGGGAGATAACTAAGCATTTCTTTTGCCTGACATCAGAATTGGTTTCCGTGTGAGACAATCACCACACTCCTGAATACATAACAGCATTTCGATTATGCAGCTTGGCACTGCAATTAAGCAGTTATTGTTCTCTGTTGTTTTTGGCTTCAGACAAGTTTACTCCAGAAAGCAAGTGTGGGAGGAAACATTACCCAGCTGGGGGGAGGAGGGGTGAAAATCCAATAAATTAATGAAGAGAGAGGTTAAAAGAGCCAGGACCACAGACATCCACGGCAATCACAATCACGGCCCGATGACCATGTAGCATGCACATTCTACATCACCGTAGCTCTAAACCATCCCTGCCATCTTCACTTGGCAACAAGCCATGTGAAGTCAATGGCTTGGATGCAAAAAATCTATATTTTGTTGGAAGTCAGTAAAAAAATCTGTTCCAGAACCACAGCATCTGAAAAATACTTGTATATGCACAAGTGCCCTTCTTCACGCATGCCCAATGGGTGTGCTAAATTACTTGGTAAAGCAGAGCCACCATATCAATGGCATATGTGCAGGGACAAATCTGTGGCAGATATGCACAGCCATTGTAGGATGGGGGTCACAGATGGTTGTAGCCAGAAGGACAAAATGACAAGCTGACAGGCCATGAGCCCTTGTTCGCGGCTTGTTGTTGGAGAAAGGCTGACCCCTAACTAACACTGCATTAAGCTAGCAGTACCTAACAAGCTTTAAAAGCCAGCCCCAGCACACAGCCTGTGAAATCTGTCAGCAGAAGTTCTGTTTCTGAAAGACTGCATGTCTGCCACCCCCCCAAGCAAAACTGCTCCTGAACACACAAATAAGCTGGTTGTTGTATGGAAGGGAAAGGACCCCTAATAAATTCAGATTTTTTTTTGCCAGCTGTGGGTAACATTGCTTTTGAAGGATCAGAACCATAGAACACGAGCATGCACATAACAGTCATGGTACCACATATGTTCAGGTTGACTTAGAATAGGATATCTGCATTTTCACACAACCTATTATAAATTACAAACAACACATGCATTATATATATTTACTGTAAAATTTTACCTGACCTAGACCTCTTAATATGGTCTTCTACCTAGGCAGGTCTTCAGCTCTACGAGGAGACTGAAGAGTGGCAGATAAGGCAGACTTGGAAAAACTACAGCTCACGTGAGAAGTCCGCTTTCTTGACGGTCACCTTCGAACCGACGACCATCCCACAAAAAAGATATTTACATTTAAAACTGCATCATTTTTTTAACAAAAAAAAAAACATCATCGGGGTTTGGGAACTAAACACGTAATAAACAGAGATTTATGCGAATGACCACAAGTTAATGGGCAACAGTTAGTGTCGTTATCCCATCCAAAACCGAACATGTAATTGGGTATTGGCTACAATTAGCCGGGCTGCCAACTCTCACACATCTGGCGTGACATTCAGGATTTCTGACTCTCACGCTTACGCTAGAAATTCTACGGCAAATCTGTATTAATCCATTACAAACCTAAAATCAGCTACATAAAAACCGTTGGAGTAGTTTGTAAACTCTAAAGACTTTTTAGAAGGAAATAAAACTATCACATATATGTAAATGAGTGTGCAGACTTGTCTCGAATTGAAAATCTCACGCCAGATACCTGACCAAAGTTGGCAACCCTGAATTAGCCCATTAATAAATTAATAATAAATCAGATTTGACACAACAACATACGCGTATTATAATTAAGTTAAAAACAATGTACCTAGTCATAGAATATAAACACTAAGTAAAGAAATGAACTATTTAATGAAGTTTATAATTTCGTATGCGAATTCATTTTTTATTCGGATGTCTAATGTAACACGCCAATTTACCTAAATAATTTAAAACATTTTAAAACAGATATCCATATTTAAGATGTACCCGCTATATAACCTGCCACCTGACACGAGGTTCCCCGTTAATTATTTAAATTCTGCTTAGTTACTAAACTTCACCTGAAAGCTGACGTTCTAAGGACAGTTTTTTTCTGTAAAATGGTGACATCCTCCATCTGGATGTCCGAGGTGTCAATAAAGGCGGGACCAAGGCGGGATAACCAATCAGATCTCATGGAAGTCAAACGGCAAATGCGCAGCCGTAATACAATTATAAAACCTGATGCTACTGTAGTCCAACCAAAAAATATTAATCCTGTTGGACTTTTTAAGGATAGACCGAGATTTGATGTTAGAATCAAAATGACAGGGGTTGCCATTCACTCTAAAGTACACTGGGGACAGGAGGGACAAGGAGATTAAAAATTTTAGTTCCCATTTATATATATATATATATATATATAAGGAGGACTGTGTCCAAAAAGGAGAACTAATGCTCAATAAGGAGGAGAAGCTGTTGGGGTCATACACATACTACGGAATCCATGGACCGTATATAATGATCAAGATAACAATATAGGACAAGTAAAAAATACTTGTAAGCACGACCATTCTATATTATACACATACTGCAGAAGGTGTGAAGAGTACATGTATATTGAGATAATTATCACATTATCTTGATAGAATGGCATAAAAATACTTGCAAGCATGGCCGTTCTCGGCTTCAGTGGTATTTGTGTGTGGGGGTTTCACATTTTTTATGTGAACAGGGGTGGAGGAGAGTGGCGATAGTTGTTGATGCAGAGGAGAGTAGAGGGGAGGGAAAAAAACAGACCAGGGGACTAAAAAGAGGACACCCAACAGCAGTCCGGACCAAAGTTTGGATAACCGGACTGTCTGGACAAAATCCAGACAAGTGTGCAACCTACTTCAGAGCAAGGGGTTTCTAGCAGCCCTGGAGTGATATGATTACTCTGCCGGCCATGGCATTTGGGCTTGTGAGACAGATACACAGATTACAGGCACACTGTGCAAAATATTGCCCCATAAGGAAGGTTTATCATTTTATTGACTAATTAACTAAAACTGACCCCACAAGTTTTTAGATACCATTTACAACCATACTACCTGTGTCAAAGTATTACTCTTTGCATGTTTAGGTGATGACTTTACACTGTACTTTGGGTGTGACCCTGTGAGTGAATTGTGACTGTCTTTCATTCTGCGGTGTACCAACATTAAATATAAAAAGATGGAAAAGACAAACTAAATGAAGTCTTTGATATCGTCACTGTTTGATGAAAGCCAAGTATCTCCAATATCCATTATTTCAGGAGTGTGAAAAATGCATTTTCTCAGACACTACTTTACAGAATAAAACTAAAACAACATGATGAGACACACTTACCACCACAAATAAATACCTATATTTACACAGCCGCCGGTGAATGGTTTGTTTGAAATGGACTTACGTGGATTGTCGTCAGCGCACTTAAACTTGTGATTCTCTTATCATGCATTGTAATGATGAACAGTTAATTCGAGGCTCATCTCCTTGTTCATTATATTCTACGAACTCTGTAGGTTATTGAGAGCTAGTCCAAAAGTTTGGACATAATCAGTGCCCTATCCTACTCTATATTTTCCATTGCACAAATCTCTTTTACTAAGACAGATAGATGACTTCTATCTATCTTTTCAGCGGTCTTAGACAGAGGAGACTGGACATGGTAAAAAGTCACAATCATCCAGAACTGGGCACACGGTTTTCATCGGACAGTGGTGATATAGAAGGTCAGATATATTTTAACATCAGCAAATATCCAGGTTGACTTTAATTTATAATAAGAAATTTAGAAGGGAAGGTTTGCATATACAGACAAGTACTCCTCACCACTGAGAGCTGCACAATTTGTTCTATTAGCTGAGCATCAGAGAACCCATCATTTCAAGAATCGACTGTTATTCTCCCCCAACAGTTAACTCCAGCTACACTGGCCTCTGCTTGTGGTACTGGCTACCAGCCACATGGTAACATTCTCCAGAAACATACAGTGAAGTTGATAACTAACTATTGCCTTTCCACAGCAACACTGGGCACATTCCGGAAGTGCCCGTCCATCGCAGTGTAGATGAATTTAGTGGCACCAAGCCGCTAAATTCACCCCTAGTCTTTGGACTAGGGGTGAAAAATAGGAGTATCTGGAAGAAACCCACACCAACTTCAGGAGAATGTTCAAATGCACCCGGTGCCAAGGCTGGAACTGAACTCTGGAGGCATGATGTCATAATACTACCACTTTTTCTCAAAATGAAACCTTAGAAATATGGTAGTAATTTTTCATTTTTGTTTTCTATACTGAGTGTGTCATATATATTTCTGTTGGACTATTCTCCCCTGACCATCATTAATACCTGTGTTTAACAATCAACACTGAGCATGTACTAATTACAGCATCATATTAATTGTGTCTAATTCAAAACTATATCTGAACAGATAATCTTTGAGTTGATCATAGGCAAAGGTGGTAGTGGGCCCCTGGTCCTCTGTGTTCTGGAGACCATTGAGATTTCTGTTAAAAATATGGTCAGTTTTTTTTTCATCTTTGAACTGCCTTTGCTGGTTTTCTGACCGGCTGCAGTATGGTCATGGCTCCACATTCGTGACTCAGAAGCTGGGACAGACTGGCACACGCCTGGTGACATCACAGCTACCGAGGGAAGGAGGGGACACGTGCCGCGGGTTCATGTGGAATACGAGGGTCCAGAATCCTGCTGGGTTCCGGAGCACGATCATCATGACATCATTTCCTTTATCCACGACGAGAGACCGAAATGGCAGGGGTGACAGAGTCAGACTTAGGAGGACTGAAAAAAAAGAGGTCTAGCTTACTTTACTTAATAATAATCAGATTACATATGTTGATTTTTTGATTGGCAATTCTGGGTGAGCAATTATATCCATAAATAATTCATAAATAGCAATACTTTCAGCCACTAATGAAATCTAATTAAGAAATTGATTCTTCCAGCTATCAGTCACATGTCATCATTACAACTGCAGCATCGTGAAAAAAAGTAAAAAATAAAAATGATTAAATGCTATGTGTATGTGGATTTAATGAGAAGGCGTCTGCTTGGGTTTAGTGCCAAGAATGGCAGAACATTAAAGGTGCTGGAAAAGGCTGGAGATGAAGGGTGATATGGCCCCTCACGGGCTCAAAGCTAAGGTGACAAGGTTAGGAGCTGGTGGGCTTCTTATCTGCGTAAAAATGCCACATGACCACATTTATGGTCTGTTCTTGTGGCTTTGAGGACAGCATTGTGATGCCATTTGTATCACCCACTGTTTCATGCATCCAGAGACCCATGAGCCTTGTGGCAGTGGAGGGATGGAGATGAGGTCATATGGGGGGTGGGGGGGATCTGCATTGCCTGGCTCAGCCTGTAGGAAAGTGAGAAAGGGTAGGGTCCCCAGGCGTGGAGGATCTGACTTGTTTGAGCCAGCAGTCACAGCTGCTCACTCCTGTCACCCTCACATCTAATCTGTGAAAATGATAGATCCTGACTGTAAACCATGTCCTTCTGCAGTGACAGGCAATTCAGAGTCTCACACAGAGACGGACATAATGAGTAACACAGAGACAGGATGACAGTGCCTCACACAGACGGACATAATCAGTAACACAGAGACAGGATGACAGTGTCTCACACAGATGGACATAATCAGTAACACAGAGACAGGATGACAGTGCCTCACACAGACGGACATAATCAGTAACACAGAGACAGGATGACAGTGCCTCACACAGACGGACATAATCAGTAACAC
>JAOYFF010000081.1:22727958-22738225 GCA_025773925.1 Cryptomyrus ogoouensis
CAGACGGACATAATCAGTAACACAGAGACAGGATGACAGTGCCTCACACAGACGGACATAATCAGTAACACAGAGATAGGATGACATTGTCTCACACAGACGGACATAATCAGTAACACAGAGACAGGATAACAGCGTCTCACATAGACGAACATAATCAGTAATACAGAGACAGGATGACAGCATCTCACACAGAGACAAACATAATTAGTAACACAGAGACAGACTGACAGTGTCTCACACAGAGAGGGACATAATCAATAACACAGAAACAGACTGATGGTCTTGCACAGAGACTAATGTAATCTGTAACACAGAGGCAAACTGACAGGATCTCACAGTGCATGCAGAAACATACTCTTTTAGGCTGAGACTCGCATTTGTACTGCGTGCGCACGCACACACACACACACGCACACACACACATACCAAAATCCTAGCCACAGATGGCTAAAACCTTACCAGTTCCTCAAACTCCTGCCCGGTTTCTGGAGATCTGACTGAGCAGATAAGCTCATTATGTAAACAGCCAGCCTGCTTAGGGCTTGCTAAGACGCGGCTGCTTTAATCTGGGTTATTTCTGCAAAATGCACTGCAGTCTATAAGTGCCTTTCCTCCTCTGCCCCCCCCATCCCCATAACACAGTGGGTGATTTGGCCCAACACCCGTTTCTGAAATCCATTCGCATGGCTCTGCGATTTGCATAACAGGAGATTGGCGGGTCCTGTACTTCGCTACATTTCTAGCACATTAGTTTTGAAGTGGAGTAACATGACTGAGTTTTCTGCTAAGGAAGCATTTTTGTTCCTCCAAGACATTTCTTTTTACATTTTGTACGAAAAGTCTGTGAGAAGGCATTTCAGTCGAGGCATATCAAAGTGTTTTTATCATCAATGTCAGTTATACGATACATGGGTCACTGAGGTGAAATTTCATTCTCATTGGTTATAGTGCAAATGAAAAACAATAAGCAAACTATAAATACTGAGACATATAAACATGAATATTAACAGACACAAGAAAACCACGCTTATCCACTTTTCGGCTTGCCCGCCCATCTGCCCATGACGTCTCTCCTACCTGCCCTGCTGCCTGTGTCGTCTCTCCTACCTGCCCTGCTGCCTGTGTCGTCTCTCCTACCTGCCCTGCTGCCTATGACGTCTCTCCTACCTGCCCTGCTGTCTGTGACGTCTCTCCTGCCCGTACTGCTGCCGATGACGTCTCTCCTGCCCGCCCTGCTGCCTATGACGTCTCTCCTGCCCGCTCTACTGCCTGTGACGTCTCTCCTACCTGCCCTGCTGCCTGTGATGTCTCTCCTACCCGCCCATCTGCCTGTGACGTCTCCTGCCCGCTCTACTGCCTGTGACGTCTCTCCTGTAAATTAGGACTTTGCCATTTTGTTTACTGACTTCCTCTGCCGGCCCCTGGAGGATGGGCTCCCCCTTTGAATCTGGTTCCTCCCAAGGTTTCTTCCTTCTAAGGAGTTTTTCCTTGCCACTGTCGCCTCTGGCTTGCTCATTGGAGGCTTCGGGAAGGGATAACGTAAAGTGCTTCAAGACAATGTAATGTTGTGAGAATGTACTGTAAAAATTGAATTGAATTGAATTGAAAGATTGTACAAATTTGCCATATAATTGTATGAGCAGGCGCCTTGTCCTGGGTTGTTCCCTGCCTTGTGCCTGTAACTTCCAGGATAGGCTCTAGACCCCCGTGACCCTGCATTGGTCAAGTATGTACAGAAAATTGATGGATGATAATGTATCTAAAAGACAGATAGTCCATCGCAAAAGATTAATGAGTTTAAGAACCACCCAGTATCTACAGTTTTTTAAATCTTGTTATTGAATTTTTATACTGACCCAATGAAAAAACAGAACAAGAAACACAGAACATAAAAGCATTAATCCAAACCTTGAGTTACTGACCAATAATTATTGACCACACCCAAATCTACTTAATACTACAGATGCTTAACTCACCTCTCCTTCCATCTTCCTCTTCCCCTACTATATCCAATCCACTCTTACCCTACCCACTCCTACCTTACCCTACGCACTCCTACCCTACCATACCCTACCTTACCCTACCCACTCCTAGCCTACCCCACCCTACCTACTCCTACCCTACCCTACCCTACCCACTCCTAACCTACCTTAACCTACCCACTCTTACCCTCCCCACTCCTAGCCTAGCCAAACAACTAGTACCCTACCCCTAACAGTTTTTAAAGGGAGAAAATTGCTCTGCCTCTTAGTTTATGTTTATACACATATTTAGTCAATTGCCTGACCCTTTTATCCCCTTATTCAGAACCAGACCTACATTGCAGAAGTTTGGACTGAATATCCTACTCTGGGAGGTTACAGGGAAGCCCTCTGTTTTATTTTGCCTCTCATCACATAATAATAATAATAATAATAATAATAATAATAATAATAAAAGAGAATTATAATGAAACAGTGCTGCGTAAAAGCCATTGCGCATCCTGTCACTGCTTTTCCTGTTTCTCCTGCTCCAGCAGTCTCATCTTCCCTGGCAATGAAAAAAAATCTGTTAAAACTTCAAAGAAACTGGAGAAGGAACAGTAGAGGGCACAAAGGTCTGTCCTAAGAGGAACATGGAGACCACAACGGGAGCGGGAGAGACACAGCAGGGGGCTTCACCCTCCTTCACCGGTATTATACTGCCGGTTAGTGCTGGTGTCTGTAACATGCTCCAGTCCCCGTGGACACAGCAGGGGGCTTCACCCTCCTTCACCGGTATTATACTGCCGGTTAGTGCTTGTGTT
The DNA here is from genome assembly GCA_025773925.1 of Cryptomyrus ogoouensis. Classification (NCBI taxonomy): domain Eukaryota; kingdom Metazoa; phylum Chordata; class Actinopteri; order Osteoglossiformes; family Mormyridae; genus Cryptomyrus; species Cryptomyrus ogoouensis. The sequence goes on from JAOYFF010000081.1 coordinate 22,730,747, forward strand.
TTTAACATGCCCGAGTCCCCAAGTTCATGCAGGGTGATGTTTGCACCTCCATCCTGGTGACCAAGAGGGGAGGACAGCCAACAGAATACTCCAGTGGAAATTTGGATACCAGCGTGCTAAAGGGAGCCAAGCCAAATTCCAAAATTGTGTGAGTTAACATACTTCACCCTATATATCCGATTCTAACCAAAACTAAAGCCACAGAACATTTGCTGCCCCCACAAAAGAGTGAGACAGTCACACCTCTTAGTATGTAATTGGTGTCAGAGCACCGCCATTCCATCAATTAATCAACTACACCAGCGAATCAGAAGTAATTCCAATAGAAAAGTTTATTTAGAGAAAATATGAAGGCTTTCAGGCACTTTACATGAAGACATCCATGCTAAAGAATAAATATTTCCACTAGACCCCCTACTGCTGAGCCTGTCTGAATGAAGAGTCCCAGGCTGAGGGCATTTCAGGTTAGGCTCAGAGCTCCTCTCAGCTAGCAAATGTGCATCTTGTTCCCCCTCAAGCAAATCATGTACCTCCCTTCCTTACCCTACAGGGACTGAAAGAGGAGCTGGTTGAAAGCAGCTCAGCTCAGGCCTCCAGGCTCACCACACCCCCATCTGCACTCCCTGGTTACTCCCACCCAGAATCCTGGTCTCCTTAGGGAGCGTGAATCCTGGGCAGAAGTGACGATGTCAGCCTCTCGTCGATCAGGATGTCATTGCTTGTTATCTGATGACATTATCTTAAACTGACAAAATAATGCAGTGATTTTTAAATTTGGCCCAAACATGTATTATCAGCAATGTTTCCTAGGGATAATTAAAATCTATCTGCTGCTATGTGTCACCTATAAAATTGGGGTCCCTGTGCCAGGCCTCCCCCTCCTGGCCCCACCCTACCACAGGTTCCCCCTCCTGGCCCCACCCTACCAGAGGCTCCCCCTCCTGGCCCCACCCTACCAGAAGCTCCCGTCCTTACCCCACCCTACCACCTAGCCCCATCCAGCATCATAATGATAGCTGTTCACAGAGATGGACCGAATTCTGCTGGAATGCACAGAGGAAGGGGATACGTAAGAAAAAGAGCACAGAAGATGTATGACGCAGGCGTGCCTCCATATAACACGCACCTGTTCTGCACACCTGTTCCTCTGATGCCCCCTCCCCCACCCCCACATTTCCGTGTATACAGGCCCGTGTCATAAGGTGTCACAGAGAACTGGAAGACGGGCAGTGTCCAGGCAGGCTGTCACAACGGTCTGCCTCAGTGTGGTGCCTAGGCGCAGCCCATTGGCTGGGAAGCTTTGTTAGTAAATCCGCCTCGCACGTGTCGTACAATCTGTGATCCTTCACCACAAAAGGGTGATGTCATAGAAAATATTTCTGGGTGTTTTTCAGCCCACATTGTGTGAAAAAATTAGGAAGACAGAAACAGCTTTTGCTTCTGATGAGTGTGATTCTGTGTAGCTGCTCATCTGGGTTCCTTGGCATCAAGTCCCCATTTCCCCAGACCCATGCGCTTTAAGGCTTCAGACCTGAGTCGTATGAAATCACGTCCAAATGCAACACACAGGTTTTCCACTGTGACCCAAAGCCACTCCTTTCTCCATGAGGATGGCACAGCGAGATGGTGAGGCCAGTGAGGTTTGCTGTTGGCAATTATGCTACTAGAATCAGAACACAAAGCTGGCAAATAGTCTTTTGGAATCTGAATATGGAGTTGCCATTTAGGATTCTAGAACATTGAGCTGGCATATATGATTTTAGCATCAGAACACACACTTGGCAAAGGGGATTCTGGAATCAGAACACAGCTGCCGAGTGCAGGTCTGTGGACAGGCCACCACGGTGTCCTGTGACAGGAGAAAACACAGGCTGCTTAACAATTTTGAGATCACAGACCCAGCTGGTGAGGAAAGTCAGGAATATGGAAGGCTGAGGTGGGTCCATGTCCAGGTGGAGGCGAAGTTCACCATGCAACCCCACCAAACATCTTGGATGGATTAGCTTTTTTATTCTTGGTCTCAGCACCAAGATGACACCATCGAATGATGTCTTCCACTGTCAAATAAATGCTTCACAGTCAGGTAAAGCAGCCTGTGCTCTAGTGTGTAATAGCTCTAACACACTTTTCATGCAAAATGGGCTCAAGTTTCACTCTGGAACTTGGACAGTTGATCTGTAACCAGACACTGCAGTATGAGGCATATGGAACAGTTACTGAAAGGCAAACAGAGACAGGATGCATATGTCAACCCCATAAGATGAAAAACATGGCATTACATCAGTAATGAGTAACAGCCCCCCGCCTCTTTTCATCAGGGGGGTAAAGAAAGAGAGGGGAAGATGCAGAAATATAAGACTGCTGAAAAGCGATGCCCATTGTGTGTTTGTTAGATTTCTTGATATGGATCATGCAAAGATCTGGCACGGAAAAAAAGGAATCATCCCATGCTGGTGTTCAGCAAGCTCTCCTCTTCATCATCGGAGGGGGGCTCCCATAGGGTTTCCAGACAAGCTCCCCACTTCAGCATTGGAGGAGGCTCCCATAAGGTTGCCAGACATGCACACCTCTTTATCATAGGAGGGGCCCCCATAGGGTTCCAAGACAAGCTCCCCACTTCAGCATCAGAAGAGGCTCCCATAGGGTTGCCAGACAAGTTGCCACCTTATTGAGCAGTGTAGGACAACCCCAAGGGGATAGTCATGTGACTATGGCTTTGAGTGGTGCTGGAAATCATAGGTGGCTCATTGTGGTGATCCATGTTATACTAAGAAGACATAAAATCCATCCCTGTTGTTTTGAGTGAGCTTGTCAATAAGCTGTGTAAAGGCCGCAAAACTGTGGACCTGTAATGTAATGAGTATAACAGCAGAGGGAGTAGTGGTTAGAGAACCTGAGGGATGTAATGTGATGAGTATGGAGTACTGCAGAGTTCGTTAAACCGGGGACCCCCAAAAGAAAACAGACAAGAGCTGGGACACCCCGCCATGAGAGTACGATCACATAAGAAACTAAGTACTAAGGATGGGAGGGGGTGGCTTTAATATCCCTTCTTCTGGGGGGGAGGTCCCCTTGAATATTTTTTGCATTGTATAAAACAAAGGATCATACCAATGCACACCCCATGTTGAGAGCCCCAGAGGTGTTGGTTCGAGCTGCAGCCCAGGAATCTAGGGATCTGTCCGGCTGTGTAAACGAGCTACAGATCACGTGTGAGATGTACGCAGCTCTGGGCTACAGAGGCCCACCGAGGTCTGCCGTGAGAGAAAGCAGGCAAAAGTGCTTCTGGACAGACAACAGAGTGATATGTCACTTAAAAACCATCTGGCAGCGCTGTGGAGTCTCCTGGGGAAAACGGGGAGGGTGCAGATGAAGGGGGGGCGAAGACGTTTGGCCAAAATCTTTGATGGGCATGGACTTTTCCTGGCTGGAAATGGCAGCCCTGTACGCAGTTCTGAAGCAGCCTGCGGCCTGACGATCTCAAATCTTAAAAATATATCTCATGCAGAATAGCCCGTGTCACAGACTCCATGGTTGCCATGGAAATCCACATTTTCACAACACTCACTCATGGCCTTATCTCTGCCATTTGTTACTGTTTTCTGAATGTGTGTATGTCTGTGTGTGTGTGTGTGTGTGTGTGTGTGTGTGTGCGTTTGTGCAGAAGCATATTTTTTCATTTCGGGCTTATATAAGATCAAGCTCCTTATGGTATTTAGCTGTAGATGTAGAGATGTCTGTTCCACCTTCATGGCACTGACCAAATCAGTCCCTCCTTGACTCGTCAGCCCCCATCCTGCTCTTCCCCAACCCGCCACCTCCTGCCCAGCCCACTCACCTGCACCTCTTCAGCTTCTGGCCTGCACCTCCCCAGCCTGTCACCTCCTCCCCAGCCCACTCACCTGCACCTCCCCAGCCTGCCACCTCCTCCCCAGCCCACTAGCCTGCACATCCTCAGCCCCAAGCCTGCTCCTCCACAGCCCCCAGCCACCTCATCCCCAGCCCACTCACCTACACCTCCTCAGACTCTGGCTTGCACCTCTCCAGCCCCCCAACCTGTTCCTCTTCTGACCCCACTCGCCAGCACCTCCTCAGCCCCCAACCACCTCCTCCACAGCCCCATGACCTGCTCCTCCCCAGACCCCCAACCTGCTCCTCCCCAGCCCACTAGCCTGCACCTCTTCAGCCCCCAGACAGCTCCTCCCCAGCCCACTTGCCTGCACCTCCCCAACCCCCTTCCTGGACCTCCCCATGTCCAGCATCCCTGCTCCAGCTCCCTGTTCCTCCATACCCTTTCTCCATACACAGCCTGGCCCTCCATCCCATCCTGGCCTCTCCACCATCTGTCTGTCCTCTCCTGTCTTCAATGTTCACCTCCAGATGGCTCATGCTGCCCCCCCCACATGCCTTTTACACTTATCAGCACCTCTCCCCAGCCAATGGAAGGAGCCATCATCAGAATTCAGAACAGCCCCTCTCTGACGACCATTACCCGCTAACATGTGGGTTGGCCCATTCCGACAGCACCTGGGGGGTAACGTGGGGGGTGGGTGGTAGGTTGGGGTGAGGACACAGCAGCAGGGCGTTTCTCTCAGAACTGCTGATTCATGTCCTGCATGTCAGATGTAAGCTGAGCATTCACCAGATTTACCTACCTGGTTGCTAATATGCACAGCTAACGCTATCTACCATGAACACTCTCCTGGTTGTTAATAGGCATTGCTAACACTAACTAGCATGAGCACTCTTCTGATTGCTGTGCCCGTGTCAGCCGAATAATGACTGAATGACCACAATGGTTAAGATCTAACAGCAGCCTGTTGTCTCCTGAGCATCGGCCATCTGCACTCCCCCACCCTAGGCATGCTTAAGGCCCCATCCGGTCTGTGTTCTGTGTTTATAGCTTCTGTAAAACACTGGAGGCTTTTTTTGCCCCATTTTGTAAGTGTCACATTGTGGACACACTGGATTAATCAGAGCCCCGCTGACTTGAAAGCCGCAAGTCGCAGCCTTCCCCACAGCGAGCGCAGAAACGCAGAATAAATAAAAGATATAATGAAAATAAACGTAAGGCCAAGAAGGCAGTGCTCAGCAAGGCGGCCCAAATTGAAAGCTTATCTGAGGAGCTTGTTTCAGCCATTTCTTTGCTTTGTTGGCTCTTCCCATTTACTTGGAAGTGTAAAAATCACTGGCCTGTTTACTTTAATCATTTTTAATGCATTTATACCAAGCAGGGGGAAATTGGTTTATGTATCTGCTGCGAAATAAGCAAGTGATCGGTCAGTTTTGGAGATATCTGGGGCAGGCACAGCGTGGATTTTTTCACGCTAGGATGCGAATGCAGGCAGCTGATGTTCAAATGCTAATTTGGAAGGAATCAGAAAGTTCTGCGAAGGAGATGGGAGACAGGGACTTTTTGGGTTAGGGCTGGAGGAGTGGCAGAGGGAGGGAGGAAAAGAGGAGGTAGGAAGGAAGGAGTCAGAGAGTCATAGCCTGAACATGTATGGTGCTCAACACAAGAGGCCCTGAACACACACTACACAGATCACAATTCTTTTTGATACATTTTGGCCATTAAGTCACAAAGTATATGCTTTTATCCACAGCAAAATATATTTTTGAGAATTTAGGCTGAGCCAGTCCCTAACGCAGTTGGGGTCAAGGGCCTAATGGTGACATCACTTTATCAACCCTGCCAACTATCCAATCACATGCACAGGATCATAACAAAACCAATTTACCGAAAATCCAGCATTTGCGGTATGAGGTTAATGAAGAATGATTAGGAGTGATTATCACTGCCCCCTAGTGTACAGCGTGACGGAAACGCAAATCCACCAAGACTGGCTCTAAAAACGAGAAACTGGCAGCGGTTGGGCGCAATGCACGGTGCTATAGGGAAGGTGAAGTTGAAACAGAGAAATAAATATTACCACAGAAACCGTTAATTTATTCCTACGGTATCCTAGACAAACCAGAACACAGGCTGCACTACCTGACTGTAAAGCATTTACTTGACAGTGGAACACATCATTCGATGGTGTTATCCTGGCGCTGAGAACAAGACTAAAAGCTAATCCATCCAAAAATTTTCTATAAGTTCAGAATCGTCTGTGATACACCTTGGAAACTGGAAGCAGTGATTGTCATAAATATAAACATACACAATTATTATTATGATTATCATCATTAATATTATTATGTTGTTGTTGTTCTGTTGTGGTTTTACATATTAAGTTTTGTAATGTGCTATTTGCCTCACTATGCACGTCCCTTTGGACAAAAGCGTCTCTAAATAAGGAAAATGTAAATGTTTTGCATGTGCTATAACATGAGCATAAGGAGGAGGGGCTGTCCTATTTCAGAAGGCGGTTTCTAAGGAAATGTCGATCTTGGCTATTGCCGGATCCATATGATTTGGCCCGAAAGGCAGCTTCCATGACGCGCTGCTTCGCACCCGGGCCAGGAGGGGCTCGCAGTTATATGCGGCTTCGTCCGTGCTCCATCAGAGCGCAGGCGCCGACAGCCGGGCAGCTATGCCGATCCGCCCGAGAAGCCTAAACAGAAGCGACTGATCGGCGTGTGAGAGACGCTTTAGCGCTCAGGAGCCCGGGGCCGCAGATCGGTGGAAGAGGGGGAGGAAGCGCCGTCGCATCTGAGTCCGGCCGATTTTTCCTCGCCTTATCCGCACATTCAGTACCTGGGCACCTCCGCTCTCCCTCCCGATGCTTTTCTCCATCTGAGCCGCGGGGATTTATTTCACTTCACTTTGCTTTTTATTATTATTGTTTTTTTTTTTTTTTTTAATAAATCAAAGAAACTGCTCACGGGTCATGATGATTTTATTATCGCTTCATAACAGAAGATGCTTATATAGCGCTAGTCCCGGGGCGTTGTGCTTGCAGTTTCTGCTATGGATCTTATGTGTCGTTTGCGGAGAGGAGCAGCCGTTCAGCGTGGAGGTAAGACGGAGGGGGGTCATACTCCTTGCCATCGCTGTACAGCTCTCTTGTGTGTGCTTTTCGTGGCTTGCATGCTTTCCGCTTTGGGGTTTGCCAACGGGGCATAAGCGGCGGTGGGTTTTTGGTGGTTCCCAGTCCACCGCAAACTGGGCTCACCTCCTAGATCGCGGACACGGGCTTTCGTGTTGAGGGTGCCACTGCCATACCCGCCGGGGACTCACCGTTTGATCCCGGCTGCTTCTTCCTGTACCACCCCCAAGAGATCTGGGACTCCCCGGCATCTGCCCTACGTCCCAAATTCATGCCCCGAGTCCCAAATGACAGTCCGAAGCACATAATTTTTGAGGTTGTTCCAGAAACTATTTTATTAAAACACTGGAATTGATATTATGGGGTTTTGACACAATGTAACGCTTAACAATAGGTTCCGGGAAACACACTATTGTAACCCATTGATGTTACGGGTTTTTGACAAAATGTAACGTTTAACACTGAGCTCCATGTAACACACTAATGT
>JAOYFF010000081.1:22759112-22769951 GCA_025773925.1 Cryptomyrus ogoouensis
TCTATCTATCTATCTATCTATCTATCTATCTATCTATCTATCTATCTATCTATCTATCTATCTTGTGGCTAGAGGGAGGGATACCCCCACCCCACTGGCTTTGCTCCTCTATCTGTTTATTTTTTTATCCTTCCCTTTATCTCTCACTCTCCCTCCCCTCCAATATTTTGGCCCTTACCCGTCCGCCTTTGACGCCTGATACCACTGCATGCTGGGAATTCTGGGTTCCGGCATTCTAGTTGCAGGTGGGAGGTGCTGCGAAGGGGGGTGGATGTGACTCACAAAATGACTCATATTAAGTGCGATATGTGATGTAATTGATACGACGGTAATAATATTGCCGGGTATGGCATCTAAATGCACGCTATTTCCGAATTACCAAAGCCAGCGAATTTTACATTCAGCAGCTAGACGTTGTTGCTAAGCACAGGACCGCGTGTCTGTGTGACTGTGTGGGGGGGTTTCTGTGTGTCTGTCTGTCTCTGTCTGTATGTGTCTGTCTGTCTGTATATGTCTGTGTCTGCCTGTCTGTGTGTCTGGGTCTGTCTGTGCCTGTTTGTCTGTGTCTGTCTGTCTGTGTGTGCTTGTGCGTGTTTGTATGTCTGTGTCTGTTACCCCAGTATAGATGTCATAATACACCCACTATCTTCAAATAGCTGTTCTTTCCCAGCTATCCTGACAGTGATTTGGGGGGGGGCAGGGTTCTCTGCATGCAGGTCTTATCAAATGAGAGCTTCAGCAGTTCGGTACTCCGTCTGCGTGTGTGTGTGTGTATATGTGTGTGTTTGGCGGGAGGGGGATTGGGGTGTGGGGGTAGTGACGGGGGGGTAGTTACAGGCGCATGTTACTTGTTCGCCTGCGCTGCCACCTGCTCTGTAAACAGGAAGTGATGTCACAGCCAGCACTCCTCCGCAGGCCCGCCGGACAAGGCGCCACAGCCAACGCGGCCGCTACCCACAGCCCCGCCCCCGCGCTCTCACGCTCCCTTGGACCCCCGCAAGCATGACCGGCAGACGAGGCCCCCCCGGCTGCCCACGGGCGACAAGCCTCCCTATGGTGGGGGCCGCCCAGACATCTGCGAGGGGGGGTTCAACACACTGGCCATCCTGCGCAGGGAGATGTTTGTGTTTAAGGTACGGGCTTTCGGGGGTGGGGGCTGTTCTGCTGAAGCAGGGGTGGTGTTCCTAGAGTATCAGGGTCTGTGTCACGCAGCCTGCGACCTGAACATGAGCGCCTGAACCGCATAGCACAAAGGGCCCCTCCATTCATGGCATGCTTTTTATTGGGTATAAACAGCCAGTAGCTGTGCGGCGTGAGCCCTCACTCTCACGACCCCCCATGCACTTCTCTCTGCTTCCTGATGGGAGGCCAGATCCTGAGCCCTGTGTTTCAGACTTGGACTCTCCCTGGGACCTGTGTGAGAGAGAAAGGGAGAGAAGAGGGGAGATAATGTGGGTGAGTGGGAGAGGGAGAGAGAGTTAGTGAGGAAGAAAGAAGGAGTGAGGGATAAAAGCCCCATTCCCCTCACATCAGTTCCTGGGTCTCTGGGTGATTGAGACTCTGCAGCCTGTGTCCTCCTAGCCGCGGGAGCCTCAGTGCTCCCTGCCTGCCACTCCCATAAGCCTCTGCTCTCCCCAGCAGCCCCGTGGCATGGACATGCAGGGCCTGGGCTCTTCTTCTGCTCCAATATGCCTGGCTGCTCTCCACCTGTCTTCTTGACTGAGTTCAGCCATCAGGGCTAGCTGTATCTACCCCCCCAGTGACTGGGATCATACCCCCACCCCAGGTAACCTTACTTTCAGACTCCAGGGTTGATTATTAACCACCCCTCTCCATGGACACCCCCAGACTCCTTCAGCCTCCAATGAACATTCACGTGTCTGAATCCACACGCATGTGGATGTCACGCCTGTTCCAGCACATGTATGCTTTCCTCCTTTATTGAACACGCATGATCACCCCTGTTTCCACCCTACTCTATCTGAAAAGGAAGTACTTTTTTGTCAAAAAAGGTATTTGAAAGGGGTTAATTAACTGCGGGCATCAGCGAGTCCCGGGGCGTCTCAAACGGGAATCCCTTTGTCCGGATACTGTACCCACAGCGACTTCATTCCCATTTTTTCCCCTCCATCTGTTACTATTCAAATTAATTTGAACCACATGAAAGTTAACAGGATTTAAAAAAAACTTGGAGCCCTGACTTTAATTAGAAATGTGTGTGTGTGTTTTTTTTTAGTTCAAGGGAGTCTGTTTCTCAAAACCGAAACAATTCTGATGAAATGATGTGTAACTGTGTTCAAGATGTTTAAAAGGAGACCTAAAACCTATATGCTGTTTACATCAACACACAGTTTATTAGGTACGCCTAGCAGGTACTAGCTTGGACGCACCTCTGTCTGCAGAAACGCTTTAAGGGTATTTGTGAGAAGCCTTTCTGAACACCGCTGCCGCACAGTCAAGTCAATGAGAGCTTTAATGTCATCTCAGCCGTATACATTAAAACATACAGTGAGACGAAGTGGCTGTTATCCTCTTAGCTTTAGTGCATCTGGCTATTCTCCTCTGGCCTCTCTCATTAATTAGCCACAGAAATGCCACTGAAGGGATGTTTTCTTGATTACACCAAAAACTCCAGACACTGCGGTGTGTGAATGTCCCAGCAGGGTGGCTGCTTTTGACACACTGGTACCACCATGACTGACTCCAACAGCACGTTCAAAACCTTCTACATCAGTGTATCTCAGACAGGTCAATGTTTCTCAACCCAGTCCTCAGGGACCTCCAGACAGTCTACATTTTTGCTCCTTCCCAGCTCCCAGCCACCTGTACCAGGTCTATGGTGTTCTTGATTGGCTGGGAGCTGGGATAGTGCAAAACCTTGAACTGTCTGGGGGTACCTGAGGACTGGGTTGAGAAACATTGTCCTAGATCCCATATCTTAGCCACAAACGTAAGTGAACTTCCTGACCCTGTCTGTGTGGTGTATGTATTCAGCTACATGATTGGCTGTTTGCATTAAAGCGCAGGTCTACCAGACAATCCAGCCACTGGGTGTACCTGTTCTCATACTTCAAAGGTACTAGAGCAGCAGTATCTGTGGAATTTGAGCCTACAGTCTTGGACCATGTGACCAGTTCCAAATGGGCAGCCTGAAGGATTTGAGGCACAGCGCAGAGTTAACGAGCTTCATTACTTATTAGCCACTTAGCGTCACATATTTATTCTGAGCAACTTGGGGAATAGAGCAGCTATGAGGTACAACAGTAGCCACACTGCTCCAGGTGTGAACCAGTAGTGGACATGTTGTCCAAACCTGTGACTTATCCACAGTGCTGTAGGTGTGCGCATCAGTGACAGGAAGTCACGTCTCATTAGCCCTGGGGAGTGAGAGTCCAGCTAAGGACTGGACCTTAGTGGGCCCAGTCCAGTTTCTTGAGGTGTTTCTTTCCTGGACGGGGGCCGGGGGGGCAGATACGATGGCGAGATAATGGCTGCCTGAGTGTGTGTGTGTTTTTGGCACCGAGAGATGACCTCATCAGCGCTAATTATATCCTCACACTTACAGATGCCATGCATGCTGTCATCGGTTCCTTTGTCCAGCACTGTTGCACTGTTTTATTTGTTGTATTTGTTCTTTTTTTCCCACCAGGGCTCATTTGGGCAGATTCAGCGCAGTGGCCAGGCTCCGGGCCTTGCTGTTGGGGGGGGAGTGGGGGAACGAGGGTGTCAGTTAGGTTTTGATTGTGCTGCTGGCGGGGGACGGATTTATACATTAGCGGTGACAGCTCCGCTGGGTTTAATCACCGGCACTGACAGGCCCCCGCGGTGGCCAGTGGGATCTGCCGTCACGTCTGTTGTCAGGCAGCATCAGAACCTCAGTCCCCATCAACCTGCTCCCCCTGCTTCCCTCTGGGGGGGAAGCAGTGTGTTTCAGAACTGGCTCCCTCCTCCTGCATGGCGCTCATCAGTCACCCTGTCAATACTCTGCCCTCAACCACTCTGCCCCCTGTTGGCTGTTCATTACCACAGCCTGCCGTCCTCCTAACTGGACTCGTGGCCCCTCTCCCTTCTCCCCTGCAGGACCAGTGGTTCTGGCGGGTCCGGGACAACGCGGTGATGCCAGGCTACCCCATGCAGATCTCCTACTTCTGGAGGGGTCTGCCCCCCAAGGTGGATGCCGTCTATGAGAACAGTGAGGGAAAGTTCGTCTTCTTCAAAGGTGAGGGGGGGGGGGGGGTATGGGTATGGTGGGAAAAAGAGGAAAAGAGGGTTTAGGAGATCTATGTGTAAGAGGATGGGGGAGTCCCAGGTGGGGTCTGCAATACTTTGGAGTACTGAAAGGGTGGTTCATCCCAGGACAACCATGACCCCTCTCTTTCACGTTCTGGTGGGTATGCAGGAAGGCAGGGGGTCATGGGTGGTCCCTCCTACCCTGTGCCCCAGTGCATCCTGGGACAGAGAGCACTCGCTGAGATCACCAGGAGGAGGTGCCAGCAAGCAGAGCCCCAGCAGGGGAGTCTTCCTGCACCACATAATTTTTGTTTGCTTCCTTTATTCCTCGAGGCGCAGAGCTCACTTTCACGAGATTTTCTCAGAATCAGGGATGACGGGGGTTTTCAGAGCCTGCTCCACCCCCGGCCAGCCCAGTTTCCGGCTAGAACGGGAGGCAGGCATGGGGGCCCCCGGGGCAGGGCTGGCCAGGAAACTGCATGACTGAGCCCACCCTCCCCCAGGTTCCTACTCCCGTATCCGGGATCACCGCCCTCTGGGCCACACTGGCAGGATGTTAGCATTTAGCATTGTTTAGCGATAGCCAGAGGGACAGGGGTATAAGTCTAGGCTAAAAAAGCGGGGGCAGTGGTGGCCTAATAGTTAGGGGAGCAACAACCAAGATACCACTGAGGTGACCCCAGCAAGGTACCTCCCCCGCCAAGCACTGCTCCTCATGCACTGAATTGGCTGCCTGCTGCTATGTCATATATCACATATGGGTTAAATGCAGAGGACACGTTTCATGGTTGTGTGCTGTGGTGTGTCAACAATGACAATCACTTTAAGCACCAGTCCCATGACACAGGTCACATGACACAGGACACTGACCAGGACAAAGGATAAAAAGAGTACAAGTCTGGGTTGAACAATTTCATCATGCCCCTGGTCACGTGGTGCAGGTCACATGACATGGGCAAACGACATCACCTAGTCCACACGGTCACTGTTATAAATGCAAAACCTGCGGAAGAGAGTGAGTATGACTAAAGGTGCTTCTTTGTCCCTTCGGAGGGATGAGAAATGGAACGAAGAGAAAATATTGCAGAGATTAAACTTCAGATGGGATTTTTACAGCCTCCTTGATGTAGTTGTTATCTCTCTTGTCATTTAATTCCATTTAATTGGGTCAGACTCCCCACTTGGGCCTCCACAGCATGCTTCCAGGGTCAAATTTCGAAGAGGGCCAGGTTCTGGATCGGCGTTCCCCTCGCCCGAGAAGCTTGTTTTTCCGCCCTGTCAGACCTCGCTGGGGCCTTATTAAATCAGCCAGAGAGATACCCTGGCCAAAGTAACTTTGCACCCCCCCCCCTCATTTGACAAATTAGTCTTTTGTTCAGTTTAATGGGCATGTTTTTCTAACGCTTACTATAAACCCCTCGACCCACTCCAGATCTTTGGTGCATGGTAAAATGGCTCGTAGAGAGAAAAGTAAACATACATTAAAGCTAATGAAATAAAGAGTAATAAACTTCGGGCTTTGATGGAAGTGTGCGCTCGGCAGTTCTTGTCTGGTGGTGCCCCCTGCAGGCTGCAACCGAGATTCAGGTACTCAGTCAAGGTCCAAATGGGATTCAAACAGAACTGCATCTCATTCCTACCCGCTCGTCCTTTGTGGGTCTCCCTTAGGTCCTTTTCAGGCCCCCTCCACGCCCCCCCAAACATTGTCTTCCCCGAATACTCCCAGGCAACCCTATAAAGACAATAACAAAGCAATCAGCTCAGTCAGGGACAGCTGAGTCTTATTACCCATGGTGCACTGGGGGGGCAGCAGAACATCTCTATGAACCCCCTGAGTCCCTGCTTTGCCTCTCCCCGGTGGGCATTGAGCAGTTGTGCACTTGCGTAGGGCCCTCAAGGTTTGGAAGCCCTTTTTTGGCCACAACAATAACTACGCTAATGTGCCCAAAGTGACAACAAACCAACCCCTGTGTGAGACCATTACCTTCCCACTGTTAGGTGCAAAAATGGGGGTTAATCTTCTACAGAAAAGCAGATCAAACACTAGTGTCCCCTGATGGACGTCTCTGTTTCAACGTCTCCATCTGCCCAGCTGCCTGTTACCACCCCCACTTCCCACAAGAAAAAACCCGTCTTTCTTAATGAGCTTTAAGGCGAGATGCAGGCGCACAAACCAAATGTCACATCAGGTTTAACCACACAAAAAGGCACTTGTTCTCACTGTCTCAGTTACATGGCCCGTGATCAATAAATATCATCTCGCCGTCCTGGCTGGAGTTTTGGCTAAATCTCATCCAGGAAAAATCGATGCTTTGAAAGTAATCTCCTGGCCGGCGTTTAGTCAGGCTCATACGAGTCCCGTTTGGCTTCAGCGGGGATCTTCAGCTTGGCCATCGAGATGCTTTTCCCAGATCATGTTTTTTTTTAAGCGCTGGAGTTCTCCCGCCAGCCACCTGCTGATGAGCCCTGAAGCAACTACTTAACCTGAATCACCAAACTGAGAGTCCAGCTGAATAAATACGAAGGCAGAGAGGCGTCACACATAGTCCATCTCGTCCATAAACTCGTGTCGGTTACGCTAAGCTACAGGAATAGCGCAAGTGATGTCAGCCTCCAGGTGCGGCCTAGCGTGGCCCGCTGATCCCTGGTGTTTCCTAAAGCCTCTGCCCGCCTGCAGGGAACCGCTTCTGGGTGTTCAAGGACACGGTGCTGCAGCCGACCTACCCGCAGGACATCTCCATGTTCAGTAGTGGGATGCCAGTGCAGAGCATTGAGGCAGCCGTCTGGTGGGAGGACGTGGGCAAGACGTACTTCTTTAAAGGTGACAGGTGAGAGCCAGCTTTCCCATGCCTTATTCCTGGGCCTCCACTGTACTCTATGTATCTGTAGACATTTATAATAAATTCCACTAATTTTGACCAAATACAGTGTATGTTATTGTATATGTAGAACAAAACCAATTCTACATATTATATTTATATGTATAAAACATAATTTTAAATAATTAAAATTTGCTAGATTTGTTTATCACATGCTTTTATTCAAAGCGACATAAAGACTGTCCCTTGAGCAATGAGAAGTTAAGGGTTTTGCTGAAGGACCCAATAGTGAAATCATTCTGCTAATCCTGGAATTTGAACCAGCAACCTTCTGGTCACAGGAACAGCAGTGCTAAATAATACAGTGGAATAGTGAACTAAAGTGCAGTAGTGATACAGTCGTATATAATAGGTAATAAAACACAATACCCACACTGCAAACTCTTTTGAGAATTACATTTATGAGTGACTCTGGGTTATCGGCAGGTAAACAGCTAGAAAATAATCAAAGAAGCATCTGGTGCTGGAGGTCGATCACCCTGCTTGCCTTCAGCAGGGACCTCATCGCGATCACCTTGCTCGTTGCCGTGGGCGATGATCTGGCCGTGACCTTCCCGCGGGCTCATGGCACTGTCCCCCCCCCAGGTACTGGCGCTACAGCGAGGACATACGCACTATGGACCCCGGGTACCCTAAACCCATCACCGTCTGGAAGGGCATCCCCAACTCCCCACAGGGGGCGTTTGTGGACAAAGCCAACGGTACGAGCCCCCGATGTGTCCACTGTGATCTTAGTATTTTTGCTGCGCCAAGGACTTTGTTAGTCATTAGTAAAACCAACAAAGGTTTTAATGAGGTATAAATACTGCGTGACTTAATGATAAAGAAAGAATGAAGCTAATTGTCCATGTTTTCCGGAACCTTCCAGGCTTCACATACTTCTACAAGGGCAAAGAGTACTGGAAGTTCAACAACCAGAAACTGCGTGTTGAGCCAGGATACCCACGCTCCATCCTGAAGGACTTCATGGGCTGCGACGGCTCAATGGACCGAGATCCGGAAACGGGTCGGGACCGTGAGCGGCGCCCCCCAGTGGAGGAGGACGACGTGGACGTGGTGATCAAGCTTGAGAGTGCGGCAGGCACAGTGAAGGTGGTGGCCATTGTGATCCCGTGTGTGCTGGCGCTCTGCCTGCTGGTGCTGCTCTACACGGTGGTGCAGTTCAAGCGTAAGGGCACGCCACGCCACATACTGTACTGCAAGCGCTCCATGCAGGAGTGGGTGTGAAGCCCCGCCCTCACCCAGGACACCGCCCCAACCTTCTTCAGCTTCTATTGCCTGTTAGGACAGGGGGGAGTGGCCTTCCACATAACCACTCCTTAATCTGAGAGGGGGAGGGGTTCATTATCTTCCCTCCCCCTCCTATTGGCTCAGTGCGTCCGTGAAACGGGGACAGGGACTTCAGCTCGGGGCCCTTCCCATGAAGCACTGTGGCGTCGTTTTCTTTGGCGGTAAAAATCGGCAGCACATCTAGTTCTTAATTCCCCCCAGTCACCCACAACTAAAGCAAACCTTCTGGAAGACCTCGGATGAATCTGGAAATCACCCTCCTCTTTTAGATTTTGTTTTTTTATCCTTCAAGCTATTTATTTTTATGGACAGTTCACAGATCATCTTTTAATGAGTCTCATCCCAAAAGAGGACCACTTTCTCTTTATTCCTTTGCCGCTTCTGGAGTTCCTTCTGTCCTCCTTCTGTCCTCCTTCTCTCCTCCTCTGCCTGGGAGCTGGGAGACCCTGACTGTTGTGGCAGCCTGTCCGAAAACAGCAGCACAGGCGATCTGCAATGTTTTATCCGCCTTAATTACAGATCGCATCCTTCTCTTTTATTTTTGTTTTCTTTCTTATGCTGCTTCTGTTTGTATAAAAGAGAAATGGCCAGGCTGATCACAGACCCCCTGAGCCCTCGCCTCTCCTCTGACTGATAGGCCTTCACTCTGTCGTGGAAGTGGAAGACGCCATCATGTTTCTGTGAGTGTGCGCCTCACTCCAGTTACAACGCAAGGTTACGAAAAGTAGAAATGAAGATTTCCCATCATGCTCCTGTCATTTTAAAAATGTTGTTTGCTCTTCAATTTAGGGGGAGGCTCATCTCATTATTATTAAGTTCTGCTGAGATTTTTTTTGGGGGGATGATAGAGGGGGGCTGAGGTCACATTTTTACTCAGGTGGGAGGGGATCTTCAGAGACAGCTTGGGGCTTTTCTGCTTCCTTCTCCAACAGGAAAATGGACTCTGCTGCCAGTCAAGGAATTAGGGGGATGAGTGATGTCCATCCTATTCCGGATGGGGACGTATTGACAAGCTGCCTGGTTTCAGACAGCGGAACTGGGGTGTCTGCTGGTGAGCCCTGTATCACCCAGTACTCAAGTCCCTTCCCTCCCTGGCTCACTCTTCTTCTGTTTTCTTTTCCTTTATTTCTTGGGACAATGGGTGGGAAAAAAGTCGACCAAACCTCAAGATTCGAGTGGTACATTCAGTGTGCTCCTTCCAAATGGACAATCCGTCTTTCCCAGTGTTTGACTATAGTGGCGATTTATATAATTTTTTTTTGGTTGCTACATCTTTTTGAAGAAAGGACTTTAAACTTTGTGTTGTCTTTAAACGTTTTTTTTTTCCCCGGTTTTATGCTAACGGACTTTGTGTTTATCTGTTTTGGTTACTCCCTGGAGAGCCCGTGGTCACGTCAGGACACTCAGTGGCAGTCTGGTTCGGGAAATGTCATGGGGATTATAGTATGGCAATGAATAAAGCGATCAGATCATGACTCACGGCCCGGCGAGCCTCTCTCTGCGTGTGCATGTCCTGTGACGTGTGCCTGAGTGTCCATCCGTGGTTTCTGTGTGATTTGTTTGTTGTAATTAATTGCAGTGCTTAACACTTGTTTTGAACACCATAATGCACGCAAGTGAAAGCTGACCAGACAAGCTTCATTTGTTTATTGCTTTATCAAAGGCTTTTATCCAAAGCAATGCATGTTTCAGAAAGGAGGGAAAGACAGTACCTGGAGCATTTGGGGGTTAAGAGCCTTGCTCAGGGGTCCATTGGTGGGATCACTCTACTGAACACAGGATTTGAACCTGCAGCCTTCTGATGCCAAGCATAGCATCTTCCGAGTTACAGACCATCCTGACAAAGTGGATTTAAATCTAAAGTCACTATTCTGCAGGGATTCCATGTGTGTGTACAGGTAAAGGTCAACCATCTGAAGTCCCATCCTGTACAGATTAGTTGAAATTTTAGCATAGATACTCGTCATAAAAGTGGGTACAGCAAGTCTCAGAAATGGCCCCCTATTTCATTATCAGTTTGAAGTATTTTCGTATGATCTGTTTCCTAAATGAGAAGGCAGCGTGGCTGAGAGAGCGGCCATCGCTTGGGTCTCAGAGTACCACTTGTGTTTTATTTGGTGTGAGAAAGGATATCACCTGCATGCACATTAATTTCTTTTATAATAACCAACTCCTGATCCAAACTGTTAGCAGTGGAAAAAAAACTAACTATTGTGTATAGTGGCCCTGTGTAAAAGGATAGCTGCCAGGAAAAAGATCAAATACATTTATTTCAAGGATTCAAAGTTTTTATTGTCAAAACTGCATGCATGCACATTAACTTCTTTTACAATAACCAACTCCTGATCCAAACTGTTAGCAGTGAAAAAAAACTAACTATTGTGTATAGTGGCCCTGTGTAAAAGGATAGCTGCCAGGAAAAAGATCAAATACATTTATT
>JAOYFF010000081.1:22793474-22819275 GCA_025773925.1 Cryptomyrus ogoouensis
GTACATTAATGAGGAAAAAAAATAATTTCAAATGATTTTAGCAAATGGCTGCAATATAACAAAGAATGAAAAATTGAAAGGGGTCTGAATACTTTCTGTACCCACTGTATCAGTTATCCAAACATGGCTAGTGGATGGATGGATGCTGCAAACACCAGAGTGACTTTCAGAGGCTTGGAAATGGCAAAGCTGACACATTTTGACAGACATAATGTCATAGTTTTGCACGAACATAAAGATCATTTACATTTTCTTTGACTGTCTAAGACTTTTGCACAGTAATGTAAGAAGTTTCCAACAAATGCAGGACGGTATACTTACTAAAAACAGCACAGGCTTTCATTTGCACACATAAACACACAAAAACAGAGTCCTTTCATGTGGGTATAGATTACAGGCCAGTGTCAGATATTTCAGTATATTCTCACAGGCTCTGTAATTGTGCCCATATATGGGATAGGAGCTGAACATGGGCCCAGCCCTGGAGGTACGAACAATGTGACATTAAAACGCCAGACAGGCCCAAAGACTAAACAGTGGCTGCCGATTCTCAGGCGAATATGAGGACGGCATGTTGGTGGGTCACGTCAGACAGGGTACATGGGGGGGGGGGCAGTGCTACATAAAGCAGAGATGGAGAGCCATGACCTCGAGGCACAGGGGATGGCGAGACACGCCGAGATAGTCATCTCGCAGACAGGAAAGGGGGAATCTGGAACCTCCAGCCAGTCATCTGGCCCCAAGGTCACAGGGGAGTCAGGCCGCAGCCCCCAGCCTCGTGTTGCAGGTTTCTGAAACACGCCGAGGCTGCCGTCAGCATGACCGAGGCGTGCAGATTCTGCCGAGACGGCGAGTCTTTCCTGTGGAGACATATCGAGCCATTAACGTCTAGCTGACCACACCTTCTGAACACGTGATGCTCCTTTGCAAGCCATCGCACTCCTACGGACCGTGTGTCCACTGCACGTTACTCTAAATTTACATTTATTTGTTTAATAGACACTTTTATCCAAAATGATTTATGCTTGAAAAAGCAGGGCCAGACAGACCCTGGAGCAAATCGGGCATACAGGCTTTGCTAAGGGGCCCAACAGAGACTTGAGGCGCTTTTCCACTGCACCAGGTACCATGCGTTTGGTACTTTGAGAAAGTACCCAAAGTTTGATACTTCAAGGTGTTGCTTTTCCATTGGTGTAAAAACTGGTTCTGGTGCTGAATGACATCATAACACAAGGCAGAGTATTTTGTACTGAAATCGAAAAATTACTGTAGTATCTTATAGGGCTGGTCAATGTGCAATATTAATGCCAACATCGCATGTTATGCACTTGCAATTCATACACCGCTGGTCAGCTATATCAAAATAAGGCTTTTTCATACTTTCAATTCTGGACATTATGGCATGGGGGTTATTTCACTGAAATATTTTCACTCAGTTACTCTGTCATAGGAAAAAAAACTTTTATTTTATTAAAATTTTATTATTCCTTTAATAGATTATCTAATATAAGTTTAAAATCAGTTTCAAGTTTACCTCTGCTGCAATTGCATGAGTGCTACATGCGTTCTCCAAGACAATCATAATCATTTTCATTCTTCCTGTTTAAATCAGTCCTAGACAGGTTTGTGACAAATTTATGAAGTCCTTTTCTTGTTTTATAAACACCCCAATATTTATTACAACAGTATCACATCGGTAGAACAGCACGCCAACCCAACCCAACATACCGAAAGTACTGTACCAAAAGTACTGTAGTTGGCGTGGTGGAAAGCACCCTTTGTTTATCCTAGGATTCAAACCAGCAATCTTCTGATCACAGACACAGCATCACAACCGCCCCCACACTCGCTGTGTGACAGAGTGAAACCGAAGCGCAAACACAATCTCTGTGTCGACACCCGTCAAATAAATGCTCAGGGACACATTTACCTGGGGCCAACATGACATATTCAGGGTGAATTTACAACACCTAATTTATACTGAAAATGTGTATTAATCATGTACAAGTGCTACGAACAAGCAGGATAATACATAGTAACGACTGTTTCTGCATTACACCCGGCTCCTGTTGGCCGTTGCTCATTTTTATGTGGCTTCCTGCCAGGGTGGTTGTCACAGGGGTATTATGGGTATAACTTTCCTCCTATCGCTTTCTTATTGGTTGTGATTCGAAGCAGGTCTTTCAGCAGCCATTAAGGGGGCTCCTTTCCCAGCCCAAACCCACATGACTAAAGTCCCTAGTCCAGTATTTCCACAGTAGCATAACTCCACAGAGGTGACCTCTTAGTATCACTGACAAGCTGTCAGGGCCAAAAGCCAGGTTTTCTGATGCAAAGAGCAGACTGCTATGAGGACTCTGGGTCCAGATTTAAGTGTAGGGGGGAAGCTGTCAGAACGAGGGTTGGGTTACTCCAAGGGTAGAGACCCAACAAAATGAGAGCGAGTTGCCTTCAAACCCAAGAAATGATTTAACTGATTGCCGTTCTTGTTGTTCTGCAAATAGAGGGTCACAGTAAGAAGACCAGTGCATGACAGACAACCAGATACATGGCAGTCACCTGATCACGCATCAGAACAATCCAGAAGAAAGTCTGCAAGTGAGATGCCTGGTCAGCTAGCTTGGTGTTTCTTCTGTCAGTACGTTTACATGCACAGCTAAGTCGAGCTACGGTTATAGGTTTACTACGCCATTTAATAGGACTACCGTCCTTGTCCCAGTGTACATGCATGGGAGGGGAATCGATTTATTGACTGAAGTATGTCCCAGTCTGCTACAATAGGTGGCGATATGGCTCCTTTTAGCTTGTTAGTATTTGGCTTTTTCCGGTTGACCTATTATGTCACAGACGTAAAAAAAAAAATTAATTAATAATAATGGATGCGTGGACAAATTAAGTCACACAAGCTTTAATTGCAATCTGGTCGGAAGAACAGATACAACAAGATCAGGATAGCATAACAAGAAATAAAGTATTTTGTATAATATACTATGACTGCATGGTATTGGAAAATTTTCAAAATTTGCAATGTGATTTTGTTGCAACAAATATTGAGGTACTTATGAAACAACTCAACTTAAATTTCTCACAAACCTGTTTAGGAGTGATTTAAACAGCATAGATGAAAATAATTATGATTGTCTCGGAGAATGTATGCAGCGCTCATGCAAAAGCAGTGGAGGTAAAACTTTAAACTGATTTTAAAATATATACTAGAAAATATTTAAAAGGAATAATCATTAAAACTGCAAAGCATGCTAGATTTTTTTTCCTATGACAGAATAATGTTGTGATGGCATTCAGCACCAGTACCAGTTTTCACGCTCGTGGAAAACCAACACCTTGAAGTACCGTACTTTTGGTACTTTCTTGAAGTACCAAAAGTACGGTACCTGGTGCGGTGGAAAAGCGCCCTTTAGTTGTGCGGTGAATTGGACAGCTTTACACGCTGTATATTTCATACGTGCTGTACGTCCTCTGCTATGCTCCATGCTCCTTCTGTTAATTCCAGATTGAAGCCCGAGGGTGGAGGAGGACCTGTAGAGTATGCGCAGAGCGCCTAGCCCAGCCTGAATGTATACATGCAGTAAATCGACTCCCAATTGTATTATCTGGGTGTCTTAGTCCGTCTGGGTGTCAGACTGAAGCTTTGTTCTAGAGTCAGTAGGTCCCTGAGTAAGTCTGTTTACCTGGTCCATAAGCTATAAGATCAACGGCGTAGGAAGCTGGGAGCTTGTCCACACCAGACGAATGAGACGAAGACAGATATTCAGAGTTAGCTGGGCCCTGCTGTTGGCGGACTTAATCCAGGCTTGGGTTGACAGCTCAAGGGTGGACGTTTCTCGCCAACCGCCACGCGTTTCTGCGCTTTCATTATTATGATTTCTGACTGTGTGTGAGAACCTGAGGGCGTTTTTTCGCAGCAGACGATGCTGGGATGTAGAAGCGTTCTTCTTCCTGTCTCTGTTTGGGGGCTGAGCACCACACGCCCGCTGAATGCCAGGGCCACATAGAAAAGGGGAAAAAACACAAATCAAGATATTCTCAACAGATAGTATCAGCGGGAGTGCTTTTTCTGAGCAGCCCTCATGCTGTCAGCCGCCGTTTGAGGCTGGCCTGAGCTCCTGAAATCCGGTCAATAAATCAATAGGATCCCAGATGTACTAAAGGACTCCAGAGGGGCTCAGGGATAACGGCAGACGGAAAGCAGATGCCAGAGCCCAGGCAGGCAGCCTCTGCGTCCATTACCCACGTTAAGACGCCACGGGAATCCATGGTGCTCATGCTTAGGCACCTTTATCGCCACGGCGGCCAAGGTTAATACAGCTGCCATTGAATACAGGTAAATAAAAGCGTGTGATTTATTGTGATCACATGCTTATAATAAAACTCCCGATTAATCCTAAATAGATCCATCACCAGCATCGATCTGTCCAGTGTTTAGAGACACTCATAACTTTGCCCTGAACTCAGATCTCCAAGACTTACTTAAGTTATGATTGTCTGTATACTTTTAGTTAAATGTTAATAATTACTCTTTGGGAATACTTGATGGACCAGACGGCAGAAAAGTGGACACGATAAAGAGCAGACATGATGAATTGCTCAGAAGTTGGATGCTTACGGCATGATTCCCGGTCCGGCTAGGGCGTGCCTCTGCTCTGTGTACCTGGGACATATCGATTTCTCAGTTCCACCCCTGTGGGGCGCTCATTCATATTCCTGCTCAACCCAAAAACAAACATAGGTGAGATCCCATGCCGGTCAGACCCATCTCATTTGTCAACGGCTGTGACGTGTTGACTTAAGACTTGACATTTTTCAGACCCACAGATGAAAACATTACACAGTCTAATTATATCATTATTAGTATAATTATTCTGTTATCCCACAGCAAACATTGCAGTATCATAGCTTCAGCATTCACTGCTGCAATAGATCCTTCTCTTCTGCTAGTTGATGCTACAACATTTCATGTAAGTTTGCATTGTTTACTACTGCACCACCCTCTGGCCAAAGCTTCAGCATCTGTCTATGCCACGTAACCCCCCTTCCCAAATTCATTTGAGGATGAAGAGAATGCCTATGTTTGTGCATGTGCTGGTTGACTCCAGGTCAACCTCGACTTGTTCTTTTTCAAACTGCCCCCCCCCCACCCCGTGCGTTTGGGTCAGTCCACGGTCACCCGCCACATCGCCCCACAATTATGTGTTTGCTGAACCCTGTCTAGCATCAAGACCAAGACGCTGTGTTTTGGCTACTGATATATTTAGGCGTAAATCACAGAGAACAGAGTCCCATCAGTCGGAGATGAAAAGCTGTGCCACTGTTGCGAGAAAAGAGGACAGAAAATGAAGCGGGGTCCTGTAGATGGCAGCTCAGCAATGGAAAGAGTGGCATTTATTTTAATAATGTTGTTTTGTGGTGGGTTTGTGTTTTGCTTCTTAGACTAAATCTGGTCTTAAAAGAGGTCCTGGAAGCACTGCATGTCAAATGGGCACTTCGGAGAGTATGGTCTGGGTCAGATACCCAGAATCCCCAGGTGCAGGCATGGAAAAAAGAACAGCCGTAGGGAGCAGAAGACAGAAAAACATCTAAGCAATGGCATGTTTCTAGATCATTCCGGGTGATTGTGTTCCGCCTGGACTTTCATGTGAAGCCACTGAACACTAATGTGATGTCACAGCATGGGAATGGTGTTTTGTCTGCCATTTGACAACCCCTCGCCTTAAAACGACCCCAGGGGGCATGGGGGGATTTGTGGGGTCAGAATAGCCTGACTTGGTGTGACAAAGTCCCGCAGCTGTGCATGAGATCAAATCGCAGGGAAGTCTGACCAATCAGAGGAAGGTCACTCCTGCGTTTATACATGAAAGAGGGATGGTGAAAGGCAATACTCTCGAGAATGGATAAAACGATAATAAATTTGATGAGGGCAGATCAGAGGTCATCGTTACTTCCAGCAAAGCATTCTTAGATGGCTCAGCCAGATCTGTCGCTGTTTATAGTGAATTTACATTTTACCATGATGAAAAACAAGAACCCGTTAGTGTGTGTGTGTCTACAACCCACAAACACAACATATCTGAAGGACAAAACATAGAGGCACATCTGAGGCTGGCCGGGCCCCAGGGCTTCATCTCCCGGCAAGCACCCAGTGTAGTGGTGTAATGTTGCCATAAATCTCTGTGATGAGCGCGGGGGCCTGTCACACTGGCCTTTGGAACGGTCCCAGCTTCACCGAGGACCAAACAGAGCTCCAGCCTCCCGCAGGTGCGGCCCCCTGACCCCAGTGGCAGGACGGCCAGCAGAAAGTCTGCACTGGGTTGCACAGGGACTAGCAATGCATCTTCTCTAAGGCCTGGAAATGCACTGCGCCCAGTTACAACGTGGGAGGACCAGCAGCAGGATGCAGGTAGGGAGAGAGCTCCCTGACACTACTCCAGCTTCAAGCCTGGAGCCCCCACACAGCTCACCGGCTGCCTCGATGCCCAGCCGGGTTTATCCTCATTCTACCGGATCACCCGCAGCCCAGCAACAGATCCGTGCCTTTAAATATCCAGCCCCCCCCCCGCGTCTCCTCTCTTCTTCTCCTCAGGTGTCTCCTTAGCTTATCTCCTCTTGGGCAATGGTGGGACACATGCAGCCAGCTCAGAGTGATTTATTTACTATTTTTACGCCCCACTTTGGCAGGCGGCCGACTCGCCGGGGGGACGTGGGGGCATGGTCGCTTGGATTAGCGTGTGATCAGCTGACCTCTCCCTCGACAGGCTGCGGGCTGCATGTCCGTGGGGGGGGGGCACAGTGCTGCGGCTCCCTACTCGCGATTATCCTGTTATCTCGCTGTGATGCTAGAAGGGCCTTAATGATGCCGGAAAGGCCATAATGAATGATGGCTGCCATGGAGCGGGTGCAGGAGGGACCCTGGGGGGAAGGGGGGAGGGGCGAGGAAGGCGGCCTGCCTCACTCAGTGTGCCGAATCTGGGCCGGGCTCACGGGCTCCACTGCAGAGCTGAGACCGGCTTGTCCTGTCAGCATGCCTACCAGGTGCATATACGGAGGCAGGTCCACAGGGGCACCAGCCCTAGCTGAAAGCTGATTGGCCCCCAGAGTGTCCCCTCTTCTGTTACTCATCGATTCAAAACATATCATTGGCTAATGGTAAGGTTGGCCCCTCTGTATGAATTATGGCCCCTCTTATGGCCCCTGCCTTAAAAAATCCTAGAACTGTACTTCCCACAATTACATAACTGCCCCAACTGCCCCACGAAGGAGACATGGGAACGAGGAGGGGTGACTCTCCGGACCACTTTCACGTCTCCCAGATCCTGCCATCCATAGCTGCACCCCAGCGGAATGAAGCTCCCTTATGTTGAGATTCCTGCAGGGTTCTGAGATCAGGCTGGATGAGGCCCCTTGCTGACCTGCACGGTGAGGACAGGGACTGCAAAGGGGTGTTTATGTGACCTCTGACCTGATACTGTGTCTACGTTCATCCTCAGGGGAATGTTCCATATCTGGGAAGGTGACGGGCATATAAAAGGCCATTCTTATCAGCCAGTTGAGTGACAGTGGAGCAGGCCAATCGCCTGTCACATGGGACCAGTGGCTCTGTGGCCTCGCCCCTGGACACGCCCCCTGGTCTGTTGTACGTGTGACAGGCACCATGTCTGCAATGACCTATTAGCTCTTCACGCCAGATGGAGGCGTCCTGCAAGCTGTCCAGCAGGCAAGAATTACAAGAAAAGAGTCACAAATAAATAACAAGGCGAGTCATATTTTAATACTCTGTAATCTCTGCCTTGGCAGTGACCTGAGGAATCATGGGATTATCCCTGGAACCTGAGGCCGGGGAGGTGAACATGAACATTATTTATCCTTTAGTGACGGGAGAACAGCCATCTATCACCACCAGGTGGCATTTCTAAATCCCATTTCAGGGGGTGTAGCTAACATGTAGCATTTCCTTTAAAGCCCCCCCAACCCCGCCCGCCAGAATAAGAATCGGACACAGCTCCTGCATAGCCCCCAGCATCCTGGGTTTTCAACCTGGTCTGCATGGAGACACTGAATGCACTAACATCACCCTGTGGCATTCTGGGAAAAGGGGTGGTATTTCTAGAAGAAAACTTACCACACAATCTCAGGTTTAAGAAATACACTTTCTTCCAACTGGGCTTCAGTTCTGCAGACCAGTGGCCGTCTTGGCTGTGACTTAAAAAATGACTGAGTGACCCCTGGTCTTTCCAAAATAAACTCTCTCTGACCCTCCTCGTCAGTCTGCTCTGGCTCATGACCTGTGACTAACCAGCTTAAGATGCTTCACATTTTTCAGCATCTGTCCAGGCAGGCGTACAGGGTGGCAGGCTGCTAAGGCGGGACTGGGTGCATCTTGGGATTATGGGAAATGCAGCCAGAGAACATCTAATTGGAGAACATGGCCAAGGCTAAACAACAAATCATCCTACGATGTGTGCAGGAGTTGGTTCTGGAAACATCCGCATGGAAACAGACCGGACCTCTAGGCAATATGACAACATGGACATTTGTTTGGGGAGGGTGCCAGCAATAGCAGGCCTGTTTTTGGGATGCTGGTTCCCCACCCACTGCCGTGGATGGCTTCCCCGACGTCTGGCTAGCTTGACCCACACTGCCCATCTGAACTGTAACACGAGACTCACATCTCCAGTGTCTCCTTCTCAGCTGTGTCTGCTAAGGAGCTAATTTTAATCGATTTAATGAGGAAACAACCCCATCGAAGTCAGCAAAAACATCCATCTGATCCCCCAAAACCATACCAGTTTATTTGGTATCAGACGAAGCGTGGAATTCCAATGTAGGATTCTTCCTGGATCCTGTTATTGTCCTCTGACGCTTGGCGTTGCCAAGGCACAAAGTAGGCAGTGTAATCCCCTCTGCTGCCTCGGAAAGCCTCCAGCCATGAATCGGACCCACCCGGAGCATCTAGGTACAGCTGCTGAGTGATGTCATTGAGCATGGCAGGCAGAGGAGTCGCTATGCGGATGGAGCCAAAGACACCTGCTGGACAGCTACCTGCTTGATAGGTATTTGACACTCCCATCTTTGGGCTCTGAGGGCCCCTGCAAGCCCATCCTCGTTATCCATTTATTTACACGTCACGAGGAAATGACCTCAGCATTTACGGAATCTCCACTATGGCGTACACCTGGCCAAGGATATATGGACAGGCACTTCATGGCAGAACAACAGATTTTGACATCAGTTGGTCCAAGCTGGTAGAACCTTCTGGAATCATAGTTCCTGGTCCTCACATCAGCTCTGAAGATGTCGTCGGGTGGATGAGATCACAGCCGCTTTGGCAGTAAAGATGGCGTCCATGGACAAAACTGCCTCGTTCAGTGGTCGCCTGCCAGCTCTCAAGAATGTGGTGGATCCAGGCGTGCCGTGAGAGCCAGGGGTTATTTGAGGCTTAACTGAGGAAACCTGCAGAGTTCATCAAGCCCCCAGCTACTGATTCCAGACGCTGTCCATTCAGGAGGATTCATTACGGATGTGAGGGCAGTGTACGGGCATGTCGGGGTGGCTCTGAACACCGCAGGTCTTGCTGCCAAGTCATTGTTTAATGCCGAAATTAAATATGCAGGGCTTGGCTTCTGTTCACACGAGGGGGTGTGGGGGTTCATTATAAACCCCAATGCTTGTGGATACGTGTGTTTGGAAAACACGCAAGCCAGGTCATTTATAAAGGCTTCCCAGTCGTATCTCGCATTTAATGTAATGCGTCTGGTAAACATCTCGACTGTGAGCTCCTGACCTAACTTTGTCTATGTGTTGTCTTCCCGCAGCATGAATAGCGATGTATATACGATGGTGCCTCGGAAACCAAGAAAAAGAAGAGAAACTCCCAGACTGGTGCTTATGTCCTTTAAAATCAGTTCAGTTGTGCTGGATATTTTTCTAATCTAATAGTTTTTCTCAAACTTGTTCCAGTACAAGCCTATTGAAATAGGCAATTTACCTCAAAGTTAGCCCATGTACCTACATCTTTAAAGCACTTTATCATAGCTATATAGACATTCAATTGAGGCTTATTACCTATAACTTTTTCTGTCCATGGCATGATTATATATACAGACGTTTGTCTGTTTGTGACCAAATCAAATTACAGCACACTGAAGTGGACCGGACTGAATAACATCATCGCAAACAAACCAAAACCCTCTTTGAACTGAGTGAGCACTCGTTTCCCACCAAAGATTTATGTCGGTGAAACTGTAGGCAGGGATCTAGGCTCAAATGCTGTCCAGCTTATACGATACATAGTCATGTGACATTGTCATGTGACATTATCATGTGACATCTTGTCATCTTGATCATACAGGGTTGATGTGGAATGTAATGTTTAGGCCTCTGATACATGGAAATCATGCCCCTCAAACATAACCATACAGCATAACGTCTTCATTCACAATGTGTGCAAAAGTACCTGACAAGATTTTACTATCCTAAACTCTCTCTCTCTCTGTCTCTCACTCTATCTCTCCCTTTCTCCTTCAGGCTGCTAAATCAGATGGAGAACAGGGGCATATTGATGGAGAACATCTCATTTCAAACCCTCTCAGGGGACATTTCTTCAAGCTCCTCCCTATCCGCATAAATAATTGCTGGATAGAATAGGAATCCCGTGCCCGTGATGCTAATCCACACACAAGCTCGCTGGGAAGGCATCCAAAAGGCTAACAACTGTTTCTCATAAATGCAGACTGTGCCTCTTTGACGATCCAGTTTTCATAGAGATCTGGCCCGCCAGGTGTCATTTTAGTTACAGGTCGGACGATCAGCGTTTCTGTGTGATGGAAATACGGGCCCTTTGCAATGCTCAGCCTCCCTGTACCAGCCAGGTCTCAGCACTCCCTTCTTGCACGCTGAAAGTGTGGATGAGCTCGAGGTAGGACGAGCTCCTCTGGGAACCGAGCCCATCTGGATAGCACCATCATGAGTTGCACTTGGGCGCGCCACCTGCCGCTTCTGGCCTGTGGGTGGCGCTATAAGGGTACTCTGAGGACACGAATGGAGAATTATTGCTCCAAATGTTGTTCTCCGTGCTTCAGATACAAACGTGGAAAAAAGGATCAAAGTGGAATATTAATGTGGACCGGGTCATATCTATACTGACAGTTTATAGAGAGATAACTCAGGTTTTGCCACAGTCTGAGACATGAAGCAATAAAAACTGTTTGCTTGATGTGGAACTTTGTGTTCATTCACTTTCATATTGCTTAATTTACTGGATGCTTCTGCAAAGTCACAGGAAAGCACCAAACCATGGCCCCAGCTGGTGGGGAGGTCTTACTATGATTGCCTGGAAGGCATCTCACTGTGATGTGGTCAGCCAGTTCCTGGATGGACCATGGCACGGAAATGATGCTCTCCTGCATAACATATTTCATGGCTGCGATATGCTTTCAGATTGTGTGGGTTAATTGAAGACCAAATGTCCAAAACTCACATAATCCATGGCATATATTTTCAAGAAAGGAAGTGAAAGTTTGACAAAGCTAAATTCCTTGTTGGATTACATGAGGACTGAGCAGGGGCATACTTACTATAAGGCAAGGGTAGGTAGCCACTTGGGGCCCCCAAACTAGGGGTCCCATGAAGACAGAATTTCCAAAAGTTACATTTAAGCATATAACATAATATGACCATTTAAATGATAGCGACATGTATGTGACTTATGTATTGCATTTTTAGCTGTAATGGACTATTCTACTTTGAGACTTTGCACTTCCCAGATTTTTTTAACTACTGCAGTGTACTGGTTGTTCACAGACAAGTGAAATGGCACAATGTAACAAGAAGAAAGTGGCACAAAGATAGCAGACTAACATTACATCACTCTTGTCTGATACTGTCTCACTCGAGTGGTAGACAACTTGTGAACAGAAGTTGAGAGAACATAATTAAATGAATGTATGCAAAAAACCAAGACTAACCTTAGCAAAGGGAACGAATAAACTACCTAAATTTGACCAATCTGTCCTATGGTCCGATACCCCCCTCCCCCGATCAGGAAATTTTCCTGACAGCATTCCTGCCCCCACCCTGATTGGTAAGCTTTACCGCTGGCACCCTGTGCTTTGATTCGCATATTATTGATGTTCCATCAATTTTAATTCTCTCTCGTTTCTCTTTTGGCTCTCAAAAACCCCCCATAGTTCACTTAGGGGTCTTGGGTTAGAGCCTATGCCAGCCTAGGACCTCAAGAGAAGCTAGTCCGCCCCTGGGACTGGGTGAGTTTTGGTTCTTGGTGCTGTAACATATCATGAGTAAGCCTTACTTTAGGTCATTGGCAGTCTCAATCTCAAAAATAACAAAAAATGGACTGAGTTTCAGCTTTTTAATCACATTGACTAACTGGCATAACTAGCTGAGGTTTTCAGGCAAATGTGAACTCTGATTTCTGCAGTGGTATTGACCAAACCCTGAGTAGGCTTATCTATGCAAACCATCACCTTACCAGATTCACAACAAGTGTAAGACAGAAGGCTGTGGGGTCACAACCCACACAAGGAACATATAACCAGGTCAGTCTATCCTGGCGGTGGCTTTTGTTCTTGCTTTCAGAAATATGTACTCCAGATGCCCCCACCCTCAATATGAGGGGGAAGAGCAAAGCGGAGAATTGGGGTGAAAAATCATCAGGAAGCACAGCTACCCCCTCTCCCCCCACCTCCCAGCAGCTTCACACCCTAAGCGGGTGGATAGCAGGAGAAGGAAGTGAGCGTGGCGCCCCCTGCTGCTGTCATAATGTCCACGGCATATGCAGAGCAGCATGAACCAAAGCGCATGGAGCCATTGCCCAGCCATGCCTCGCAGTGTGATGTCCTCAAGGCCAGCTCGATGAGAATCCAAGATTCAACAAGAATCCAAGAATGCTGCTGTTCGCTCTTCTGTCTTTACATACCGTCCTCCTCAGCTGTTTTCTGCAGCCGGCATTTCAGTGATTTCATGCATTGTTTATCAATGGTGCTAACAAACTCTGCTTGAGACAGCTGTACCCTCCGCCCCACCTCCATTTAGTTTACCTTCCGCAAGTTGGTCTCCCTAGGGTGTCAGACCTTGAGCGTCTTTCAGATCCTGAGCAATGAAATAGGGGACAACTGCAACAGAGTTAACAGCATTTGCTTTGAGTGGTGTTACAAAACTGTAACAGGGCTGATAGCATTCGCTTTGTTTGGTTGTTACGAAACTGCAACAGGGCTGATACAATTCGCTTTGTTTGGTTCCTACAAAACTGTAACAGGGCTGATAGCATTCGCTTTGTTTGGTTGTTACGAAATTGTAACAGGGCTGACAGCATTCGCTTTGTGTGGTGTTACGAAACTAACAGGGCTGATAGCATTCGCTTTGTGCGGTGTTATGAAACTAACAGGGCTGATAGCATTTGCTTTGTGCGGTGTTACGAAACTGTAACAGGGCTGACAGCATTCGCTTTGTTTGGTTGTTACGAAACTGTAACAGGGCTGATAGCATTCGCTTTGTGTGGTGTTATGAAACTGTAACAGTGCTGATAGCATTTGCTTTGTGCGGTGTTATGAAACTGTAACAGGGCTGATAGCATTTGCTTTGTGAGGTGTTATGAAACTGTAACAGGGCTGATAGTATTCGCTTTGTGTGGTGCTACGACAGGGCTGACAGCATTCGCTTTATGTGCTGATCCGAATCTGTAATAGGGCAGATAGCATTCACATTGTGTGCTGATCTGAAACAACCACCCACTCCAAATCTGTAAGGGACTTTCTTGAAAGGGAAGGACTTTTATTTTATAGCCCAAAACTCTTTGAGACACTTTTATTAGCCATCTATGAAGAAATTGACTCTCGGGACCCAACAGAAGCTTTGTGACAATGTCTGGGCATTGACAAGTTCCTGATACGTTCTGGAATGTCTCAGCTAAAAACAATATCTTATCAACAAAACCTTACGACAGAACAGCTCCTTGGTCCTCCTAATCCTATTGAGTACCTGCTGGCATTGTCTCCATGTCCCCAGACTCCAAACTATTTCTGGAGTTACGTCTTCTATTCTCTCACTGCAACAAATGTAGCTGTGCTGAAATTTAATAATGGTGTGCTCTGTAAATCCTCTGGAATATAAATTCCATCAATCTACCCTAGGGGGTCGATGGATCTGCTATTCTTTGCACCATCTTGGGCTAACGGCCATACTGGAGCCTTCGGAATGAATTCCATTGTGTCCAAAAAGCTGGAGACAACTTGACACTGGTTGTATGATGAAAGCACAATGAATCTTGCACATAAGAGAGTTTTCCAAAAAGTAGGTGAATGTGATTGGATTATAACCATAAATTCTTCCTCTCATTTTTTCGTAGTGGGGAGAGGCACCCAAGTCGGTAATGGTCGCATCTGAATTCTGGATTTCTGGGACAGCGCTTCAGGCTGGGAAGTAGCAGGATTTATCTCCCTGTCAGCACATATCCTGAAGAAGCAAAATGTAACAGATGGGAGGACACTTGCAGCCGATACCCCACGCCTGCTAAACAGCAGGCTTCTCAATAGACACCCTTACCTGTCCTTGGCTTCTGCACATAAATCTTGTCAAAAGGCCCTCAAAATCGATAGCTGTTCGCAGAATGCACCAATCCAGCCTCTGTGGTTCGTAAGCACCCACATGCTGCTGGTTTTCACATTAAAGGGGGTCAGGTGATGTTTCATGAGAGGAGACCAGGTGCGAGGAGGCCAAGACGAATCTGACTAATCAACAAGCATCCTGTAGGTCTCCTGGCAACAAAACCTTGTCAAGGCAACATACATGGCTTCCTGTCACACACATACTAAGCTCAATGACCCACAAACTTTCTTGATGGTCAAAGCTGTCCCGTTGACACCCAATTCCCAGAGAGACATCAAATGCCCCTGTGGAAAATGGTTCAGATAAAACTGAACTTTCTGCATCTGTGTTTCTATGAGGTAGACTGGTAAAACTGGCTAGCATCTCCTCAACAAATTTCAGCTATGAATTGCAAAGACAGTCCTCCTGCAGTCACACTGTGATGCAGAAGGGCTGAAACACAATTTTCGATTTACAGGCCGCCCTCGTTTTTTTCTGCTGGAAGCCCAGCCCATTGCCTGATGCTGATGTTATCTTTGGGTGGAGACCAGATTGCTCCCCTGAGCTGACCTATCATAATGAGCCTTGCATGCCCTGCGTAGGATTATTTAGCGAGCAAATTTCTCATTGGCCCATGACTCCTTCCTCTCCAAGTACTGTGTAGCGAGCAGTGAGTTTCAAGCACTAATTGGCTACATTTAAATTAATTTGTTATGCTCGTATTTATTTTCCAGAAATAAATCAGGGCTCTGTTTTTGCTTTTACAAAAGGATAGGAGATAAGAATCTTATTTTGTAACATTCTTCATAATTACGTATATCGCCCTAGCCGCAATTCAATTAGAATGTTTCTTTCATAAAAAACGGGGAGATCAGGACGCCGTTGATCTTGATTCAGTTCATGCCTCAGAACTGGAAGCGGCTCTGTTTGTTTCTCACTGGAGGGAAATCAAATGACTTCACAGATTTTTAAGGACGGCCACCAAGACCACCGAGCCGTTAAATTAATTTTCTGCGTTTCCCTGCCACTCCACTCGAGAACGACCTCCGTCACCTTCCCATAGACATCGCCGTTGGTGACCCACTTTGCAGCAGACGTCGCCTTTGCGACCATACCCCCACCCAATGGGGAGATCACCTATGTGGTGATGATGTAGCTTCACCCCATTGACGCTGTGAGATTTGTAATGCGACGCGATTGGCGGGGGGGAGGGCTTCACAATCATGACAACACCAAGCTCCGCCTTCCATGTGTCGACACAACCGTTATCTGCACAGTGAAGAGTTTCGTGTGACCTGTATGTTTCACATTCTCCCTATTATCTTGTAACCCAATTCCTCCATCATCCATCATCTGAAAAGTTACCCCCCAAAAATTCTGAGCTCAAAACACATACACTTGCCCCCTTAATTTTCCTTCGGAACTTTGACCTCTGACCCCTTGCCTGCCCTCGGCTGGCTGCAATCAGCTTTGTCATTGGTGCAGATGAGCTTTGGAGATGAAAGCCCCCTTTTCTTTACACACAATTAAATAGATAAGCACAATTAATCCGTCTGATTGCGTCTGATTGCAGTCTTTGTCACAAATAATATGTTTCCACAGATGGGGGGGGGGGGTTGCACTCAGAGAATGTGCGGGTCTTCACAGAACCTAGATGGACCAGAGAGAGCCATCTCTGATGTGGTGGAATGTAAATTAATGATAGTTTCTATCCGTCCAACTTCTAACTGCGAATCCTGGTTGCAGTCGTCGGCACACTATCCTAGGTAGCACTGGGTGCAGGACTGGAGTGCACACACAAATGTGACAGGGGGTGGGGGGGGGATACGTGGCTCAGCAAGTCAGGACACTGTGTCTGTGCTCACAAGTTTGCTGGTTCAGTCCTAGGCTTGCTGTTTCATTATTGGGCACCTGAGCAAGGCCCTTAACCTCACATTGTTCCAGGGACACTTTGACCCTCCTTTCTTGAAATACAAAAAAATATTGTTTAGGATAAAAGCAATAGCTAATATAATAAAAGTAGGTAAGCAGTCATACTCTATGGCAATTCAATGATAACAGTTAGCCTGCCAACTGCTGGAGAACATGCAAATGCACATGGAGCAGGGAAGTGATTTCGACCCCCAGCTCTGCAGGTGCGATCCATCTTGCCACCTTGAATGATCATTTTGTCATGTCAAAATAGTACTTGCAGTAGTAGTAGGTGAGACTATGGCTGCCATGGTTACAGCCCAACTATGCATTCAGGTCACGTGACTCTCAGTTGAGGGTTCAGCACCTGGATATTAGACCAGTAGGCTTCCAGCTCCAAGCCCACTCAGCCGCTGAACCCAGCACTTCTCCGGTAAAAAATAGCATTTGAGTGTAACGCCGTAAGCGGCATTAACATCAGTGCCTGCCAGCCACAAATGAGGCTAATTATTCCGCTCTCATTGTGTGGGACCGGCGAAGTGCCCATTAGGAATGTGGATTTATTCCCAGCTAGTGTCAGCGGTACGCTAGCGCGGCACCCGCGAGCCAGCTCTCCGTCGGCTATGAGTCATGCCACGATGTTGCCCAGGAGACTCGCAGCCGACCGGCATCGTGGTACCAGTAATCAGTGTAATTAGCAGGACAGAGGGTGTGAGTACTGCTGGTGTCTCAGAGTGTGTGCTTCTTTGCTGTTTCACATTGCGGCACCGCTGACCCTCACGACATGAAGATGGGGGGGCCTCAGATTGCAGGGTGCAGGGGGAAGGGGCACTGCTGAGTTAATAATTTCCTGGGAAATGCCTCCTGGACCAGACAGCAAGCCCCGATGATGTAGAGCTTCCAAGAGTGAAAGGAAAGGTGCGAGAAGCAAGGCATGACATCGGGGGCAGGCGTGGGGGCGGAGCATAGGATGCAGGGCCCTATTAAGGTGCATCAGTCCTAATCATGCACCTAATTAGCATCAGCCATGACCCGACGTACCTGTATAAAGCCAAGGTTAAACCGACTGAAATATATACATCATTAAAATTCATTCGACCAGGGCCTTTTTTTGTATGGCTTTAAAATTCAAGATAGACACACACCAATCACTAAAAGGAGACAGAAACGGTCTCAGCGCAAGGTTCCCGTACTCTTTCACCATCATGAATAAAGGATCGTGTGGGTTATGGTTTGTTTAAGCTGTGCTTCATCTTAAAACAGAAAATCAAAAGTGAGTCACGCTAATATGCTTGACATTATGAAAGTAATAAATTGTAATGTAAAATTTATTTATAGGTAATGAAAGCAGGACCGGCTGTCAGGCTTGTCCTGTATAATGCCCTCAATTTACGCCCAGTCAAGCGTCTGTATGTGCTGCGGGGGGAAGAGCACTACGTAAAAATAAAATTCGCTGGCAGATAGCTCCTTTTCCCGGAGCAGCCCACTGGCACTTGGGTGTTTCTAGAGGATTATTAAAATGGGAACCTGACGACCTTGGGTGCTGTTGCGTCTATCCGTGATGCTGTCTTATGGACATTCCTAGATCTTCCAGGGTTCATTGTGTCGGACAACTGGGCCCCATCAACCAGCTGTTACTTGCTGGGAAGTGGCTGGGGGGGTCCTCACTGGCCTGGCTGGTGCACGTTTGAGGTTTGGACCCAAAAGCCAAATGTCTTGTGCAGTTTGGTTCCGGCCCACCCCTGCCAACATTACCCCACGCCCTGCCCAAAGCTTCTTATCTAAGGCCAGGCACATGGCACAGGCTTATCATCCCCCCCCCCAGGGAAGCTTCTCCTCCAGTCCCTCACCGGAGGACAGTTGGGGGGGATTATGGCCCAAGTCTGTCGGGCCAGCGACATAAATCACCGCGATGGGGGACCGATAAGGGGTATCTCGACAAACAGCACAGAGGGTGCCGTGCGGACCGCCTCTCCACTTTGTTTTGCTCCTCACAAAGTCATAACTTACTTCACATTCAGCTCCTGCTCTGAAGATGAAAAGTTTGGACCCGTCCTGGGGCGATCAATCGAATCCGCGCCTTAACTGCAGGCTGTATCTGCGCTTCGTCGGATCAAAACGAAGAAAACTGGGGCTTTTCTGAAGCCACCCCATCCCACTCACAAAATTTACTGGCAACACCCTGGCAGCTAGGATCGTGGCACAGCCCAGCGCTGCTTGGTGTCACATGGCAAAGGGGGCATGTTCTCGTTTCCAAGACCTGACAGCTGCATCTCCGCATTCCCGAAGCGACTCCCCAGTAGCCCTGTGGACAAGGTGGGTACTCAACTGGGATCCTGCAATGGTCTGTCCATGTCCGCTGGTCATTTATAGACCCTGAAAATCTTATAAAATCCCAGCGAGTGGGGTCAAAAACCACTGGTTAGAGAGTCCGGTCCCTACAGGGACATCAATTATGAGTTTCCTGAAGAGGCGTGGCTACAACAATCCCCCCCCCCCAGTGTGAAGGTGCAGAAAATATGCACAACGAATCCTGTTTGCATCACCTGCTAACACGTGTGCACACACACACACACACACACACACACACACACACACATGTTTGCAGTTATATCTTTGGGGAGACCATCCATTCATTTATATGGGCAAAACCCTATTTACAACCCTGATGACCTTAACCCCTACCCAGCCCTAACCATAAGTAACTAAACAAAACATAAGACTTTTGGCATTTTTAGTTTTTTATTACAGTCATGGATTTTTATAAAACTGAGGGGACATTTCACAATATAGTGCATACCTGGATCACACACATGGGGGGGCAGGTAACAGGCTTTTTTTCTGACCCAAATAGATGAGGGTGTCCTGCCTGCAGTCCTAGGCTTAATTTTGATGTGAGAAATAACAGTGAGCATCCTGCCAGCTGAAAAAGCCCCCCTAAGATATAAGAAGTTTTATCGCCTCCTGCAGACAGCGAGGGGTACATGCATACATACGCAGGTGATATAGGCGATACAAGTGACATGGGCAAGACGTCCCCCAAGCTGGCAGCACTCGCTGCTCAGCCGCGCCTTAGTGGGAGGTGGGGGCTCTGACCTGAGGGCGGGGGGGGTGGTTAATGTCATGTAACCATCCAGCTGGAACACACCACGGGGATTGCTCGCTCACTCAGGGGCTCGGGGGTGATTAATGCTGCTCTGTGTGATGGGGGGGGGGTAGGAGAAGATGAGAGGGTAAGGGGAGGAGAGAGGGAGAGAGAAGGGAAGAGAGAGAAGGAGAGATGGAGGGAGAAGGAAGGAGGGAGTGAAGGGGAGACCGAGGAGGAGAGAGTGAGATATGGGGGAGGGGAAGGAGATAGAAAAGCAAAGAGAGAAAAGGGGATAGAGGAGGATGGGAGGGAGAGAGGGAGAGAAGAGGAGAGAGTAAGAGATGCAACGCTATGGCGCTGTGGAGGGAGGCCGGAGGAGGGGCAGCTGTCTAAGGCCACTGCTCCAGACAAAAAGCCTCTCAAAATGTAGAAGAGACCGATTATGACTCAGTCAGGGTTGCTGCAGGGCCGGCATCTGTGTGCTGAGGGGGTGGGAGCACAAGGGGGTCCCCTGGCCTGGGAGGGGGGCAGGAGCGGAGATAGACACGTGCTTGCTTGGAGCCAGCTGTAGCCATGCTAGAGATCTGGGCTTAAAGAAACAGAGCAGGTCAGAGCCGGAACATGACCAGACAGTAGGGGGCAGCACTTTACATTTCAGACGGTTTATGCTTCAAGCCCCAGGATGGGGTCCAGCTGTTGTGCCTTTGAACCTTTGAACCTGAATCAGCCAGTAAGACACTCGGGTTAAGTCTGAAAGTGCAGTGGTGGTGGTGGGGGGGGGGTGAATTCCATGGCTGTCAGTGCTGCTGATATCCCACTGGTGCCGTGCCGATGTGAAAGCGCTGCTCTCTCGCCGTAACACCGGCACTCTGTGGCCTCCTCCTGCCCCCCCTAAGCGAGCCACTGATGACACACACTAATCACCGTCGCTCCCCAGGAAGAAGTGGTGGCCGCCGAAGTCATCACCCACCCTCTCTAGCCTGACCAGAAGATGGTGACATTCCCTGATAATGTGGAGGGCAGCACAGGTCACGTCTTTTTCATTACTGCCAAACAGAAAAGCATAAATGCCTCCGTAAAAGGAGTCACAATGGACGGCCATTTGGACCTGGAAGCAGATGTCCAGAATTTTCTTCAAAGCCCAATAATCCCACCTCCAACCCGAGATCACTTCTGTAACGCCCCTGGATCAGAGGAGGGTCTGTCACCCGAACGCTCCTGTGGTGTCTCTCTGAGGCACCTGAGGCTCCTGTGGTGAATTCGGCTTCTCCCCAGCAAAATTTAAACATGGGACCATCGTGCACGGGCGCAGCCTTACATAACGATTTATGCCGGCACCCACAGAGAGAAAGCACGGGTCTAAGCAGCTCCCTCATGCTTGGAATTAGCATTTTCCTGCACTCACACTTACAGATTTCATAGCCGTCATGCGTAACTGGCCTCAGACACTTGCATCTGCCAAACAAATGAACAAAACGTTTAGAGACGAAAGAGTGTGTCTCTGGGGGAAATTGCTTGGCGAGTACGCGAGCCCCTCAGTTCTGAGTGCCAATTTCACCTGCCCCTGGACGCATTTCACGGTCCGGAATGTTCAGCGTCCCCCTGCTGTTTCATCCGATTTGATAAGCACCTCGAAAGGTGTCAGAGAGACAGCACAGGAGCGTTCGGGTGACAGACCCTCCTCTGACTTGTAGCAAACTCAGACATGGACGTCTCTGTCGGTGCGATATCGCTGTATGCGTGCAGGCTCCATTTTCCGTAGGAGGGGCGTCTCTGAACAGATCAGCAGGGAGAGTAACAAAACGCCGATTCATAAAGATATCATATAAACAAACAAAGAAAAAAAATGAAACATGCAGACGATGCACATGGCTCAGTCTCACTTTCTCTTTCCCTCTCTCTTTTGCTCTCTATGTCATTTCCTCCTTGTCCCACCAGCCTGCACCTCCGTGGTCCCCCTCCGCCTCTCGGGGGTGTGTCGCTGGGGGAAGCTGGGCACTTCCTGCCCTCCCCACACATTCCCCCCACCCCCCAACTCCAGCCTGGCATGGAGACAGGCTCTCACGGGAACGGCAGTGTAACGTGGTAGCAGAGAGCCATGTATGGCGTGCAGGTGGCAGTGAGCACACACACTCGTGGAGGCAGATTTACAGTAAAACAGCATTTGATCATCTGCTTCCCTTTCATTTTGAGAGAGCTCCACAGCTGTGTAGGGAACTGGCAGGGGTGTCTGTGTGTGTGTGTGAGTGTGTGTCTGAGACTGTGTGTGTGTGTGTGTGTGTGTGTTTGTGCCTGTGTATGTTTATGTGTCTGTGTGCGTGTCTGTGTGTGTGTATGTGTCTTTGTCTGTGTGTGTGTTTGTGCCTGTGTATGTTTATGTGTGTGTGTGTGTCTGTGTGTGTGTGTGTGTGCGCGCCCACAGCAGTGCTCATAGTCACACAGCCCTTTCGTTCAGAGCACAGTGATGATGTAAGCTTCCTCCCTGTGAGACACGTTTGGATAAAATGGCCGCTGCCTCTATTCACACGGCTGCTCGGCTTGTTTTTTGCCCTTGCTACCCTTTAAAGGCAGTTAAACCTTCAAGAGAATGAGCATAGGGTGTCTGAGTGGAATTGGGATGGCACCTCCTATCGTCAGCAAGGAGACAGAACGACACGTTGGCTAGCGCACAGGGAAACAGACAGGGGGCGCTCAGGAACTGTGAACCCTCACAGAAAAGTGGTGGATGGAGGTGATATTGAAACACTTCGATTCATTAACCTCACGCATCCTCACATTGTTTGAAACCGATATAAATGTGGAAAACAGGTGGATCCTGCCGTCCTGAGAGTCTCCCAGATCCAACATCTCTGTTATGATAACCCCCATCACCTATTAGAATGTTTAAAACTTGAGACAACCTTCTTTGCAATGGGCTTCTGGGCTCTGATTAAGGAAGCCCACTCACCTCTCGGTTCCGGAACGCCCACATCCGACTTCCTGTCAGTCACATCGATGGGAATCATCTCCAGAATACTAAGATGAGCCGGCTGAGAATCTCCTTCATTTCCTTCAGAGCGGAGAGAAACAAAGGGCTTTGTCTCGTTACCACTGGGGTATCACCAGAGAGGATGGTCACTGCCATAGGATCCTCTGCCTTCTTGGGGATCGCCTCTTGTCATTTTGACAGGCTGATATGCATTGCTCAGCGGGAGATCCGTCTTTGCCTGTACTGAGATAATGCTGCTGGTCACAGATTTCTTTGCTTAACTTCTTTTCCTGAGAGAAACAGAAAAATGACACAGAAACTGTGGCCCTGTTGGTAGCCCCCTGGCCTCGCACCATGGGGGCTGTGGGTTTGAGTCCTGCCCACATTTCCCATGTCTGGTTGGTTCCATTCCTCAACTCTGGTTTCCATATTACTCTCACTGTGTGTCCCAGCAATGGCCTTAGGGTGGTGTGGCTCAGTGGGTTAGGGTCCTGTGCCTGTGATCAGAAAGTCATTGGGTCAAATGCCTGGGTCAGCAGAGTGATGTCACCACTGGGCCCCAGAGTAAGGCCCTTAGCCCCCAACTGCTCCAGAGCATCTGCTAAATAATGTAAATATAAATGTTTCCAGTATAAAACAGCTTACTTTGGATGAACATGCTACAGGGTAGTAGAGGTGGGGGGGGGGGGGTTCTCAAGATTCGTGTTCCCACCTATGACGCACTACGCCCCCTAGTGACCCTAGTATGACTTTACAAGCTTGTGCCACACTTCCTTTCAGCTCGGCCAAGGTAGAACAGGCAAAACCCCAGTACTGCAAGAGGGGAACCGCAACTTAAACAACACAGCAGACCCACAGAGGGCATGTGGTGATGAAGAGTGCCCCCCCACGGACCTTCGGAGCATCATTGCACCTTATTACACAGCACAAGCTTGGCATCGACGCAGACATACAGAGGACAAAAATAACACATTTTTTCATGCTTAAACCAAATGGACACATCGATCATTTCGGGGGGGGGTTCAAGCCGGATTTAATAGTCTCTTCCCTTGCTCAGTGAGAGTTCACTGTTTATCTGGGACATATGTTATTGATTTTACCGTCTCCATTTGCCAAACTCTTTCTGAACAAAAAAAAACAATGATTCTAGACGGCATCTGGGTAATACTAATGAAAATAATGTTTCATCATTTCTTTTTTGCCAAGGAAAATTGGAAATGGATGTCCTGCTGCACGTGGATGACGGGGACAGACTCGCAAAAGGATACACACTGCCCTCTGGTGGCTGGCGAGGGAAGCACAGGCGGTCACAAGGTGAATTAATTATGCTTGTGGGGGGATCCCTGCCCGATTTACAGATCTGTCTTTCATTAGTTCAGTGGCTCTAGAGAAGGGCTGATACAGATCGGGAAACTCGGGAACAAGTGGGGGCCCACTCCAGAGATGGCCACATGTTAGCAGCCTAACATGTTAGCATTCAGGTAGTCCACTTTATTGCTCACCTGTTCTTTCTGCACAGTATTGGTTGATACACTGCTCCCCACCACCCTCCACCCAACCTGGAAACAAGGAAGGTTGGTCTGAAACCTGAACAGAACACCAGGGCGTCATCCGGACCAGCGGGTCAACATTCCAGCCAATCAGGACCCCCACACGCCAACCCCAGGCTCTTAATCACCATTTTAAATGGATTTCATGTCTGTCATTCATCCTGCATGACGAATAATATCATCTGGCCAGTGCCTGATCAACACGCCCCCACCCATGACTCATATGGCAGTGTCACTAGTGGCAGCCCTACATATATGTGACTCTGGGCGCCATCACACCTGCTGACTGGCAGCCAAGGCTTCAACTTGAATCTCCCCCCACAACCTGATATACTGTGCATATGCTGCCGTATTACACATAATATAATGGACCGCTTCAATTAAATCTGTTTAAATATCATTATGTTCATCGTTTTTGTTTAAATCAGAACCCACCATCTACATCTCCCACTTTTCCTTTAGTATTTTGAACAAAGGGTGAACCACCGAGGCATATACAAGAGCAGGGTCACAGGAACACTGGCTGAAAGATGATTGGCCCCTACCCCTGTCATTCACTGATTCAAAACACATTGACTAACGATATGGTCGGCCCCATAGCATAAATTATCGCCCCTCTTATGCCCCCACGGGGTGTCAGTGACTATGTTCTGCAGGTCGCTTACAGCCCAGATAAAAGCACAAAAGCAACAGCAGCCTAAATTTCGGATGACCCTCAGAGCAGCGTAGTGAATTAAAACGAGCCACCGTACAGCTTTTATCATTTTTGCACACTGACCCCTTTGTTGCAGGGGCAACAGGGCAACCGGATGATTGTGAATTCCCATTGGCTGGTCCTGAGCCCATCCATTCCTTGGAGGCCAATGGAGAGAGCCTGTGGGAGGCGGGGGGGCAATCACTCGTATTTTCAGGCAGGTTCTTTGACAAAATGGTGTGTCTGCGAACACTGCAGCCTAATCGGATTAATGGAGAATGGGGGAGGGAGGTTTAAAAATTTATCTAACAGACCATCCATCTCTACTTGGTGGCACAAGCCATAGAATGGGAGCAGGCTCTGCTTTTCCCAAAAA
This sequence comes from Cryptomyrus ogoouensis, assembly GCA_025773925.1. NCBI lineage: Eukaryota > Metazoa > Chordata > Actinopteri > Osteoglossiformes > Mormyridae > Cryptomyrus > Cryptomyrus ogoouensis. The sequence goes on from JAOYFF010000081.1 coordinate 22,818,678, forward strand.
AAAAAACCCAGCTTGGCACCAGAGCACGACCTGGCATGGTCCAGAAACCCAGGGCAGGCCCTCGAAAACACCCCCCCCCACCTCGCCCAGCCAGCCATACATCGGTTTAGCATCAGTCCCAGAATCCTTTCAAGATCCTTTTATATTTATACAGATGTTGTTTTGCGGGTGCAGTCCAGCTTAAGTGCATTAGGAATTTTCTTTGAATTATGGCTTGCATAACCATAACAGACAAAGCAAACAAAAAACTACTTGTAGTAAGACTCAAATGCTCCTTGGTGCACTTTACATTTAAACACCTGGTTATTTCTTTGATAAACAATTTTAAAGGGGCCCTATTATGCTTTTCTGGTGTTATCCTTTCCTGTTATATATCTTTATGTGCATGTAAACGAAACAGTCTGCAAAGTCTTAACGCCCCAAGTACACACCCAACTCTCACCACAGAAACGATTCTTCCTAAATGTGCCTAAAATGCCTCGTTGGAATTCCAGCCCTTACTTCTGTGACATGGTGACGTCACCTCGTAACACAATCCTTAATGGCCTACTACCTCCATGGGAGGAGGGCATGCTAACGGAACTATTTCAGAAAAGTT
>JAOYFF010000081.1:22841316-22854490 GCA_025773925.1 Cryptomyrus ogoouensis
ATATATAATTTCATACTAACTGGCCACTTTATTAGGTATACCAGTTCAGGTGCTCACTGAAGGAAATATCTAATCAGCCAATCATGTGTCAGCAGCACAATGTATAAATTCATTCAGATATAGTTCTGGTGCTTAATGATCATATCAAACACAAAAATGGGGAAGAAAGGTCATTTAAGTGACTTTGAACATGGCATGGTTGTTGGTACCAGACGGGCAGGTATGAGTATTTCCGAAAATGCTTATCTACTGGGATTTTCAGGCACAACCATTTCTAGGGCTGACAGAGAATGGGCCAATAAAAGATAAAACATCCAGTGAGCGGCGGTTCTCTGAGCAAAAATGCCTTGTTGATGGCAGAGATTGGGAAAGAATGGCCAGACTGATTCAAGCTGATAGACAGGCAACAGTAACTTAGATAACCACTTATCTCAACCAAGGTATGCAGAAGAGCATCCCTGAATGCACATCAAACCTTAAAGCAGATGGGCTACAGCAGCAGAAGACAACACTGGTTGCCACGCCTGTCAGCTAAGAGCAGGAAACAGAGGCTACAGTTGGCATGGCTTCACCAAAATGGGACAATGGAAGACTGGAGAAAAGTTGCCTGGTCAGATGAGTGTCAATATCTGCTGCGACATTCAGATAGTAGGATCAGAATTTGGCGTAAATAAAATGAAAGCATGGATCCATCCTGCCTTGCATTAACAAGTTGTGGGGGATGGCGTGGGGGGATATTTTCTTGGCATACTTTAGACCTCTTAGTACCAATTAACCATTGTGCAAATGACATGGCCTACCTGAGTATTGTTGCTGACCATGTCCATCCCTTTATGACCACCGATACAGTATCTATAAGATATGGTTGAACGGGAGATGTGCATCATGAAGCTGCAGCTGGCAAATCTGCAGCCACTGTATGATATTATCATGCAAACACAGACCAAAGTCTCTGATGAATGTTTCAAGCACCTTGTTGAAATATAGACCACGAAAAATTAAGGCAGTTCTGAAGGCAAAACTGGGTCCAACCCGGTATTAGAAAAGTATACCTAATAAAGTGGCCAGTGACTGTATATTTGGGAAATTATTTTGATATTTTGGTTCTATGGGAATGTATATATAGTTGTAATGTTTTCCCTGTTTTTCCCATGAACAGGTGGACTTATTCTCAGTCTTCCCCTTTGATCTGCTGTATTTCCATTTTGGGTTCACATCATTGTTCAGAGCCAACCGTATGCTGCGGGTAGGTGCTGGACAATTGGATCCCGTAATCCCATGAAGCATAACAGAGCTAAATGCCATTGCACTACCCATAAACTGCGAGTGACACATCGTTTTGGCTGGACTAACATGGAGGGATTCTCTGCAATTCCAGCACGAGTCCTTCTTTGAGTTCAGTAACCGTTTGGAGAGCATCATGAGCAGGGCTTACATCTGGAGGTACGAAATGGAACACATGCTGTTTAGAGATGGACAGACGAAGAAACCCATCCAAGTTGCTGATGGCCAATCAGGCCAGTAGGTGCAACCCACATGACCAGGCTCGCGTTTCCAATTAGTGTTGCCCTTCCTGTTGCAGAGTGACCCGCACCATTGGCTACCTGCTCTACTTGCTGCACATCAATGCCTGTCTGTACTATGTTGCGTCAAACTACGAGGGCATCGGTTCAACCAAGTGGGTCTATGACGGGGAGGGCAGCGCGTACGTCAACTTCTGTCCTTACTACCTGCTATCTTTTTTTGATGGATCCATATAGCACAATTGTTCTCATGTGTTACCCATGTGTTCTATCTGTGTCTCAAATCCACAGCCTAACAAGCCTGTCCTCTATAGGTACCTGCGATGCTACTACTTTGCTGTGCGCACCCTCATCAACATCGGAGGCTTGCCGGACCCACAGACTGTCTTCGAGATCCTGTTCCAGATGTTAAATTATTTTGTCGGCGTCTTCGTGTTCTCCAGCCTTATTGGACAGGTTCTACAGTGCAAATTATGCTAATGCTAACTACATAAGCAGTGTCTGTTACTTCTATGTCTGTGTGAGATATACCAATTTATGAGTCGTTGGCAGGCTGAATGTGGTTGGTTGACATTGTCATGGCAACTTGCACTCCATAGATGCGGGACGTCATTGGTGCTGCCACTGCCGGCCAGACGTACTTCCGTACATCAATGGACAGCACGGTATCCTACATGAACACCAATAAGATCCCCAAACTGGTCCAGAACAGAGTACGCACCTGGTACAACTATACCTGGGCCTCCCAGGGCATGTTAGGTAAGGGGGCAGAAGAATCTAACTGGTTTGACCCTAATTCAGCTCATTTGCCTTGTTGTCCCACAATGAACATCAGTGATGCCAAAATACAGTGTGCTTGTGGAGCAACAGTTTGGGTACAAGAGCCAAATATAGTGAGTGGCATCAATGTTTACCCTTATCTTGACTGAAGCTGTTGCGTAAACATATGGCAAATCCAGTAATCTATGCAAATCGTGGATTTAGGAAGATCAGCATCCAAACCACTGGAGAGGCAGACTTCATGCACGTGAACACTAAGATGAACATCTCCCCCCCCAGATGAATTGGAGTTGCTGGAGCAGATGCCCCTGGTCATGAGGACAGCCATCGCTGTGGACATCAACCTCAGCACCTTCCAGAAGATAGAGCTGTTCAAGGTAATGCCAAATCCCCCGACCCCAGGCAGAAGCCACACACAACTATTCAATGCCGAAACCTATCTTTGCTTGTCACAGGGCTGCGATAACCAGATGCTTGTGGACATGTTACTTCGACTGAAGTCCATCGTTTATCTGCCTGGAGATTTTGTGTGCAAGAAGGTGTGCCAATAAGTCACTGATTTTGACTGTTCAACCTGTTACATCTTTGATTAAAACAAAGACCTTTTGCCCACCACCCCCTCTGCTCAGGGGGACATCGGGAAGGAGATGTACATTATCAAGGCAGGGGCCGTGCAGGTGGTGGGGGGGCCGGACAATAAGACAGTGTTTGTCACGCTTAAGGCCGGATCCGTCTTCGGGGAGATCAGGTATGGGCTGTATCGGTGAGGGGTCTGTCCAGGCTTGAGAACTAATAAAATAAAATTGAAACTGGAGTTGAACTACAATTACTTTGTAGAGGCCTCCTCAGGACAGCGAAAGCCAGTTTGCTGTCTTAGTTTGAGAGAGGTACAGCCATCTCAGTAATTCTCCTCACAATACTGCGGTCACCATGTTTTTGGTAATGTCTAAGCGAGCTTGTGTTTGTTGCATCAGCCTGCTACAGTCAGCAGCCAACGGTGGAAACCGACGGACGGCTAACGTGGCTGCCTACGGCTTTGCCAACCTCTTTGTGCTGGACAAGAAGGACCTCAACGACATCCTGGTGCACTACCCAGAATCACAGAAGATCCTGGCCAGGAAGGGGAGGTGAGGTTGCAAGCAAGTAAAGTGAGGGAACTGCTTATGTAACCAGAAGGTTATAATCTGAGTCCAGCTGATCATTATGATTGAAATCCCCATACTGTTCCTCATCTTTCATTTAGGCTATTCAGTTGGGCACTTGGATGTTACAGGAGACTCATTACTCAGATTCATAACTCAGAGGCTGTCAAATGTCTAGTTTCATAATGAGGTCAAGAAGGTCAACTGAGTATTGCGGATAATATGAACTGTACCAATAATTATTCACTAAATTAGCCATATAAATGGGTAATAACTGCAACTAGCTCTGACCTGGACCTTTATATAGGTAGCTGGAATTAACAGTGTTAGCAACTCCAGTAGAACTTCCCAGTTAGTGGTTGTGTGTGACCTGGATGGTAGGTGATTTTGGCCAGGAGTGCCATGGGGTGATGTTTCTCATCCACTGACTGGTACATTGATCACTGTCAATGACAGACACCTGCTGCAGGTTAGGTAGAGATCTGATGTTAGTCTGTGAAGCTGCCTCCTGGTTTATGATGATCTTTATTACGCATGGATGGTTTTTCCTCTTAAGGAAACTGACCAAGGCCAAAGGCCCGGTGCCTGCAGGTCCGGTGGAGCAGAGGAGGGGCCTGGCTTTATTTATGGAGAAGCCGCCCACTCCCAAGTTGCTGCGCGCCTTTGGGGACTTCAGGAAAGGAGGTTTCCTGGAGAAAATCAAGGTGCCACCAGTCCAGCTAATTGCCTTTTGGGTCACAGTTGTCGTTAATTCCTAATGATGTCAGAAACAGCTTATGTCATCCAATTCTTTCCATTCATTCTAAATGACATGTGACTCTTCTACACAGGCTACAATGGGAGATGCACACAAGTAACAGACAAGGGGGCTCTACACTTCAACGCAGGAGCGAGTTTTGGAAACTGCATCTGTCGGAATGAATTTGCAATTCTTTACAAATCCATCAGTGGTTGGACTTAACCCACATTAGATGTGTTATTCAGCAACGTGACATAACACAGTGCTCTGTGAGACCTCAAGTACTGTGCTTCTTCAGCCTAGCTGAATTGTCGGCCTGAGATCGACCAACTTCTGGGACAAACGGATAGTCAGGTGACCCATACATGTGAACATTTTAACTACCACTCTCCAGTTCTCAGATACAAATAACCATTTTGGCATATTTTATAATTATATTCGGAAGAGAATGGTAACATGATCTAAATGCCTGTACACTATGGTAGTTTGTTACTGCATAGATTCTGGTTTAAATGCTGACGTGAATGAAAGTTAATAGACCAGCTAAAGAAAACCATTATTTAACCAACCATTAGCAACTATTATTCAACCTTTGAATGGCTGAAAGGCATACAGATAGGTGTGTGAAGGTGAGCCTGGGACTGGTTCTGGCACTATGCACCTGTGGATGTTTCCCAGGTAACACAGTCTAAGGGGAATTCCTATGAATGAATTCCAATGAAAAGCTTAGGTTCAGACACCCATAAAATCAGGCACATCAGAGACAAACAGTCGCCCACATCTGCAGAATTACTGACATTAACATATGGAAAGTTAACCACAGAACAGGTTTGATTGGAATGCATTCATTTCTTTTAAACTGTTGGGTCATTTCAGCTTGATGGACAGATTACGTGTACCAGTCATATTTTAAAAAAATGAAAATTTAATCAGAAGTTAGAATTCGACTTTCAAAAGACATTTCTAATTTTATTACTACCCAATCATTTGTGGGTAGGTACTTTAACTCGGTAAAACCAGTTCTCACTAAATTCCAGTTAAATCGTTTTCCAGAGTCTTTGTTTTGTATAAACAAAAGGGAATACAGAAAGGTTATGACAAATGACTTCATTTTCATTTTTATTATTCAAAAATTATCTAAATATTATTGTCAGTGGCGTTTAGCTACCCATTGCAGAATAATGATGGCGATTTGAGGTATTGAGTTGAAGTTTAATTATCTCTGTATATGGGCTTAAATAGTGTGTATAGACTAAATAGCACTGAAATGTAGCATGAGACACTAACTCCTCAATACTAGAGCTACACTGAATGATCATCCATAAGAAAAATAACCTACATATACTGGAGTAACAGAGGCATATTTATTTTACAGCACAATATAATGTGGTGTATAAAAACAATAGTTTATAAAGATAGTATAGCATTAAAAATGGGTATAGGCACGTGTGCATAGGTGAGCAGGTAATGCTAGCTTGGAGCAACATTGGGGTATAGGCAGGCGGGTAGTGCTGGCTTGGAGGAGCTTTTGGGTATAGGCAAGCAGGTAGTACTGGCTTGGAGGAGCTTTGGGGTTGGGGCCGTTTCGCTCACACTGGAGCGCTGTGCCTGGCACTTGGGTCGTGGCTGATTCATGCAAAAGGGACACCTTTCTGAACTCTGATGGGGCCCAGAAGGACGGTCCACATGCATTTTACATTTGAGCCTCCTGTGACACACCTGGCTTTCTGAACGCATTTGGTTATTTGAAGCATTATTGTGCTATATTATGCCTGGTGACTGGCACTGTTTGGCATTTGGCTTAATAAAAATAAGGCTGTAGATATTAGGCCAAAAAGAGGATGTGATGGGATGCTTTTTCTTTTCTTTGACAAGAGTGTGAGTTAAGAGCAAGTGAGAGAATTACACACAGAGCAGGCGTGGGGCATGCTTATCCCGGACCAGGGCTGGGGACTTCAGACCAGCAGCCGGCGGGGGCGGGGTTAATGCTGAAGAGTCGGGTCTTCGGTCATCGGCGGGGTGATACTGTTTGGTGGGCTCAGGTTGACCATGTTGAAATAGGCCATTACCTGGCCTGGGACCTCAGCCAGCACGCTCTGGGCCAAAGCCTCCTTGGGGCACTATGGGGAGAAGGGGGGGGAGGACTGGGGTGAGTCAGACCTTTGGCAGTGGGGGGGGGTAAAGGCTGGCAGAGGAGCAAGCCAAGCAGCTGTGGGTTTTGGGAAGGGGGAGCATGATAAGATCATGGCAGATCAGTTCTGCTCATTGTCACTTAAGGACACAACAATCAGGCGTGATGCAAGAAGCTACCCAGGCAGATGGGAAGCACAGTCATCAGGAAGAGGGTAATACAGAGAAAAGAATACGCCTGTAGGTGCATTCACATGTGCTGGAATGGCACCTCCTAGGTGTCTGGAGGTTTTATAAATGTAAATGAATAGTGAAGCAACACCTCACTATTCACATCAGGAAATATCCTGGAAGAGGGCAAGCTTGAATGCACTCTGCAGCCATGCATTCCCAGCATGGCCTGAAGAAACGAATGAAAATAGGGGGTTGGCCTACATGTCTATGCGGGACTGGGGTCGTGGGGGGGCTGAAGCTTCAGCATTGTGAAGTAGGACACCACCTGCTGGGGCAGCTCTGCCAGTACAGACTGGGCCAGAGCCTCCCGGGGCGCCTGCAATGAGACACACACACACGGGGGCCCGTTAAAGTCTCTGCGGGGGCAGGGGCAGATACTCAAAAATATACTAAAAATATACACTATACCAGAATGCATTTTATTTTAATTCAAATTATAATGGGGTGAATGACTGTAATCACTGTAATAGAAGGGGCTCAAAAATATAATAGAAATATATTCTATACCAGAGTGCATTGTTTAGAAATTCAAACTATAATGGGGGTAAATCCTGTTAGGTTATTGCCAGAGAAGGCTACTCAGATAATGTGAGATGCCTGTAAAGATCTCTGTCATCCATCAGAAGTGGCTGCTATCCCCACTCCCCTGAAGCCCCCCATCACCACAGCCAAGAAGATGATCCATTCCCTAAGAATGGATTCAAGCCCAGTTTGAAAGCAAAGCATTAGAGCATCGCCAGTGACCTCACCACACAGGACAACACCAACATGCAGAGACAGGCCGCGGCAGAAGGGCTCACAACTCGCACCCCAACCGCTCACACCCCTGTGCGACTCACGTTCTGAAACTTCCTGAAGGGCACAAACTGCACGATGTCCCGCATAGCAGGCTCGCCTGTGGGGGCCCGCAGCGTCCCGTCATCACCATCCAAGCACTCCATGGCGCTGAAGTCGGCGCTGCCAACCCCTATGATGATGATGGACATGGGCAGCCTAGAAGCGTAGACAATGGCCGTGCGTGTCTGGTCCAGGTCCGTGATCACACCATCGGTGATAATGAGGAGGACGAAGTATTGCTGTGTGGTTGGCGGAAGCAAGAGAATCCATGAAAATTAGAGGTAATTCTCAACTTCGCCGACAGGTGGCAGTGTTGTTCACACACACTCACCGAGGCAGTTTTCTGCTGGCTGGCTTGAGCGGCAAATTGAGCTACAGAGTTGATGATGGGTGAGAAGTTTGTGGGCCCGTACAGCCTGACCTGAGGCAGGCACTTCCTGTAGGCCTCCACTATCCCCTCGATGCCTGGGAAACAGCACACGGCACAAGTCACTGTCTGGCCTCCTCTGGGACCAAGGCGACATCCTGACTTAGGAAAGCAGTCAGGTTTCTGTGCCTCAGCACCTCTAAGATGCTGAAGCATTCAAGCGGGTCAGCCATTGGACCTTTGGGAAATACTTCACTTGAATAGCAAGGTTTAAGAAATGAGCTGTCCAGCTGCAGGAATGGCTAAAGAGTGATAGAGAGGGTCTACAAAAGAATGAAGGTTTCTGCTTATGGGTTTAGACCTTAATTCTCTGCATATTTTAGCGACAGCGGCAGAGTACCTGCACAGAACGGGTTGGAGGGGTTGAAGTTGAGGGGGAACTCGTGGGAGACCTGCGGGGCGTGGAGCAGAGCGTGAGCGCCACCAGGGGGTGGGACACAGGGCTGGCGAGTTTAGTAGCAGAGTGAGCGTGTGATCTTACCTGCCAGGTGGGAGGGATCTGAGCTCCAAACCCAAACGCCGGAAACATCTTGTCACTGAGGGAAGAAGGAAGCAAATCCTGCTGACCAGAGGAACTGAGCTACAGATGGTCAGTACACGAAACATTGCATCCCTTATTTAGTAGTTGCTGAAGCAGCATGTTCTGCTAACCAGCTACACACTCACTAGCTATTTATTTAGTGCTTGAAACATGTGAAGGCAGGGGGGGAGGCAAGTCACTTTTTGAGGTTGGGCCACAAAAACAGCAAACCCACCCCTGCCCATCCAGGAAGCGCCCTGTGCTCCCGGAGAGAATGGTCTATGGAAAATGGAAAACTGTCATCCTGTTATTGATAGGAATGCCAAACCCTCTTTAATCACTGATGCCCGCCCCCCCCCCAAAAAAACAACCTTTATTACTACACCACAAGTTTCCATAAGTATCCCCTCCAAAAAAGGTGAAGCCCTGTGCTTACACCAGCCCACGGATGTTGCCCTTGCTTAGGCTAGGGTTGCCGTAGGGTTAGTTTAGGGGTAAGAGTTAGGATTAGGATTAACCTGTCATAGTCCTGGATGACCAGGCCAACATTCCAGATGGCAGCCAGGTACTCATTGTGCCCCTGAGGGTTGATGTAGTGCAGAGAGTCTGGAGACCGGGGGTCGCCATTGGAGCCTGTGAAGTCCACCCCCACCTGGACGAGGAGGGGGAGAGAGGATGGAGAACAACATCAACCCATCTGATTATACAGATCGGGCGGGAGTAACGATTAATCCCTAACAGTGTAACCCAGAGCAGAATGGGGCATAATGTCAGCATTTCCATTCTATCCAAGAAAAATAATTTCTCCCAAGTGCTGCTTCACTATTCCTTCCAGTTACTTCCTGTTTTTCGTACCCCTGTTGCTTCAGTGTAATGCTCAAAAAAATAAACGAAGGGAGTGAGATAGTGAATGAGAGCAAAAAGGAATGACAAAGAGAGAGAGAGAGACAGGGAGAGAGAGGGAGAGACCATAAGCAGGAGTGTCCCCAGCAGTAATCCATCCCACTGGGGCAGTTCCCCCATCCCATCAGCACCCATAACGCACTGTGAAGTTGATCTGGCATCCACCCATGATGTAGTCCAGGAATGTGTACCTCTTCACCACCTGTGCGAAGGAGGCAGGAAAGGGTGAGAGAACATTCCACAGCCCATGTGATGCCCATGTGACCGGAAGTGGGCGGGGCGGCAGGGGCCTACCTGGCAGAGCTTCACGCTCACCACGCCTGAGTTCTTGTAGTTCTTCTTCTTCTGCTTCTTCTTGCTGTTCACGCAATCAAACTCTGCCTAAGAGGCAGCCGGAGAGTCACAGGTGGTAAGAGGTGGGGACATGGCAACCCAGAGATGGACCCGGTACCAGTGCTGATGGCATGACTCACCGGCGTGACGCGTGAAGCATGCAGCAGCCGCGTCATGTTGGTCTCGAAGAAGCCAATGAGGTCGTGTGATCCGTCATTGTCATAGTCATAACACTCCACCTGCCAAAGAATGTGGTCGGTGAAGAAATGGCACCTCCTTCTGGCAGGGGAAAAAAGCTTTCATCTACATTAAAGTAATGGGGTTGTCTGGACACACCGCATGCTGTAACTATCCATGGAGACAACACACACAGCAAAGCAGAACAGACAGAACAGCAGCTCCACCATCTGGGACCAAATGGATGACACTGAGCTGTAACATGACGAGATCACAGTTTTCAGGAGTCTGCAGCAGGCAGGCGTCCAACCAACAGCACCTGAGTGCTGCTGCTCAAAGCCCAACAGCAGAGAAAGAACAATGAATGGCACACAAAGCATAGCAACTCACTTGTTGTCCTCTGGGGGGCGGGCTATACCTCCTTAAGGCTGCTTTAGCCAATAAATAAAGTCCATTAGTACTTGGCCGGCAATACCAGGCAAATAACAGTGCAAGCTCAAGGTAAACCGACAAGCTACAGACAGCCAGACCTCCAACCAGAAAAGCCACCTGAAAGCTTCTACAAAGCCACCTTAGATACAATCCAGAAAAGAACATGTCAAAGAAGGAATGCGATTATGAATGCCCCACAGGAAGGAATGCGATTATGAAATGCAATCAGTGTTACAGTGGTTAGTAAATAGTGTGAGTACAGGACCATCGTCACAGTGGCCAGGTGGAGGTGACACTGGTGACGAGACTCACCTTGATGCTCTTCTCCATGTCGCCCCCACACAGAGCCTGCAGCGGGATCTGGAAAGGCTTCCAGGTGGGGTTCAGGTTGTTCTTGATCACCTGACACGAGAGTGAGAACATCTCGCCTTAACATACCCAGTCAGGGTGGAGCCTCCCATCGTCACCCTTCAAAGCGCCCTTTCGTTTTAACCTTTAAAACTATTAGAATTATCAGAAGGGTTTGAATCAAAGGCAACTGGACTTCTTTAGTGCACTAGTGCACTTTTAGTGCACTTTTTTGTAGTGCACTAGACTATAAATACCTGGAACTCCCCGTCAGACTTTTAGAACTGAAGAAGCCTTTTGGATGAGAGGTGAAACGTCTTCCAGAAATTGCAAACCGAAGTCCAGTTACCTTCAATTAGAACCTTTAAGATTATCATGTCCTGGATGACTGAGAACCACAGACATATTATAATCATAAAGATTTATTTGTTGCAGGTACTAATTAGCATAACAGAATAATACTGACTTTTCAAATCCACAATGGAAGTAATTAGAAAATGAGAGTGACACATATGTGACACGTAGGTGTCAACTATCAGGTGTACGGGACGTTACCTCGGTCCTGTGGGCCAGCTGCCAACCCGTCTCCATCTGCCTGTAGAACTCCAAGTAAGGGTCCGACTTCCCGAAAAAGTCCTGAGACATCAACAAGTGAGGATGGTTATAACCTCAGCGAATCCGGTGTATTTCAATGCTTTTCTGTCATATTCCACCAATAGCTGTCTGACTGTTTTCGCTTTCGTTCCTGTCTGCCGCTGCCTCCACTCGCGCCCCCAAAAATGGCAGCGTTGAAGCAGCCGGCGGAATCGCGCTTCCATAGGTTTATTACCTTGTTGTCCAGTTTCCTGGCTTCCACTTCGAAGTTCACCACCCTATTGTCCTTTATTTCTTCTGCAAAGATCTACAAAAACCAACAAATTCAAAGCTAAATCAGCATTTTCACTGAAGCTCACCACACAGAGCAGCAGTTCTTAATATTATACTGTAAGAGGCCTTTGAAATGTGTTTTAAATCAGTTCAGTCTAATTACAGTCCAATCTGTGACCATTAAATATTTTATTTTATTATTAACTGTTAAATAGGATTTTTGGTTATGGAATATAATGCAGATGCTAATTTCATCCTGACATTATGTAAATTCTGCATTTAGGACCGTATGTATATTTAAGTTTTAATTTATATGCTGCCTCATGAAATCCCCACATCCATCAGCTCTGTCCCCCTAAGTAGGGTTACCATATTTGGTGAAAAGAATCAGAATATTAATGAGTTTTCACGTTCACTGACCTATCAGGTAGCAATACTGACATGAATATTAATGAGGTCACATTCACAGGCCAATCAGTTCTCTTATGAATATTAATGAGCTTTCCCTAACCAGTCTTCAGGGTTGCCAAATTTGGTGAGCTGGCTGGCATGAAATTTTCAATTCAAGACAAGCCTGCAAACATTTACATGTATGTAAGAGTTTATTACCTTGTAAATAGTCTGTAGGGTTTGCAAACCACCCCAGTGCTTTTAATGTAGCCAATTTCAGGTTTATAATGGAATAATATCAATTTGCTGTAAGATTTCTTGCGTGAGCATCTGAAAGCGTGACTGTCATGCCAGACGCACAGAGTTGGCAGCCCTATGTTTGAAAGAAGATGGGGTCCATGAGCCTGGGGTGCGGGGTCGTCACATTACACTCAAGAGGCCTAATTCTATTTGCAAGAAACACATTTTTATTGATGTTGAATATCTGGAAAACACAAATTTTAGGCTTCTTTGTAAGAAAGGTATGCAATGCACTTTGTTTTCGCTTTGATATGTCAGCCCTGCTCTGTGCAGCTTGTTTTCTGGGGGAGAGGCAGTGTTAAATTATCAATGAAGGTTGCAGCTATTATATGAATGTGCCTTGCTGAATGAATTTAGGTCTATGTCAAAAAAACATTAGAGAGCAGTAAAATATTATGGGTATAAAGCATGTAATTTAAGGTTATTTGATATATAAAGATAAAAATAAAAGAAATGCTTGATATTAACACACCATTACAAGCCAACATTAGATGCTTATATTTTACATCCATCTATTCATCCATCACTGTAACCACTTAATCCCAACTGGGGTTACGGGGGGAACGGAGCCTATCCCAGGAACAATGGGTGCAGGTGGGAACCAACCCTGGGCAGACGCCAACACACCGCAGGGCGCACACACTCACAGAACTACAGGGCCAATTTAGACACACCAATCAACCTACCCTGCACGCTTTTGGACCGTGGGAGGAAACTGGAGCCTCCGGCGAACTCCACAAAGTAAGGACCCAGGACCTTCTTGCTGCGAGGCAGCAGTACTAACCACTGCCCTTATATTTTACATGTTTCATACAATTATCTTTACTGCAGATGCCATAGCAGGCCGCTGTTTTGGAACGTTTTCCCACAAATAGTGATCATCGTTTCATCTTACTGAATGATATGCTGCCTGCACACCTAGGCCTGTCACGATAACAAATTTTGCTGGACGATAAATTGTCCCAGGAATTATTGCGAAAAACAATAATATCGCAGTGACGTCATATCCGCCAGCGCGAAATACGGCTCACTTGCTTCCGGTTTGAGTAACTATGAGCGCAAGAAAGGATAAACTTGTGTTTCAGAAGCTAA
>JAOYFF010000081.1:22916300-22926300 GCA_025773925.1 Cryptomyrus ogoouensis
AAAATCGAGGCCACCCCTGAAGACACCTTGGACAGGAAGAAGTGGAGGAAAATATGCTGAAAAGCGAAGCCTGTAAAGATGCGGGATAAATGCTAGGAAGAAGACAACTCTGTGAGCAACTTCAAATCATACTTTTTGAAACTTTTTGGATTTTTTTCAAGTAGTTTTGACCAACTGTTGTATATGGAGGGCTGACTACTATTTACATGTAAAGTCTTTTAGGTACCCTGGAGATGCTCTCACTCTTGTGGGATTGTGTCTGACTGTATAGCTGCCCAGCAATCTGTACTGCTTGGTGGGGAGACTCATGTAGTCCAGGCATGTTCCTCTTGCAGGTTGTGAGATGCCGCTGGAGGTACTAGTGTTACTCCCGGGTGATGTATGATATCCACAATGAAGAACCTGTTTGTCTCTGACTGTCTTATCACTGCCCCCTTCTCGCTGGTGTCTTTGATCCAGACATGGTCACCTGGGTCTTAGTTATAAACTGTGCAGTATGTGCTGCTGCAAACACTCCCCTCTAGGGAAGCTGGGAATAAGAAGTTAACTTAAGCCGCAAAATATGAGGTTATGAATGAGAAGCGAAATGAATCGAAAGCTGCCAATGAGTAGCTAGCTTAAGCTTAGTTTAGTTAGGGCAACACGGACAGCCATGTGCAAGGAATACAATGACAATGGTATCCGCAAATGCATTGAGAAAGCACAGCAGTGCCGGAGAAAGCTGATCCGTAGCTCCGCCCACTGGCCTGCTCCAGTTGACTTATATTCGCACATCGTGAACTTGAAAATGAAAACTCAAAGTAGGAAATGAAAAATCAAACTGGAAAATTAAAACACGAAAAGGTTTTTTAATTTTATCTATTTGTTTTTCACAAATTACTCATGAATGAATGGAAAATTAAAATACAAATTGTCACGACGCCCGGAGCGCAGACAAACGCGCAGGAAGCCAGGAATCGGAGAACACGGGGTTTAATCAAACGAAAGGCAAGCAATAACAGATTGACAATACAATGACCGGACTGGGGAAACAAACGGAAACGCGGACTAAATACAATGAACTAATAACAACAATCAGGAACAGCTGGTAAACACGGGGAATCCACACAGGGTTAACGAGGAGGCGTGGCACACAGAAGGAGCGGACGAGCAGATCATGACACAAATGGTGTTATTTCAATTTATTTTTAATTTTGGCAGGATCATTGCACATGCACTTTGAAAACTAATACAGCATTTTATCATTATATTTTTCTTTTTTGGCAGGAAATACATCCCATAGTTAGAGGTACCATGCCACCACACCAGTCTGCTGCCCAAGTCCTCCATGCAAGCAAGTATCTGCTTAAGAGGTACTGGAATGTGGAAAGGTGCTGAGAGAAAGAATGGTTTAGCATCTGCATTGAGCTCAATTTTATACTCCCCATCCAATTAAACTATCCCACTTAATAATTTTGGAAATTATCATATATTATCAGTACGGTGCTCTTCTCATCTGTCCTGACATTGCTGGAAACTTCCCTTGCCGTTATGGCTTTGTACATATAAGACTGGTAGTTTCCTCCAAGTCTGGAAACCCTCCTTTCCTATAGCTTTCCTCTGATAGGACCATCACATCTTCCCCTGTATCAATTCTGAATACTGAGCTTTTCATCCACTCTGAGGTGCACCAGCCAGAGCATATCATTATCCACTGAGCTAACAGTGACTAAAGAAACAATATCTTCTTCTTGATCTCACCTTTGTTCTGCTGTCTAGGTTTAGATGGTCTCTGTTTAATGTGAATGGTGTCCACATTTGTAGCTAAATCCATTTTAAACTTCCCTTCATTGAGTTCTGTTGCTTTTTCACAAGCTTACACTGGTGAACACAGGTGACCATTTCAGGATCCATCTGCAGTTGCTTTGACAGTTTCTTATCCAGCAAGCCAATTGAATTGGAGTTATATGCATAGTATATGGTATGTACACATACATACTTACTTATACACACACTGATTGTGTTGGTCCCCCTCGTTCCATCAAAACAGCTCTGACCTGTCAAAGTATAGACTCTATAAGACCTCTGAAGGTGTCCTATGGTATCTGATATCAAGTTGTTAGCAGCTAATCCTCTAAGTCCTGTATGTTTCCTGGTGGGTCCTCCATGGATCAGACTTGTTTCTCCAGCGCATCCCACATATACTCAATCCCATTGAAATCTAGGGAATTTGGAGGCCAAATCAACACCTTGAGCCCTGTTTCATGTTTCTCAAACCATTCCTGAACAATGTTTGTAGTGTAGCAGGGTGTATTATCCCGCTAAAAGAGGGCAATGCCAATGGGGAATACCCATTGCCAAGATGAGGTGTTCTTTGGTCTGTGACTATGTTTATGCAATGTTTAGAGATGAAAGAGGGTCTGGTAGTTTTAACTGGTAAAAAAAAACAGTATTTGTGGTTTGTTAATATGTTATTTTAAACAAATGTGCTATTTTCTATCACTAAAAACATAGTCATCAAGTTTTAGGCTGAATTTATGCATTTTACATGTTTAGACATGACAGGTTGATAATGTCTGCAGTGGGGGAACGAGCGCCAGTGCTTTGAAAATTTTTCCTACCTAAAATATTTTCCTACGCGTAGCGGAAATTTATAACCATATCTGTTATTTTGTCCTACCTTGTGATAATATCCTACCAGCATAAATATCTGCTCTCTTCGGTGTTTAGGGTGGTAGGACATTATTATAGACATAAACACTCCATAAATATTTGCTCCCCTTCATGTTTATGGTGGTAGGACATTATTATAGATATAAATATAGAATATAATATAGATATAGTTATCTTTCATATTGTCATACAGTAGTTAAATAATCTTCAAAAGTCCATGTTGTTCCCTTTAGTGAATTTATCTCTGAGTATCCTAACCCATCCTTACTCATTAGACCAGCAGGTCCATTTCATATTTGAGACATTTGGGAATGTGAATATTTCATATAAGATGACCACTGTGTAGAGTATAGAATACACTGCATATATATAAATAAATAAATAAATAAATAAATTTAAAAATTATCCTTAAAAAAGAACAGCAAAAAATGGATCGCACAGTTTTTACTAATTAAATTAATTGTTATTTAATTAACTGGAATAATGTTTTTTTGTCCAATCACAATGTGCCCACCAGCTTCATTAGTTACACAGCACCTGAAAACAGAGGAAATTTAATAACGTTACACAAAGCAGCACATACTTGTAATAAAGAAAATATAAAACTCTTATAACCCATGACTCTTCAGAAAACTAATATTTTCAGAAATATTAACAGAAAGGATAATAAATTCATGTGTGTTCCAATACAATGTGTCTTGGGATAAAATGTAGGCCTTGCATAGAGAAAGGATTTTTTTATCATTTACCTCCACCTTCCAATAGCGAACAGGCTATGGTTTTCCAACCTTCTGGCATCGGTCACACTCCAAAACCTTGAAAACATGCACAAGATTATTAAGAATTTTTCTCAACTTTATTTAAAAATATACAGTCGGTTTATTAGAAAAAAAAAACCAATTCTTTATGTCAACAGACATCCCATGCCAGTAAAACCTGATAGAGATCGCTGACATTGTTTTTAGAATGCCTGTGTGCCCCCCCATTGGGGAAGAATGAAACTCATTGAAGAGTCTCCTGGCTTCCTCCCTGGTTTTGACAACCTTCCTATTGCCAACCCAGAGGTTTTCATCTGTTAATAATATATTACTTTGATAATGCATATCTTTAATATCACCATGTACTGCATTCATCTAAATATCATGCATCATATACATGTGATACTAACCCTCTCTCATTCATTCATTCATTTTCCAAACCGCTTTATCCTATTGGGTCGCGGGGGGGTCCGGAACCTATCCCGGTAGCAATGGGCACGAGGCAGGGAACAACACTGGACAGGGGGCCAGCCTATCGCCTTAATCTGAATTTGGAAGCATATCTTCTGAGGTTTTGTCTCTGACTCTTTTCATAACCTGAAGGGTATATGCCTTCAGTCCGGAGAGCATGTACCTCTTCCCATTTATTTTCCATGTCTGTAAAGCAAAGGTTAAAATGTTCAAGGCATAATCACAACATGACTTTCAGCACTAAAAATGTAGGTAAATTCCATTTTTATTGATTGATACATTTTGTTTTCATTACGTTTCACGTATAATGTATCTATAGCCAGGGTCCAAGTGCAGTATTAGACTGTTAATGCAAACATTATGGTCGGATCATTTGAAATACTGTTCACTTTTTCATGAGTACAAAAGTGTACATGTAACAGAAATCTTCAAATCTTCAGAAATGTCACCTCTATGGCAAGGAAGGAGCCTGAACTGGTGTGCGAGGTTGTGAGGTTCCGACTAGATATAGTTGGGCTCACCTCGACACACAGCTTGGGCTCTGGAACCAGTCTCCTTGAGGGGGGTTGGACCCTCTTCAACTCTGGAGTTGCTCATGGGGAGAGGCGCCGAGCAGGGATAGGCATACTTATTGCCCTCTAACTGGGGGAATACCCACCCTTTTTGGAGTCCTTGGAAGGGTTGTTGGAGAGCACTCCCCCTGGGGACTTTCTTGTTATGCAGGGGGACTTCAATGCTCACATGGGCAATGACAGTGAGACCTGGAGTGGCGTGATTGGGAGGAATGGTGCCCCTGATCTGAACCCGAGCGGTGTTCTGCTATTGGACTTCTGTGCTTATCACGGATTGTCCATAATGAACACCATGTTCAAGCATAAGGGTGTCCATATGTGCACTTGGCACCAGGACACCCTAGGCTGCAGTTCAATGATCGACTTTGTGGTCGTGTCATTAGACTTGTAGCTGTATGTATTGGACACTCGGGTGAAGAGAGGGATGGAGCTGTGAACTGATCACCACCTTGTGGTGGGTTGGCTCTGCTGGTGGGGGAAGAAACTAGTCAGGCCTGGCAGGCCCAAATGTATAGTGAGGGTCTGCTGGGAACCCCTGTCAGCAGGAGCTTCAACTCTCACCTCCGGCAAAACTTTGCCCATGTCCCAGGGGAGGCAGTGGACATTGAGTCTGAATGGGTCATGATCCGTGCCTCCATTGTGGACACAGCTGACCGGAGCTGTGGCTGCAAGGTGGTTGGTGCCTGTCGCAGCGGCAATCCCTGAACCCGCTGGGTGACACTGGTAGTGAGGGATGCCGTCAAGCTGAAGAAGGAGTCCTATGGGGCCTTTTTGGCCTGTGGGACTCCAGAGGCAGCTGACGAGTACCGGCAGGGTAAGCGGAATGCAGCTTCAGCGGTTGTGTGTGAGAGGAGTTTGGCATGGCCATGGAGAAAGACTTCCGGACGGCTTTGAAGAGATTCTGACCCACCATCCGGCAGCTCAGGGTGAGAAAGCGGTGCAGCATCAACACTGTTGATGGTGGGGATGGGGCGCTGCTGACCTCAACTTGGGATGTTTTGGGTCAGTGGGGGGGGGAATATTTCGAAGACCTCTTCAGTCCCACCGAAACGCCTTCCAATGAGGAAGCAGAGTCTGGGGCTTGGGGCTGGACTCCTCTGGGGCGGAGGTCGCTGAGGTGGTTAAAAAGTTCCTCGGTGGCTGGGCCCCGAGGGTGGTGAGACCCGCCCTGAGTTCCTCAGGGCTCTGGATGCTGTGGGGCTGTCCTGGTTGACATGTATCTACAGCATCGCGTGGCCATCAGGGGCAGTGCCTCTGGACTGGCAGACCGGGGTGGTGGTCCCCCTCTTTAACAAGCCTCAGCCTCCCTGGTAAGGTCTATTCGGGGATCCTGGAGAGGAGGGTCCATCGGATTGTTGAACCTCGGATTCAGGAGGAGCAGTGTGGTTTTCGCCCTGGCTGTGGAACAGTGGACCAGCTCTATACTCTCAGTAGGGTCCTGGAGGGTGTATGGGAGTTTGCCCAACCAGTCTACATGTGCTTTGTGGACTTGGAGAAGGCATTCGGCCGTGTCCCTTGGGGAGTCCTGTGGGGAGTGCTCCGGGAGTATGGGGTGCCGGGCCTCCTTATAAGGGCTGTTCGGTCCCTGAAGGGTTGGACTCCGCCAGGGTTGCCATTTGTCACCGATTCTGTTCATAACTTTTATGGATGGAATTTCTAGCCAAGGCGTTGAGGGTGTCCGGTTTGGTGACCTCAGGATTAGGTCTCTGCTTTTTGCAGATGATGCGGTTCTGTTGGCTTCATCAGACCGTGACCTTCGGCTCTCACTGGAGCAGTAAGCAGCCGAGAGTGAAGCGGCTGGGATGAGAATCAGCACCTACAAATCCGAGATAATGGTTTAAGTATCTTTGGGTCTTGTTCACGAGTGAGGGAAGGATGAAACAGGAGATCGACAGGCAGATCAGTGTGGTGTCAGCAGATCGCGAGATCAACGAGATCGCGAATACAAGTGGCTGAAATGAGTTTCCTTCGCAGGGTGTCTGGGCTCTCCCTTAGAGATAGGGTAAGAAGCTCGGTCATTTGGGAGAGACTCAGAGTAGAGCCGCTGCTCCTCGAGAGGAGCCAGATGAGGTGGCTCGAGCATCTGCTCAGGATGCCTCCCTGGTGAGGTGTTCCGGGCATGCCCCACTGGGAGGAGGCTCCAGGGAAGACCCAGGACACACTGGAGAGACTATGTCTCTCGGCTGGCCTGGGAACACCTCAGGATTCCCCCGGAAGAGCTGGAAGAAGTGGCCGGGGAGAGGGAAGTCTGGATTTCCCTGCTGAGACTGCTGCCCCCGCGAACCGACCTCGGATAAGCGGAAGATAATGGATGGATGGATGGATGTCTTTATTAAACTAACTAAGACATTATTCTTTAAAGCTTTTAAAGTGTATTTGATGGATGATACTAAATGCAGCTTACTAGTTCCTATTAAACATAATTAAATAATCATGTCCATCCATCCATCCATTACCTTCCTCTTGTCCGGGCCAACTGAGAGACTGTCCCGGGGCCTCCTCCCTGTAGGACATGCACGGAAAACCTCTCTGGGTAGCCGGCCAGGAGGCATCCACACCAGGTGTCAAAGAAACCTCATTTTGGCCGCCTGTATTCACAATCTCATTCTTTCAGTCATTACCCATAGCTCATGACCATAGGTAAGGGTTGGGATGAAGATGGACCAATAGATCAAGACCTTTGCTTTCCAGCTCAGTTCTTTCTTAGCCACGACGAACCGGTTAAGCGCCTGCAAAACTGCAGACGCCGCTCCAATTCGTCTGTCCAGCTCTCAATCTTGCCTACCCTCACTCATGAACGAGACCCCGAGATACTTGAACTCCTCCACTTGAGGCAGTACCTCCTCCCTGACCTGAAGAGGGCAACTCACCCATTTCCAGCTGAGAACCATAGTCTTGGATTTGGAGGTGCTAATCCTCATCCCCACTGCTTCGCACTTGGCTGCGAACCGCCCCAGAGCACGCTGGAGGTCCCCAGCAGATGAAGCCAACAGAATGGCATCGTCCGCAAAAAGCAGCGAGGCAATCCAGAGGCCACCAAACTGGACACCCTCAATACCCTGGCTGCGCCTAGAAATCATGTCCATAAATATTATAAACAGGACCAGTGACAAAGGGCAGCCCTGGCGGAGTCCAACCCTCATCGGAAACGAGTCCGACTTATTACCAGCAATGACGACCAAGCTTCTGCTCCATTCATACAGGGACTGAATCGCCCACAATAGTGGACCCCGAACCCCATACTCCTGAAGCACCCCCCACAGGGCACCTCAGGGAACCCAGTTGTAAGCCTTTTCCTAGTCCACAAAACACATGTAGATTGGATAGGCAAACTCCTAGGTCCCCTCCAGTACCCTCGCAAGGGTATTAAGCTGGTCCAGTGTTCCACGGCCAGGACGAAAACCGCATTGTTCCTCCTGAATCCGAGATTCGACTATCGATCTCACCCTCCTCTCCAGTACCCCGGAATACACTTTCCCAGGAAGGCTGAGAAGTGTGATCCCCCTATAGTTGGAACACACCTTCTGGTCCCCTTTTTTAAATAAGGATTGGTCTGCCAATCCAGCGGTACTGCCCCTGACCTCCACATGCTGTTGAGAAGGCTTGTCAGCCATGACAGCCCCACAACATCCAGAGCCTTTAGGTACCACGGGTGGATCTCGTCCACCCCGGCCCCCTTGGGTTGTGCTTCCACAACCACCCGAGCCGCGTTCTGCCTGGCCTGCCGGTACCTGTAAGCTGCCTCCGGTGACACCCGGGCTAATAGGCCTCCTTCTTCAGCTTGACAGCCCCCCTCACCTCTGGTGTCCACCATCGGGTACGAGGGTTACCGCCACGACTGGCATCGACCACCCTGCAGCCACAGCTCCATACGGTCGCTTCCACAATGGAGTTCCGGAGCACTGTCCATTCAGACTCAATGTCCCCTACCTCCCCCGGTATGCAGTTGAAATTCTGCCAGAGGTGCGAGTTAAAGCTCCGGTGAACAGGAGCCTCTGCAAGACGTTCCCAGCAGACCCTCACTATGCGCTTGGGCCTACCAGGACTGACCGGCTTCCTCCTCTGCCACCTGAACCAACCCACCACCAGGTGGTGATCAGTTGACAGCTCTGCCCCTCTTTTCACCCAAGTGTTCAAGACAGAAGGCCGCAGATCAGATGATACGATTATGAAATCGATCATCGACCTGTAGCCCCGGACATGTTGATACCATTTCCACTTATGGACACCCTTATGCTTGAACATTGGGAGGCCGTTCTTCCCAATCACCCCCCTCCAGGCCACACTGTCATTGTCCACGTGAGCGTTGAAGTCCCCCAGCAAAACAATGGAATCCTCTCGTGAAATCCTCACTCAGGGAATCCAAGAGGGCCGGGTACTCCGAACTGTCATTCGGCGTATAAGTGCAGATGACAGTCAGAGACCTATCCCCAACCCAAAGGCGCAGGGAGACAGTCCTCTCATTCCCCGGGGTAAACTACATTTTTAACCCTCTGGAGTCGACGGCATTATCGGCGATGCCGCGTATCTTTCTCGTGTATTTCAGTTCATAACTCTCTGAAATCTTATCGAAACATGAAAAAAACACTGACTAAATCCGTAATCTGTCTTCTTTTCAAAACGTCCATTGTCGGAAGTATTAAAGTTTTTAAAATTACGTTAAATCGACAAAAGAGTAAACAATGTAACCTTACTTTGTTTTACCTGCATTGGGGGCGTGTAGTACTGTTGTCACCCGAAGATCGCTATTCACATTCTAAATAGCTGCATTAGCGTGTATTCAAATCGCATTCGCATGGTAATTTGAGGAACAAAGCAGCGGTGAAACGCGATCCAGATACATCCCCGTCAGCTCCATAAAAGGGTGGGGGGGGACATGGCCAGGTATCATTCATACACATGAAAGTTGCTACATATTCAATAAAAGGAGCCAGAAATAGTGACATGAGTTTGGTTTTTCTTATTTATTTGTTGCAACTACTTCATTTAGTCATCTTCATGTAGCCAAGACTTTGCTGATCAGATATCTGGAATCAAAACAAACTGCCAGCATTGCTTACTATGTACTTTTATAATGTGTCTGCAATTGTTCCAAACTGCATTTTGCAATGTCTATACCTTGATGTCAAATTGCAAACTTAACATAAATCTGACATATTTACAAAGTACACTAAGATGAAGATGAGTTTAATGCCAAAACAAATATATAAGAAATAATTTGCCATGATTAAGTTTATGATATTGAATGAAATGTGTGACCATGCTGCAGTCTTTGAAAGTGTGTTCCCTACCCATAGACTCCAGAGGGTTAATGCACTGAGCTGTGGGGCCACCAGTAGCCCCACCCCCGCCCAGCGCCGCTCACCGGCCGCAACTGCAGAAGAAAAGACTGTCCAACCCCTCTCCAGGAGATTGGTTCCAGAACCCACACTATGCGTTGAGGTGAGCTTGTCTATATCTAGTCGGGGCCTCCCTTGGCCGCCACCCGATCCACAATGCACCGAACCCCTGACATTCCCCTTGCAGGTGATGGGCCCACTTGGGGAC
>JAOYFF010000081.1:22932746-22949310 GCA_025773925.1 Cryptomyrus ogoouensis
TCAAACAATATAAAGACATGCGCACAAGTCACATGAATCAAATGCAAACTACAAATACTATATACCAATATAAACTGGACATCAAATTGTGCATTAATAAGAATAAGGACTTAAAGTGCTTAAAAGATTCTGACATCTTGATGTCTGCTGTGCCATGTGAAAAGTATCCATGACACACAACGTAATGTTCGATAATGCAACATTATTATTATTTCACCTTTTGTGCCCTTCAAATGCAACCAATCAATGACATACATGCATTTTGTTGTGATTCAGACATTGGTGCTCATTACGTTGTGTGTCATGGATACTTTTTGCTCCAAATCTCCCGACCACTATGTCGATCTGAGACAGCAAGACCAAGACAGCGAGACCAAGACAAGGCCGAGGGATCCGAGGGATCTCTGAGGTTGAGATCACCCATGCATTGCTCCATTAGCCACTGGAACGTACTTGGGGCATTGGTAACTTCCTGTGGCATTCTGTTAAATTCCCAGAAGCCAAGGGGACAGACAAATGCAGTCTTCTGCTTATCAGCTTCTTCCATGTTGATGTCATGACCTACACGTATGATCCTCCTGTTTGCCACGCCCCCCTCGTTACCGCATGTGAATTTCCGATTGTTCTCAGCTGTTCTGCATTTCCGTCCCTGAGTCTTGTGCATTTAAGTCCAGGTCAGAGTTTGTATCCCCAGATCTCTCATTGATGTTTGTCGCCATCTGCCCTGTTCTTCCCTTGATTCCCCATAATAAATCCTTGTCCTGCATCCTTGCCTGCCTGCCTTGTCCTTCCCCGCTTCCTGCCTGCTCGCCTACCACCGGTCACAACAGAATGACAGATCTCTTCAACAAGATGCCTCCACTGAAGGAGGCAGAATACAGCGCACTGGTGAGTGAGGCTGTATACTGCCTACAGCAGCCAGAGGTCCAGGAGGACCCCGAGGCTCGAGTCCTGGTGATTCATACAGGGGATATCCTGCGACGGATTTCCCCGTCTAAAGACACGTTCCTGGCTCGCCCCAGGACAGCGGTCTGCCGGTGGACCCGCCGACCGAACTACCCGAGATCTCTCTGAAAGCAAGTCGAAGGAAGAAGCGAAGGAGCCGGAGGGCCACGGATGAGCCGACAGTATTTTTGGGGGCTGTCTCTCTCTCCGCCACTTCTTCCCCCGCCAGATACCCGGGGGAATCCCTCCCAATCCTGCGTCCGGTGAGGTACACTCCCAACCTCATTGCCACAGGGCTGACGCATGAGTGTGCGCATGACGCAGCCTTTACGCTGCCAATGTGAGCAGTTCGACTCTTGCGGGGATCGCTCCTGGGTGTTAAAGGGGCCAGGTCAGTTAGGGACGCCATCCCGCGTGTTCCCCAAATCCCCAAGAGGGCAAAGCCCGCAGCCAAGGTGCACTCTGATGTTCCACCCACTGCGACTCCTGCACCAACGGTCGATACACTGCCCCTTGTGGGGTCTGGTTTTGAACCCCCCGTTTTGCCCGTTCCTGTGATGCCTGTCCTGCCGGAGCTGCCTGTCCCGCCTGATCCCGACCTGCTTGTCCCGGCGGCTACCGCACCACCCAGCGAGGCTCCGGCTGCTGCGGCGCCCCCTGCTGGTCCTGAGTCGGCAGTTCCTGCAGGGCCCCCTGCTGGTCCAGAGTCGGCAGTCCAGGCACAGCCTATTCTGCCTGTTCCTGTTCTGCCTGTGCCACGAACTCCAGCCTTGCTAGATCCAGCGGTCGACGTCCTGGCCTCAGCAGTTCCTGTCCTGACGCTCATCGCGCAGCCATCCGCTGAGATGCCTGCTCCTCCTGAGGACCATGCAGCGTCCCCTGCAGTTCCTGCAGCACTGCCGTCCTACAGGGCTCCGGTCCTGGTGACTCCTCCTGCTGCTTCACCTGAGGCATCTGCTGCTGCCCCACCTGCTGCAACGCCCCAGGCTCCTGCTATGGCGCCACCTGCTGTTGCACCTGAGGCTCTGGCTCCACCTGCTGCTGCGCCCGAGGCTCCGGCTGCGCCCAATGTCCCGGCCCTGGCTCCGCCTGCACTCGATGTCCCGGCCCTGGTTCCGCCCGTGCCCAATGTCCCGGCTCCGCCCGTCCTGTTTCCAATCCCAGCTCCTGTGACACCAGTCCCAGTCCCTGAGGAGGTCCCGGACTGTCTGACCACCGCTCCGTCCCCCTTGAAGGAGGAGGAGCTCGAGTGGGACCCCTTGGGGACCTCCCTAATGGCCTCAAAGGACTCCTTCAGGAGGACTCCTCCTCCACCATCGCCCCAGAGGGGTTGATCCCAGCCAGGACCCCACCTGTCGGTGTCCTGTAAAGGGAGAGGACATAGGTGCAGGGGTCAGGTCCCACCTGCCCTGCCCCCCGGCTCACCTGCGGTCCCCCGGGCTCCTGCTCGGCTGTCGCCTGCGGGCCCGCCTCCGATGCCTCGTCGGCCGCCTGCGCGTTCCTCCACACTGACTCGTTGTTCGCCTGTGGGTCCCTCCACTACGGCTTGTCGGTGGATGGCGCCTCCGCTGGCTGTGGTGGCGCCATCGCCTGCTGCAGCATTGCCTCCCTCCTTGACTTCGCCGTGGTCCCCTTCCGTTCCCTCCTCACCTTCGCTGGTGCCCCCTTCGTCTTCCTCCTTGCCCCCTCCCTTAGTCCCTCCGGCTTCCTCCTCGGCCCCTTCGTGATCTGCTCTGGCTCTTGCCTCGTGGCCGCCTGGGGTCCCTCCGGCTTCGGCCTTTCGGTCATCTGCGGCCCCTCCAGCTGCTGCCCGTCGCCTGCTGTGGCTCCCTCGGGGCTCCCCGTCCTTTCCTATCGGGCCTCCCATGTTTGTTCCTCGTCCCTTTGTCCCTCGGGCTCCCCGTCCTTTCCTATCTGGCCTCCCATGTTTGTTCCTCATCCCTTTGTCCCTCCTGTCTTGGCTCCTCGTCCCCCTGTGGTCCTTCTTTTCACTCCTGGCCCTTTTCTTCCGCCTGTTGGTGTTCCCCCTGTGTCCCCCTTCTTGGTCTGCCTGTCTGCGTTTCCCATTTTGTGTCAGATTTTGTCCTGGTTTCTGCTCTTGTGTTTGTTCTGTGTTTCGGTTCTGTTCCCTGTGCCCCAGTGATGTTCTTGGTCTTGTTTTCCAGGTCCCGTGTCCCCGGTCTCATCCCCGGAGTGCACGTCTTTGGGGGGGGGTTCTGTCACGCCCACCTCATGTGTGTCACACCCACTCATTAACCACATGTGCTGCCCCGATTGTGATCACCTGTTTCCTGTTATTTTCAGCTTGTCTTGTGTATTTCAGTCCGCGTTCAAGTCTGTTTCCCCAGGTCTGTCATTAACATTGCATGTTTCGAGTCTGTTTACCCCAAATAAAACACGTTTTCTAGTATTCCCGGCTCACTGCTTCCCTGTCCTGACGTAACACTTGACTTAGTAATAGCCCAATTTTAAATCAAGAACTGAGAACCACTTCGAGCCAGTCAGTAGGGAAAACACTTCCTCCAAATTTCGCAGAGCATAGGCATCTTTTATGGTCTGAGTTGAGTTTCCTGAAATCGATGCACAGTCGCACAAACCCATTTTTCTTCCAAATGACAACTATGGGAGATGCGAAAGGGGGCTCAGACTCATGTATGATCTCAGATTCTAACAGCTCTTGAAGATGGTTCTTAACAGCATCTACATCTTGTGGATGGATGGGCCTAGCTCGATGCTTGAAAGGAGTGTCATCACTTGACTTAATACAATATTTCACTCTGACAGTGTGACCAAAGTCCATGTCATGCTGAGAGAAGACCTCAGGCATGCTATTGAGCAGTCTTGTGAATCGCTCTTTCGACACTGGTGGCAGAGGAGAATTGCCAAAATCAAAGTCCATTTTCTTTTCAGGAGCAGTCAAATTGTTTGAGAGTTCTCTTCCCATCACCGGTTGAATGGCATGAATCTCAGCCAACACTGTCCTTGGAGGGATAGTAATGTCATGTTGTGTCTCATTCTTCAGCAGGATTGACATGGAGCATGAATGCTTGACAGGTAGGGTGCTCAGGGAGCGAGCAACTAACAACCCACCAGAAAGTGACAACCCAGATGCTGCCTCCACAACGACCATCACATCTCTCTCTGTGAACTCCACTGACATGGACTGTCCCCTCCATGACAACTGTGTTGCTGGCTGGCACTACTTCAGGAGAACAGCTTTGCATTGTCTCCCATCCAATTGCTCCAGTGCTTGTCTGCCGTTGTCGTGCTTCAAGGATTTTCAGAATGACTTTATAACCAGGAAGAAATGACTGAGGACTATAATCATGATTCTCAACATAGTTGGAGTAGAGGGCATCTAGTGAATTGGTGCCCATGAGGATTTGAGGCATGCTACTCACATCAGGAATAACCAACACTAAAGTAGGAATCTCAATCTCTTTTCCCAAGAACTCTTTGGGAAACAGGAGGTTCAGTTCTACGTATCCAGGGTAAGGAACAGCCTCTCCATTGGCTCCTTCTATCTGCAGCTCTACATCCAAAAGATCATCCAAAGATTTCAAACAATGATGTGACAGGTGACTCTTGAAGAATGAAAGTGGAATAGTGGTCACCTGAGACCCAGTATCTAATAGGCAATTAACTTTGTTGCCTTCAATTGTTACTTCAGCCGTGCATTTGGTTCTGGCTAGCTTTGGTGGAAATGGTGTTAACATTACCACACTTGCTAGCCACTCTTTTGATCCTTCTAGGGAATTTAGTTTGGTTTCCAGTCCCTGTATGCCCTGCGACAGGGGCTTCGAGCAGTTTAACTGCAGATTCCCAGTGTTGTCATTCTGCTGGGCCCATCGTTCTTGTCTGTCTTTCGGCAGTCATCTCTTCTCTTCAACTAAGGAAGGATTCGGTTCTCTCACACAGTTAACTGCAAGGTGAGCATCCTCCCCACAGCAGAAACAGTACCATGGACTGGGCCTACCTCTCGCTGCTTGCCCAGAACTGGACTGTCCGCTTTCTTTCTTATTTGGAGTCCAATGTTGCGCTGTCTTGGAGAAATCTTTTGAGCATGCAGACAATGGTATCTAGGTGGTATCAGTGGTATTTAGTCTCAGTGGCCTCTTTCTCAAATGTAGCACAGCTGCATGCAGTTAGCGGTTGTGCTGCAGCTCTCAGTTTCGGGACAGCAGGGCATTGCTTATTTAGTCCGAGGTGCTGTTTCATACGATTCAGTTTACTGGCCTGTTTGTCTTCCTTTGTTCTGATAAGTAGCACCACTTCAGTAAAGGAGGGTGGTGCGTTTGCTTTTCGCTCCAATTGGAGATCAGAGATGATCCCATCATTCCAGCAGCCTCGACAGAACTGCTTTAAGAGGTGCCGGTCTCGTTCACTCTCGGCAATACCACCCCGCCTGACCACAGCACTTAGGGCAACTTGCAAGCAGTTCAGGTAATTAGATGGTTTCTCATCATTGTTCTGTAGCGTTACCATGAACTTGGCCAACAGTTCATCTCCATCCTCTACTGAGCCATTAACTGAATATAGCAGCTGAAGAGGTAAAGCTTGGAGACTAACATGCTTGATCACATCAGTAGCTGGAGGCAGCAGGCTGTCTAGGATCTTACGTGTTCTATGCAAATCAGACATGGATGGATCGGTTAAGATCAAGTCAACATTTGCTCTCCGGGGGTCATAATCCAATTCACTGTTTGGGCAGGGAATCTTTCCAGAGAAAGGTCTGAGGTGAAAGGAAGCTCTAAATGCTGAAATCACTAATCTGCAGGATAATAAGGGTCTTATAATTGAAAACGAAATTGATATAGTAAATGAGTTTAATAATTATTTTACACGGGTGTTCACAGTATAGAACACAAGTAACCTGTCACCATTTAGTACAAATACAGCGTCGTCTATGACCAATATATGTATAACTGAGGCTGATGTGGTACAAAGCCTAGCTAAGCTCAAAATAAATAAATCGCAGGGTCCTGATGGCATCTTTCCTATAGTTTTAAAAGAAATGAGGGATATTATTAGCCAACCTTTAACATTACTATTTCAGAAATTCTTATCTACTGGTGTGGTACCTTTTGATTGGAAGCATGCTAATAATATTCAAAAAGGGGGTTAGAAGTAATCCAGCAAACTATAGGCCAATCAGTTTAACTTGCATATGTTACGTCCGTGTGTGTGTGTGTGTCCAGTCCGTCTCTCCTTCAGATCCCATTCCGTCAAGCTGCCTTTCCGGTTCCGCATTTTTTATCTCGCTACACAAGCCATGCCAAAACTGGATGGACTGGTTATCATTGCCTCGTTCCCGTTTCCCGCCACTACAGCCCCGGATTATAGAAGACGCCTGCACACCCCATCTCCCAGCTTTTGCTCGTGATTTGTATTTGCTTTGCCTTTTGCTATTGTATTCTGGATTTACTGTTACGACCCGTTTTTGGCTTTCGACTTTCGCGCATTTGGTTACTCGGCTTGGATTTGTTTACCCGTGTTTTGACTATTGCCGGATTATCGACTATTCTTAGGATTTCGGATTGGTTTTTGGTTGCCTGTGTCATTACTATATATTTATACTATATATATATTCTTTTTGTATGTATGTGTGTATGGGGGTAAGGGTTGTAGGGATTGACTGCCATTTGTTTTCTGCGTGTACGGCGTTTTTGTCCCTGTTTTGTGATTAGCGAGGGTTAGGATAGCGTTTGTCTTTTGTTTCACTTTTCTTTTGGGTTAGGGAAGTTCGTCGGTACGCGGGTAGTTAGTTCACTTGGTTTTGTTTATTGTTTTGGCCGGTGTCACTCCTGAAGCTCGCCTTTTCCCCTAATATACACAGTGTTACCATCATCATCGCCTTGGGTGTTTATTATTCCCTCACCTCCTTCTCCTCTACCTCCCGACTCCCTGTTCACCGTTTCCCAAACCTTATTGCTGTTTACGCCCCGTCCCTAGACCGGGACGTAACACA
This sequence comes from Cryptomyrus ogoouensis, assembly GCA_025773925.1. Lineage (NCBI taxonomy): Eukaryota > Metazoa > Chordata > Actinopteri > Osteoglossiformes > Mormyridae > Cryptomyrus > Cryptomyrus ogoouensis. The sequence continues at coordinate 22,939,660 of JAOYFF010000081.1, forward strand.
TAACTAGAAAGGTAATGGAAGCTATAATCCAAGTGAAAATGGTAGATTTCCTGGATTCAAATAACATTCTGATGGATTGCCAACATGGATTTAGGAGAGGTAGGTCCTGTTTAACGAATCTACTTGAGTTCATTGAGGAAGCTACAAGAGAAATTGATCACAAAAAGGCCTACAACGTGATCTACTTAGATTTCCAGAAGGCCTTTGATGTTGTCCCCTGCAAACGGCTCTTGCTTAAGTTCAAAGCTGCAGAGATTTTAGGAGCTGTAGCAGCTTGGATCAAAAATTGGTTAACAGACAGGAGGCAGCAGGTAGTTATTAGAGGCACAATGTCACAGTGGGCCTGCATTCATAGTGGGGTACCGCAGGGTTCAATTTTAGGACCATTATTGTTCCTAATTTACATTAATAATATTGACACCAATACATTCAGCAAACTGGTTAAATTTGCAGATGACACCAAGGTGGGTGGTGTAGTAGATACTAAATTAGCAGCACAGGGGCTACAATGGGATCTTGATTTAACTAGCGACTGGGCTGATACCTGGAAGATGAAATTTACATAGATAAATGTAAGATAATCCATGCAGGGAGCAGAAATATAAAGTACAATATTTTATGGATTCCACTGAAATAAAGGTAGCTGATTATAAGAAAGACCTCAGTGTGTATGTTGATGCTTCCATGTCCCACTCTTGCCAGCGTGGGGAAGCAATTAAAAAGGCCAATAGGATGTTGGGTTACATCTGTAGGTGTTTGGAGTTTAAGTCAAGGGATGTGATGCTACAATTATACAATTCCTTGGTAAGACCCCACCTAGAATATTGTGTGCAGGTTTGGTTACCATACCTTAAAAAGGACATTGCTGCCTTGGAAAAGGTTCAACGTAGGGCTACAAGAATGATTCCTGGTCTTATGAGGAGATGTTGGCTAAGCTGAATCTGTTCAGCCTTGTACAAAGGAGATTAAGGGGGGACATGATCCAGGTATATAAGATTCTAACAGGTCTGGATACTGTTCAGCCAAATGGCTACTTTAATATTACTTTAAATACTAGAACTCGTGGTCATAGGTGGAAATTAGCGGGAGAACATTTTAAACTTAATTTAAGAAAACACTTATTTACACAGCATGTAGTTAGAGTATGGAATAGTCTTCCTGCTATTGTAGTGCAAGCTAAAACCCTGGGTTCCTTTAAGCGAGCTCGATGGGCCGAATGGCCTCCTCTCGTTTGTATAGTTCTTATGTTCTTATGTTCCGTTTCAGGCTCCTTTTTATCTTGAGATCATGATCAGCTAGGAGACCCTTCATTCCACTGGTTCATTGCTGTCACTGCAGGACTGAGGCGTCAGTGGCTAACGGTGGCATTTCTGGCAACTTAATAGAGCAGTTAAAAGGTTATGGCTGTGATCAAAAAAGATGAGAGTGATGCTGTTTCTCTTCTCTTCACTGCCATTACATAGCTATGTAATAAATTATCCCTTTGAAATATCTGCCCCAAGTGTGAGAAGCAATAACAAAAATCAATTGAGAGTGACGTAGAGGACAAAGGAAGCCAGAGTAATGAATGCTATCCCATGTGTCGCGTTCCTCATTGGGAGCCACTTTTTTTCTGAAAATTTTGACCCCATAAATTTCTCTAATTGAGCATAACTGGAAAGCAGCGTTGACCTTTAGAGACTGTGACATTATTTGTGGGGCCAAGCTCCTAGCATCTTATGGCCAAAGGGAAATTAAACCAGATTTATGGGTTCGATTTAAAGATGAATATCAGCAAGGATAAAGTTGGCACCCATATGGTGGACAGTATGTGTATATTCTATTTCATGTCTCAAAAAGATTTCCTTCATTTATGCTTATATATAATGTTTTTGCACAACACAGGTTTTTACCACTTTCCCATTCATTTCATAAACTGCTGGTTTTTTATTGTTGATAAGTGTTGGAAAGTTGAGTGAACAACTACAAATGAAAATATATGTTAAATAAAACAGGTTTCCTTTATAAAATAGAAAGAGTATGTAACAGAGCATGTCTGACATCCTATTAACTGGTATGTGGTGATGGCAGTGTCATTCTAGGCTGTCCTTTAAATACAGTAGTAAAGAACCTATGAAGCAGAAGAGCATTTAATGTCCATTGAAGAAAGAATGCCTTTAATTTTCTCTGCTGATATAACTGCTAGAGGTGGTTACTTTGATGAATCAAATATATGACATTTTCTTGGTAATAAAGGTACTCAAATTGTGAACATACTGTAAATTTATGTATTAGCAAAGAATATTGAATGTATTTTTAGTTAATGTTAAGTGAGTAACATGCAAATATAAAAAATCTCAGTGTGTGCAACACCGTTTAACTGGTAGTGTATATAACAAGATTTCTGTCAAACATTTTAACTGTATTACCTAGTCCTGTTTTTCTGAATGGTCCTGACACAGAATGGAGTGAATCACGCTCTGTTAATGTGACCCACTTTTGCCACTCAACATGTCATTTGTTAATGGCCAGACAACAAATGGAATTTCATAGTTTATTGGTAGTTTTTTTCATATAAGTCATACAGTATGTGCATATATATTTACCATAGTATTTTAATAGTTCTTTAATCATGCACAATAGACATTGAGAACACCAATTTTTCATATATTCAAATATTAATTTTGAATGGACAAAAGAACTGTATAATTGCTACTCAGTCTCCAAAAGCAAACCCAGAAATAAAATTTTATCATATAAATCATACAGCAAATAAATAAATAGGAAAACTCATTTCATAATGATTAGAGTATGAAATACTGATCTTATTTATAATAATATTAAAGTAACTACATACAATGCACTACTTTAAATAAAACGAAACATATTGTGGTATATTTTACATTTACTCTGATAAATTTAAACCTGAAACAAACACTACAAAATAGTCAAATGAGCCAGATGTATGGATGAAGGCTTTCTGTATCATACGGGATAAATTACTCTACAAAAAGAAGAACAGGTAATAAGTCCAATGTAGAGATTTCAAAGGGCACAGGAATGAATGTGAGTATTACCAATGTGTGTTCAGAATTCTCAAGAAGAGATGCTGTGGGTTGACAAGATGGGGTGGGCCAGGAGAGTACAGAGTTGAAAAGAACAAAACGGGATGGTTGCAGTGGGATGGGCATGCAAGGCTGGGGGAAAGAGGATATAAATGGCCTGCAACTTAAGAAGCGCATCTTGTGTGCAAGGACTCCAGTGCTAAGAAGGACCCACTAACATCACATGATCTGGCGGGGCATGCCATACCCTGTCATGCCTGACTGAGATGCTCCCTGGTTGCTGCCCATCTGAAGCCCAATGAGACTCTGGCCCCGACGGAGCTGCTCCAATGAAAACTCTCGTCTGTGTCCCTGAGCTTTCCTGTAAGCACATATGAGACAGATCAGATGACCACACAGATGGGACTGGACAAGTGAGCACCCACAGAACACAGGTGGTCAGACAGTGAGGACACACCAAAGACATGTGGTCAGACAGCGAGGACACACCGAAGACAGGTGGTCAGACAGCGAGGACACACCGAAGACAGGTGGTCAGACAGCGAGGACACACCGAAGACATGTAGTCAGACAGCGAGGACACACCGAAGACATGTGGTCAGACAGCGAGGACACAAGTAAGACATGTGGTCAGACAGCGAGGACACACCGAAGACAAGTGGTCAGACAGCGAGGACACACCGAAGACATGTGGTCAGACAGTGAGGACAGCTGAGATTGCTTGGAAACCAGGTAACCACACCATTCCTCTTACTTGTGGAACCATTCACGATCACCACGGTAATGCCCATCATCCTTGGTGACAGCTACGCTTCCCAGAGCCATCAGTGTCCTTTGCACAGCAGCCATGTCCTTCCCTGTAACCACAGCGACACAAGCTGCAGACCCTCAGAACACACATAGCATCGTCTGAATTGGCCAAATGCCATAAGCTTCTCCTGCAGTGATTTTTGAAAGTGGCATATAAATAAAGCAGTTCACAAGATTATGCAAAAATCAGCACACCTTCCCATAAGTCCACCGTCTGAAATATATCTGTAGTGATGACACCGTAGGCCTCTGCTGCCTTCAGGAACTGGGAGATTTTCTCCATCTGTCTAAAGGCCATCTGAGTCTCAGGGATTTTCTTAATGGGCTCCTTACCTCTAGGGTAGAGGCTGTTAATCAGCCGGCATAGCAGCTGGAAGTGACACATGAAATTAGCAAAGCATACAGTAAACAGTGTAGTATTGCTAATATCACTGAGGGGTAAGATAGAAACAGAGAACTGGGATGCAGACAGAACAGCAATCCCTGTTCACAGACAAAAGTGTTACAAACCTAAGTGACACAAGCAACAGTATGTGAGAGTTTGATATTGGGATGACACAACTTCACAACTTCATTATTTAAATACAAAGGTTTATGCACTGTGGAGGATCCAAATATTTAATCCAAATTAAATATTAGGAGGAGGTACACAAGTGCATAGGAGAGAGTTTGATATTAGGGGTGGGAGTAGGGGGGCACAAGTCCATAATTTAAATGCAAAGGTCTATTTATTAGGCAGGATGAATGGATGCTAAATGAATGAATTATAAATGTCAATAACTATGTTTCCATGCACTTTATGTGTATATTCTTAGCGACACAACAAAAATGTGCATCAAAACCTTTCCATAAAACGTTTCCATCCAGAACTGCAAATTTATTGATAAAATGTATATGTTTGACCCCTCTTACTTCCACATCTGAATAACAAGTATGGCAACACAAAATGGAGAGGATATACAGGTAGTCCCCGGGTTAAAAGCGGCAAATTTATGGACAACTTGAACATACAAAGGAACTGCCATAAATCGTATTATATTAAATATTTCAATACTATTGTTCGTAATAACGATGCAATGGTTTTTGACACTCATGAAAACATAGTGCAGCTTCAGCAGTTCACTGGCTCGAGGTACAGAATAGTACCTTATGTAGGTAATATTATTATTACTGTATAATTATTATTATTATTATGCACTGTATTATTTTTCCGACGTACCTAAAATTCGATTTAAAGACAGACTTAGTGAACCGATCTCCATCGTCACCTGGGCCCAGTTGTTCAAACAATTTAATCCGGATCAATTTTGAATAATTTGAATTTTGAAATCCCTTGTTTTGCTATCCAGGACCTGGTAATCCATTTCACTTTTATGCCAGTTTTTCAAAGCAACACTGGATTGGATCACTGTCATTCAAATACAGAATATTCAGGATTACCAAATACGTTTTACTAGTGCTTTGGAACCCACAGTAAAGCCTACTGGCTATGTAAAGAACATCAGGTAAACCTAAAATACCAGTGGCCACAAACAGTAATTATGTGTTTTAATTTGAACAAGCAGGAAACACCACAATAAACCGGAGCAACCTCCAATGTTTTCTCCAAACGAGGGACATGTGGTCAGGGACACAATTGTAAGACATTACTTTTGACTGATGAAATGAGTAATAGTAATTATTGTCTTTTTCATTTTCATTCAAATACAATGGAAAGTAGAGCTTTTTGCTTTGAGATTTTGTTTGAGTACAGATATCTCACAGGGATTTTTTCCCCCTTGACTATACCGAAAGGCTTTATGTTTTATTTCCTACTTTATTTTCACTGCCATTTTTCTAGTTAAACAATTGTACAAAATATAAATAAATGTACACATCATCAGCAAACATTACTTTTGTGATCAATTTTCAAGTTTTAATTAGGGTTAGGATTATCCTGATTTTTTGTATCAAATGTATCCCAATTCAAACATAAACTTTTGAACAACACAAAGTGAAGGTTTTATCCAGATTAAAACCGAGATTAAATTACGTTATCTGATCTGATTTCAGAATCCCTCTTTTCCCTTTGAACAACCTATTTTCAAGATTCAACCCAATCCGTTATCCGAAATCCCACTAGATTACTTTTGAACAACTGGGCCCTGGAGACTGCCTATACAGTAAATTAATATGCACTGGGCATTTTCAATTATTTTATTAGCTCACTTAGTCGAAACGGTACGTGTTTACGGTCCAAAGAAAACGCCGGCGAAACAAAAAAAAAACATTTTAGGAGGATGTAGTAGCGAACCACTTCACACCAAACTTCTGGCTTAAACATTTTAGGATGTCCCGGGACCTTTTATTGGGCTAGTAATAGGCAGCCTTGGACCACCAATTTGGAACCGAAAGCGCATCTAAATTGTCTTGTAAAAACTGCGCCGAATGTGTAGTAGTGGGATAAACATTAGATGAGAGCAAGACAACAGTCCACCGCTGCATATCTATGTGCATGTTTGTGTTTACTGTAGGTAACGCACTTTATAAAAGTCCTGTCACCTGTCAGAACTTTGGAGTAAATCTGTTTTTTCTCTTAAAAATGTCACCACCGTAGTTCTTCGTTACATGACAAGGGTCGACAAAGACTTCATCCACTAAAACTAAACGGAAAATGTTTGCGTCAACATTTGGAATTTTTTTAGCATGAAATAATGTTTCCATCGCCCCCATTTTAGCGTTAAAGTGTTTCTGCATTAAACATTTTAGCATTTTAGCGTTAAAGTGTTAAACTGTTGCTGAATGGAAATCTGCCTAATATAAAAACACAAATGGGCCAAAGTAAGACTGATTAGTTGAAAGACTTACAGTCCCGTCCATTAGCCAGGTCTGGAAGTTGTTTTTTCCAGGCAGTGGCCGTTCCACATTACCACCACACTGCGCGACGATCCAGTCCACCAAACGCGCCTCCAGATCAGGGTCGTACTTCTGTTCGATCTTCTCCTGCACCTCGCGGCTCAGGCCGTAACTAGGACCTCGATTAGCCATCGCTGCTAATTAATGGAAATTAATCTGGCTACTAAACGAAAAGCTCAGTGGAACATACACACGGCATGTTAAACTGCACCTTTCATTCACTCTGAAATAACGGTAGCTCATGTATAGTTGCGTATGTCTTAAATGACTCGTTAAATTGTGGGTTTCTACTGTACTGATCGGGGAAATGTAACTAGTAACAACAATAATGACGTATGAAAGATATCTTCATACTACAATAATTCTTGGAGCCAGAAAACTTAGATGAGGATGAAAATTGTCCACCTTTTTAATATGATTACTTTAAAGTCATTAATTGTTATTTCTATTTTACTCATTAGGTTTACACCTAAGCACAACAGATCAATATCTATACTGGGACACAGTATAGACTTGCCATAACCTCTATTAATAATCATCTTCATGCAGAATTACAGATCAAAAAATTTATATCCAGAATAAGGGACAAAATATGGCTGACAAAGCATCATGCAAAACGACTTTACATAATTTAAATTCATATTTCCTCATATATGTTCTGAAAAGTAGCAGGTGGATTGTGTGTATTATGTTTTTATTGTTGAAAATGTACGTAGTCGTGTTTATTTAAAATGCAACATATATCGTAGTGATATTCCTATAATTAAAACGACAACGCATGCTGTGTCTTAAAGAGTTGCTCCCGCCGTGGAACAACAGTATTTCGCCTAAATACTGTTGTAAGTTGTAACTAAAACAATAATAAAGAATATTCTAATAATAATTAGATACGGCTGTACGTGCTGGCTACAGGCTCTTGAAATGATAGCATTAATGATTTGTTTCAATTTCATTTGTTCTCTATTTACTCAAATGTATAATCGGCAATCGTACTTACATTAAATTCGATCTCTCTGTACCTGTTCGTCGATTATGCTGGCAATTGCTGAAAAAGCTGTACGGAGACATATAAAGCAGGGAGTCCTGGGTGGGGCGAGTCGATGATCTCATAATCCCAGGCAGACAGCGCCCAGCTTGCATACGGGACAGAAAGGAGCGATCTCACAAGCAGCACCGTCAAAGTCTGAAAAACCCCGAAGCTAACTCATGTTATAGAGCAACTTAATACGCTTTATCGAAATCATCGTTTGTATCGTAGTTAAAGCTAAATATAGTACATACAATACACGTTTTAAAAGAATTGTCATATTAATAACAGATGGGATTTTTCTAAAGATAAATATCTGTTTCAAGGTTCAAATGTTTACTGTCTGTACATAGTACAATGACATTCTTACGTATCACTGTAACACAATCTTGTAAAAAACTGAAATTATTACAGTAACATACTGTTTATCAATAAAACGGTACAATACTGTAGAAAAAATGCATTCTGATGTGGGCAATGTATTGTAATTTAGTATATGCCCTGAAAAAGTAACCTACAGAATTTACTCAAATAAAATGAGGTAACAATTTGCACTGACTTTTTTGGGGTAAATGTGATCATTTTTTATGAGTAAAGTAAAGTTTAGCAAATAATATCCCCAATTCATTTAACATGCCATATTCAGCATTTGTTGCAAAGGCAAGATGCAGATGTCTTCACCAGAATGCGCCTGATGCAGTTCCCTGTTCCATTGGGAGTTAAGGGTTTTGCTTAAGGGCCCATAGACTTGCAGATATTCTGCTCAGGCTGGGCACAAACTCACAACCTTCTGATCACCAGCCCAGATACTTTTAGTCTTGTGAGCAACATGATGCCACATGCAAACCTGACCTAAAGTCGATGGTGCATTATTTCACTGTTATTTTAATGGTACACTGAAAAAGATGTGTACTTTAACATAGTTTAAAATAATTAAAACATAGTTTAATGCATTTTTTTTTTACTTAAGTTTAACTGCTGTACTACTGAGTAAAAGTCACATAATTATAAGCCTTAAGAATCACAGGTTAAATTTAAGGAAATTTGATAATTACCCTCAAGGTCTTGCGTAACATTTTGATGTTTGTATTAAATGAATCCTTAATTAATGCTATCCATCCATCTACCTACCTACACTAAAAATGTATTGTTGGATGTGACTTTAGATCAGATGCTGAATAGGGCCCTTTAATTAGCATTGGTCAAATTAGTTGCTAAACTTAGCTTTACGTTACTCATAAAGAATGATGAATTTACCCAAAATAATTTAGTGCAAAATGTTGGCTTAAGTTCTAAGGTCATTTTTTTCAGAGGGGCATTGTTGTGTCTGGTCGGGGAAACAGGCTTAGGGAGCCGGGAATATGAGAAAATGGGGGTTTATTCAGGGTAAACAGACTCTAAACACGCAACATTAATGACAGACCTGGGGAAACAGACTTGAACACAGACTGAAATAAACAAGACAAGCCAAAATAACAGGAAACAGGTGATCGCAATCGGGGTAGCACAAGTGGTTAATGAGGGGGCGTGGATCGGACGAGCTGGGCGTGACAGGTATTATAACAGTAACATACCATAAAATAGATTACAGTAGATTAAATGTAAAATTAACAGTAAACTACTGGCAAACCTGCTGTTTTACTGTAAATTTACATGATAATTTTTACAATGGTACTTCTGTCAGATCACTGAGTCAAATACATCGGCCATCAGACCGTAAAGACCATATAGGTAAGAAGGGAGGTGGTGTTGCAGTATATGTAAAGGAAAACTTGCAGGCAAGGGAGCTTACTGATACAAGTAAAACTACGGAAGCTATATGGGTAAAATTAGATGCTAAAAACTCAAATAGCCTAATTGTCGGTGTTTGTTACA
>JAOYFF010000081.1:22961971-22980974 GCA_025773925.1 Cryptomyrus ogoouensis
GATTTTAGCAAATGGCTGCAATATAACAGAGTGAAAAATTGAAGGGGGTCTGAATACTTTCCGTACCCACTGTATATCCTAAATCGCGATTTTTGCGACTTGCTAATTGCGTTGTTTCAAATTGGGATTTCCATTTGAAATCGATAAATCGTACAGCCCTAATACTGTTCCACTTCGTTTGTATGTCTTGTTTTAAGCGTTTTTAAGGCATTTGCAGTTCAATATAAATATTTTCAAAACATGCACAAGTGGCGAATGCTTAAAATTTTAACAATTTTTCTCCAATTGGTGTCAGCTCAGTTACATTTTGTTGCGATGGCAGCCCCTCTTGTATCACAAGCTGCAGCAAGTTTGCAAAACAGTCCAAGTTAGCGACTCCCAAATCATCCATTGCTTTTTTTTGTCTCGCAGTTGCGTGCACTTTAAGTGGGATTGTCCATTAAACACTATTCCCACCTCTCAAAACTTTATTTTACAAAGACTGCAAATCGCTGTGCTACTGGTTTCTGTTAAAAGCGTAAAATACTTCCAGATCGTCACGTCTTATCTTACGCTCCTCGTACTGCGAAGGGTATGCGCATGACATCACAGCAGGCGGAATTCACTGTACTCACACCCACTGAGTAGCAAAAAAGAACAAAGAGCATCTGGCTGCAGACCTCCACCAGGAGGATCTCCACCACAGGGACGGAAACACGTGACCTCCACAAGCGAGTCCGGACATGATGTTATGCAAACTTATGCCATGGAGGCAGTACCAGATATCACATGATCTAGCACATGATGCTATTAACGTCCCTTCTTGTAGAATTAAAATACATTATTAACGTCCGTTTCCAATGTTAATAATATAATTTAAATCGATCACCAAAATAATAAGTATATACTTTAAGAGACTCAATTTCTGTTCGGTCGAGTTAAAGTCCGGGCTGTGTGTGACGATTATGTGATATCTGGTACCACCTTCATGGCATGTTTGCATAACGTCATGTCCGGATTCGCTTGTGGAGGTTACCTGTTTCCGTCTTTCTAGTGGAGATCCTCCTGGTGGAGGTCTGCAGCCAGACCCTTCTCAAAAAAACTGAGGGGCAGCGTTAGCGTTCGATTTGAATGCCACAAAAAACACATGTAAAATGAGAAAGAGCTGTCCTGCGATTGATTGTACAAATAGATTTAACATGAAATAGGAGCCGTCTTTTTAGAGATTGCCAAAAACGAAATAAGTAAGTATAGGACGTGGATCGGTCATGCATGGCAGATACCCGATCCGTCAAATAGGCCTGGATCTGCGCATCTCTAGTTTTTTTCCAGTGGCAAACATAATTATCGTGACAGGCCTAGTTCAGAAACAAGCTTTACTTTTCAACACATACTCAGCAAGCAAGTGGATTCCAGGAAATACCATCATTTTTCTGGTAGATAAATCTGACTCTAAAACTCATTTTCCAAAATACAGAAGTCTTCCCCAAACAGATTGAGTCCAGGCAGATGAAACATGATTGTTTTTACATTGAATGGATTTTTCATACCTAAAGACATACATCTCTGTGACATTTGGAATGACAGTGGAAAGGCTCTTTTCACCTGTGGTCCCTCTACAAGCTCGTCCAACACAAACAGCACGTCCTTCTTCCAGGTACCCAGTGTACACTCCGTCCACTGGCCCTCTGATGTTCCACAGCCAGTGTAATCAAACCTGCATGACGCCACACATCTTGGTGATAATACTGCCCTATGTTATATGCAGCTCATACCCTCACTGCCATAACATTGTTTGGTTGTCTAAAACACACGATACAGCAGAATAGAGGTGCAAAAAGACCAAAAAAGGCCATCAGTGTCGTCTCCAGTGATACTGGATCTACCACACACCAAATAGCACATCCAACGGCAGTACATGGCAACATCAAGGAGTTACATTTTCACACAAGTGAGCCGTTTTCTCATCAGTGCCTATAAATAAATTAATGCTTCTAAACTGCAGAATATAGAATTTAATTACTTAATGTATGACAAGCAGCTAAATCATCAAATCTTGCAGTAAAACTGAAGTTAATTTATTCATCTCTCCAGCTTAGACCCACCTCAGGTAGGAGTGGCCCAAGGACCTACAGAACTCCTGCAGAGCTTCAGCCTTCTGTCCTGCCATGGTGGAGGCAAAGCCAGGGAGGAAGATCACGCCTGGGCTCTTCCCTTTCACCTTCTGATAAGCCAGCTTGGGCAGGTCTGCTCGGCTCACATACTGTATGGAGGATTTGCACCTGATTCCTTTCATTCAAATGCAAAATAGAATTTGTAAAAACCGAGGTGCAGACATGAACGTCCAAGAAAATTAAATCAAATGATTTGTTGTAGATATCACTATAAATCAAAGCGCACGTGTGCCAACATTTCAGCAAAAAATTGTTTCTTAAATTAACAAAGCATTCCATTTTGTCCAGTCAGGAAGATGAGCTTGTCTGTGTAAGTAAATAAGCACTGTACCCTTCTGAATGGTTTGCATTCTTCCTTGAAGCTCTAGGGGCAATGCGTGCCTCTAATCAGAGGTTGCTGGTTCAAATGCCAGGATCAGCACAGAGATTTCATTGGTGCAAGAAAAGGATGAATTTCTAGGCTGCATTCGAAGGGGCCTACGAAATGGGACAGCTTTGTGTCACTGTGACGCATTCAAACTTCGATTGCAGCCTTGAAAGACACAGCCCCTGAATTCAGTTGCTCCATTAACTTAAATGACAGAGAATGTCATTGTTGACACCACAGCACACAAAACACACCCCCTGCATTTAACCCCATTTGTGACGTTGCAGTGGGCAACTATTATTTTAGCACCTGGGGAGCAGTGCTTGGGGACGGTACCTTTCGCAGGGTACCTCAGTGGTACCTCGCTGGTCGGGGATTAGAAGCAGCAATCTCCCAATCACAAGCACGCTTCCCTAAGCATTACGCCTCCCATGTACCTCGCTTTGGACAAAATTGTCTGCTAAATAAATGAATGCGGCTGGACAGGCGAATATTTAAACAGTTCTTTAGAAGTGCAATCATTAAGACTGGCCGCACTAAGAACAATAACTGAACAGCAATGCTAATATCACTCAAGGAACGTGGTTAGGTATAACCTGTTATTAATCCGTTTTTAAGTAACCAAGCAGTAATTCTGGGGTAAGGTCAACTTCACGTACAAGAAAAATCAAAGCTGCGTTTAATACCCCTGTGTGTGCAATACATCCTAATCTGTAAAGGCGCCACGCCGCCCTGAGCCAGCGTACATTTATCTTTTCGAAATTACATTACATCACCAATAACATGCATAATGTCTGCGCATAGGAACTTTTGCTAGTTTAATAATATAAATGCATAATACGCCACACTGGGAGAGGCGCTTGCCTCATTGCAGCTGCGAAGGCCTGAGCCATAGACTTGGTCACTACAGTAACATTTTAACACCATGCAGGTACAGTGATACTGTTAAGAACACAAAACACACGCTGACCTCCGGACGACTGAGCCAAAAACAAAGCGACCTTTCGTCTGACTGCAGACCAGCCGCGCCACCGAATCACCAAGGCAGCCATGCTGTTTCCAAAACACGCGAGAGTAGCATGTCGTGCCTCATCATCACGGAGGGGTGGCTCCGCCCCTTTGCGAGACGCTGGAACCCGCGTGACCATGTATGTATGAATGTAGTCAATATGCATAGCGAACGAGCCATTCGGTGAGTTCCGTTACACGTAGTCCAAATGATCAGTGTTAAACGCGGTATTAGTGTGTGTTTGAATGTAAGAGAGAACACATATTACACACATTAAATATTTAAGAATTTTCGTGTCATTTGAGCAGCTTTACAATGGGACATCTGTCTCACAAGAACTATTGTAGTATGAGGGTTTCCAGAGAAAACAAAGGTAATGTGGATCATGGTTATAAGCAAACACAGAATCTCGGGTTTTTAAATTAAATTTGACGTGGAGTCAGATCCATTATCCGTCTCTCTGTATGGTAATGAGCCTATGATCGCAATAAGACGCGATGTTACTGAGCAATATTGTTCTATGGGACCGGGGGTGAATCACTAAGCATATTCCATCCCCATCCCAACTCCACCCCTGAGTGCCTTCCTCCGGAGTAACAAGTGCGCTGAGACTCCCGCCCCGTTGCACTTTGTTCACTCTACATGTTAATATTACAAACTTTAGACTCTGCTTCCAGGTGACATACAGTTCGGTATTCTGGTAAATCTATCCCCAACGGTCTATATTTTAAGGCAGATTATTTGGTTGCTAGTTTCAGCCTGTTATTTCAAGAGTGCTCTCCAAGTTAGCGTGAAGCTAGCCGCTTAACTTGTTTGAAATGCAGTCTCCACGCTTTCTTAAGAGACGCCGAACCTTTGGACATCACCTCAGTCTTCTTAACTAACCACTGGCAGCAAAGGTCCACCGTTTGTAATTTCGAAATCTCAGCGTTAAGTATTATGGAAAAGGTATGTGTATGCTGGTTTTTATCTTGTGTTTTTAATTGGGAGATAAAGTAATTAGTTGCGCTATTTATAACATGAGATGTATAAAACAAAATATTTAAAAGGTTATCGATTAAATTCTCAGTTAGTCGTTATGGTACATCAGAATTGATACCAAAGTAGTCATATAATCATGTTGCGGTAACTATTAAAATCCTAGTCCTAGCGAAGTCATCGCTTGATGTTACATTAACTGGTTGTTAGTGTTGTTATAGTGATGTTTGTTGTCTCCGAATGAAATCGCTTACATTACAATGGCTGATTTTTTTTTTAGCGTTTTACGGTGATATAAGTTAGTTCCTAATGAAATCATTTTGTTTGTTACTGCAGTAACTGGTGTTCAGTGTTGTTAAAGCGACCCGGATGTCTCAGGACAGGGTGTTACGGTTGTAGTGATGGGGGTTGGACATTGCTTGGTATTGCGGTAACTGATTTGTTTTCGTTTTGAAAGCTAACTATATTCCTTGCTTGTTTTACTGCTAGGTATTGTCATAAACTACACAAAACTGGCCTTAGAAACGATGGGGTGGTTGGGAGAGCATAGCTGATTGGTCATAGAATGAATGCACCTTTCAAGACAAATGAGAATAACACCACAATGGAGACACGTGGTGGACGGTTTTACATAACATGCTGAATGTATGCTGTTTAAGTCGGTGCCAAAAGCATCCTAAAATTGCCTGGCGCAGGATAACACTAACATGTCCATTATGTAAACGAGCCATATCAACTTCTGACCACTTATCTTGGGCAGGATCGCAGGGGGTTTGCAGCCTTTCTGAGGTAACATGGTACTTAGCAGCGGTGCACCTTGGATTGGATACTAGTCTATCACAGGACCACACATGCGTGCAGTCATATATAATACTGCCAATACAGAGACACCAGTTAGCCTGACTACATCATTGTGCTGTGGGAGGAGACATGTGCAACACAATGAGAACACTCGTATTGTATTACATAATTAAAATAGCCTAATTAAAAGATTAAAAGCATTGTTTAGATGACTTTTATTTATTTCTTTTTTGGAAAATAAAGTTTCCTAACAGCCTAACAATGCAGGTAAGTATCTCTGGGACATGCTTCTTGGCCATAAGGGTTGGGTTCAGCATGAACAAAGTTCATCAGTACTCTGAAGGCTCTGCATGCCTGTCCCTCTTCCCCGGTGAATGGGATTCCTGCTTTGAGTAGCTTTTGTATGGATTTTTCCAGCAGATGTGCTGCCTGGTCCTTGTAAAGGGTGGTGTTACACTGCTTTTCCCAAAAGGTCGTTACCTCACACCCCGCACTCTGAACTCTTTCTGAGCAGTAATTTAAACTCCATTGCAGAGAGCAGATCTCCAATCCTAAGTAGGAGACAGATACAGCAAGTCACCAGCCAACCACAGAGCAATTAGTCCAGCCGTATAGCTGTGCCCTCTGATTGTAGGATATTTAAACTGATTGCTGTTCTGACCCACTCAGTCTGGGCCCCATTCAGAGAGTTAAGCCCTAGTAATCAGATTATGACCAGCAGACGGGCCTCACACTGTTTAGGGTTAATACAAACGTGACAGATGTTGATAAAGACAGACGTACAACAGCAGCAGCAGGCTAAAGATGACAGGCTGAGTTAACATAAGGGGTCTTCAGTAAGGATGTATAAAGTGAGGCTGACCCTTATGTTGGATGGCTAATGATTCCATAGACAGGGACACCTACAGATGATCAATTTTTTGCGTCTTTAATTTGTCCCAAGAATTGCAAGAAGACCTATGTCCTGAGATCTTTTAGAATGTTCCAGATTTTATACATCAGTCTGTTTACGTAGATTTTCAATGACCTTCAAAGTCAAAAGGGGAATTTTAAACTCTTCCCTGAACTTGACAGAGACCCTGTGAAGAGATGTTCATGTGATTGTTTTTTCTTCTTCTGGTTACAAGTACAGCTGACATAATTACTTGATTAAACTCAATTACTCAGTTATTAAAAAGCAAATTTACTTCTCGGTCACTCGCCAATATGGCGGAAGGAAGATGGCACATAGTGGATGAGGGTCCAAATATACAACGAAAGCATCAGTTGTGTAAAATCACTTCACATGAAAGTGAATGAAAATGCAGCTGTGTTGCAAAGCAGAACTTCAATATCACCACAGCATGACTGAAATTTGAATGCATCTTAAAAGAAGACATTCAGGTTTGACAGATTCACCCAATAATGCAAGATTAGCCATACATGTGTGCCGTTTAGGCTCTTGGAGAAGGCTAACCTGTCTTTGTCATCATTCTGACTTAAATTGTTTTGCTTAATTTGCTTTCTGTGTACCTAAACATAATTGCTGCTGAAATGAAAATTAGCCTTGTTGCTTAGCTGCATCATAATCGAAACTTTATTCCCCATGGGGAAAATTCTCTTTACAGCTCCCTCAAGTTGCTCTTGGTAGGTGAGAGCAAGCTGGCCATGAAAGGCAGCCGCCCATAGCAGCACCCAGGGACCTGCGGGTTAGGGGCCTTGCTGAAGGACCCACAGATGTACTGAGGTCTGGTTTGAACCAGCAACCTTCCAATCATAGGCACAGACACTTAGCCCACTGAGCCACATGCTGTTGTCATGTGTCATATGCTACATGTACCTGTGTTTTGAGTAGGGATGATCAAAAAAAGTTTACATTATGATATTTGGAATTTTTGGGATATTTAGGAGATGAAAATTAACTATATTGCCAAATAGAACTTATCTACCAACAGAGTCTGTCAGATAAGTTGGTGGTGTTGCTGTGAGTTGTGCCAACTGACACAACATGGTGCCGGCAAATCACTTGCTTTTTCTCAATATTGTGTCTATGGAATACAAAATATTTCGATACAGTGGAAGATGAATACCTTTTCGTGATCCGTTCTTGTTCATTGTCTCGGAGAACACACGCTGAGCTCATGTAAAGCAGTGGTTGGTAAACTGACCGAGTAAAAATATTTTGATGCAGCTTATTGATGGTTTAAACTTTGAACCCAGCAGGCTGTCACGGTTTTCACAGTTGCATGTGCATGAAATGCCATATCAATATTACTGTCATACATCATGACTGTGCAAGCCTAGCAGGGCAGCACAGTGACGCGGTGGGTAGTGCTGTCGCTGTGCACCACCTCTTGGCATATTATTTGTTCAATACATATACAATCTCCATATGAATAATTACTATGTAATAACCTAATAAAAATTCAATAACAAAAAACCTATATTTCAAAATTAATCAGTTTTTTACTAAAGCTAAATCATAATGTCATGAACATCTCCAGAAAATTTGGTCTTTGGTTTTCAAGGTGTTGCTGAGATATCTTGACGTAAATGTAGCTTTGCATGGTTTCATATCACTAATGGGCCTTTTTAATGGCAGCCAAACTGACATGAAATAGTATAACAAGCACATGTGTACGTAATAACAATAAGCTACAATTAAATTTAATGGAAGCTTCATTAATTTAATTGAAGATACCTGTACTTGCCATACAATTGAAAAGGTCCACATGGCTAGTAAATATGGCTAATAAATGCCCTGCATTCATCAGAGGTGAGTGAGGTGTGCAAATCGGTCAAGTGTAAGTGCACACTCGACTTTGCAAGCATCAAAGATTATGCCGTGACTGCTTACGATGATAATTGGTGGCTAGGATGTGTTGAAGAAACTATGCCCAGCACTGGAGAGTTGAGACTGAGCTTCAGAAAATTTGGTTTTTGAGTTGTTGCTGAGATATCATTACTTATCTGAAGTGTGTATCAAAACCACAATTCCTATCCACCCATAATATAATATAATAATTACATTTTGCACGATTGCCTGATGAATTGAAAGACTAATCATTAGATAACTCGATTATTGATTATGGAGTATTACTTACAAGACTTGCTGCAGAGCAACAGATATTACAGCACAGCATCAAATTCAGACTGAAGCACTTTATTGTCACTGTGTTACAAAACAAAATTACATTTATGACCACACCCAGGGTGCATTAATAAATGCAAAATGAATACAAAATAGAAGATAAAAATAATATAATTGTACAAATACATTGTAATGGACCTTCTATAGATGATAATGTTCTAAAAAAACAAAAAAGAACACACATTATTAATGGCCAGTGCACAGTGGCAACAGTTATTATTGCACATTACCAACATAACTTATTGTATATATTCAGTGCCATTATCTCAGGCTGAAGGAATTCAGAGTTCAGCAGGTGGTTGGTGGCTTTGGTAAAAGCTATTTTTTAGTCTGTCTGTATGTGTACAGGTTGATCTAAAGCACCTTCCTGATGGGAGGAGCTTGAACAAAGCAAGTCCAGGATGATTGATGTCCTTAATTATGTTTTTAGCCATTTTCACACAGTGAGTCTTGTGTAGATGGTCCAGCAGTGGCAGTTCTGTGTTGACAATGGCTTGTGCTGTTTTTACGACTCGCTGCCGGGCTTTTTTAGCAGCTTTGGTGCAGCTGCTCCACCATGCTGTCATGCAGTTAGTCGAAATGCTCTCTATAGTGTGTCTGTAAAAGTTAACCAGCGGCTTCTGGGGAAGGCTAGCCCTCCTTAGCCTCCTCAAAAAGTAGAGGCCTAGTTGTGCTTTGCCTACTACCACTGAGGTGTTGTCAGCCCAGGAGAGGTCCTCTGTGATGATGACTCCCAGAAACTTGAAGCTGAATACTCTTTCCACAGCTTCAGCTTTGATTGTGCAATGGTTCCTTTGGTCTTCTTGGTGTTTAAGACGTTGTTGGTGTCACGTCATGCTGTTAAGTTCCGAACCTCCTCCTTATATGCAGCTCCATCATTGTTTGATATGAGTCCAATGACAGTTGTATCATGTGCAAATTTAACAGTATTGTTTGATACCTGGGTAGGTTGACAGTCATGGGTGAAAAGTGCATAGAGGAGGGGACTTGGCACCCAGCCCTGTGGCACACTGGTGCTCAGGGTGAGGGTGGATGATGTATACTTGTCCAACCTGACAGACTCAGGGCAGTTGGTGAGAAAATCCAGTAACCAGTTGTATATAGAGGGGGTTACACCTAATGCACTGAGTTTGTTGATCAGGTGGCTTGGTACGATGGTGTTAAAAGCTGAGCTGTAATCAACGAAGAGCATCCTAATGTAGGTGTTGGGCATTTCCAGGTGCGAGAGGGCAGCATGCAAAGTCACACAGATAGATCTGTTTGTCCGGTAGGCAAACTGGTGTTGGTCTAGATCAGCTGGGACAGAGGCTTTAATGTGGGTGAGTACCAGTCGTTCAAAATACTTTGTGATTGACAGGGGTGAGAGCAACTGGCCGGTAGTCATTAAGACAGGTAATCATAGGTGTTTTTGGAACAGGCACTATGGTTGTGGATTTCAGGCACACAGGAACTGTACTTATGGAAAGAGAGAGGCAGAGTATGTGGTGAGCTAGTTGGTGAGCACAGGCCTGTAGCACACATCCTTGCACATTATCAGGACCTGCTGCTGTCCTTATATTGATGTTGTTGAGTGCCGGCCGCACCTCATGTGTGGAGTACAAAAAGCTCTGAGTCACCCGTCAGTGTGAAGCTGGCTGGAGGTTGGTTATTGTCCATGTTGAACCTTGCAAAGAAGTCATTATGTTCTTCTGCTAGGTTGGCATTGTTATTGTATAGCATGGACGGCATTCTTCTTTTCATATTCAAATTCAAATTTTATTTGTCGCATACTAAACATACACATATGATTTGCAGTGAAATGTTCTTTTATGGCACTCCGTGATGTTACGACACTGCAGTTCTGGTTGAGGGTTCGACTGGCGTGTGAGAAGAAGCTCCTCTTCTTTCTCTCTGTGTTGGCCTTCAGGGAAGAGAAGCACTTCCCTGACCACAACAGAGAAAAGAGCCCATTGTTTGGTTGGCTGGGGTCCTTCATTATGTTCCTGGCCTTGGTCCAGCACTGCTTGCTGTAAATGGACTGCAGGTCAGGGAGCTTGGTGCTAATGGTGCGCTCTGCTGATCGCACCACCCTCTGCAGGGCTCGTCTGTCCTGCATGGTGCAGTTCCCGAACCAGACTGTGATACTTCACATTAGGATGCTCTCAGTGGTGCAGGAGTAAACGTTACTCCTTCTTAACTACCTTTGTGGGCAGTTTGAAGTCCTCAAGACGTCTGAGGTGGTAAACGTTGGTGAGCCTTCTCCACCAGGGTGTTGTTATGACAGGACCAGGACAGATCCTGCATAATGCTGATACCTATGTACCGGAAACTGTCCACTCTCTCCACTGGGGCCCAGTTGATTAGGACCGGATGGTAGCTCCTCTCCTGCTTTGTGATGAAGTCCCCATTTAACTTCTTAGTCTCGCTGACATTCAGGAGGAAATTGTTCTTCTGGCATCAGTTCTCCAGGGCCTTAATTCCCTCCAGCAGGCCTCCTTCTCATTGTCAGAGATTAGGCCCACAACAGTGTTGTCAGCAAACTTGACCATGGTGGTAGAGTTGGAAGTGGCCACACAGTCATAGGTGTACAGTGAATACAGCAGGGTGCTCAATACACAACCCTGGGGAGCTCCAGTGCTGAGGGTGAGAGAGGATGAGACATGTCTGCCCACCCATACAGCTCGTGGTGGTCTTTAGGTCAGGAAGTTGTAGATTCTCTGGCACAGTGATGGGCTGAGACCCAGATCCTCCAACTTCTTAGTGAGTTTTGAGGGAATTATGGTATTAAATGCTGAGTTGTAGTCAACAAACAGCATTTTTGCATAAATTCCCTTCCTGATATCCAGATGACTCAGGAGAGGAGGAAATATGTTATGACATCATTGGTGGAGCAATTATGATGGTATGCAAATTGTAGTGGGTCCAGGGTGATAGGTAAAGAAGAGGTGATGAAGTTTCTGACTAACCTTTCAAAGCACTTCATCAGCACTGAGGTCAAGGCTACAGGGCGGTAGTCATTGAGGCAGGCAGGCTGGGGGTTGTTCGGTACAGGAATAATAACGGATTATTTAAAACACGTGGGGATTACCGACTGTGCCAGTGAGGGTTTGAATATCTCTGTGAATGCTGGTGTTAGCTGGTCAGCACAGGCTTTAAGGACTACCTGAGATGCCATTGGGTCCTGCTGCTCTCCTGGTGTCCACTCTCTGGAAAGCCCTCCTCATGTCATGATCCGTAATGGTGACAGTGCTTTCCACTCTGACATTTCCTGATTGACAATAGTCCTGCCAGTCCTATTAGTGATGCTAGCATTATTAGCACCGTGGGCTGCAGCCTCAAAGTGAGCGTAGAAAGTGTTTAGCTCTTCTGCCAGAGACGCATCTGCCTTCCCCATTCTGGAGGGTTATCTGTCTGTTATCTTTCTCAGTGTCTGTGATTGATCGGATGCCTTGCCACCTCTGTAGTGAGTTCAAGTCACAATCAAAGTCGTCCTCAGTCAGCTGTTTGTACTTTCGTTTTGCAGACCTGATGCCTCTCTGGCGGCTCTATAGGCTGGGATATCTCCTGATTTAAATGCTGTGTCCCTTGCCCTGGGCAGCTGTTTGAGTTCGTTATTCATCCAAGGTTTCAACGTCATTTGGATACACTCTGATCCTTTTGTTGACAGCTACGTTACCCACACAGTAATTAAAATATGAAGTATATGTATCTAAATTGGTCTGATGGAAAAATATATTCCACTCTGTGTGTTTGAAGCAGTGCTGGAGATGGCAGCCTCAGGCCAAACTTTGATAGTCCTGCAAGTTGGTAAATGTGAGAAGTATATTCTTAAGATTTGCTTCATTGAAACCCCCGGCAATGAGGTACCATCAGGGTATGAGTTACTGATAGCTGCTCAAGCGCTGGCTTAATATTAGCTTGTGGCGGGATGTATACAACAATATATAACAATAACAAGTGAGTGTTCTCTGGGAGGTAGAATGGTCGGCATCTTAGCATGAGATATTCCAAGTCCGAGGAACATAACTTATTGATTGTGGTTGTACTGCTGCACCAAGCATTACTAATGGAGACACAGAGTCCTCCTCCTGTTTTCTTACCAGAGTCGGGTGTTCTGTCGGCGCAGTGTGTCATGCATCCTACTAGCTCAACTGCAGTATCCGGTATGATGGGATTCAGCCACGTCAGCAACAGTACCTTATAGTTTTATGTGTAGCAATACCCAGTTGGAGCTCATCCATTTTGTTGGCTGTTCAGCTGATCTGTAAAAGCTTCTGCCGACTACAGTAAATGTTCACCTTTGTTTGTTGTAAGGAATACCTATTGGGGGAGCAGGAAGACATTGCATCCATGCACGCCACCATCTTGGTAGAAAGCACAGCAGAGAGATGTACCTGACTGTGTTGGTAACACATCAGTGGTTTGTTCTTCCTGATAGTAATCTAATCTGCTATAGGAATATGTGCATTTCTTATATAAGGAATCTTAGTTTTACAATATTTCTCCATAAATTCTGAATGCAAAGCATGTAAATATGTAAAGATGTGGACTGTTTGAACTGTTCATATTGAGCAGTATTTACATACAAGCAGTATTTATGAGTGTTGACCAGTGTCTGAATGTGTCTCTGTGTTTAGTTTGTGCTAGTTTTATGTACCCTATTGATCAGTTTGAATGGGTTTTGTGAAATGTGTTTGTGTATTTGATTATGACTTAGACAGTTTGATACCTTTGTTAAGTTTACCCGTAAATCGACAGCAAATGTACCAAGGTTGTAATATACTTTTCTCTGGTTGCTTAGTCTGTTTTATAATGTAGCCTCTTTCTGGACCTTTAAGCCAGCTAAGAATGTAAGCACAGCTGGTGGTCATGGATGCTCAACTTTAAGCTCTCAGTTATGCTCTGTGATCAGGCATCATCAACGTAAAGGGGTGGAGCCTCTGTGGGAAAAGGGCAGGGCTTCTGAGGTAAAAGGTGAAGGTGGAACCTAAGTCATATGGATCTGAATGTGTATGTATGTGTAGCCTGATATAGGGAGGCATGTGGAAATACTCTGGCCATAAGGAAAAGCACCAATTACTTAAATTAATCACAATGGATTACGGTGTTCATTGCTCAGTCATGCCAAAAAGCACACTAAGAATATGTTTGAAAATCTGCATGAAATCTACAAGAAAAAAGAAAGCACAGCAGAGACTGTGTTGGTCACACTGCATAAACCATAATTTTCCTAATGAATTTCATTGTTTCCCTATCATAGGCTCTGGAGGCCCGAGATTCTTTACCCCGTAAAACTCCGCCCACCTGTGGAATCTCCCCTTCCAGTGACCGTCTGTCTGCCACCTGTCTGCCATCAGCATTTGCCAAGGCACAACAGTCCTTTCAGTGTGAACAGGCTGAGAACAGGAGCTTGGAAGCAGAAGGAGAGAGGCAGGTGTATGGAAATGGCAACGTTGGAGAATTCAGGCTTAGTGGCCTAAGCGGGCAGTCATGGGTCGATTCCACCAGCCCCTCCAAAGTCACATGCTGTGCTCCGTCCGACACACACAGGCAAAGCAGCCCACAGAAGTTGCCACTCCGGGGTTCTGCAGCCTGGCCAGCTCTCTCTGGCCTGCGAGGCATGGGCTCCTTCAAGAAGCTGCGCTCCTCCGTTCTTCAGGGCATTCAGAGCCGAGGAGAGACTGCAGGTCTCAACAAGAGCCAAAAACACACCATGGCAGCAAATCGGAGCCAGAGCAATGTCGTGGTGCTTGAAGGCAGTGAAATGGAAACCAGTGTACTGAGTCACGAGCAAAAGCTAAGAGCCAGTTGGCTGAATGAGGAGGCATGCAGCTATGATGATGAGGATGAGGAAGAGGAGGAGCACATTCTGCAAAGGAACACACTCTGTTCTCATAGTCTGCGCATAGCCTTAAGTGCTGGATGCATGGCACAGCTGAGCATTGGGCCAGAGTCCCGTGGGCCGGAGTCCCGTGGAACAGGTCAGCAGAGGGGGTCCCAGCCAGGCCAGTCTGAGAAGGCCAAGCATCAGGCCATGTTTCACAGACTGAGCAGAAGCACAGACAGCCTGCACCTCTTCAGCAATCCCTTCCGACATAGCAGTGCTGCTCCTGAGGATGGAGGCTTGCAGAATATCCACAGAGCCACCAGCAGCACATCAGTGGAGCTGGCAGCCCAGAGCTTAGCTCAATGGAGAGCCCAGACGCAAAAGCTGCTAGGCAGCATGACAGACTTGTCACTTCGGAGGGCTGCCCCTCACTCACAGGCCACCATGAGGCCGCTCAGTGTGCTACATGACGCCTACTCCCGCAGGACACCCTGCATTTCCGGGGGGGAACGCCATCGCCGCCCATCGCCTGCCCGTGGCTGGCCTGGATCTTCCAGTTCTGGGGAAGCAATCAAACAGGAGCGTCTCCCTCCCCAGGACAAGAATAACGTATCTAAAAGTCTGGGGGCTGCACCAGACGTACCCCCATCTGCTCTGCTTTCAGCTGTACCAGACACCCCCCCATCTGTTCCACCTTCTATGCCACCAGACACACCTCCATCTGTTCTGCCTTCAACTGCACTGGACACAGCCCCATCTGCTTTGCCTTCTATGACACCAGACACACACCTGTCTTCCCCAGACACACCCACAGACATCACCGTATACTCATCAGACATGATCAGGCACAAGACAGACTGGGTGAGACCTCGGCCGCTGTCTGACTATGGTCAGTTGATAACCGGGAAGTTCTCCATTCCTGAGGAGGAAGCAGGGTCACAAAGTGACGAGATCATAAGCAGGCCTGGACTGAAGGATCATAGCACCAGCCACAGGAAGAACAAAAATGCGGGATATCGCCACCAAGAGACGGAAGTGGAGTCCTACAGAACGCGTCCCGTCTCTGTGGTTGAAGGGGTCGACCTTTACTCTCCATCAAGTGCAGAGCTTTTAGTAAGGTTCCTTACCTCTGCCAACTGGGGGTGCCCAAAGTTTGTTATGCTTGATGTGTGATGAACTTTGTTGTATATGATGACTTCTATGGAAGATTTTATTGGACTTTATTATTTGTAACCCACAGAATACAATACACAAATATCTACCACAAATATGTACTGGAAGAAAGCTAAAATAAGAGGCACTAGTTAAGCTCCGTGAAACTGGCCCCGCTAACATGAGCACAAATGAAAAATCCGGTGTTTGGTTAGTGCTACGTTTGTGCTATCTTGTGCCAAATAAATTATTATTTGTGCTATTATTTTTCCCAGACAATGTTGTCACGCAGCCCCCCTACAACAGCGCAAAGATGTGACACCTGACTGCATCTTTAGTGCTGCATTTGTGCCAATTTGTGCCGCAGAAATCTCCATTCTACCTCTCTTAGTTTTTGAGACAGTTACAATAATACATTATTATACTTTGCCTAAAAATAGATTTGCTATATGCCGACACAAAGGCATCAAACATTCCTACATGAGAAACGTGACCATAAGCATTTCATATCATGTTATGCCATAAACCAAGAGGTAAAACTCAGAAATAACAAACATTTTTAAACGGCACAAACATGGCACAAAAGATTGAGACTGGGTTCGTCCAAATCGGAGGCACGGTGGTGATGTCCCCATGTAAGCAAAACATTTATATCTAAAAAACTAAAGCAGCACAAACGAAAATTTCAACAACCTAGACGGCACAAATAATTCAGACTGGTTACTCTGAAACATAGCATATACTGGCCAAAGTGGTGTTTCAGGTTTCACATCAACATCTGCGCAACCTAGTGGCCAATTTTCACTGATCGCACATTCCATTCTGGTAACAGCAGAGTGTGAAGGTTGAATTAGCAAAGCAATAGCACGGCTGTACATAAAATACTGCAATCCACACGACATAATGGGAGGCATATCAGAGTTAAAAGAGCACAAATTGTTGGTGTGTGTCTCCCTGGCGCATATATGACTAGGACAGCAACCGGGCCGGCTTCACAGAGCTTAACTAGCGACTCTTATTTTAGCCTTCTTCCAGTATGTCGCCACCTGCTGGTGGAGCTGATAACTGTACCTCGTATTTGTGGATTCTTTTTCCCCTGATCAGCTGCAGTACGAATTGGACAAAAATCCACAAATAAATAGGAGTGAAGTCACAAATGTCACATGATCGACAAATACAAGGGATGTGATCCACAAATGTGCAAAATACATTTCACGTGTACAGGTAACTCCATATTTCTGTGGATATGATTTTACACAACACAAATAGAAAAAATACATATTTGATATTTGTGGTTCACGGTACATATTTGTCATCTGTGGGTTACAAATAATAAAGTCCAATATATACTTCCGTAGACTTCTTGCTAGAATTCACCACAGAGAACAATTGCTCGTCACATTACTATTTTCACTAAATTGCTTTATCAAAGGGTCGACTACCTGAAGTACAACGGTATACCTTGGAACACAAACTTAATTCATTCTATAAGACTGGTCGAGTTACAGTTTTGTCGAGGTCCAAGTTGAATTTTCCCATAAAAAATAATGTAAATGAATTTAATTACAGAAACCCCAAATGACTGCTTATTTAAACTTATCTACCTACCTAACTAAAAATAAAAAGCATTGACAATCAATATAAAAATAATACACACATGAAAAAGCACACACAGAAGCAATAAACATAAATGACAATCCCATACTCCGAATCGAGAGCAGAGACTTGTGCACCACATTCAAGTCTCGCTATAATTTCCTTACAAGTTCTACAGTTACTCTCAGCACTTTCCTCTTTGGGTTGCCGCTATGACTGCTCATATTCTTAGGGGCCATGACATCTGGATCACTAAATGTACTGTAAATAAAGCACAAAATAAATACACCAATCACAGGAAGGCATCTTTTGCATGTCGAACTCGGTCGAGAGGTACTGCGAGACTGAGAGCGATTCATAGACATCAGCATCCCAGTATGTCCGTTTGCCTTTGTGTCAGCTCATCAGAGAGGTGTTTTAATATGTATGACTTTGCAAGTCGTCTTTGCTTTGTTGTGTTCCAACTTTTCGGTCAACCCACTCGAGGTCCATATTGATAGAGGTGAACTCATCTCAACCCATACACATTTTAGCAGGAATGGTCGAGTTCCAAGATTTTGGTCAAGTCGAAGAAAATTCAACAGACCCGTTCAATGACCAAGTTAAGGGGCGCTCCAGTTCCAAGGTTCCACTGTAACACATTTCTCTCTTCAGCTACAGCCAGATCCCACCCCTCCCAGGCCATCGCACCCGCAGACTCCCTACAGAAAGGCCTTGTCCCATCCGCGGTCTTCAGCCCTGTCCCAGAGCACCCCCACTGGCCTGGACCGCTTGGGTCGTGGGCCGGTCCTCCACAGAGTCCACAGTGGTGAGTGTGTATGTGTGTGTATCAGGGTTTTTATAGTTAATGAAAACTAATACTAAAACTAACTTTGTTAACTGAAATTAAATAAATACAACAGCTTTCAAAAAAATTAAAACTAAATAAAAACTGCAATGAACAATTGAAGACAAACTAAAACAAAATAGAAATGCAGGTAAAATCAGCTTTGTTTTCATTTTTACCCCCTCGATTTGCACTGTGGATGTGGGTTGCAATTTCCGTCATCATCCACCATGTTGGTGCATTTCTCGCCTGGTTGAGGTACTCGAATGTACTGTTTTTTCCACGTTTGTCAAGGTTGTGTGTACTGTTTTTGACTGGACTAACAACAGTGTTTGTGACAAAGGTAAAATATTTTGTAGGATTCCAAAAAACTGTTAATAACCATGACCCAGAGTGAAGAGATTAAGTTTTATCTAGTGAGCACTGCTGCACATTTTCTCCATTCTCTTTATCTGACAGACACATACATATGTGCTGTGCAGTGGTTATATAAATGAAAACCTCCTGTTACCAAGGTTTGTTTAATGATTTGGATTTGTGTTTATTCATTATATTTATTCATGTCCTGGTATAGCTGGTGCACCGGCCCAAGGCTCAGTGACTCTGGAAGAGGCTCTGACTGAGAAACATTGCAGCTTCCAGGAGCTGCCTGACAGCCAGTTGCACCTGAAGTCCACAGTGGATCTCACTCAGCTCAGCAAGGTGAGAAGCAGCTCTGATCCTGACACGTTGATCTCTGTGCATGTGTGGCTGGTCACACGTTTTGCATAAAGATGCCAACTGGTATTAGCCAGCTAATTGACCATGGTAACAGATAAAGTCTGACCCTTACTGTTTTGACATTCCCAGTTTGCACGGTTGTGTCTTCCTCAGCATGGTGGGACCCCCACTCTTTGTGTCTTGTGCTCTATTACTGAATGCATGTGGCACTTTCCCCCTTTTGCAGTGTATTTGTTCAGGGCTTGTTGTGCATGCAGAGGCTCTCTGGGACCACATCACGATGGAGGAGCAATGCCTGGCTTTCAAAGCTGCAGATGTCGTTCGTGTCATTGATGTCTCTGACACAGACTGGTGGTGGGGTATGATGGCTGACCGGAGCGGCTGGTTCCCTATCATATTTGGTCGTTTTCTTATAGTTTAAGCCCTGGTCTCATGAAATCAAGTCAGGATTTCATGTAATAATGA
>JAOYFF010000081.1:22999035-23019742 GCA_025773925.1 Cryptomyrus ogoouensis
GGGCCGGCAGATGAATCAAACAAGACAAGATGATATGACTAAGCTAATAAAGGGTTGAAATATCAGTCTTAATGCAGCGGCTGACCGGAGCAGGCACGGGGTGCTTGATCCATGATGGCAAGATCAACAGTGGCACAGCCATAGGGAAGGATGGAGAGGCACCGTGTCAGCCAAGGGCAGTCAGGTTGGAGGGTAGTTGCCGGAGGTGGTGGTAGTGCAGGCAGCAGTGGCATAAATTCTTCGATGGTATGGTTCTCCAGGCAGCACACCCCATAAGGGGTGTGGGAGGAATTAAGAAAAAAAAATTATTATTTAATTATTATGTAATAACGATTAAAATATTAAAAATTCAATAATAAAAAACCTATATTTCAAAATTGATTTTTTTTTTTTTAACTAAAGCAGGATCATAATGTCATGAACATCTCCAGAAAATTGGTCTTATTGTTATTGAATTTTTAATATTTTAATCAGTTATTACATAGTAATTATTCATGTGGGGATGGCATATTATTTGTTCAACTTTGTTCAATCAATATTTATTTTCAATCTATAGAGCTGGACTATAGCTTTAAAACAATATAAGGACCACTTCTGTGCAGCTTACATTAAGGTAAATATAGCCAGTCAAAGTCATAGCCCTCCCCACCAAAAAGTTAAAACTTTGTTTGCTTAAATCTCAATATTGATCCCAGACACGCCCATTTTCAGTTTCATGAGTTACTCATCTGACCAAATCAGCATGGCAAGTTTCGTTAAAATCCGTGATGATGAGGTCCGAAAGTGTAATGATTTGACATGAAATGACCCACATGAAACACAGGATGTAGTTAGCATAATTCACAAGCTGGATTGCCAATCTAAAAAAACAATGCTCGCACCTTTGACTATGACATTGCAATGCTGCATCTGTGCATCTAGCCAAAGATGGTGATAAGCTGTATTTATATCTGTAAAATGACAGAAAATAAATATTACATATTTTATGAAGTATTTAAAATATTTTAAACACATAAAATACAATCTCTCAAAGTATTTTGTTACAAATTACATCTGATTTTTGTCTATTCAGCAAAATACAAATGGCAAAATATTCAAAAGTAATTAAATATATATTTAAAATACATTTAATTGAAATACTGCCCATTTCTGTGTGTCACACAGTGTGGGGGGTGCAATGTATTTTGCAGTGTGGGCATACATGGTGGTTAGTATAGTCAGTGTATCCTGAGGTGTGAGGTTTACACTGTAACCCATGTATGATCATATTTAAAAACATCACTGCTGCTTTGCCGGCAGGCTGACAGACCCGAGACAGTGGACCGCTCACCTGGGGATGCTGACACAGGGCAGCGCAAAGCATGTGGCGGAGATCCAGAGGATTGTGGTGCACCAGTACTACGACGCTCGCACCTTTGACTATGACATCGCGCTGCTGCATCTGCGCAGAACGTGGCCGTCGTCACTGGCTGCATACATCCAGCCCGTGTGCCTGCCCCCTCCTTCCCAGCTTCTGCCCAGTGGACTCCAGTGCTGGGTGACTGGCTGGGGCTACAGGTCTGAGGAGGGTGAGTGTCTTTGAACACACAGACAATCGCTGATGTCACAGCAGCACCTGAACAGCACAGTCAACATGCCACCCTCTCTTACTCCACAGATAAAATTCTTCCCACGATCCTGCAGAAGGCTCAGGTCCAAATCTTCAGTCAGAGCGAGTGCAAGCGGACCTACAGCCCTGTGTCTCCACGCATGTTGTGCGCAGGGGTGCCCTCAGGAGAGCAGGATGCCTGTCGGGTGGGTGGCTGCCTGGCTTTTGGCCAGACTGACCCATTCTGTACGTGACTGATAAAGACATTAGCTATTAGCAGTAGCTCCAGTCTCAGACATGGTGTGTTCTTTCAGGGTGATTCGGGGGGTCCGCTCTCATGCCAGGTGCAGGATGGGAGCCGCTGGTTCCTCGTAGGCATCGTGAGCTGGGGAGCCGGCTGTGGGAGACCCAACCTGCCTGGGGTTTATGCCCGTGTGGCTAAGTTCAGCGCCTGGATCCAGAGCTACACCCTTTGAGTCAAAGTGACTAGTGCACCAACTTTTTCCCCACACAAACTTCCCAGTGCAGCAGCTTCTTCCTACACAAACTTCCCAGTGTAGCAGCTTCTTCCCACACAAACTTCCCAGTGTAGCAGCTTCTTCCCACACAAACTTCCCAGTGCAGCAGCTTCTTCCCACACAAACATTGCTACCCTCACACCCTCTGGCCCTGGTGTAGTGTCCTAATCACACAATTTCATAACATGTATGTGTGTTTAAATGTTTCTTTGCACCTTGGATCTAATTTTATTAAAAAAAAAAAAAGAGCTTGGTCATCAGCATAGTGTGAAAGACTGGTCTGTTGTATCAGAATCAGAAAAACTTTATTGATCCCGGAGGAAATTGCTCCGGGTATATTATCCTGTCAGCAGCCCTGGACACTAATAATGGCTCTTGGTGGGTCTCTAATGGTACAGTCATTTATCAACAAATGCACAAATGGACTGTAAATAAATAACTGTAAAGAGCATCCTCCTACTTTAGGTAATAACGATCATTTAATCTAGAATGAATAATTATATGAATTCTTTATCATATTAATGGTCCTACAGTACATTGTTTAAATGAATTTCATGTTGGTGTAAAGCTATAATTTTTGTCTGTCAAAACCTCTGTTAAAGTCAGTACCAATGTGTCTGTTGACTCAACCACTAGTATATCATGTCTGGTTATTCAGTACCACATCAATTTAACTAATTAAGTTAAGAAATTTAATGAATGTATGGAATGGCTGGGGTGCCCCTGAGGAGAGGTTTGTAAACTGATGTGGTGTTCATCTAGCCATCTAACAAAACCTCAGTAACGTATATAGCATTTACCTTCCATTAATTCTTTACCTTCCATTATGTTGTTATTCATTTGCAAGTATTCTAATATTACATTGTCTTTTTTTCAACAAATGTCCACCTACTACACAGATAAACAACATTTTATTTCACTGCCTCAGACTTAATGGAGCACTTCAGCTTGTTCCCAAGAGCACATAGCAGAGTCCCCCCCCCCCCGCCCAATTACCCAGAGCCACAGTGCATGAGGGAGGTTTTTATGGGTGAAAGTATATATGTTCACAATTCAAGAAATCAGGAAAGCATATTATTTTCATTTTACTGTTTATCTTTTGAAAAACGTACTGTGAAGAACTTGACGGCTGGTTTATACTAAACTATTTAGTATTACTGTACTAAACTTTAGAAAAAGCGACTTCTGTCAATTTATAAAGCCCGGTTGTACTGTCTGAATCCCATGCATCACAGCAGAAATCCTGCTCTTTCAGAGTTCATATTGGTAAAATCACGTTTTACACCACGCATTCGCAGAGTAATTGACTGAACAAGCCGATTTCTGTGATAGCTTCGCAAAAGCCGCCTATGGTCCTGAGCAAAATAAACGCAGAAAGCGCCGCAGGCGATACATGCCCCGTGCTCTCGCTCTCCTCCTCCCTACACTGTCCTCGGTTCCCCTGAGAGTCACAGTTTGCTCCGTGTACAGCCGGTAAAAACGCTGCAGCGGCTCTGAAAGGCGCGGTGCATGCCGGTCCCCATATGACACCTGCGTCCTCCAGCGCAGAGCCGCACACCTGAAGCCCTTCCCGTTTTCCTAGAAGACACTAGTGACTTTGAGAAATTTCAGCGCCGGGGTGCCGTCTTGCCACAGCCGCAGAGCCATGAGAAAGGCTCCCGGAGATCGGACTTGCGAGGTTTACTGTGTGTCGGGCTGCGGGCGCTGCCTCCCCGCCCGTCTACCTGCACAGGTAGGAGGAAAGGGCTGCAAACAAAGAAGCATATTGTCTGAAATATGAGGTCGCCGATGTATGTTTCACTTGTCCTCCGTCGCTTTATTTGCGTTTGTTTGATGATCGAACAAGCAATAAATGGTAGTATCGTGTCGCCAATAATAGTCAGAAATGAAATGAATCGTTTTCTTAAGGTGCGTTCACTGGGAAGACTGCTATTCTGCTTGCTATTCTGTTCCTAAAGAGCCAGGGATGATGCCAGCCGTGTTAAAATGTCGTGGGAGAACACAATTTACCTGAAACGTTTCTTTTCCTTTGAATGTGGCTAGTGTTGACGGCAGTTTTCAGGGACGCATGTTAATTGTGTCGTAGAGATTAGTGTGATTTTGGCATCTTTGCTTCCGACTTCAACTGCTATACTGTACGTTTTCTGAAATGGCATCGTAGGTATTTTTACCTGTGTGTTAGATTGCTGTGACAGAGCCCCCTTCATCTTCAAGCCCCCCCGTGTGCACCCAGGCAAAACACAGCAGCCACAAAGGAGGCTGTCCCCCCCCCAGCTCTGCCTGGCGGAGGTGGAGTGTGGGGGCAATACCCCTCCTCCCCCTCACAGCTGCTGTCACACTGACCATCTACTTCTTTGTGTGTAAGTACACCAACTGCGTACTCATTGGCAACAAGACAGAGAGCATTCCTGTGTGTCCCTGGCATGTATATATGTGTCTGTGTCCTGCTGTGATCACATGACCTCTGCTATGCAGCACGCACCCCTACTGTGCTCTACCTGGGTGGGAGCTTGGAGCTGGCGAACCTCAGCTTCTCGCCGCACTTGATGGATGCATCTTCACCGCAGTTCCGGCAGCAGGCCCTGGCGCTGGGACGTTATGTGAGTGTCCAGGTCGCCCGGCTGCCCCGCTGGGTCCATTTACATGCAAAGCCTGTCGAAACCAGAGCCTGGGCTCCCCCGGTCCCCATTCTGCATCGTAGTGCAGACTGGACCTCCCAGGGGGCCCAAGCTTTTCAGGCCGGTGGACAAGAGCCGCCGTTGTCATGCAATCGCACGGCAGCAGGGAACGCGAGGAAGATCAGCCTCAATACAAACATTGTCTTCATATCTGTCATGCGATCAGCAGCCTGTTTGCCAGGGATGGTGGCAGGTGGGTTTAAGCACAGCCGCTGGCTGGCAGGCCAGTTTACGGACACTGGGTTAGTGGCTCTTTGGTCAGTAGCACGGCCAAGACTGGGATTAGCAAGGATTATGTTAGCAAGGAGATTTGTTAAGGGTTAAGGTTAGCTGGCCTTATCAATAACAACAGCGGTTATACAGCTGGGCGAACAGTAGTAGTGGTGGTAGTAGTAGTAGTGGACTAGAAAAAGTTAGCAGTGGAACTAGTAAGATAATGGTGCTTTAAATGTTGTAACTGGGCATACATTGGAAGCTCAGCTGCACTTATGCCCAGTCGACTCCTCGACAGCTGTCCGTTTGGAATGTGCTCTTTGTCTCACTTATACGTTGCTTTAGACAGAAGTGTTTGCTAAATAAATTAATTTAGTTATAGGGGCTGTATGTGCATTAAGCTCAAGAACACAGTTGTCTTCTGTCTCAGCAGCCTCCCAGTGCTTCAGTACTTTGTTGGAGAGGCAGAAACAATTAAACTTTTGTTACTCCCAGCAGAAGAATTAAGTGAGCGAGAGTTTTCACATCGGGCAGTGAGATCATTGTTAACCTATTCACTGATTTGTCAACATGCTGAAAAGACTGTGATTTCAAGACATACACCCACCATTAGTAGTGCATCCTCTGGTCTCTAGCTAGCGTTTCCTGATTTACAATCCTGCATCTCTGACCCACTTAAGATCAGCTCAGTTCTGCAATCCTGCCATGCGACTCACATCCTCTTCTGTTCCCTGTCCTCGGGAATACCGGGATGATGCCGGGATGGGAGCAGCTCTCAGGGCTGTACAGCGCCTCTCCCTGGGGCTCCTATTACACGCACTCAGAGATTACAGCCTTCAGGTAAGTGGAGGACAGACCAGTGCCTGACAGAGACATTGTGATGTTTATGTCAGTGTGGATCAGCCAGTTTGTGTCCCTTCCACCAACTGGCAGTGAAGGGGCGGATGGCCTGCGTTTCTTTTACTGGGCCAAGTTCAGTGCTCCAGCTGCTGTCGCTCCGGGGATCCTCAGCGCCGCATTAGGGCGTCTGCAGCGGGCAGGTGCCAATGACCAGAACCCACTACTTAGCAACAACGGGGAGCTGTATTCTCTGGGGCTGGATGAGGACACCCTGCATCTGCTGGGTGAGCTCCTGGGCTCCCCAGGCCGTGTGACTTTCCCCTAGACTCTGTTACCATGTGACCCGGACCCAGTGACCTTCTTCCAGATCTGTTTCTTGCTCCCCGACTGCACTCTGCTGTACCCTATTTCCAGCTTCTGTTCTGCCCTTTGATGTTAGTTTTGTTGTAGGCCTGGACTCTGACCTAGAAGACAAAGCAGAAAAAATTAAAAATCCTGCTTCTCTGCAGAACATCAAGTGGCAGGTGGGATTCCAAGGTGAGGAGCTGCCCCCCCTTCTCATTCTGGAATGAAGCTGTTGAATTTACCAGCAGTAATGAGCAGTTCTGTGTTCACAGTGATGTCCTTTGATCTTTATGCCAAATATGGATACAACCGCACACTGAGCCTGGTGAGCCCCAAGAAGCCGTATTACCAGTGGCGGCTGCGTGTGCCCTCAGGTCACGTGGTCCGCCTCGTCATCCTCACGCTGCACGGGGCCTCTCCCGGCAGCTGTTCTGCTCACAAGCTCTCCGCATACGACTTCCTTTTGCCTCTGCAGAACAAGATCATTGCCAGGTAGTGTCCTGTGCATCACCCTAATGACACTGCACTTGGGTCACCCAATGGGTAAATGAACTGCACCGCAAAGTGGAATGCTTGACAAGCCCTTCTCTTCTAGATGGTGTGGCCTCCCGGTTTCTGGATCCTCTCCTATCATGAAACTCACGTCCTCAGGAAATGTCATGCTAGTGACCTTCTCATTCAACAGACAAAAGGATGGAGCCATTTTTAAAGCCTACTTCCAGGCTGTGCCAAAGATAGGTCAGTGTTTTGCTTGCCCAGTTCCAGAAGATGAGTGTCTCTTGATGCAGACAAACAACACACAGTAGAGATGCTCTAGTTTTTCTTCATGGGAGTGTTGCTCAAATATGGCTTCCATAGCTTACAGTTTTGCGCCTTCACTTTCACCCAACTACATGGATATTTAGCCAAAGCTGTTGCATGTTGCAGGAGAAGCTCCTTTTATCAGCAGGGCTTTGAGCATTTACAGATATTGTGTGCTTTCAACACTCAGGCTCCAGTATTAAAGGGAGGCCAGTTGTACTGCACTGGTGTGTTAATGGGGCCTAAACTGACAGAGGGTAAGACCAGCTGGCACCAGGGTGTCTCTGCTTTCTGGCAGGCTGTGGTGGCTCCCTGACTGCATGGAACGGGACACTGGTGTCCCCCTACTACCCCAGCCACTACGCTCCCAACATGGACTGCAGCTGGACCTTACGGGTGAGCACTGGAGTCTGATTGGCCTGTTGGGTCTCCCTTTCCCGTCTCTGACGCGCCCATTGGATCCCTCCCATCAGGTGTCACTGTCCCGTCTCTGGCACGCCTATTAGATCCCTCCCATCGGGTGTCCTGGTCCCTTCTCTGATGCACCTATTAGATACCTCCCCTCAGATGTCCCGGTTCCTTCTCTGACATGCCTATTGGATCCCTCCTGTTGGGGATCCCGGTCTCCTCTGACGTTCCTATTGAATCCCTTCTCTCAGGGATCCCGGTCTCCTCTCTGACGTGCCTATTGGATCCCTCCTGTTGGGGATCCCGGTCTCATCTCTGACGTTCTTATTGGATCCCTCCGCTCGGGGATCCCGGTCCCTCTCTGACGCGCTTATCCACTCCGATCCGTTGGCAGCTACCCTCCTCTTTCCCCTCAGACTCCGTTGCCCGGTTACTTGCTGTCTGTGACTATTGTGATGCTGGATATTCAGGATTCACCCTCTTCTGATGGCTGTGAGAAAGACTGGCTGGACATTAACGGCATAAAGTGAGTTTGATATAGTCTTTCCCCAATCAGAGCTCAGCACTGGAATTGGACATGGCACTACGGAATGTAATTGCTGTTTATGATAAGATCAAATTTATTAATTTCAACGAGAAATCATTGTCAAATAATTTTTTTTTTTACCATTTTTAGCTTTTAACTTAGCTGTATAGCTAAAACACACCCTCTAGGGGTCCTCGTTGACACGACTATTTCCTGCCAGGCTGTGTAACCCCATCACTGATGGCAGCCGAAAGAGGATCTATTCCTCCCCTGTGATGCTGCACTTCCACTCTGATGAGTCCCATACTTACAGAGGCTTCTACATTCTATACCGGGCCTTCAGTCAGGAGAGCTGTGAGTCGAACCCTAACTCTTAATCAGGAGAGCTGTGAAACACCATTTCATCACGCCACATTACATCGCTGACATTTCCTTCCATTTAAACACTCGGATAGCTCCGGTTAGGATTCCTGCATCAGGTACTTAGACCTATAACCACTGTGATGGTTCTTTTTTGGGATGACTGTGTAAAGCTGTATGCTGCCCTTTGTCCCCTCCCTCTCACTGTAGCTTGCCCTCGCCAGTTCCGCTGTGGAGGTGGGCAGTGTGTCCCCCTGCGCAAGGTGTGTGACGGGATCAAGGATTGTCCTGATGGCCGCGATGAAAGTAAATGCTGTGAGTGCAGACCCGCATATATAGCTGATGTTGAAGCATGTCATGCTGTCACATCTGCTCAGATTCACCCACTGCCTCTTCTGACCCAAGTTCTGTTTGTTCCGTGTCTGGCAGCTTGCAGGCCTGGGGAAGTGCATTGTGGGAATGGTCAGTGCAAGCCACACAGCAGTCAGTGCAGCACACATAACAGCTGTGGAGACAGCAGTGAAGAAGCTGGCTGTGGTACGTTTTGCGTGGAAACTGCTGGTAATGCCTGTGCAGAGCTGTGCTTTGATATGCCGCTAAAGTCACCGTTTCACTTTTTCACAGCTGCGAGGATAGCTTTGGTAAGGATGTTTCTATGTGGTTAAGCAGGCATGCCTTTTTACAGTTTACCAAAGTGTGTTTTTTGTTATGCCTGCTTTGTGACTGTTACTCTCAGTATCTGTGCTCTTCTTAGTTAAGTGTGCTTTATTTTTTTATCTGGTATCTAAGTTATCTGAGCCTTGGTCTTTGGCAGTTGCTGCTCATTGCATATTTTGCTTTTCAGCAGGGAAATGTCACCACATGTGTTCTAACAAGGTGTGCCTGGCCAAGTCTTCAGTTTGTGACGGTATTGTTGACTGCAAAGACCGCAGTGATGAAGTTAATTGTACCAGGAACTGTGAGTCTCCTTTTCAGTATTTTTAAATGAAGATTTTTTTTTCCATCCCCTGATTTCCCTCGCGACCTGCTGTCCTACTGATTTCTCTCGGCGGCCTGCCATCCCCCTGATTTCTCTCATTGCCTGTAACCCCCATATTTATCATTGAAATCTCTCTCACTCATTGTTACCAGCTGGCTGCTAATGGTCACTCTACGCTAATGATGAATGATCTCTCTGTCTGTCTGTCTGTCAGTCAACAAAGGCTGTTCCCCAACTTCCTACACATGTGCTAATGGAAAGTGTGTGAGTAAGACCAACCCTGAGTGTGATGGCGTCAAGGACTGTCTGGACGGCTCAGACGAAATGCGTTGTGGTAACATGCTAATGAAGCTCCAACTTACTGTGCTATTCCTGGTGTATCATTTTAACACAGCCTCATGTGTCACACTGAAGGCAATAACTCTACCCTCTTACAGTAAGTTCCTGATATCCAGACAGTCTGTGCTATTGCTACAGGTTGTGGAACAAGGCCAAAGAAGAAAACTAAGATAGTGGGTGGGGCCAGTGCCCAGATGGGAGCGTGGCCCTGGCAGGTGAGCCTGCAGATGGAGCGCTATGGGCATGTGTGCGGAGCATCACTGGTTTCGAGTCGCTGGCTGCTCTCTGCAGCTCACTGCTTCCAGGATTCTGAAACCATCAAGTAAGGACTGAAATCACTACCGTCTCCATACTCAACAGAAGCACTCAATCAACAAGGCTATCACATTCCTTCCTCTCAAACATCACACACAGGAACATCAACAACAACCACGCTTTAACAAACCCCCACACACTCATCTCTGTTGGCAAATCTAATTAACTTGCATATTTTTTAACATCTGTTTATTGGTGTTTTAGTTAAACTTTTATATTTTTTCACCTATTTGATCAAACATATTGCAGGGATGAGCAGGTATTCAGACATAGCAACAACCTATGTTATTCCCACCACCATGAGGAAATAACTCGGCCTCCCCTATAAAGATCCCCCTGGATGTTTCTGTACTAAACAATCACAGTCCTCAGTCTCTACCCTCCCCATTCATTAGGGCAGGGGTGTCAAACTGCAGTCCTGGAGGGCTGGAGCCCTACACATCTTTGGGTTTCCCCTCAACACAACTGATTCAACTCCTTGGCACACAGCTCATGAGCTGAATCATTTGTGGTGGAACATGGAAAGAACTAAGCTACACAGGGCTCTGGCCCTTCAGGACTGGAGATTGACACCCCTGCATTAGGGTATCATTTGGGATTTTTCTGATACAGGAGCTAAAACGATACTTTGAAAATGGTGCCAATGCCAAAACGGTGCCTGAATTGGTACTTTTAAGAAAAAAAAAGCATTAAGGTTGACGACATTAAAGAATGTTTTTTTTTTAATTTCTAAGGTAAATTTGAACTTAAAAGGGTACAATAGACCTATATTTAACTCAACACCTTTAAATATATGAATAAAAATACAAAACACTTTATATTCATATAAATAAAACCTAACCCAACTACAAAAATTTAACACTAAATATCACCTTTACCATTGTGTACATGGGACTATCAAGAAAAGCGATTACGTACTTTTGGTCTTTAGCACATATTAGACACAGACACACTATATGGACAAAAGTATTGGGACACATCTCTTAATCATTGAAGTCAGGTGTTTCATTCAGGCCCATTGCCACATATGTATCAAATCAAGCACCCAGCCATGGAGTGAGTCAAGTCAAGTCCGCTTTATAAACAAAGCACATTTAAAACAAAAAAGTTGAAGTCAGGTTTACAAACATTTGTGAAAGAATGATGGATGCCACCTTTGCAATAAGTTAGTTTGTGAAATTTCTTCCCTGCTAGATACTCCACAAACAAAAACTGTAAGTGGTATTATTGCAAAGTGGAATCGTTTAAGAACAACAGAAACTCAGCCATGAAGTCACTGACCACATAAAGTAACGGAGCGAGAGCAGAGGTGCTTAATGAGTAAAAGTCCCCAATGATCTTAACTCAACCCAACTGCTGAGTTCCAAACTGGCATTAATCTTAGCACAAGAAACTCCACCTAGAATGGGTTTGCAATGGGTTGCCATGGCTGAGCAGCTGCATGAAAGCCTCTCATTACCAAGCGCAATGCCAAGCGTCAGATGGAGTGGTGTAAAGCACGCCGTCACTGGACTCGGGAGCAGTGGAAATGATATTGTTCTGTGGAGTGACGAATCATGCTTCTCTATGTGGTAGTCTGATGGATGAGTCTGGGTTTGGTGGATGCCAGGGGAATGTTACCTGCCTAACTGCTTTGTGACAACTGTAAAGTTTGGTGGAGGAGGGCTAATGGTATGGGGTTGTTTTTCAGGGGTTGTGCTAGACTCCTTAGTTCCAGTGAAGATAACTCTTAATGCTTCAGCATACCAAGACGTTTTGGACAATTATATGCCTCCATCTCTGTGGTAACAGTTTGGGGAAGGCCCTTTTCTGTTCTAGCATGACTATGCCCCAATGTACAAAGCAAGGCCCTTAAAGACATGGGTTGTGTGAGTTTGGTGTGGAAGAACTTGACTGGCTCACACAGAGCCCATCGAACACCTTTGGGATGATCTCAAATGGAGATAATGAGCCAGGCCTTCACATCCAACATCAGTGCCTGATCTCACAAATGCTCTTCTGGATGAATGAGTAAAAATTTCCACAGACACACCCCAAAATTTCATGGAATGCTTTCCCAAAAGAGTGGTAGCTTTCATAGTTGCAAATGGAGAACCAACGTCATATTGATGCCTATGGATTTAGAACAGGATGCCATAGTTCCTGTGAGTGTAATGGCTACATGTCCCAATAATTTGTCCATATTTGTCCATTTGTCCATATGGTCATATAAAATCAAGTCACAAATTACTGTAACTGCAAATTTTCCTTGAATCTTCCCTAAACACTAAGAAGTTTCCAGACTAATTGAACTGTTTACATTGTTTGAAAATAATTTTAGCATTATAAAAATATAAAGCTTTATACCCATTTTAAATATTTTTCATATCAAAATGATGTGTAAATAATATTGTATAATATTTCATTAGGTCTGCCAGGCAAAATATGCCTTCCTGTGTATTTACAGAGCAAAGTACCCACCTGTTATAATATATTGAAATTGGTGTTTGTACCTCTGTAAGAGTCCAGTGATCAAAATCCATTATCATTTTTTATCCTTGAGCTAAATTGGGCAAATATTGCACTACCACTAGATGGCGCCCCATTCACACTTAACAGTTTAGGTATAAACAATGGCAGTGGTAGTATTAAGGGTAAAAAAAGAGATATCAATATGAGCAAATCTCTAATGTGTATACTTTGTTTCAGTGATATTCTCATGGAGATGATATGTGATATGTGGAAAAAGCATGCCTATGTTTGAGCACTGTTTGCAAACTTTAGACTTAAAAAAAGCAACTTTACCATTGTCTGGTCATTAGCAACATTTTTTTGACAAATATGACCATAAAGCATTAATTTTCCATAAATTTGGTAGTAAATTTTTGTGTTTGAAAAAGTATGTTGCCCTGGGAACAGCCTCCACGCTGAATCCTATGAACCTAGGAGTCAGTGCTGTAAACTGGACGTTCTCATCGCCAGCAACCCATTCATTCAGTTATTCATTAACCTTTATTATTCAGTAACCTTTATTTTGCCAGGCAAAGCATTAAGCACAGTTTCTTATTATACAAGTGTCTGCTGCATCTGCTGACCTCAAAACAAGTGTCCAAGTGTCATGTCAACTAGCAATGGCATGTGAGGTGTAATGATGCTTTTGAGGCCTGAGAACCAGAGAGAAAATATTTCAGTCAACAGCTCAGTTAAGTGGCACTGAAATCTGTGTTGCTGTATGGTCCAATACATACTGATTGTATAGGAACCGGCACCATATTGGCACAGAGTTTTGTTCGGCAACCCTACCATTCATAGAAAACATTACAGAGAAAATCAGAGAAATGCAACTTATTCTGCTGATGCTGCTGTGACGATGCTTCCCAGGACCAAGAAATATAGACACATCACTCCGATCCTCAAAGCGTCACATGCGCTTATTTTTCAAGCGCTGCTTATTAGTTGAAACAAAATCTGGTCTGGATTTTTACTCTCTGGACCTGAGCTACCCACGTCTAGCTGCTGGTTTTTCAATCACTTAATGGCCCAGAACAAAAATGCACATCAGACATGCCCATAGAGTACACTACTGCTAACCAAACATCTTCACCCTCCCTGTGGTCTGAGATGGTCGCTGCGTCCGAGCTAGCTGCCTCACTCGTAGCTCGTCTTGGCAGGTACTCGGATGCTCGTGCCTGGAGGGCCATCATGGGCATGCGCGGCATGAACATGGTGAGCTCTGCCGCGACCACGAGGCCCATCCGCCGCATAGTCCTCCACGCACTGTACGACCAGTTCACGTCAGATTACGACATCGCACTGCTGGAGCTTGCCACCCCCGTCGTCTTCAGTGAGATGGTTCAGCCCGTGTGCGTGCCAGCCTCCACGCACACCTTTGGCTCTGGAACTAGCTGCTTCGTCACAGGATGGGGGGTGCTCACAGAGGATGGTGACTCTTCTACCGG
This sequence comes from Cryptomyrus ogoouensis, assembly GCA_025773925.1. Taxonomy (NCBI): domain Eukaryota; kingdom Metazoa; phylum Chordata; class Actinopteri; order Osteoglossiformes; family Mormyridae; genus Cryptomyrus; species Cryptomyrus ogoouensis. The sequence goes on from JAOYFF010000081.1 coordinate 23,012,884, forward strand.
CCGGAACACGCACAGCCTGCACTTTCACATACAGTGTTCTTGGTCACACATGGCCGTTGCTGTTGAATCCCCAGATATCTTCAGGCATCCATCACCCCCCACTGTGCCTTTTTCAGGTGAACTAGCTACTTTGCTGCAGGAGGCTCCAGTAAAGATCATCAGCCACAACACCTGCAACAAGCTCTATGATGATGCGGTCACTCCCAGAATGCTTTGTGCTGGGAACCTTCAGGGTGGCGTGGATGCTTGCCAGGTGAGTGTCTGTGTCTCTGTCAGCAGGTTCTCCTAAACTTCGCCCATTTTTTTTTCCCCCTGAATGTTCCACCTGACTTGCTGTGTGTCTGCAGGGGGACTCGGGCGGGCCTCTGGTCTGCATGGAAAAGAGCCGACGCTGGTTTCTTGCGGGAATTGTGAGCTGGGGCGAAGGCTGCGCCAGACAGAACCGTCCGGGAGTCTATACACAAGTCATCAAGTTCTCTGAGTGGATCCAGCAGCAGACCAAAGGCCAGGTGTGAGGAGGGGGCATGGACCATGCTCTGCCAGCATGCCTGTGGCGGCTGCTGGACTCCCCAGGGACAGCGGGGGGCCCCAGGGGCCTGGGGGCTCGTTAGAGCACCATTCCTGGCATCACGACACATATATGATATAGATAGTTTGCACTCACAGCAGTGGTACTCCGCTTGAACTTGTCTGAAGGTTGTGGGATTTTCTTTTGTTCAGATCACAACCTACCGGATTCCTCTTTAGTCACATGACTGTGCTTCTCCTTTGATTGCCGCCAGGCAGTCACCTTCCTGGTCCATAGGGGGGGTGGGGGCCGCTGCTGGGTGCCACCTGCTCTGGCCCCATGGCACCGAGTCACTCCGAAGATCCTGTCAAAGTTCAGACTGACTTTGAACACGTGCAACCTTGAGAGAAGCATTTGGCTTGCATTTGACGTTGAGCCATTTTCTCCAGTCAGTGCTTTGGGTCCTGGAGCTGATCATCTTCATATGTGCTCTGGAATCCACCAGGAATCCACCCTCCATTTCCATTCTCTGTGACCTTTAATGTGCCTTGAGGGTGTCCATGTCACTGCCTCTCCTGCTGTGACTCTGGCATCCTCCTGGTACTTACTGATGAGGAGTTCAGGCAGTAAAATACTGTGTTTCATGGCAAATGTGGACCATATGGCTTCTGTTTTGCATTCATATTTATCATTTTCTCAGACTTCTAAACGAAACCAGTTTAAACGGCTTAAATACGTAACAAGTGAAAGGACTTTAGACTGGGCACGCAAGCACTGAACCTCCCAGGGCTTCATGTTTTAAGGTCAGTTTTATTACTTTGTAACAAATCTTTTTAGTATGGTGATGAAATCAAGTGAATATTAAATAAATGGTCTCCAGTGCTGCTATGTGATCCATGTGTTACAAACGGACTGGCAGCCTGACCAATGCTACCACTGGGCAGTTGTACATTTTTAGAGACACCAGTGTAAACACAAAGAACCTTTTAAGGATGAGAAACATAAATACACCCACTTAAACCAACAGCTCTAGGATACCTCCAGGCACTGAACCGTGCGCCCAAGCTGCTATGGATTAAAGCAACCGCACTGGGTGTCATTGGCGTAATGGCATTTTTAAGCAGATGTAGTCTCCTTTTTACCACAAGGTGGAGACATGATCCCTGCACTGAGTAATTTTAATCTGGCATCTCAGAACCAGGTTATGGCTTCTGTGTAATTTTGTTCTTCATAGTGTATAGCAGAGCAGCACTTTCTTCATTCTCATGAATTCTGACAAATCAAATCGCAGAAGGTGCAGCTTTAAAAATTGAAAGTTTTCATTATGTGTACATTGTGTTTTGCAGCACAAAATGGAGTGCAGACTTCAGTTTAGATGGAGGCTGCAGGCTCAAGTGTGGCAATAAAAACTCTATTAATCTTTTCTTTATATTAAAAGAAAATACATATGAGGAGAAACTTACAAATTCAAACTCTGCTGTGGTAAGGACTTTCCTGTGGCAGGGCTCAAGGCTCAAAGTGCTTTCTTAAACATTTTCAAATGCGAAATCCCTTATCCTTGTACAATGTATGATAATCTCTAGATATGCTGTAGCACAGGGAATAAAACGCTATCTTCATAACATGGTGGTTTAGAGTTCAAATGTGGCAATGAAGTTTCCTTATAAAACAATTAGGGAATAAATGGTTTCATCAACATCTGTGTTGTTGTATCCACCTGTGTGATTAGCGATGGTCAAGCTAATTATTTTAGAAGGTGAGGAGGCTTAGGCTTAGGGTTAGGTTGTAGTGCAGTGGCTTGGGAGTGTCAAGATTCCATGAGGGGAAACTGGGACTGAGCACATGGATTAATATGGTAAAGTGGATGGTAATAATCCAGCTGTGTGAAGAGAGATAATTTAACATGAAACCAATAATAAATGTACCCTTTGCCTGATTGGGCTGCCATGTTTCCCCATGCACACACACCACTGTAGACAATATTTACTAAATGGGTGATAAATATGCACAGCTGGATACAAAGTAGTGAGTCACTCAGCAGTAATACATGGTTGAAGGTTCAAATCTAATTCTCAAAGTTCCATTTTTAAATATCAAGTATCTTACCACTAGAAAATCCATACAAGAAAGGTTGTCAAACGTATACCACACTGTAGCACAGTGGTACAAAGGATACGGGTGTCAAACCCAACTTGTGGTGGTTGAAGGTACACATCGTACAATGCAAGTTCTTTCTCAAACATGTCTTAAAAGCCCCTTACCCCAGAACAGGTATATGTGAAAGTTTGCCAAAATCAAACACTCTGTGTTACAGTTGGCAAAATGTGAAGCACTTAAGCTGAAAGCCACATGGCCAAATTTGCTAATAGAAATTCTCTCTCATACATTCTATAATATTCAAAGTCTATATCCTCCCACTAGAAATCTACATGAGAAAGGCTGCCAAAGTCAGCTTCTCATGTGGCAGAGTGGATTAGGGGCTAGCCCCTTAGTTTGCTTGGCTTCAGTCATACCTGGAGACACACAATATACTGGATAAAATTCAGTCAGGCTTCCACCCAGGACACACTACTGAAACTGCAGTGACTGACTAAAGTAGGCAATGACATAACAATAGCAACTGATGCTGACAATGTGACTGTGCTAAAGCTTTTGGACCTTAGAACAGCTTTTGACACACATTTGACCATTTTGCTCTATTACGAAAGCTTAAATTTGATGTTTAACAACACATTCCACACAACTCAACATCCTCTTTGACTAATCAAATCAATATATTCAAGTGTTGAATAATTGTACGGTGTCATCTATGTCACCAGTCAAATATGGAGTGCCAAAAGGATCAGTGCTTAGTCCGTATTTTCTCTCTACATGCTGCCATTAGGTAACATAATGAGAAAACATAATGTTATCACTCCTACGTCAACAACACCCAAGACCTGGATAACCAAAAACTTATCATTAAATACTTAGAAAACCAAGATTCTGTTGTTTGGAGGCAAGTCTGTGGATAGGAATGCTGTAATCTCTGCAGTCCACTCCAAGCGGCTGAACTTTTCCCTCAGCAGGTGGGCACCATCTGAGCTGGAGTCCTGGTTCAGTCCCATGGAAGGGTGACATTGTGAATGAAACCTACAAACTGCAACATGGTGGGTGCAGATTTCAATTTGCCACCCTACACAGGCCGGTGTGGAAAACTGACTCATTGATGGACTTTGACTTGACCTTAATTATACCTTGGTTTTAGCGAGCAAACTCACTCTTTTTGTTTTCAGTAATGTCAGCATGTCCATTCGGGTTGAGCAGCCAGCTGATCTTGGACCCCCAGAGGTTTTTTTCTCCCTACTTTTGAATTTTGGGTCATCTGTTGTCATCTGGCTTTTTTCCTTTCATTTCTCTGTCATTCTTTTTCCCTGTTTTTGTATTATTTTCTCTTAATGATGTAAGACTGTATCACAACACACCCATGTAAAGCAGTTTGAGGCCACTCTGTTGTGAAAGGCGCTATATAAAAATAAATTGAATTGAACCTAGGAAGATATTTATTTTTAACAGAGCCACATACCCCAAACAAAAAATGGGAAGAACATTCTGTCTCTTTAAGTCCTGCCTAATGCATTCAAATAGGGGAATGCAATTTTTGTACCTTCAGTCAAAAATGGGTTAAAATATTTCCAAATACACAAAGCCTTCTGGGGACCATTTGAGGGGGAAGGAATGAGAGGTCTGAGGTTCTTGCTTCAAACTGCCCAGAGGCTCCAAACCTGCCAATGGTCTCGGTATCGGAATCAAGATAGATAGTTCAGTCTTAGTAAAGAGAATCAGAATATAATCTGCATTGAGAGTAATCTTATGTTGTCTGTCTGCTACAGTTAGGCTTTGTATATCAGGATTTGTTATCACTGCTTCAGCAAACAGCTCTATAGCTAATGCAAAAAGTAAAGTTGAGAGAAGGCAACTTTGTGTTGTACCTCTCCGAATGCGGAAGCTGGGGGACCGCAAACCTACACGTTATTAGAAGAATAGTGACCCTAAATAAAACTTGTTTGATCTTCACTTGAAAGAAGAAGAAGTAACCCTTCCAAATGTGTATCTTGGACAGGAGTTTCAGCTCTACAATCATGGCTGAAATTATCCGTACCTATGGAATTTTTCAAAAAAAAAAACATTTTTCTCCCAGAAAATTGTTACAATTACAAATGTTTTGGTATACACATGTTTATTTCCTTTATGTGCATTGGAACAACACAAAAAAAGCCAAATTTGACATAATTTCACACAAAATTCAAAAACTGGGCCGGACGAAATTATTGGCACACTCAGCTTAATATTTGGTTGCATGCCCTTTGGAAAAAATAACTGAAATCAATCGCTTCCTATAACCATCAACAAGCTTGTTACACCTCTCAACTGGAATTTTCAGCCACTCTTCTATTGCAAACTGCTCAAGGTCTCTTAGATTTGAAAGGTGCCTTCTCCAAACAGCAATTTTGAGGTCTCTCCATAAGTGTTCAATCAGATTTAGATCTGGACTCATCGCTGGCCACTTCAGAAGTCTCCAGCGCTTTGTCTTCAACCATTTGTAGGTGCTTTTAAAGGTATGTTTGGGGTCATTGTCCTACTGGAACACCCATGACCTCTGACGCAGACCCAACTTTCTGACACTGGGCCCTACATTGCACCCCAAAATCTTTTGGTAGTCTTCAGATTTCATGATACTTTGCACACAATCAAGGCATCCAATGCCAGAACAGCAAAACATCCCAAAAACATCTTAGAACCTCCACCATGTTTGACTGTAGGTGCTGTGTTCTTTTCTTCATAGGCCTCATTCCATTTTCTGTAAACAGTAGAATGATGAGCTTTACGAAAAAGCACTACCTTGGTCTCATTTGTCCACAAGACATATCCCAGAAGGATTTTGGCTTCCTTAAGTACATTTTGGCAAACTCCAGTCTGACTTTTTTATGTTTCTGTGTCAGCTGTGGGGTCCTCCTGGATCTCCTGCCATAGTGTTTCATTTCATTCAGATGTAGTCGGATAGGTCGAGCTGACACTGTTGCACCCTGAATCTGCAGAACAGGTTGAATTTGTTTAGAAGTTGATTGGGGCTGTTTATCCACCATTCAGACTATCCTTTTTTACAATCTTTTATCATTTTTTCTCTTCCGTCCACGTCCAGAGAGATTAGCTACAGTGCCATGTGTTGTGAACTTCTTGATTATGTTGCGCACAGCGGATAAAGGAACATGAAGATCTCTGGAGATGGACTTGTAGCCTTGAGATTGTTGATATTTTTCCACAATTTTTTTCTCAAGTCCTCAGACAATTCTCTGCTCATCTTTCTGTTCTCCATGCTTGGTGTGGCACACACAAACACACAACAGAAAGGTTGAGCCAACTTTTCTCCATTTTAACTGGCTTCAGCTGTGATTGCTATATTACCAGCACCTGTTTCTTGCCACAGGTGAATTCAAACGAGCATCATATGCTTGAAATAAAACTATTTACACACAATATTGAAAAGGTGCCAATAATTTTGTCCGGCCCATTTTTGGAGTTCTGTGTGAAATGATGTCAAATTTGACTTTTTTTTCTCCGTTTTTTTTTTGATCCAATGCACATAAAGGAAATAAACATGTGTATACCAAAAAACATTTCTAATTGCAACAATTTTCTGGGAGAAATGGTGCATTTTCTGGAAAAATTCCAGGGGTGCCGATAATTTCAGCCATGACTGTACATTTAATAGAGATATAGGTCTACAGGAGGCACAGTCCTCAGGCTGTTTGCCCTTCAAGATCAAAGAGATAATTGCCTCCTTCAAATATGTAGGAAGAGTATTTCTGGTAAGGAGTCCACCACGATATCCCCAAACACTCTAACTGCCTTCCCAGACTGCAATCCTTTAATAGATTCTCTGACAAGACTGGGAAAAAGAGTTCATTAGATCTGGAGTATCTGAATGTAACAATGATTTATATAAATTTCCATAGAATCACTTAAAGGCGTCATTAATGGTTGTTGTGTCATAAAATCACATATCATGTGTAATCAAAGAAATACTTTGTGAAGCTTCTTTTTTCTTTGTCAGGTAAACTAAATACTGCCCTGCTTTGTCGCCATGTTCATAACGTTTTTGTTTCCCTAATATGATTTTCCCTTCTGCATGTTTTCTTAAGAGGGAGTTCAGAGCAAAATGGATTGCAGAAATTTCCCTATGTTTCTTTGAAGATGGGCTTGTAATATAATCTCTTTCAGCCTGTTTCCAGGACTGGACTGGGACAAAAAAAGGGCCCTGGCATTTTTGCTCAGACCGGCCCACCACAATTGGTCGGACACAACCAACAA